>CM075942.1:16522608-17732250 GCA_038030265.1 Corythucha ciliata | reverse complement strand
ACACCAATTTTTGCGCTAAGACGACTTACAAACGCAGCAGCTTTATCTTGTTCATGTAGTATTTATATTACATACTGAAATTCACTGTCGTCGTCCTTGATGAGAAGTCCTTGACTTGGAAGAGAAACGTAAGTTGGATGGTTCCAGAAATTTTCTTTAAACTAAAGACACTAAGGCCCATTTTCACCAACATAATTGATCTCGTTTAAAGTTGATCGTGATTAGTTGCCAATAGCGACCCATATGAATTCTGATACAAGCGTTTACATTGTAATCGCGATTAGTTGTTGATCTTGGTTTAAGAAGTTGGTGAAATCGGGCCTAAGTTGTTGCCCAAATTTAAATCACAAACTCGTCACTTAACTTTTGTTGTCTGTACATTGGGAAGAGGCACAAATATTTCCTAGGTGACATTCTCCAGTTATTTTAAATTATCATTTACGGCGCCAGACTTGCTCGCACTAGACTCACGCAATCAGTAGAAGTAGTGCATTGGTATCGCTCAAAATCATAACTGGGGATGGTAAGCGTTGAAAAAGCTCTTTCAAATCATTAGGTCTCCACGAGACATCAGGAAGATAAAGCGAAACCAGAGTTATTATTATTATTATTATTATTTTTTTTCGGACATCAACTACTAGGTTATTAGCCCTGCAACTTCACTTTAATGATAAAAACTAGTATTTTATTCGTTCACTTTTAGCCATAGAGTTATTATTATTATTATTATTATTATTATTATTATTATTATTATTATTATTATTATTATTATTATTATTATTTTTAATTTTTTTTTATGGGCATCAACATCTAGGTTATTAGCCCTCTGTACCTATCTTCAATATTCATGTTTCTATAAGTTATTTGTATTTTTTAATTAATTTATTTATTTATCTATTTTTTATATACAGGGTGTTTCAGGACGAATGCCGTATATTTTAATATGTTGTAGTACTAAGTAATTGCGACAAAAATCACCCTATTAACATAGGGTCGCAAATGATTTCTCTTGAAGTAACAGGCACATTTGTGTATTTTTAGCCACTCGCTGTTTTTCCTCTAAAAAGTCGTCACAACGACTAAACCTCTTTTTGTACCCTTAAACTGCTGACGTTTTTGGAAATATCACACAATTTTCATTCAGGAAATGTCGATGAACATCATTTTAGTTGCCTCCAAAAATTTCAGTAATTCGTTAAAAATGAAGAAAGATGCGTTTTGGAATTTTCCTGTGTACGTCAACGCCAGTTTCTGACCAAGTGATCATAGTAAAAATTTTTCGCCAATTTCAGTCAAACATCTCCATGTTGTGAGCTTTCAAGTGATTTTTTAAAAATTGAAATCGGTTCATTTTTCTATGAGATATTGTTCCTAACGTGTGAAAAAACACGGATTAAGTCATCAATTAAGGCATAGGTGAAACTTCCTTAAACGCGTTATTACAAAGTAAAGTTGGGTTTTGCTGATTATTCAGTTCAATAACCTGTCTTAAAATTTCAAAATGAAATGCACTATAAGTGACAAAGGATAAAACTCCCAAAAAATGTACCCCCCCCCCTCCTGACTGTGAACTTTTAAGATATTGGGGGAAAACTTGGTATGTACATTGAAAAAATCAACATAAATGAGTTCTAAAGAACACCTTCGTATTTTAATAATTTTCAATCATGTCCAACAGCTGCTCTTTTGTTTTTCGTTTTCTTGTGATGCGTTTTTTCCAGAGTGACTATTTCTCACACACTATCTGCACCAATTTCAGGAAGTGCAAAATCTGCACGATGGAGACGAAATTAATCGCATTATTTTTTATCACTGGGTGTTCGAGAATCAGTACACTTCCGTTCCTCTTGCTCTTTTTTCGGACGATGCCACGTTTACCCGTGACGGTATGAACAACAGTCGAACTGGCGCCAGTGGGAGGAAGAAAACCTCAACGCCGCGATCGAAAGCAATTCAGCGCCGATTTTTATGAATGTGTGGTGTGGTATGATAGGGAGGGATCTTATTGGACCTCACTAAACCGATTAATTAGCAAAGGTCAACAAATTTACTCTGTTATCAAAGGCGTTTAAGGGAGGTTCACCTATATGCCTAATTGATGACTTACTCCGTGTTTTTCACACGTTAGGAACAATATCTCATGGAAAAATGGACCGATTTCAATTTTTCAAAAATCATTTGAAAGCTCTCAACACGGACATTTTTTACTGAAATTGGCGAAAAATTTTCACTATGATCACTTGGTCAGAAACTGGCGTTGACGTACACAGGAAATTTGGAAAACGCCGCTTTCTTCATTTTTAACGAATTACTGAAATTTTTGGAGGCAACTAAAATGATGTTGATCAACATTTTCTGAAGTAAAATTGTGTGGTCTTTTCAAAAACGTCGGCAGTTTAAGGGTACAAAAAAAGGTTTAGTAGGTGTAAGGTCTTTTTAGAGGAAAAACAGCGAATGGCTAAAAATACACAAATGTGCCTATAACTTCAAGAGAAATCATTTGCGACCCTATGTCAACAGGGTGATTTTGGTCGCAATTACTTAGTACTACAACATACTAAAATATACGGCATTCGTCCTGAAACACCCTGTATAGTATTATTTTACATGACATTTTTTTCCTTCAGGTTTATCACAGTTCGTTTCATACATCACAATTTGATAGCTGATCTATTCTTCCTTGTATCGATCTACTTATCCCAGGTAATGATCACAGTCCGTTTTAATTTTATAAACGCAACTTTCTTCATCTTTCCATTTGTTTTACAATAGTTTTAAAATGTTTACTTTCCTAAAAAATTCAAGCACCATCGAATGATAGTCAGGGCGACTCAATAGTTCTGTAAACGCGGGCATCGGGACAGGGAAGCATTGCACTCTTTCTTCATGATGACCAGGGCAATCCATCATAACGTGCCTTATTGTCAGCTGACAATCGCACTGTACACAAGTCGGTTATAATTATTATTATTATTACTATTATTATTATTATTATTATTATTATTATTATTATTATTATTATTATTATTATTATACAGCGATGGCTATATGAGAAGATTCACCTGTGAGCACCGAATGGTTTCCGTTGCAGTTCATTTTTCTGTAGGGACCAAGGCTGTCATGGGGATCAGCAATATTTTCAAAAGCTTCGCTTGATGTCATTCCTCTATGTCAAATGTCTATGTTGTCAACTGTATCCTTACTTGAAATATCTGCTGTGCGTTTTCCTAACCAGGACATAATTCTTTGTTCAGGCATCCTTCATCCCTCTTCCATGTATTTTAGACACAGTTCGCTCTTACTCTCGACCGACTTGCTCGTTATAGGACCCAGGTGGTGATTGTGGGTGACATGATGTGCTCCTTCTGTCAGAGCACGGAGAGTCGGTCTCTCGAGAGTCTCCTCACAAGTTTCGGTCTAAGATCAGTGGTCTCGTATCCAACTCGAATCAGTTAGAATGGGTCTGCTTCTACGCTTGGTGACATCATTACAAATATTCGCCCTTCCCAATTCCATTACAGGATCTGATGCGTGGAAACTTTCTCCGACCACAAAACCTTGGAAGTGGTTGTACCTTGGGCGTTGGTCTCTGGCACTGGGTATGATCAGCGGATGAATAAAATGGAGGATATTTTTCGTCGCTCTCAGCGGCTACTTATAAAACGCGCTTGCTTCTCCCGGTATTTGGTTGGGCATTTGCACTGAGGAGGATGCCTTTGATGTTTTCCTTCCAACATTATGTTGATGGCCGAGATTCACTGTCCTGACTGGGAGGGTCTCGCACCGTCAAAAGTTTGCCACGACTTACCCCTGAACTTAAAAAGAAGAGGGACTTTTGTCTTCAGCTCTTACGAATGGAGAGAGATCTGACGCGGCTGATGCAGCTCATTGGGCATTGGTGGCATGCTGGAGGGATTATCGAAGATGCCTGCGATCCGCTAGATTGTACATAACGATGAGATTCTTAAATCATCGGAGATTTCATCCCTGAAATTGCCTTAAAACACATTCGAATTCTAAAGTTGTTTGGGGTTATTTCAAGTTCTTTATCTAGTTCATTCATCTAAGCTCAATTATTGAATTATTTAACTTTAAATAGACTAAATAGAATTCGAGACTCTATCACGAGCATGTCAACTGGGGGAAGTCGGAACTAGCGCCAACCAAACCGTACAAAATTCCATACTATCTATACCCTCAAATCTCAGAAAATATAGAAGAATAAAACTCCCCCCGAAACGTAGTTACTTGCGATGTATGCGGAGCGTCTTTTGCGCCCTGATTCGCCAAACCTACGATACAATCACTGAATTGACGGTTTTTGTTGAATGGATATATACCTCGATTGGTCGACTTCAGAGCGTCATTGACCTACGTGGTCAGAATATTCTCAACTTTTTTTTTATTACGAATATAATTTGATATCTTAATCGAATGTTAACTGGATCTCAATTTACCTCTCCCAGCCCAACTAACTTTTTAATGAGTATTTTGTTTGTTTACAATACAATTTTAATTTTTTTAGTTTTAAATTAAATTAATCTACACTGTTAAAATGGTTACAAAACGGATCACTATACATATATATTAAAATGTGAAAAGTGGGGAGATAAAAACGATCAGCTTGGACCAGGCAGTCCCCCCTGCGAACCTATACCTATAACGCATAATAAAATTTAAAGTCCATCCACAACAGAACAAAAAAAAAAAAAAAAAAAAAAAAAATTGGAAATGTTTACCCGCATCTAGAGCAAGGATTGAAATTCCTTATATCTCTCTTCTCACGTCTAAAAGTACAACTCCCCTTCTTCTTGATAACTCCTCACACAAACAACTACTGGGCCACCAATTCTTAATAACTAGATTCCTTTTTATGATTTCTGTGTAATATTTTTTGCAATTTAACGGTTTAACGTAAGTGTGATAGTCGTTGGTGATGGGGAAGGGTTAAAGGTTTACTCACGAACATGGACGCGCTGGGGTATACTAGGACTGGTGTGAGGAGGGCGGGTGTGACCCATAACAGCCCGTTCCAAAAAATAAATCCAGCTTTACCTGTCCCGTACATGTAGGTCAACAGAACCTTTTTTCATTTGAGGACTTCACCGTTGAGCAGGTTTTTTCTGGTGTCCTCGGTCTGAAGTTCTCAATCACTGATGATGCTTATGGGCTGACAGTTCACATAATTCGCCATGTTGGATACGAAATCGTTGAGCCTTTAACGTATGCTTTGTTAAACATGATTCTTTGTTCGGGGGGGGGGGGGGGTGCTTAAGTGCCTCAAAATACCCCAAGTAATCCCGGCTACAAAGAAAGACAGTCCAGGTCTGTCAGATTTCCGGCCGATCACAATATCTTGCTCTTTCCTAAAGATCTTTTAGGGCCTCCTGAATAAGCAGATGTCGAATTTACCTTGAAAAGGCTGGAATAATCTCCGAGGCGCAGTATCGTTTTCGACGTGGCAGATCAGCCTCACTTGCAGTGTTTGAGTTATTGTGTCACTGCCTCCAGTGTGCTGAAAAGAAAAAAAATTCCGCTCCGGCAGCTGGCGGTCGGAAAGACTGGATTTCATTTTGTATACGGATTCCCAGAAGTAGTAATGTTGAGACCATGATTTGTTTCGTTAATGTTTGACCCTCCCTCGTACTGTTTGCTGCCGGGTTTGTTTAAGCTGAACCTAATGGGAATCAAAGGCTACTTCAAAATGAAATCATCGTACCGAATATAATGCTTCTGGAATCAACTGGTGATTTGTAGTGTTTTTTTTAAAAGTTCAAGCCATATTCCCCCCCCCCCCCCCGCCCCAACCAAGTCGACCGATTTAGCCCAATGCAATACCAAACGAGGTCGTATGACTACTGATTTTTGTGCCAAAGCGCGTCCCACTAAATTAATTTCTTCGAGAGTTATCGTGCTAACAAGACCACACACTTACTTCCACTCCGGGGGCACCACCCCCTCAACCTTGACTTTTTCAAAAAATTAAAATGGGAATCAAAGGCTAGTCTAACATGGAGTACACATACCGAATATAACAAAACAAAAGTTGAGGGTTGGCCGGAGGAGTGACGGTGTGTCAAATGCTTAAAAAACGAAGAATTCGGAAGTTCCCGTCCCAAAAAGTTTTATTTTAGAAAAAAGGGACTAGTTTCGACAATGAGTCATTTTCAACCTAAGAGACAAAGAAACAATTATGTTCAAAGCATATCAACAAATGGCGTAAGGGCCACACAAGAGCTTAGGCGCCAGCGGGCTCGGTAGATCCGAGTCCGCACCCTCAGAAAAAAAAGCATATCAACAAACCTTTACAAACCTCATTCGCCTTACCTCTAGATCCCGGAAAACAAAACAAAAAATAAAATAAAAATAAAATAAAGTAAATAAATAAATATAAACGACAACAGAAGATGTCACATTGTGACAGGGGTTAACTAGCCTGAATGAAACCCCAAAATGAAATGGGATAACAAGGAGCAACAGACGAACAGCAGGACGAGTCTAGGCATTCAGTTCCCTCCCGATGGGTCTGTCCTGACTCCCACCCCTGCGGCTTCCCATCCCAGCCGGGAAAAGGTCCAGACACTTATTGAGGCACGGCGAGAGCTTGAACTCGGTTACCCGGTTAATTAAGTTCTCACCGCTTGCGCGACTATGACGGACAATCTTGAACTTCTCCAACCAGGTCATCAATGGTCCCTTCTTTACCGAGTGTAAATGTTCACTTTCCAATTTTCCGTCGCATGCCCGGTGACCCGCTCGTGTTGGCCCAGCTCCGAAGCTCCACCCGAATGTTCAATAACCCTAGTGCCCAGTCGGCGCCCCGTTTGCCCATACTATAAAAACGACCACACTGACACTCGATTTTGTAAACGCCCGACATCCCCAGCAAGCTCTTGGAATCTTTGGTACGGGAAACCATTTGGCGCAGATTGCCCACCGAGCGATAGACGACCCGCTGATTTCCATCCCGCAGGATGCATGCCATCTTATGTAAGTCCCTACCTAGATATGGAACAACGACATATGAAGAGGTATCAGAACCTCGCGGAGGAGTGTAGCATTGCGAAGCTGCCAATTTTCTCTCCCGTTTTCTGGTCAGTGCGTCCACTGTCTGTGTAGGATACCCATCGCGCTGGGCCATAAGTTTAATTGTAGCCATTTCCCTGTTTAGTTTTTCTTGAGAAAGTGGAAATCTCAGGGCGCGGTCAATGAACCATACGAGGCCGCCTAGTTTCTGCGAGATTGGGTGCCTAGAGTCACTAGGTATTAACACATCCTAGGTCGTCGGCTTTCTGTAGACGTCGTACTCAAGACCACCACAAGTGCTCCTCGATGTCCTCGCATCCAAGAAGCACAAACTGCCCCTCTCTTCATTCTCAAAGGTGAAAACAATGTTGGTGTCCTTTCCATTCAAAACCGAGAGTGCTTCAGCACCATCAAACGACGGAGAATCCATCACACAGATGACGTGATCAACACACCGTCGCCATAGCATTACCGGAAGACTGACCCACCCCGGACTGTTGAAAATTTCACTCTCGAAATGAAACATATAAATCTCCGCGAGTAACGGAGTAACGTACTCAGTCAGTAACGCATGTTTGTAGCGCGAGACTTTTCAGTTTACCCGGTTATTTAGGGCGCGTTTAGCCAGCATAGTGGTGAGGGGAGGGCAGGGGTCGATCAGTCGATAAGCTTGGGACCGCCCATGTTTGGTTCGCAAAGTCAGTGGTCAGTATAATATGGTTTTAAGGCACGTATTGCCATGTTTGGTCATTTTTTTTGGAGCAGATCCCCATTTTGAAGGTGCGAATTGTCATTAACAGCATCTGTATCATCCGAAGGTCGTATATGAAAAAGTTTAGCCATTTTTAGAGCGTGAAGCGTGAATTGCCAGTACGAGTATGCTGTTTATGGGGCGTGAATAGCCAGTTTCGCTATTTTTAGGGCATGGTTCGTAAATTTAGACATTTGCAAGAAGTTACGTCATCTATACAGGACGCAAATGACAAGTTTGGCTATTTTTAAAGCACGAATAGTCTGCAGTTTAACCATTATTAAAGCGCGAAGACTAAGTTTGGCCATTTTTGCCGCTCGAATAGTCGGTTTTGCCATTTAGTACAGCCATCATCTGTTTAGGCCATTTTAAGGCGCGAATCGTCACTTTAATATCGACTTATTTCACACGCTTAAGCAGCGTCCTCTCCATAAACTTATGTTTCAATTCTGAGAGGAATGGCTCTTAGGACTACGGGGCTCCCTGATAATTTAATGCTGCGTCTACAAGATCCACGTTGTCAGATGGCTGGTTTGAACATGGATTGTAATTGCTATCCGATTGAGAGGAAAAATTCTGTAAAGTATTTAGGTTTAGTAATTTATTGCAACTTAAATTTGAATCTTCATGTGGAGTACCTTTTAAGTAAACTTCGGAGGGCGTTATACTGTGTTCAGAATTTGAGAAGTTATTCCTGGGTTTTAAGGAAAACAGACTATCTTGCTTTAGTCCAGTCTTTGCTTTCATTTGGCATTGTGCTTTGGGGTGGCTCGCACAGATCGATCATTAAACCTGTGTTTATATTTCAAAAAAGAGTGCTAAAAAGATTATTCGTTAAAGCAAATAGTTTTTCTTCAACTGAACTGTTCGTTGGGACAGGGGATCTTTCATTATACCAGCTTTATGTAAAGTTTATGGCTTCTTTTATAGTTAAAAATAGAAAGGTATTTCTGCCGGAATTAAAAACATCTCGGGATGGTTCCCTTAATATTCAGCTACCTAAAGTGACAAAGACAAAAACAAAGTGTGCCCCGTTTTATAAATGTAGAGTTTTAATCAATAATTTTCAGTGCATACCAACTTGCTTATTGTCTGGGTCGGGTGTGTCTAAAGCAATACGGATAATTAAAGACAAAATTATGCATTCTTCTGATATTCATATGTTTGAAAGAAAGTTACTAGTTTCTAAATATGATGAGTGTTAGTTATTATTATTATTTTTCAAATTTTCTTTTTGTACAACCCGCTGATTTTATTGATGTGCATAGTTTTTAGTTGCGGCAATTTCTAGCTGTACATGTTATCATCTCCAGTTTTTCATTAATTTGTAATGATTAGCAGTTGGGTTTGGAGCGATCTCACGCTGAGTACAAGCACTGCTTATCAGCGTGAGTCCTTACATTAATTTGCAATCTAAAAAAATTTTTTTTAAACTATATTTATTGTTTTAGCTGGAAATAAAATAAATAATAATAAAATAGGACGTATAGAAAACTCTCATCACACAAGTGTATTGCATTAAATGGAAAACGCCGTAACTATTATTGACATCTTTCATAAATACACCAGCGCTCATGTGGCGACTAAGTGAAACAACCTTCTGGGGTATCCTTCAATTTTTAATTGGGTTTACTTCAATAAATTTCTTTCTGATTCTGATTCTCACTACCACAATAAACAAAACAAAGCAAGTGGCACCGGTCAGATGTTACCCCAGATTGTTAGTTCATCTTAGCACGGCAAAAGCGCTGCTGTATTTATGAAAGATGTCAATAGTAAGGCCCCATACATGCTGACTTATTTTTGTCAATTTTAGTGCGTGAATAGCCTGTTTAACCATTTTTACGGCCCTAAATGCCAGTATGGACATTTCTAGGGCGTGATGAATTGTGGGTATGATGTTTTCAGGGAGCGAATCGCCCGCCATTGAACGGTCAGTTAAATGCCATTTAACTGCTGGAATTGCCTATTTCGTCATTTTATAGGTTCGAATGTCAGTTATTTGACCATTTTCAGAGCAGAAGTCGTCTGTTCATTTATTTTCAAGGCGCATAGTATCAGTTTATTAGCTTTTTACAGGGCACGTAGAATCAGTTTTGCCCATTTTATGGCATTAATACCCAGTTTTGGCAATTTTCAGGGCGCATAGAGCCAGTTTTTTTTTTGTCCATTTTTTGGCTGGCACATAGTCGTTTGCTATTTTCGCCGCATTAATCACCTTTTCAGGCATTTTCAGGGCTCGTATTGCCATTTCAACAATTTTTAGGGTTCTTATAGTCAGTTTTGACATTTTTAGCGCGGGAACCTTTTAACTGGAAAATTTATAAAAAAATACCAAATAAATTGCGAATGGTCAGTTTGGCCATTCTTGGTGAGCGAAAGGTTAAGTTTGCAATCCACAGGACACGAATTGTCATCTAGGGATTTTCTAATTTAGTTTAGCCGGTTTTAGGGCGCAAATAATCCGTCAAGCCAAGTCGAGAATATTGTCAGTGTTTGGTCTTTTTTGGCGCGCGAATGATCGATTTAGCAATTTTCATAGCGGTTATCATGATCTTTCAGGAATTTTCAGGGCTGCATGGATCGTTAGTTTTGAGTCATTTTTAGGGCACGTGAAGTCAGTTTGGCTATTTTTAGAGCACGAATAGTCAGTTTTGTCATTTTGAGGCGGGAGTATAGTTAGAGAACCTTTAAAACACAGGTACGGCAACACGGATTTCAGCGCCATATTTTGTTCCTCAGTCGTAAGGGTAAACACAATACCATGAATGAGAAAATCGTCATCGTAACAATAAACAAACGTGGAATGCGGTAGAAATAAATAAAAATACCCCATTTATCTATGAGACCAGGTGATAATTATAATCGTGTTTTATCGTGCCTTAGTATAGTCAGCCTAGACGTTTTTGTGGTGGGAATAGCTCATTTGCCATTTTCAGGCAGCAAATTATGGCTATCAAGCAATATGAAATAAATTATAATTATTATAAATGTCACAATTCCTTTATATGTCCGGCAATTAGTGAATTGATTGCGTTTTAGAAGACCCTTTCCTACGGGCAATTAGGAGATTGCTCCCCTCCTCACCAAACCACCCTAGTCACAACTGTAAATTCGAGGGACTCCCGGGATAGCTCAATTGGTAAGTGCACCTGGCGCGAAACTATGAGGTCGTGGGTTCGAATCCCACCTGGGGATTTTCTCGGATTTTTTCTCGGAACGCAAATCAAGTAAATAATAGTAAGTGTTTAATTTAAACACTTATTAAAGGTTAATTTCTTCATTTTCAGCCTCCCCGCTCCCTCGAATTTACAGTTCTGACTATGAGGGTGCGGTGGGGAGGGGAATAATCCCCTAATTGTCCGTGGAAAAGGGTCTTCTAAAACGCAATTAATTATTATAAATATATATATTTTTTAATAATAATAAAACGGTGAGGAAAGTCCAGAAGAAACTATCTCCTACCAACTCGACCTATAAGATCTTATGGTGATATTTTTTCATTTTTGGTTTGTTATTTTTTAACTATACATTATGCTGCCACAGTGGCCTGAAGTAATCTGGGGGGGGGGGGGGGTTCTGACCGCTAAAACCCTCCCCATGGGCACACCACTTAACGCTTTTCACAATTCCAGCTGCGAATTAGCGATTTTCGATCCACTTTTATAGCTATTTTCAATTACAGAATCAATTATTTCCTTTTTCTAGAAAAGTGAGAAGTGTAAAAGATAAAAATAGTATTATTTTTATTATTTATATTATGACTATGGTCGAAGTTTACCACCCCACCCACCGCTCCTTATCATTACTACCCAAGGTACGGTGTCTCTGTCCCCTCCTGTTACGCTAGCGCAGCTGAAAATTCACAGATGAAACGGTCATTTCTTGAGCCTCCACCCAACTTTTCGAGTTCTAGGCTCCAAATGGGAAACTTGCACATTTTTCAAGCACTGTTGTTTCTTGAAGAGGGCACTTCCACAATGCTATTGCTCACATTAAACATTAAAATCAATCAAGGATTTTTTTAGAGCGAATTTTAAAATTTTGAGTGGAGATTTGATAACGTCAAAGCCTATTTAATGAAATGGTTGGTGTGAGGAAGAGGGGGCGTAAGAAACATTTTCAGGGGGACAATTTTTCTTGTTATTTGTAAACAAAAAATGTTAGCGTGCCCTAATCACATGCTTCAAAAGTAGGGATTGACGTCATTTCCCCTCGTACCATCTATCCCCTCTTGAAGAACTTTGAAATTTATTTACAAATCACCAAATGCACCAATCGGGCTGCAACTACCCTTGATATCCTTCTGTACATGTGCCAATTTACCGGTATACTTTTCTCCCAAATCGGACCTTCATGCCAGTTCCCCATTTGGGTTTTTGATCTGAAATTGCGAACTTTTATAGTTGTTTTTCTCAATCACAAAGCGGAAATTTCGACCTAAGCTGCCTTCTTCAGTTGGCGTTGTTGCTGTTGTTGCCCTTAAAAACCCCATTGGTCCTAGGAATCTCATTTTGTTTTTATACTCCTTTCAAAAACGTCTTAACGGTTAGTTGTTCCATTGTTGTTGTTTTTTTAAACGAATATAAAAATCCTGAAAGTTGTCTTTTTTCTTTAGCTAATGGCTTCGACAAGAATGAGAAGGACATGGAAAAAAGGACGAGCGAGGAATGGTGGCGAAGGTGAAAAAGAAGTAGAAAGAAAAAGGTTCGATTCACAAGGCATACAAGCCCTTTACCACTAATAGGTATTTAATGGGTGCGAAGACCGCCGACGAGGGATTACTACTTGACCAGAAAACATTCGTTTCGTTTAAAGGCTTTAAAAAAAAAAAAAAAAAAAGTGGAGGTGAAACTCGCGAAGGAGCTTTACAGGTGTGGGGGATGGAAAGACAACGTGAAAGAATCGAAGGTGCGTAAGAGACGCGGCGGCGTATTTTTCTGCCCTCTTCGACCCCATCTGAAACGTCTTCTCATCATCCTTTAATTCATTCATTAGCTGCACTTTACTGTTATTTAGTAGCGTTCGTCACACTGTATTCTATTCATCCTGGAGCGCCCAGGAATTCCCATTTTCATGGGGTGTCGAATTAAGTAAATATTGGGGGGGGGGGATGTCCTTACATGTCATAAAAAAAAAAAAAAAAACCGAATCAACCGTGGGATAAAAAGGTACACAAACACTAGAAAGAAAGAAAGAAAAAATAAGTTGTGTAAAGTAAAAAAAAAAGGAAGAGACTCGCTAGCATTACACGATTTTAAGTTCTATTTCGTGAGCTAACCAAAGGGATTGTGAGTTCCCTCAACCTCTTAACCTATCCTTCCCCTCCCCCCATACCCCAACTCCGTCATCGATTTTTTTTTCTAAACTGGTGAGGGGTGAAGAGAGGTTAAAGGAAAAAGACCCAGGGCGAATATTATGGGCGCTGTGATTGAAAAAGAACTCTTTAGGAGGGCTTTTCAAGTGTGTCCATGTTTTTCAGTGAAGAGCGTCGTGACAAGACCGGTGAACCTTTTGAATTTATTGACACATACTGAATATTGTGATGGTGATGAGAGTGAAAATGATGGAGGGGTGTCGGTCAACAATCATTCGACGAATGACTGTCTACAGTGTCGCTTTTGGGAAATCAAATGTGCCTACGCGTAATGTCCTAAAGTAGATTTTTCGCACAAAGAAACAAAATCAGCGACCTCGACTCCCAGTTTTATGTTACACTCGATGTTTAGAAACCATTTCTGGAAACGGGATACTCTTAATATTTACTCTCTTTGTCTTTCCCTCTACCGACCCCTTCAAAGTGAGTGTTATTCAATCAGAGGAATAATGTTTATTGTTTCAAGCCTCCCCACACATACTCATACAACAAGCGAGACCCTTTTTGGCCTTCATCCATTATCTTTCCAAACAAGCCAGGTATTCAGTTACTGTACGGTCATTGTTTCAATGAGTCACAAAGTTATAACAAAAGGGACAGATACTGTGAAATGTGTTTTTAATAGCCGCTTTTCTACAGTTCTCATTTTTCTTTTTTGAGGAAGAAAAGGAACCGAGGGGCGTGATTTGAATTAAAACTATTTGGTGACAGGAGCACCGCCCCTCTCCCCACACCCAACATAACCATTTAAAATTCTTATAAAAACCGCGACCTGATCGATCTTGTTATCTTGACCGTCGGTGTTCCTCAAGTTCTTTTTTTCTTCTTCTTCTTCTTTCAAATGCCATGCCACCGCGATGAAAGAAAGAACTGATCCTCCCCGGTTCCCATTTCTTCATCACTAGCCTATCGGATAATGCGCACTTTTTTTTCGTTCGACTTCTCTTTTTCGCCATTCCACTTTTTTTTTTTTTGTCAAATAGCGTCCAAGGAGTGCTCAAATGTTCCACAGGAGAGAGCATCTGGTGTTGCGTGATTCTTCCACGTTAAAAAGTACGACAAAAAAAAGGAAAAAAAAAGGCAGAGGCGGTGTACCTTCGCGGGGATATTTCTCTTGCATTCTGGCACGTTTTCGATTCCATCGTTAATGGGCTGCCAAGGACAGACGACACAGTTTAAAACGACTTCTCTTTGGGGTGAAACGGGGCGTTGATGAGCGTTTCTGGTAAGGGGGGGGGGCATTGGTGAAATAAATGGAGTTGAAGAGGAAAAATAACTGCCGGCAACAAATTATCTCGAAGAATTCGAATTATCCAGAATGTTGGAGAGTCAAATATGGTGGAAGTTGTTAATACTCTTTCTTTCATTTCATTTTATTTTTTACGTTCCAACCCCTCCCCACCCATCATAATCTTGTTAAGACCATAATTGGCTTTCGCCTTCCTTTATAGTGACAAGAAACAACCAATTTGATTTAAACAGTTTCCAAACTCTTAAGAACACGGACAATGTGACCAGAAAAGTGATGATCACGGTTAAATAAGTTGAAGACAAATGGGGGAAGCTTCCTGTTTGAAAGGATTCACAAAGAGGTATTGTGACGTTACTAATTGAACGCTGTGAGGTGGATGTCAAGGGTGGTCAGCTTTCGTCTGTCCATGCGAGTGCATGGTTCGAGGCATCCCCTAAGACTGATACGCGGTCCTCAATCAATCAATATACGAAAAGGGGTCTAAAATCGTGGAATTTGCTTACCTATCCTAACCGAGTAGAGAGGGGGGCGGGGCGTTTTGGCAAAAACTAGGACCAAATGATGAAACGGCATAGGGTACATAAACGAAGAGGTTCTCATGGTGATTTTATAGCGTTTCTGGTTGCCTTCGCCCGTCCTCAAGAGCTGCACGAATTTCCCACCAATAACAAAGGCCGTGCTTAAATAGTCCGAGTAAAATCTTTGACGCCTCGGGTGGACCAATTTGACGGATTTCCCGTCAGATCTCACGGATTTCGAAAATGTCTGACGGGGAAAAAATCTGTCTAGCGGAAGACGGATTTTTGTAATGAAATTTCTGAATCGATCAATGATTTTTATTATTATTATTCTATATGGGTATTCATGAGGGGTATTCATGAAAAATTGTGATCCTTGTATTTGTTATTTGCTAAATTCCGAACAGATGAGTAAGGCCAAAGAAACGGAGAAACTGAACACAAGAAATACGAAATAACAGGGTTTACGTCGATCACATATGTTAAACTTCAGAGCATGAATACCCCCATGCTATGAAGTTTAACATATGTTATCGGCGTAAACCCTGATATTTCGTATTTTTTGTGTTCAGTTTCTCCGTTTCTATGGCCTTACCCATCAGTTCGTAATTTAGCATATAACGAATACAATGTTTAACATTTTTCATGAATACCCCTTATATTTAGTTTAATAACATTGAACACAATTAAAAGGGAACAAGATTACATTGTTTGATAGACGAGAGGGAACTCATTCTTATTATTGTGATATTGGGTAGAAATAAAGATAAAACTTCATTACCTAGTTTGCTACGATGAGAATGAAATGGTCCACTTGCTTGTGCAGCATGAGTACATTGAATTTAGCAGTGTACGACCAATTTGCATCAATTTAAGTCATGATTTGGCGTTTTTTTTTTTGGTTTTGGCCGCAAATTAGACCTCTTTCTCAATTTCGGTCGTGAACTTGAATCAAGAAACCACAAATTTTTTTTAAATTTTAGCTGCGAATGAGCTTCTTTCTCTATCCCACCCTGATACTGTAGCCGAGAACGAGCGCTTTAATGTCAATTTAAACTATACGAATTAGCGTTTTTTCAATATTAGTCGCGAATTAACGCATTTTCGTACTTCTAGCCATGAATTTGCTCTCCAGAAACAACGAATTTACAATTTATTTATTTTTGCGGTGGTTCACGAATTAGTGTCATCAAGCTAATTCTTGATTTTACACCCGCGAATTACGGCTTCCTCTCAATATCAGCCGCAAACTTGCCCCAAGAGCCGCACATTAGCAATTTTTTTTTTTTTTAATTTTAGACACGCAATGGCGCTTTTCCTCCATTTTAGGCGAGAATCAGTAGCGCCGACACTAGATCCAAGGTGTGGCAGCCGCTACACCTATCTAAGGGGTGGGCGGTCCGTGATCGATGTTGTGATTAATATCTAAATTTTAGCCACGAACTTGTCTGTAAGAACCGCGAATTGGCGTTTTTCACCATTTTAACCTGAGAATGAGTGTCTTTTGCCAACTTCAGCGGCGAATAACGCTTTTTCTATATTTTACCTGCAAATGAGCGCTTATCTCGCAATTTTGCTGGGAATCTGAGGTCAGCTAGAGCCACGAATTATTACTCAATTTCGGGTCGAGAATTATCGCTTTTACACAATTTTGACCGCGAATTCACGGATTTTCTCTACTCGATCCGCGAATTAAGGTTTTTCTCAATTTTAGCTGCGTGTGAGCGCGTTATCTTGATTTTAGCCGGGGTTTTCCTCAATTTTTGCCGCGAATCATTTCCTACTTTCAGCCGCGATGTACCTACCACTTTTACTCAATTTTAGCCCTGGGGAATCATCGGCTTTTCTCAAATTGATCTGTGAACTGGTGGTTTTTTAGTGTATGTGTGTTTTTTTCTTCATTTTAGTTGCGAACGAGCGCTTCTTGTCAACCTTGGCCGCGAATTAATGCATTTTTTCCATTCTAGCGGCGAATTACCAGGTTTTCTCAAATTTAGCCACGAATTAGCGCTTTTCCTCAATTTTAGACGCGAATTCGTCATTTATGTCGCTTTTTGCAACGAATCAGCGCTTTTGCACTATTTTTGCCGCGAATATATTAGCACTTTTCCAACTTTTTCGGCGTTTACTTGCCCATAGAATAGCACACATATCAAAGAAAATTGGGGTTAGCGCATTAAGTTTTGCCTTAGAAGCGGCTAAAATGAACTCTTTTTCTCAATGTTAGCCGCGAACCAACACTTTAAAACCAAACACTTTTGTTACTAATAGCAAACGTTAAGTCACGAAGTTTCCTCCAGAAACCACGAATTGGCGTTTTTTTTTCAATATTAGCTGAGCCTGTGTGCGATTCTTTATTGCTTTTCCCCAATTTCATAGCAGCGATTTCTATCAATTTTAGCTGTTTATTACCGTTTTTCTACGCTTTACTCGCGAATTAGCGCTTTTTCGTCATTTATCCGCTAGTTAGCGATTTTTCTCAATTTTAGCCCCGAATTAGCGTTTTTCCCTGTTTTATAGCCGCCGATTAGCACCCTCCCTCTATCTTAGCCGCGAATCAACATTTCCCTCAATTTTAGCCGTGAATTAAAGTTTTTCTCCATTCAGCGTCTTCCTTAATTTTTTGCGTGAATTAGTGATTTTTGACAATGTTATACCTGTTTAATGTTCATCAGCGTTTTTCCACACTATACCCGCGAATCAGCGCTTTTCCTTATACATTTTTCTTAATTTTAGGCACGTACTAGCGCTGTTCCCAATCTGAGCCACTGTAAATAGCGATTTTTCTTTTCTCATTGTCAGTATCAGTCGTGAATTGGCGTTTTTTATCACCTCTCGCTGTACTCCTAGCTAGCGGGCGGATGGTAATTAATGTAGTTTTGGGGGAAGTGAATGAGGGGGCTCTCATAGATGTGGGTCGGCCATTTTTAAGAGTTCTGCTACCATTTATTGTAACCGTTTCAGTGCCACTGCCGAGAATAAGAGCTTTATTCTATTTTAGAAGCTAATTTGTGCTTTTTCCCGGTTTAGCAGCGAATGAGCAGTTTTCTTCTTCTCTACTATAGAAACGAATTAGCGCTTTTCTCAACTATAGCTATTAAAGTAAAGTAGCCGCGATTTGGCGGTTTTTTCGTTTTTGTTTTCTGTGAATGAGCGTTTTTATCAAATTTAGCCGTGAATAAGCAGTTTCTTCACTTTTGGTAATGAATTACTTTCTTTTTTTTTACAATTTTAGCTGCGGACTTTTACTTTCCTCAAATGAACGATTAGCGGTTATTCCTATAAATTTTAGGCTTAAGCCTCGTTTCACACATACGCGGTCCCACGCGGCGCAGTTGCTACGCGGCGCGAACGCGGAGGGTGCCTCGCATGTGTGAACCGAGAAACCTCTTCAAACCGCTGCAGCGTAGAAACCAAATTTCGGTTCACACATGCGAGACACCCGCCCACCGCTCGCACCGCGTAGTAACCGCACCTCGGGAAACCGCGTGTGTGTGAAACGAGCTTAACAGGGGCTCCATCAACCGCGAATTGGCAATTTTTTTTCAATTTAGAGTCATGAATGAGCGCTTAATTCATGAAATATAAAAATCCCTACTTTTCAAAATTTAAGCTTTTCAGAGGTCTCCTCCACAGAAGAGGGGATTGAGTCCGTCCCCCCCCCTTATTCACTACTAATTATTACTACTACTAATTACTGCTACTAATTATTACTAGTTTGTCAATTTCTTTTTAATGAGATGGAATAAATTTTGAGCTTGACTTGAAAACTGAAAAGCAACGCTGGACGACATCGCGAATCGCTTACATTTTGTTGCTTAAAGTGGCTCTTGAGTCAAGAAAGTCGAGTAAAAACAATGAACACGCAGATTTTTTTTAACGATTTCATTTTTGTGTTTGTGTCCCACCAAATCCCTTGATAATTCAATTTTTGAGTTGACACGTCAATTCGTGAGAACTAAGCAAGGACAAACATTTCCCCTCTCAGTGGAATGGGGGGGGGGAGGCCGTTGTCGCAAAAGCGAAATAGAGGTGGCCAGATAAAGCACGAGCAACGTATAAAACCGGTAGTCTTATAATTATAGGAGAATTAACAACAAGCGCTAGAGATATCTCTCAGAATATTCTCTCGCTTGCGAAGTTGTTAAAAGACACACAGAGACGGCGATGGCTTTCTGCGAAGATGCCTTGGTGGACTGGGGATTTCTGCCCTTTTAAAACGACGTGGGCGTCTTGACCTTGACACTATCTTTTAAAATGAAATCTGCGATTGGACTGTCAATTCGTCTTGCGGACGATTTGACTTTAACGGACTTTTTTTCCTGATTGAGCGAGCTGGTGGCGGGCACTGCAACGCATGAAGGTAAATTGCAATTTTATTCGAAGGTGTTAAATGACAACCGAATAAAGCTGCTTTGATCAAGTGGTTGGAGGTGGAGGGGGGCTCTGGCGCGTTCGCAATGATTCTTTTATAGATAAACTATTCTAGACAATACTGGCATTCTTTGTTATTGTGAAACGTTCAGTTCAATAGCTTCGCTTGAGATAAACAAATCTATAAAATGAGTCATTCCCGAGGGCGATGTACGCAGCCCTATTGGTTTATAGGGGAAGGGCATTCATAATTGGCATGCTTATACCGTAATTTTTATTTGCAGAACCATGGGAAATTCTACCAAAGAACACTATCTACAGAACGCGGTTAGAGCATCTTCTGAATGACCCCACTGCCACCGATCCCCCACGCTGGGAAAACAAAGTTTTCTATAATGCTTAAAACCATTTTTAACTTTATTGATTTAAATGTCTTACAATCTTATTTATTTGCTCTCGATTGTTAAGTTTTCTCCATTTTTTTTTTTCACGATTTTTACTATTTAACGCATTAATAAAACGACTTGAATAACGAATTCAAAAAAGCTTGACCCCAGCGCGAACTTCACTCAACGCCTGAACGTAATTTTTGTTAAGTTGCCAAAATGTCCACCGCAGAGAAATAAAAAGGCTCGTTCTGTTCAACTGAACGCTAAACACTCAATTATGCCTCTCATTAGCCCAACAAGTGGACCCTGAGGAGAGTCCAGCTGATGCTCGTCTCAATTGAGGCAGCTAAAGATTGACAATTGACCACAATACGGACCATCCTCGCCGCGCGATTTTGCGACCAAACTTCACTCAAACTTTTCATTCCTCTCCGAAACTTCTGAATTCGTGACTATAAGGCCCTAAAACTTGAATTTCGTTGGTACAAACATCACCGAAACATGCAATTTCATGTCTACACTACAATCAGACCGTAATCAGCATATCTTTGCTGCAAGTTATAGTACTCTAAACCAGGATGTGCGATGCCGAGCCAAAGTGTCGACTTGCGTCGAGGTTTTTTCTTTTGGACTTCCAATCTGTTGACAGCCGTGGCCAGTGATTCCTGGGAACCCTGAAAACTGGCCAGTGAGGGCGAAACCGCCGGTTTCACCTCATATCAACGCGTCTGATCGTTGGTGCGAGTTTCATACAATGTCGATTTGGTAACAATTTTTGCAAAAATCTGCCAGGGCTGTGATGCGCGATTTTTAAGAGTTTCGGTGACTCTGAACTAGCGAACCATCGTTATATCTGAATTTCAGCCGCGAATTAGCGGCAATCACACTTTTAGCCATAAATAAGCTCTTTTAATCAATATTACATCTACGAAAACGCCTCTATAAATGACGCGATTAGCTTATTTTGCAAGTTTAAGCCACGAGTAGGTATCATTTTCCTCAAATTTAACAGTAAATTAGCTTTTTTGCCCAAATTTTGCCTAGAAGTAGTGATTCTTTCATTTTATGACGAAATGAACTGGCACTTTTTCTCTATTTTATTTTAAGGCCCATTCACAAGCTCTACGGTTAATGTTGTGTGGTGTCTATGCAACCTTTCAAAATGCGTCATTTTTCGAGGGAATTAATTTGTTTGGCTGTATAGACTCCAAACAACGCAAACATAGATCTTGTGAACGGGCCATTGTAACGAAGTTTTCTCCTGAAATCGCTAATTAGATTTTTTTTTCAATTTTAGCCCCGAATTAGCGGTTTTAAACCAATTTAACCAATTGGTACCAATCAATTCTTGGTACGAAACGACCACCAAATACTATCAATTGGCCTTTGCTCAATTTCAGCTGCCAATGAGCGCTTTTACTCAATTTTAGCAGCGAATTAGCGTTTTTTCTCTATTTTAGCCGCAATTTATCGCCTTTTTTTCAAACAGGCTGTGAACTGGTGCTTTTCCTCAATTTTGCCGGCAACATAATAAATACTTTTACACATTTTAAGCCGCAAATAAGCGCTTTTTCTCAATTTTTGTCACGCATTGACGTTTTTTCTTTAATATTAGCCTCGAGCGCGCTTATTTTTCTCATTGCCAGTTTTAGTCATGAATAAACAGTTTTTTCACTTCTAGCCATGCGAATAGCGTCTTTTTTTCAATTTTAGTTACTCATGGTCGATCCATAAACTGCGACTCAGCGTTCTTTCAATTTTATGCTGCGATTGATTACTTTTTCTCAATTTCAGGCAACTTGTTTTTCATTTCACCCACAAATGATCACTTTTTTACAATTCAGCAATGAATATTACATTAGCACTTTTTCTAAACTTTTAGTTGCGGAGTTGCCCCAGGACACCACATGAGCGTATCGTTTCACTTTTATTAGCCTGATGAGGACCCGCAGAAACTGGGATCAACGTAAAATAGCTTTTTCTCGTTTAAAGACTGAAATGTAGAATTCAGATTATGAAACAGCGCTTTTTCCCAATTTATACCCGCGAAATTTGCTGTAATGGGTACAGTAAATTGGAATATTTACTAATTCTTAGCATAAAATGACGGATTTGTCTCAATTCTAGTCATGCACGGGCCTACAAAAACAGGGCATAAGGGTTTTTTCTCAATTTCAGGCTTGAACTTGCGCCGCAGAAAACGCTAATTCAACGCTAAAAGTGAAAAAAATCGCCTATGTGCAGCTAAAACAGCACATATTATTATTCCGCGGGTTCAAAATGTACACAAAATCACAGCTAAAATCGAGAAAAACTATTCAAACCTGCAATTCGAGAAATAGCCGCTAAAGTCCATCACTCAATGCTGAATATCTGCGAAATTGTGAGTTATGGGTCTGAATATCCTGCAGATTGCCAGTTTATGGTTTTTAACTTCATGAAGTTAACAAGTGAGGAAATTACATCCCTCGGAGTTATCCGTATAATTTCCAATTTCAGGCCTAATTATAGGCGAGATTGTATTTATTCTCGCGAAATTATTAGTTTTTGGTATTTATATTTTCACGGGATTTCGTTTTTGGGACTTTTTAAGTGAAAGTTAAACCCGTAGCCACAAAATTGCAATATTTTTAAAGCAAAAATCCGTGACATTGGAATTTCGCTGACTGAATATTCACGATACTGCGAGTTTTACGTCTCAACTTCAGCAAAATAAAAAATTTTAGGGCCTTTGGGCCATGAATCACGGAAAAGCCGGCCCCAGTAGAAAGCCTGACGAATTGCCGCGAAATTTTAAAATTTTGAAAGTAAATACCCCCTAGAAGCAACTCAAAGCTTGAAGAATAGTCGCGATATTTCAAGTTTTTTAACGTCTTAATTTCAGTGAAATAAAACGTTTCGGGCCTTTTTTAAAAGGTCGTGGAGCGGACACACCAGTAGCTCCAATCGCACTCAAAGCCAGAGTACAAATCCGCGAAATTGGAAGTTTAATGGCTGAATATTCTCGACACTTGAAGTGTCAGGTTTTAATTTCCAAGCCTTAATAACTGCGAAATAACGAAAATGCGGAATTTTCTGTCTTTACTTTCACGGAATCTCAAGTTTGAGTTATTTCTATCCGAGAAATCGCCAGTAGTTCGAGCCACAAAAATTTTAGCCGATAATGCAAGATTTTTCTCTGTTTTGGCCGAGTATTAACGAGTTTTGTGAACTTTAGCCACGATTACTTCTTAGTTTTAGCTGACAATTAGCGGATTTTCTCAAATTGATCCGCAAGTCAGCGTTTTTCTTCAATTTTAGCAGTGAATGAGTGCTTTGTCTCAAAAATGAAGTAACAAATTTTCCAAAATCATGCTGTCGTGATAGCTTGGGTACCAAAACTCATGAAAACACGATCCGTTCAAATAAAATCAGGCCCCATATTTTTTTTTATTACCTAATTTTTAAAACTATTGGGTTGCGGGACCCTTTTGAAGTAGGCTAGATAGACTGATGACGTAGTAACAGCATTCGCATGACCTTCACAATAGCTTCCCACAAATCAAACAATAGGACTTTAAGAGAATGGGATGGACAAGAAGGGGCAAGACATGATAACAGCCGTGATGCGGAGGGTTGGGAGGGGTCACAGCCCCTTAACAACGTCACGAGTCACAGACCGGCCGTTTAAGGTAACAAAAAAAATTGGCAAGTTTTATAATTTCCCTATAAATCGAAATAAATCATTTACGCGCTAATATTCAATTCCTGGTCATGTTTAGTCATTTTCTTTAGAAAAAAAGTGTTTCCAGCGATTTTTATTTTTTATGTTACTTCCTCATTTCGTTCGGGAATTATTTATCTTTAGCATCTGGGTTTTTTATTCTTTCTTCTTTATTCAGCCGCGTTTTATCGATTTTTCTCTGATATATCTCTGATATATCCATTTGAGCCATCAGGAAACAGAGGTCTTCCTAAGTTTTTGCAGCGAATTCGCTCTTTTTATCCATTTTCGCTGCGAATTAATGATTTTATCGCTTTTTCCGTGACTTTGGAGGCTTTTCCACCAATATTAGCGCTTTTTCTAAACTTTTTGCCGCGCACTTACCACAAGATTAGCACATTAGGCTTGATCTTAATTTTAACCGTGTAGAAACCTATAGAAATTCAGATGTTAGCGTACTTTCTCCATTTCAGCCATTAAGTTGGCTTCAGATAAACCATCCACTGCAGTGCTCAAAGTCTGAAATATTCCTTTTAATTGGAAGTTTCCTGGATAAGTGTTCGCGAAATCGTAATTTTCACGTCCTCATTTCTGCGAAACTGCAAATTCTAGAGCCGTTCGTTTCTGGTGGGCACAAACCCGATGAGCCTACCGGCCCCGACTGCGTCTATAACTTGGAATTTGAAGTTGAATTTATTATCAATTATCAGGATTAGTAGCATCGTTATAAATATGTATCTACATACAAGGCGAGCAATTGTACAAATTGCTACAATCTTCTGCTACAATAGCAATTGTACAATCTTCAGAAGATGCCGAACAGGCGAAACAGATTTGTCTTGGATGCACTCCTTAACGACAACGTAGGCAAATACGGCTACGTATCTAATTTGTATCATGAATTGCTATTGAATGAGTTTACAAGTTAAAGTCCTATAACTTGAAGCAAAATTACAAGTTTCCTGGCTGATAGTAGGTGAAATTGACAGTTTCGGGTCTTAATTTCGGCGAAATGGAAAGTTCAGGGTCCTAATTTAATAGAAGAAATAGTTACGGTGCCAAATATCCGTGAAATGTCAACTGTTTTTTTGTGGGCCCGGACCCCGGGGGATGGCTGGCCACGACGCGACGCACCACGTCATTGGCTGACAAGGCGACTCCCAACAGAATTCCAACATTTTGAAGGCAAATATAGCTGCGAAATTGGATATTTCCAGACACAATTGTAAATTGCGTGTATCAGGTTCTAATTTAATATAAATCGCAAGTTTCAGCTAGGGTCCTATGGGTCACGGACCCTATGGGCTAGTCGGCCCCAACTATGCTCCGACGAATAGCCGAGCAACTTCAAGGGAGTTTGCAAATTTGGGTCGTATTTTGAGCAAAGTTATATGTTTTTTAGCTGAATATCTGAGAAATTGAAAGTTTCGGGTCTTGGGGGGGGGGGGGGTGTTAATTTAAGCGAAATTGCAAGTTTTGGTTTTTTTTTTCGTGGCGATGGATCCAACAGAGACCGAAACCCGACAAATACTCAGGAAATTGAAAACCATGGCCAAATATTCGCGGCAATATTCGTCTGGGTCTTAATTCCTGCGAAAATGCATATTTCCTGCGTCAATTTCAACGGAACAGGAAGTTTCGGTTCTTCATTTTTGGATAAATTTCAAGTTTTGGGTCTTTCTTTTTTTTTTATAAGGATGACCGGTGCGTCTTAAGTTTGATATAACCCGTGACCGACCACCTCCGCAAGCACTGTCATTATCCGACGCGCTCATTGTTGAAATTGAGACTAATAAGCTCAATGGCTCCGGGGGAATGCGAAAAGCTATATATCACCCTTGTGTCTAGAGCTATATTACTGCTACGACCAATGTTCCAGCGAGGCAACGACTAAAATTACCAGTCCTTGGCTGTCTCAACTGAGTGCGAGCCGTAGGTGAAGCTCTTCCAAGGGTGCCATTGTCGGCAGAATTGAGTACAGCGTTCTGTTGAATGAGCGTGACTTTTTATTTTTTATGCAGAGGACATTTTTGAGCGAATTTTGCAGGGTTCATGTTCCTTTATACTCGTTATTTAATTCGTTTTATTATTGAGTTAAATATAATAATAAGCATAAAAAATGTATGAAAAAAAACATAACAATCGAGTATAAATAAATAAGGTTGTAAGAAATTCAAATAAATAAGTTTTAAAAAAATTGTTTGCACGCATTATCCGCAGTTGCATTATCAAGAAATGGGTTCCCTAGTCTCTTAAAGCGTGGGTTGATCAGTGGCAGGTCGTTGTTTTCACGTTATTTTACGGAGCACGTGGGGTCTTTGAGAAGCTGGTACAGGAACGTTCTCATTGCTTCCTCCCAGAGCTCCCCATCGTTCTGAAAATTAAAATGTGTGATATAAGAGTGCGAATTTTACAAAATGTTTATTCTCCCTCCCCCTTTCAAGATTAGCGTGCATCGCTCTCTTGAAATGACTCATTTTATTATTTTTTGTGTCTGAAGCACAACCGAATTGAACTGAACGTTTTGCAGAATGCCTCAGTATTGTCTACTAAAGTTAGTCTGAAGAAACCATTGTGAAGGCAAAAGGGATCTCTTTTCCCTTCACCATCATCAAAACAAACTTGCTTTCTGATAACAGTGTAGTTTATGAAATAAAATTGCTATTTACCTTCACGTGTCCCAGCGCCGCCATTCAGGAAAAGTCCGTTAAAGTCAAATCGTCCGAGAGGCGAATTGACAGTCCATATTGCCGATTTCATATTTCAGATCCGTGATCCTCCTCATAGATCGTTTAAAAGGGTAGAAATCCCCAGTCGTCTTCGCAGAAAGGCATGTCGCGGTCTCTGTCTTTAACAACTTCGCGGAGCGATAGAATATTCTGGCGAATCGCTTCAGAGTTTGTTGTTCTGCGACAATTAGATGACTGCCGGTTTTATACGTTGCTCATCCTTTATCTAACCGCCTCGTTTTCGCTTTTACGACAACAATTTTTTTTCCCCCTTGAGTGGGGGGCGATGTTTATCTTTGCTTAGTATGACGAATAGGTGACGGCTACTCAAAAATTGAATTAACGAAGGATTTGGAGGTATACAAGTCGTTAACTTTTCCTTCCAGTAAAAATAGGAGATTTCCCTGTCTGTTTCAAAGGAATTAAAACTCGGTGAGGTGCGAAAATTAGCGACTTCGTCGTCAGAATGTTAAAATATTATGAGCCCTTTAAAATATAGTGAAAAAAACAACAATTGGTTGGCCGGAGGGGGGCGAGGTGTAGGAGGAAACAAAAAAACAAAAACAAAACAAAAACAGTCGAATAGGGGGGGGGGGTGGCAAACAAAGTGGTCCTTAGATAAGATTTGTTTTTATCGCACTAGCTTTTCCTCCCTAAAAAGATTCGTTGTTGTTTAATCTTGCACCCTAAGTTTTTGAAACTTAAGAGAGAAGGAAAGGGACCAAGTAACCTTTTTTTTCGGCGTGGCCTTTTTATTTAGGAGAAGAAATAAATTGCCTGGAAGAGAGGATTCTTTTGATTTAGGGGTGATGAAAAGAATGGTGAAGGGAAATCAAAATATTTTGACTGCATGCATGAAGAGGAATGAAAGATAGAAAGAGAGAGAGAGAAAGAAAGAAAGAAAGAAAAAACGGGGATGCTACCAAAATACCTAAGGATGGGAACTCCCCGAAGGCTCCTTTCCCCATAGTTGTTTCTCATCGCTTCAGTCAGAAACAACCTGCATTATACCGTAATATATCTAATTGAATTTAGAGAGGCCTCCATTCGTTGCTCAGGCCATCATTTTCTTCCGTCTCACTCATCTCCCCTCCTCCTCTCATTGTATTCTCTGCCTGAAACATCGTTAAGTATAGAATCTTGCTCACAGCTTGACGTTCACACCATTCCTATAGTTTAAAGAAATTGTTTTTTCTACGGGTATTTTCTTAGTAGGCAATTATACTAAAACTAATAAGCAAGTGCGTCATGAATTCTTTAGTTTTTTGCTTAAAATTAGACTCAAACCAACTAACTGTTTATTATACAATAGTCAAGAATTAGTCATTGTTCGTCATTAGCGACGGTTTACGATAAGTGCAGATTTGAAGTATGGAAACACACACAAAAAAAATTGCAGACTCATATTTTTTGGTAGGCGAATAAAACAATCAAAGCAAAACGTTTTTCTGACTGATGAGAGCTTTACAAAGTGTCAATACACTTGATGGGCTCATTGATTTTGAACACACTTTTTGCATTCCTTTCGTTAAGACATGAATCGTGGTTGAGAAAAAACGCTCTGCACTAACTTATCACAAATTTCGAGTGGGTATCAGTTCGGGGGTCTGTAATGAGATCACCCACTGAGAACGTAACTGAGTTTTCCTTATTGATTTTTGGTTCACAAAGCCGAAGGAATGTTGAAAACACGAGAATTTCCCGGAATTAAAAAACATATGTAAGCATATAAATCAGCCAAATTGTACCAAAGCTTAAACCGATTATATGTATAGTCCACAAACTGAGTACTATCGGCCCTAAAATGTCATGGCATGGAATTGAGCATTATCATCCTCATGGGTCAAAAATTCGAAATTGCCACCATAACTTCCTATTTAGCCCACCAAACTGAGTCTGGTTCCAGTCCCCCCCCCCTACCATTCTCCAAAACCGAGGGGGTTCGTGTTTAGAAGTTTTAGGGGGGGGGGGCTCGAGGTTTTTAGACAGCGTAAGGTCTCCCGAGTCCAACTACAACGCCCTATTGGGTTTGGCGTATGAGCCATTCACGGCTTTGGCGCCCTCGGACTCGGCATATGGCTGGGTGCGGGTCTACGATCCACGATGACTATCCGGTGGAGCCATGATGATAATAATTGTTCGCTTGTCAGTAAAGCGACAATTTAGTACCAAAATTTCGACTATTTAGTCGCGAAACTGTTTCAAACAGAAGCCCAAACCTGGGAGCGGTGATTTACGCCTGTAAAATTGTTTGTGTTCGTACCAGAAAATGACAACTGTCCCATAATTATGTGATACCAAAAATTATGTACCTATTATCCCTCCCACAATGGCTACACCCATGAACGGAAGAAAAACAAAACACACAATCTATAAGGTCCACATTTTCAAATTCCTCAATGACAACTGCGTCTTGTTCGTTGCACTGTCTCAGGCACCGAACTAGGGAGGGGCTCAGGGGGGCTTGAGCCCTCCCTAAAGGCAATTGTCGATAAGCACTCACGTAAGATCTCACGTTGGCTTCTGAAAAAGCGAGGAAATCATAAACTACATAAAATTGTATCCAGCCCGAAAACTTGTAATTGCATGCCATAAACTGCTTTTTCAGTTGCATGCCTGCATTCGATAACGAAACTACCAAAAAAAACTAATGCAGATTTTCCGTTTTAGGTTCATCAAAAACCCAATATTATTGTTAGTTTTTGTTGCTAAAACACAAATTTCACGGGTTTTCCAGATTCAAAAATCAATTTTGCGCATTTTTCCTGCCAAAAAACTATTTTTTGCGGTTTCCTCTCTTAAATGTTTTTTTCACGGATTTCACTCTTTAAAACAACATGTTAGAGGGTCTGTCTTAGGCCCTGTTCACAAGATGCAATGTTTGAAGCTATATTGCATGCTGGTGTTTGAAAAACATCCGGTCACTACCAAGGAACATATGTTTTCAAAAACCCAGCATGCAATATATCCTCAAACATTGCATCGTGTGAACAGGGCTTTACTATAAAAACCCAACTTGGTGTCCTTTGACTTGCTGAACACCTCAATGAAATGACCCACTAAGAAACATTTTTTTCGATCTTTGGCTCTGTGAATATCCCCATTTTTCAAGTATGGCTTCGTGAGAAAGAGCACATCTCACAGGTTTTAGCTTTTAGCTCGCTAGACCCCAACTTTCCTTTGTCTTGATGGGTGAGTTGGAACGTGTCTGGCCCCTGCGCAAGTTTTACAGTGCTGTGAGCGGCAGGAGGGGCAATGCCAGCTTCTTCCTGATGGCTGTACGCGTTTTTGGACATAAAATACAGATTAGAATGCTACAACGACAGTTTTCCGACAGATAATTTAGTTTTTAATGAATAAAAACCCTATCTGTGCAAATTCAGTTTCTGGGGATGAATTAGCGATTTCCATCAGCACCGAGTTTTCTTGCAGGGGATTGGTCCCCAAATGTAAGCCTGCAATAAACGATGGCGCACCTGGCATCTTCTCCAGTGAAGCTACCCACCCCTATAGGATCGTGATGGTTTGTTTGTTCTAAACCCCGCCCACAGCATCATGAGGTCAGTTAGAGGTTAGAGGTCTGTGAAAGGTGGGGATGGCCCATGTTCGGTCGTTCGGGTTCGAATGGTCAGGTTCACAATTTTTAGAGCGAGAATTGCCAGATTAGCCATTTTATAGGCATGAATGATCAGTTTGGCTATTTTCAGGGTAGGAATGGACTTGGATGGATGGATGGATTATAGGCATTTTCTTGGCGCTATTTTTATGGCACGTATAGAGCCAGTTACAACCGACTTTATGGCTTAAATGCCAATTTGGTATTTTCAGGTCGCATAGAGTCAGTTTCAGCCAAGGCAAGAATGGTCAAAGCACTTTCCACTCGATTTTGCCACTTTTAGGGCAGGAATCACCTGATGTTCATGCATTTAGAGCGAATCGTCGGTTTATCCATTTTTTGGGCTAGTAAAAACGTTTTTACTAGTTTTAAAGCGATAATCGACAGTTTTGGCATTTCGGGTCACGTTTAGTCAGTTTAGCCATGTTTTTGGTGGGAATAGTCTGTTATCGCTTAGCTATTTTTATAGGCAGCGAATGGCTGTCAAGCCATTTTTAACAGAGTGAAGCACACCCCTCAAGCTCCTCACTTGAACAAATCCAAAGCCCCTTTACTGTTTATTTCCGCTTATTTATAATTTTAACCGCAGGCTTAACCCAAGAAATGCATCTCAATTTTAGTCAGCGCAAACGAGCCCTCTTTCTCGAGTTTAACCGCGCGAATTTTGTCCTTTTTTTTTATTATTTTACCCGTGAATAAGCGATTTTTCTTACAAATTTAGCCATGAATTGGCGTTTTTTGCTCAATTTTAACCGTGGTCTTGACCAAGGAGGATAAAAAGATACATAAGAGGAATGGATATAATGAATAAATCTGTCGCCGGTATTTTAATTAATAAATTAATTAGTCTGATATTATCCGGACGACGATGGAAGGGCATAGCCCAACACGATTCGAGTTTCGAGAAAAAATGGCTCCCCGGCGGGATTTGAACCCGCAACCTCTGGATTACCAGTCCAGCACGCTGCCAATTGCGCCACGGAGACGCCTTTGGGAGTCGTACTCCGAGGGATAAGTTAAGCCGAACCCCGCCCAGGTCCATTGTTTCTCGAAACTCTAGGCGCTTCCTCCTTCACTCCCGCATCCGGCCCCAAGCATTTACTTTTACTCAGTGACATGATCAACTCAAAAATGTAACACTCAGATTACATAATTACCAAAACTTGGAGAGAAAAGCTCGTCCAAGGAATGGCCATGCAGTCGAATAATACTCGTCTCGAAGCTCAAACGAACATGTGAAATTGAAAATAAAAACGACTCTCTTCTCTTGGTCTCTTGATTGCCTTATCGGTCAGTTCAAGTATCTTCTACCTCTCTCCTTTCCAGAGTCGGACCCCACCATAGAGATTTTCAGCCAATCAGAAAGATGGAGAGAAATTCGACTTGAGCGCTGCTTGTTCTTAGAGTCAGAACAAAGTCATGAATCAAAAACCTATTAGAAAAAAATTCCCCCAAGTGTCTCTACCGCCCTGCCCATCGGTCAAACCGGGGTGGTCTTGACCTAGGAACAGCACATTAGCGTTTTTTCTTAACTTAAGCCTCTAAAGGGCCTGCAAGTACAAAAAAGTTGATCTTTTTTCAAGTTTGGTCTGGTAATTTCCTTCAAAATGCCGCGAATTGGCGCATTTTCTCAATTTCAGCCCCACGTTGAAATCCGTTTTTTTTTTCAGTTTAACGAGCGCTTTTCAACAAAATAAGATGTGAGTAAGCCTTTTATCTCAATTTTCATCGTAAATTATTGCGATTTGTCTCACTTTGAGACATTAATTATCGCTTTTAATATTCATTTCATCTGGGAGCGAGTAAACTAGTATTGAGTTTTTCTCAATACTAGCTGTAAACTAGCGATTTATGTTTTCGTTTTCAGCGGTTGACTGGGCCCAAGAATAGCTAACCAAAGTTTTTTTTTTTTTTTTTTTTTTTAAATTTTAGACGTGATTAGATTCTTTTCTCAATTTTAGCCGGGAGAAGAGTGTTTTAGCAATTTTTCTCAAGTTTAGCAATCATTATTTGCGTTTTTTCTCAATTTTAGCCGCGGACTTGACGCAAGAACACTAGACCAGCAGCGCTTTTACCCCATTTTAACAGTAAAGGGGCCCACGAAAACCATGAAACTGTGTTTTTGATAAAATTTGGTCTGAAATTTCTTCAAGAATCTGCGAATTGGCGCATTTTCCCGAGTTTAGGTACGACGAACGAGAACTTTCACTCAATTTTATAACAGTGGATTAGCATTTTTCTCGCTTTTCGTCTCATAATGTCGCTTGTTAACTATTGTAATTAGCCACGGGATTGCCTCAAGAACAAGCTGCTTGAGACACTTTTCCCCACTGCTTTCCTGCGTACCGGCTAAGAACCTACAACAACTGAGAATTAGCGGTTTTTTAAAAAAAAAATCTATTATGGCCGATAAATTGCCTCGATATTACATGAATTGGTGGTTTTTGTGGAATTTCAGCGGCAAATGCGAGCACATCTTCTCAGTTCTATAGCTTTGAACTTGGTGTAAGAACAGCGAATTAGTGAAAATTCTGTAAATCTGCAAAATTTTGTTTTATGAATAAGCAACCCCTCTCCCACTTTCTATTTTCAATGAGTCAACTCCGCAACATTGAATTTTGGATAGGACAAACCAGTGAAATTGTCTTTTGTAAAATGCCGAACAGGCAAAACACCTTTTGAATGGACGAGGCTCAGCAAATCTAGTCGCATAAAACGTTTCCAATACCCAGATAAGGCAATTAGAGCTCGAAAACTGTCAACAGACATAGGAAAATATTTTCTGGCCCTAAAGCCGTGGTTGTGGGCGACTGGCATGTCTAGTCACCAGGGATTTGAGTTTCTAATTTTCAAGATGAACGAACAACATCTTTTAACATTTTGGTAGTGAGGGAACTCTATCCATTCTGAATATTTTTAAACTGGCATTCACTTGAATACAACTTCATAAAAAAAAAAAAAAAAAAAAAAAAAAAAAAACAGTTGAAAAAATAAGTAAATAAAGTATCAAAAGTAATAGACTGTGCCCTGCACCAAATTCTATGCATGGCCCTTGGTAAAAGAGAAACATTCAGAATTGAAGAACTACTGTTGTTTAACACCCCAATTCAGCCAAAACTCCAGTTTCTCCTTGATGTTAACCTTTACAATGATGTTTAATTTTTTCTTGTGTTCATGTTGAATATTAATGTTTGTTCCTAATGAATGTATTTATTCGCGAGAATTGTATGTCCGTGCTAGTCGCTGTAGTCCGTCAAGAAGAACGTGAACTCGCGGCCAGCGCCCTCTCATACGGTTAGTTGCAACTTCTCTTCCCAGTACTTTCGTTTCGTTACCAAATTGGTTATCCCACTGTTTACCAACGATAAGTGATATTATAAAGCTGAAGTTCCGTGGTGGGGGCGATCACAAAAGGGAGAGGTCCACGTTTAGCTTGACGAGCTACAGATCTATTCAATGAAATTGCTGAATTTGAAATATCCCAGTACCAACCAAGTTTACTGTGATACCTATTTGTGTCAAGTTTTAAATAGGTATGTGTTTTGACTGACCTGAAATAACTCTAGTACCAACTGAGCCGCGTAGGTTATAGATCCCCTATCGGGCTAGGAATGGAATATTCTGAATACGCTCTGTCCGTTATTGTAGAATGTAGACGATACCATTCGTCATGAAAGGACTGCCCTGTGCCGTGTACTTAGACTAAGCGCGTGACCCAACCGTTTTATAGTTGTGAGAACAACAGTGGTAGAGAAATCGTTAGTAGCAAAATGTACTGTGTTCAGAGGAAACCACCTTGTAAAAGGTGGAGTAAGCGATTTCATTTTTTGAATTGGCCCATTAGGGTTATTGGCTTATTATTTCTCATTAATAAGTCTTTGTAATCGTATTGCAAAAACATTTTTTTGACCCCCCTCAAAATTTGTAGTTTTACGTTTCAAAGTGCGTAGAATCCAAATCTGCAATAAAAAAAAAAAAGTCCGTCTGCCGTCCGGGCCATATCTTTCCCTAAGATTGCTCGAAAAAACTCGTTTTTTTCGCACATAGACTCCATTTGGGGTCTACATTGGTCCTAATATATCTGATCAGTTTGATCAAATGTTAGGATATATATATATATACCCATACCAGGGGTTTTATGGGCCAAAAGCGGGTCAAAATGGGGATTTTCAAAGGATTTGGGATCATAGGGGTGTGGGGTGTCGATTTTTATGTAATTTCAAGCCAGATTTGACTACATCCATGAATAATAAACCCATGTGTAAAATTTGCAGCGTTTTTAAAATAGGTAGTTGAAAAAAATTCGAAATAATAAGGCATTGTTCGATAATTCGCAGCGTTTTTTAACATGGAATCGAAGTTTGCACACAAAATTGCGATCGAGGTATGGGTGAACCTGGAACCGTCTGCTCATTCTTCTTTTTCCATTAAAATAATAGAGGAAGCGGGGTTCACTGTCACTGGAATCACTGCTTTCAGAAGAAAATTGCGATTCGAAACTCGTTGGTCCTTGGTCCAACATCCATTGCGTCACTGAAAAGGCTGAAGATTTTAAATGACTTCGGGTTTCTGATGAGTTGTAAACTGGTTAGTGACTGAAGTTTCCAAACAGTTTAGTTTCTTTTTAGTAGCTCCGCGTGTAGACTCTTATTTGAATACACAGGACCTAATAAATATAAAACAATGAAAATAAAAACACAGGAAAATAAATATAATACAATGAACCTTAGGTCCTTGCTCAGTTCTCGTTCAGACAAGTGATGGGAAATCACTTTTACACAAAATGTTTACGTTAGATTTGACTAAGGGAATTTCTCCCAGACTCGCTGCCCTTGGAAACCACTGAAGATGACCTTGTATGGTTGAAACCGGTCTGGAGTATAATAAATTGAAATCGTGGAGTGACTACGTCTTTTCTTCGCTTATTATCATCGAAGAGCTCCACTACATCGGCATGATGACTCATAGTTTCTTTTCAGTTCCTCCGTGTGCAGACGGCCAAACTCTCTATTGGATATTTGTCACCTCACAGCGGCGTGGCGGTTTACTACCACCTGTTTTAATAAGTATATAAGTGTATGAGACGAGCAGCGCCGCCCCAAAAAATGTGCCCATACATTCCGGAAGCCAGGAAAATAAGCTTTCTGATTGGTTATCTTGCTTACTTGCCTAAGACCACTAGAAACGCTCATTTTCGTAAACTCTCTCTTTTAAACTTTGGACTCCCATCGAACTGTTTTTTGCTCTGCACGTTGTCACAAAAACTTGCGTATTAAATAAGCTTTCTGACAACCTCTCACTTTTTTGAATCCTTATAATTGAGTCACGATGCAATGGGATCATATTGTGACGTAGCAGAGGGGTTAAAAGGAGACAAATACGGTGCACATCAACATATCATATTCTTCACGTCCCAAAACCTCTGCGGAGTCACATTGTGTTCACATTCCGTCGTATTGTATTTGTCACTTCACACCCCCTCTGCGACGTCACATTGTGACGTTAACGCGCTGATCGTATTTGTCACTTTGCAACCTCTTTGCAACGTCACATTATGGTCCCACTGCGTTGTATCATTTTTGTCACTTTGCAACCTCTCTGTGACGTTACATTGTGACCCTATTGCGTTGCCGCGTATTTGTCACTTTGCAACATCTCTGCAACGTCACATTATGGTCCCATTGCGCTGTGACTCAGTTATGAATTAGCAACGTAACTATGACGTTGCTGTGAATTTTGTGCTATTAGGGTAGCTGCTGGTTTCGTTGTCCTCACAGGGATATTGCCTTCAGATGGTGAAGGCGTTCATCTCGCGTGCATCGTTAGGAGCTCTTCGTCGCCTGACAAGACTTACCAGGTTGAAGGAGTTCTAGCGAGCCAGGTCAATTGCTTGAGAGTTACGTAAGTCAAGTGTAGTAATTGTAAGGCAGGTAGCTTGGGCTCTTGCCAGCACGTTGTTGCCTCCTTGGTGTCCATCAACCGGTATGTTGTAGTTCTTAATTTTTTTTGCTGTGTGTGAAGGGGAACAGACATTTAAAATTTGTTTAAACACCCTGTTGTCTCACACGTTGTGTGGCTTGATGAGTAAATGAGAGAAAAAAGAGGATATCTGATGCGTGCAGCACTGTCACGTAGCCGTAGGACTTTGGTCCATGATTAAGCTAGAACTCCTTGAACATGGTAAGTCTTGTCAGGCGACGAAAAGCTCCTAACGATGCACGCGAGATGAACGTCTTCACAATCTGAAGGCAATTTCCCTGTGAGGACAAAGAGACCGGCCACTATAAGTTCTTCGGCCTCCTTGAAATTTCAAGATGTATGGGTGCAATCGCACACTTCACAAATTTCGCCAATTCTCAGCATTTTCGCAAAAGAAAACAAGGATATCAATCAACTATGAATAACATTTAGGCCGTGGTATAGAAAGTCAAAATCATAAAATCGTGTTTTTTTTTTTACCGCAGGCCCCTTTTTTGGCACCAACTGAGGGGGAACAAAATGATGAAAATGAAACAGAGTCGGTTTGGTTGCCTATACGATATGGGAAGGTGGACTCTTCTTAGAGGAGTTATTTGCAATTAAAATCTTTATCCCGGCCTAAATTTCATTCATAATTGATTGATATCCTTCTAACTTATGTGGTTTGACTCGATTGTCGCACGAATGAAATGCACTTTTCCCGACAGGCTGCTGTCGGAACAAAACTTTTTTCAGGTTACGTTAATTTTCAGATCAGTTAAATTAGGTTAAATGGCATGTCACAATTTCACGATTGCGCAATGCGGAGTGCCTGGGTTCGAATCCGAAACAATTTTTTTTTAAATTTTTTTTGTTCCTCCCTTTTTGGCCCACCTCGGGATTTTTTACTCAAGATTTATTAGGCTGTAGGCAAATCAAATAAAAGAGACGGCTCAAAATACAATGTCAATGAAATTTTTTGGTAATTGGGTGGTCCAGTAAGGCATAGCGTTAATTTAATAGCTCCCCTCCGCCGAGAACTCCCCTGCCATATTGACGGATTTGGTTCACTAGGGTCTCATACGAAAGCGCGTTCATTTCTCATACTCGAGTCAATTTTGGGGGCAATTGAAGCAACAGCCGTGCGGTAGCGAATTTTCAACTAATTGAAACCCCTCTTTCACACCGTTCCCGTGGACCGATTCATCTGGATCACGAACTCGTCCGAGATATTCACGCTATTGATTTTTAGACCTAATTTGGTTGCCCTAAGTGAAAAATTGCGACCGTGATAGTGCGAACAAGCGAGGGGCCATATATGTATATATATATCAAATCGAACCGACCTCGGATTCGTGTTCTAGGGGTTCTGAAACGTGAAAAAAAAGTATCACAACCCATATGTGCGACCATCAGGGCGAGACCATACGAATAAATAAGCAAAAACGCACTAAAATATTAAAACTGAATTCAAACTCCCTTGTAATCAAGACCGTTTCTTTACATTTGATCTGGACTGTATTCATTCATTTTCCTGCCATGGCCACAGCGCTAGCGGCGCTGCTCGCCGCCAATTATAGATTTATTGCAATTTTGCAATGAGGAAGTAACATAAAAAATGAAAATCGCTGGAGACATTTTTTTCTGAAGAAAATGACTAAATATGACCAGGAATTGAATATTAGTGCGTAAATGATTGATTTCGACTTATAGCGAAATAATAAAACTTGCCAATTTTTTTTGTTACCTTTAACGGCCGGTCTGTGACTCATGGCGTAATTAAGGGGTCGTGACCCCTCCCAACCATCCGCATCAAGGCTGTTATCATGTGTTGCCACTTCTTGTCCCACCCTTTCACTAAAGTCCTATTGTTTGATTTGTGGGAAGCCATTGTGAAGGTTATGCGAAGGCTGTTATTGCGTCATCAGTCTATCTAGCCTATTTCAAATGGGTCCCGAAACCCAATAGTTTTAAAAATTAATAAAAAAAATGTAGGGCCTGATTTTATTTGAACGGATCGTGTTATCATGAGTTTTGGTAACCAAGCTTTCAAGATGGCATGATTTTGGAAAATGTGTTACTTCCTCATTACGATTCGCTTATTGTTGCGACTCCTGTACTTCCCGTACGGGAAACACAGATAAAACGTGTACGTACCTATACCCAAAAAATGAGATAAAAGTTGGAAAAACGGGTAAACACTTGATTTTGTCTATTTATACACCTCGGTGATAAATAATCCAAAGAACTTTTAGAAGCGTTGACTTAATCTCGAAACAGTCGCTTTTTAAGAAGTTTACGAGTCATCCTCGCGTGATGTTTAATTTTGAGAGAATCGAATACGCAAAAGATAACCTAAGGACAAATATTTGTTAGGAAAACAGAGCTAAAATTAAGACAGTGATTTATCTGTGTGTGAAAACCTCAAATTTTTCATCCTATCAAATCGCATCCGTTTGTGGGTGGGGGGGGGCTTAGTTAAAAATCCAGGGGTCCTGATAATTTATTAGAACTATTGTCTTCTACAAGGCACTCCTCACTCCGCCCCCTTTCATCTGACTACCTATAATGGGACAGTTTTTACACAATGTCTGAGGAAACCGCGGGCGAGATTTTACCAGCCAACACGGATTCCCCGCCGAAAAAAAACACAAAAACTCTTATTTTCAGGCTAATCAAAAACTCTGATATTTTAATAAACTCAGAAGGTCACGTATCTGGAACCAGAGAGACAGCGGGAAGGACTAAAATCAAAACTACAAGAAGCAGAGTATAAATAAAAATTAAATCGAGCCCCTTAACAGGGGCTCAAGCTAAGAAGATATTCACATTCCATCTCCCCCCCCCCTGTTCCACAACCTTGTCCACTATCATACCCAGTCACCAACAATATAAGTGTCCACAGGCAAAAGGTGAGAGGAGTCTCGAGATCAACGCTGATTAACCCCCTCCCTTCTTCCTCAATGTGGACCACAACCTCGAAAAAAAAAGGTGGCCAAAAAACACCAGTTTAATATTGTGATGGCGTGTCAAGTTAGATTCCAGTTAACAAATGAGCCCGAAAAAGGTCTCCGGTTACTCCTACCCAGCCCAGGCAGTGGAAAGCAATTATGGGATAGCCGTCAGCTGGTGTTGATGCTAATGCTTTCAAACAAGGGCCGCTATAATTGATAGTCGAGGCGGCCATTAGCCCTGTGTACCTTTTTTTTTTTTTTTTTTATAATCTGAACTCCTTCCAAGCTCTATTCCCTTCAAAGGATGATGGGTGTGGTGGGGCAGTAGAGGTGAAGGTATAACAGCCTATCTTTTTCTCCCTTTTTACAGGCTCTAAAGATTTACAGACTTCTTCACCCCTTCCTTCCCACCGCAATGCACCCAAACTCATGCACATCCTTAGTGAACCCTTGAGGCTTTACACTTTTATGAAGCTGAAACGTTTCGTGGACACCTTCGCGCCACTATACTATACTAAGCGTGGAAGTTCGTGAAGTTGAGATGATGGGAGATGGCTGGGATTGGTTGAGTGGGTGGGAGAGGGGGTGTTCACGTAGTTGGGAATCAAGTGACAAAAAATCTGGGGTTTTAAGTGAGGAGACCCGAGTAGCATCAAATTTCTCGCGTGAGAAACTCTTTATTTCATTTTTCAACGACTTGTTCGTTGAGGCCATGAACACGTGACACCCCTTCCCCCTCCAGCAAGTAGATCTGTCATACTTTTTTCATCTTCAGTCATGATAAAACGTTCGTTCCTCTCCTGAACAACCTCCTGATTTCCTGGGGGAAATTATCATGTTCACCCAATTCGGCTCGAAATATTGAATACCTTCGGCATTTTGGCTGCCAATATTCATCAAGTCCCGATTCCCTTAATAGTCACGATGTGAGCGTTTTCATCGTTATAGCTTCATTTCACAGAAGAGAAACGTAGAAGAAGAAAATAAGCATTCCACCAACAAACTGATGGAATTTTTATAGCTCACAGTCTGACGCAGAAATAAATTTCACAGCATTGACTTTTTCCGAGGCCGCACTAACACAAAATTTTCCCGTCCACCAACCACCCATCACCGCAATTGACAGCCTTGATGTGCAAGGAGCCTCGTCACAGGGTAAGTGGCACCACCGCTTAGGCCACTCCTGGGAGCAGTGAAATGCAACGAGACTGCCAAGCGCTTGTAATCCAAAACGGATTTTCATTCATATTGTCGTTGAAGGGGTTCTCGCATTGCTGTGCTTTTGACCGCATTGGGCCGGTTTTCAGGTGCCATGAAGTCCAAGGAAGAGGTAAATTACAACACAATTAATCTTTATTGGGCAGCAATTTAGCAATATAAATCCACAGAAATGTGAACCAGTGGGGAATTCGTCCCCACTGGCACGGTCCCAACTGGTGGTAGGTCAAGAATGCCGTTTTTGTTAACAAACAAGGAACACATCATGTTTTTTTGGAATATTTTTTTACACACAGAAATTCGACACGCCATTTCTTCCCAAGAAACGTGCTAATCTGCCATAGCAGCAACGCTGTTTCGGCATTTGAACGGGAAATACGTCACAGGCACTCGGGGTTTACAAAGATTTCTTTCATTTTTTGCCCAACTTTTTGGGTAATTTGTATAGCATTGATTATGATTCATATACTTTTAAGGGCTTACAATAAACTGGCAATCTTATCTCGTATAATTGCAATGAATGGGTTACTCAAATAAAGGAAGACAGCAAGACAATTGAGAATTTGGACCCGGTTCAAGAAAATAACAAATTAAAAACAAGTTAATAAAATATTGGAAGAAAAAAATATGAAAGTAAAAAGAATAAGATGAAACGAGAGAAGTTATTAAATAAAAAAAACATTTGATGATAATGGCATATTGATTTTGAGAGGAAAAAAAGAGATGAACGGTGTGCAATTCGTGTCCGTGCTTGGAGCCTGTAAATCTCTGACTACCTTAGTTTTCCAAATTTCGTGGAGACCGTCATCTCCGCGATGGTAAGGTTCCCTGACTCAGTGAAACTAGGATATAAAGTCGGAGATAAAGTGCCCATCAGAGAAGAAGCAGAAGCAAAAATGACCGTTATAGAGATGTCTTGGGGTGCTGATGTGGGCTTCCATGTGGAAGACCTAACGTCTGGCAATTCGCTGACTTTTGGCTCCTATACGAGCCTTTCCATTGAAGTTCCCATTGCCAGCTTTATCTAGTTTTTCCACCTAGAACGGCCTTCTTGCTAACAGCCTTGAAGAACGATGAAGAGCTCTATAGGCCTCTTTTTGGAACCGACGAATTGGACCAAATTCGATACGTTTAACGCGAAGCAGACATGACCGCGCCGTGATCAAAAGTCTGGGAGGGGCAAGGTATATCAAGTCTCCCCTCCCCCCTAAGTTACCCTTTCCTAACTCCCAAGAGACGTATTCAGTGTTAATTCTTTTTAAGGAGCTAGAGTCGAAATTTGTTCTTAAATGAGTCAAAACTACGAAATTTGGTTCTGTGAGTGACAAATCCACGAAATTTGGACTTCGAAGGGTCTCAACCAGCGGAATATAGTTTTTTTAAAGGACTGATATACTCGGAAAATGACCGTGATACCGGCGTTTTCGCTTGCTTTTCAACGTTTTTCCGTTGCCAACGACTCGATGGTCGCACAGCGCCGAAAGCTCTAGAGTCGATCCTCGCGGGGGGGGGGGGGGGCTCAATCAGCCTTGTGGAGTCAAGAAAATGGTCGAAAATCAACATCTTCAGGAAACGCCAATAAAACTATTTTGCCCCCTTTGAAGGGCACTGATGCTAATTTTTTGTGCGTTTTGCCTGGGACTTGCTGCGTTTTATACTGAATGATCTATTTATCGTCTTTTAGCCCTCAAAGCAGATCATTTTGTCCAAAAACTTAAGTATGAGGGTGGCACTAAACCTCAAACTATACAAAAAATCTGAAACAGTCAATTTACCCCATTAAAATGGCTAATTATAGCACTAAAATTAAGCATTTTGCCCTTTGAAAAAGATGCCCAAGACACACATTTTTCCACAGCAAAATGAAGATTTTTCGTGGAGATACTGAAAATGGACTCGGAAACTGACAATTTCGAACCCCCGCCCCTCTCACTAGGATAGTGACCATGCAAGCAGAAAACTACAAATTTGGCCCCCAGAACCTGATTGGTTTGTAACATAATGTGTCAGAATAAATAAATTACACGGCCAAAAAGGCGCCGAATTTCAACATTAAAGCCAAGTCGCCAGTAAATTGCTACATTAGGAAATGTATATCAGAAAAATTGCAAGTATAGGGTTTACATATCAGTGGAATAGAACGTTCTGGTCCATACTTTCACGAAATGGCTAGTTTCAGGGCCCCGATTCCAAGTTTAACGTCTTTTTATACTGCAAAACACGAGCAAGCTGCCCCGAAATATTAGGAATATTTAAATTTTGGGACTGAATCGTGGCAACTTTCGTTGCCACATTTTCTAGTTTCTTCGGGACCCGGCCATGACAGTGGCCAAAGTAGGACGAATAGTCGCATGCAACATTTTTGAGATAAGTATCCACGAAATTGAAAGTTTCCTGGTTGAACGTACGAGATAACACTAGATTCTGGTCTTCATTTCACGAAATTGCAAGTTTAAGCGTCTTTTTTTTTGGCGACCGTGGAACCCGGTCACGACAGCGCCCAAAGCCTGGCAAATACGAAATACCTAATGGCCACAATATCGCACCATTTTGGAGCTAAATATTCGTGACATTGAAAGTTCACCGATTGGATATTTGCGAAATCGCTATTTTCTGTTATTTGTTTCCGCCAAATTACAAGTTTCCGGACCCTTTTCAAGTGATCGCGGAACACTGCGGGTGAAGTGGCCCCAACAGTGCCCAAAGCCTGGTAAATATTACCACGAAATTACATCACTCTTGACATGAAATTAAAGTCGACGAAATCGCAAGTTTTATGGGTAAATATTCGCGAGATTGCTTGTTTCTGGTCTTTACAAGTTCCAAGTTACAAGTTCCAGGACTTCTTTTTAATGATCGCGGAAACCGGTCTAGTTGGCGACGACAGCGCCCACAGTCTGGCAAATAGCTGCAAAATTTCAACAATTTGGAGCTAAATACACGATAATTCGAAAGTCAGGTCCTTAGCAATAATAGGAATAGCAATTTTCGGGGCCTTTGGTTGAGCGGGCGCGGACCCTGAGCAAGTCGCCCGTCGCCTAACGAATAATAGCTGTGGAATTGCAATATTAAAAATAAATATTTTAGAGTTAGCAAGTTCGGGTCTTAAATTGAGCGAAACTACAAATTTAGATTTTTAATTCAAGGAACATTGCAATTTTCGGGGCCTTTTTTTGTGACGACAGAGGATAATTTTGTTGCCTCTCGTTCAACCTCCAGATCTCACCCCTACTTATGAGATTAGCTGGGTACCCGCACTCAATGGCAATATTTTCTGGACTTCGAGGATGCTTGTAGTGCTGCCCCCTTCGTGTGATGGCGCATGCGCAAAATAGCCATTCCCCGTGCGGAAAAGTGAAACACCAATTTCCGGATCTTGTTCCTAAAAGTCAAGCGAAGATAAAGGCTATAGTGGAAAATGAGGAAGCCGGGACTTGTCGTTTTTTTCTTGGCGGCGGCGGTGTTGCCATTCAAGGTAGAGATTCTCGGGAGGTTGTTGTGGCTCTGGAAAGAAGTTAAAAAAAAAAAAGTTAAGGACTCCGCGATGGAAGGAGTGACTGAGTGCGGTGGTGGTGGAGTAGAAAAAAAAAGAATGGGTAGAATAAAAGGGAAAAGAAGTGTGTGAGAGAAAAACGTGGTTATAACAACAGGTAGGAGCGTCAGTGATGGAGTGGGGGAAGGGTGATTTAGATAGTAAGAAAAAGAGTGGGTCCCGAAAAAAAAAAAAAAAAAAAAAAAAAGAGGCACCAAAAAGTTGTGAGACTCAACAGGGATGAATGACAGGGTTAAGAGTTGACCTACCTCAAGTAGTTGTTTCATCGACAATAATTCATCTAATTATCACCGTCGCCTTGGAAACCATTTTTAAAAAATGGGGGTCCTGACCCTGGAAGGAACGACTCTCAAAGTGACCCACAACAGCTAGAGAAACCACCCCATAAGGTTTGTAATGCTGAGGACGGGTGTTGGTTTCTACCGGCTATAAATCTGGAAGGTGGCATAGGGCTCGATGAGAGCGGTTGTATTGGAGTGAGTGGAGGGGGAAAGAAGTACAAGGCAGGAGTGAATAATGCGTTACTTTACGTTCGCCATTAGTCCTGTATGGTTTTTAAAAACAAAGTATGCGTTGGGGTCTCAGTTTTTATAACCCAACTTTGTTTTTTTTTTATGTGTGCGATGGGTAGGAGAATGCGATCCCCCGCATACTCATCGAATAACTACATTCCAACTGAGATAATCAGGTTCTCGGGCGTCTCCTGTCCTCAGGACTTCTTTAACAACTTGAATTTCAATAAAATTACCCCTTCTTGTATTACTCAATGGAAGCTTTCTCAAGAAACCGAATACTGAATAATTATACCAATTAAATCGCTTTTTATTCCGTGAATTAGTAACGTGATCATTTTCACACTCTGACCACATAAGTGGGTCACTAATTAGTTACTCGGCATTAAAAAAGAGCCACTAGGTAAGTTTCTTAGACTTTGTAACGCTCCAGCGCTTCTTAAATTATTCCAAGTTGGGCGGCCGAATGATTTATCAGGTGCCACCGCTCTGGTTTTCTGATTACCTTAATTTGCACGCATTGCAACAACGAGGTATAAATGAAAAGGGTGGGTTGTAGGGGTGGCGAGAGGGGGCGATCTTCAACATTTTATCTCCGACAGTATCTCTTCTTAAAGCATCGAGAGAAAACCCATCCAAAAAGGACCGGTTCTCGACAAAGTTTTTAGGAACCGAATCAGCGGGAATAGAGGTGGAGGAGGGTGGAAAGACAAGATACGGGTATACGGACATGAAAGAGACAAGAAGTCGACTGTGTGATGGTTGGTGGGGGGGGGGGGTGAATGGGAGGAGACAGAGCCTGTAAATATAAACGAGATTTGTCATTTGTGAGAGAAAAAGAACGTTTACAAGAGGCGACCAGTCTAATAAATTATTTCAAATCTCAGCCTCTCTCCCACCGAGGCCGCCTGCAGGAGCGAGACTGTTGAGGCTGGGGTGTAAGGAAAGGTGAAGAGTAAAGAGGAAAGAAATGACACACAAAAAAAGGCTCTACCCACAACCGCCTCTTTTTTTATTATTATTTTATTATTCCTTCCCTCTCTTGCTCCTTTTTGACATGCACATAGTGTTGATGTCTCCGTGAAACAAGTTGAGCGATGTGTGCAGGAAGACGACGCAAAATCCACGTCTTGGGCCCCGCGTGCGTCCACTTTATGACAAAAATAAATAATAAATTTGCCAACAGCTCTCTATCTTCGCGTTTTCCATTAATTTATCTTCGCCCGCCTCTCTTATTTTTTCCAGACTCATACAATAGTGACATTTGTCTCTGGCAAAGCACTCGTGGGCGCCTCCTTCCTGTCCTGAATTCGCCCCCTCCTCACCCTAATTCAATCTTACAAATCAGTTTTGCTTAAAAAAAAAAAAACTATATACCGCCTCCCCCCCTTCCACATGGCAGAACAACTACGGAGGCTATCGTGAAATTATCTCAGGCACCAACCATAGGGTAACAGGATACGAGTTTTTCTACAAAGGTGGGTATTCCTTCTCGAACTTATAATATAGGGTGGGTGAATCTGGTGACGGGGGGGGGGGGGTTCCTCTGCGGTCGGAGGACGATGTCCCTTTCTGTTCCTCACCACGACCCAGTTTAGAGGCTACCACATCGACTGGAATGTCGCTTATACTTTTGACGATGGACAACGGTGTGTGAGTGCGCGTGGTATGGGGAAGAAGGACGAGGGGTGACATGAGAAGCCCATTCACAAGCCTGTTGTTGGGGTGCTTAGGGGAAGCTGACCTTTGGTCTTATTTGTCAGGTGCTTCTATAAACTGTGAAGCACCACCACCGTACACTGAGCCTGTATCTCCTTTTTTTTATTTTAATTTTTAAAATACGGAGGCTTTTTTCTCCATAGCATAACAAGCATTACCATTCAAAGAGAACACTTCAACATTTTTTTTTTTTTTTTTTTCATAAGCACCGCAGATGGCGTCACTTTTATTGCACAGTTGTTCCTATAGGGATGCCTAAAAAGCAACGTTAACGCCATATTTTTACATGACTAATGAACAATTGTAGACAAACGTGACAGAGGAAAAAAAATTATACACGGAAAGACGAACAAACGTGTTGAATAAAGCGCCAATGCTTCACGCTTACTGGAGGGGTTTTTAAAGCCCTCGGAATCACTTCAGCACCCGCCCACCATCCCCGTTCAACATGAAAAAAGGAGAGAGGGAGACCACACAGCGAGGAGCGCACGCGCCCCATTTGACAGAGGGGGGGCCACACAAGGAGGGGCACGCGACTCCCAACCTCTGGGGTGGTCCAGGCCACACTCGACGCGCTCCGACACCCACTTAACCTTCTATAAAACCACCTGCCACTGAAAAACGGTTGCTAGTTTCTTCCATGCAGCTTCCTTTTCTTTTTTCTTCTTTCTTTCTTTCTTTCTCCTCTTTTTTTATACAGTCGTTTTTATTTTTTATATTTTTTTTCTGGTTTGCTGTTTATTGACTACATAACTAATTTGTATGTAGTGCTTCCTAAATAAACAGCGCCTTCTAATTAATTAATAATAACCAGATTGACTGAAGATTTTGTCGTCACTGTTCAACACCGGCCTAATGGCTTCATTCAACCATTCTCGGTCCACCCTGCCCTCCCTCACACAGCCACGATTACCACCACCCCACACCGCAGTTGTTGGTCGAAGAACCTGTCATGAGATCCTTTTCCTTTCATCCAATTCTTGTGACGATTGGTGACGAGAAGGGCTGTCGATAGGCGATTTTTTGAGGCGGGGGCAGAGAAATGTTGAGACAATTCAACTAAAATTCGCTTGTTCCACATCCATACCATATTAATGGACGCATCCAGCTGAACACAGTTGAGTAGGCATCCTTGAACACTTTGATTCTCCCCATCCCTTATAAGACCCGTTTACACGGTTCAATCTCATTACTCAATATAATGAAAGACATTTAATTGAATGGCTCAGGCATCACGTTTATTAAAGAAATTTTATGGAGCAAGACCATGAAAAAGATGCTTACACGTATCAATTTGACTGAATAAGTGAAATTGAGCCTTGAATAGAACCGTGTAAACGCGCCTTTAGCACCTTATATGAAGCAATGGTCGATTTCAGCTCGACGCTGAAAAGCGTCAATCATCCCCTGAAAATGAATTTACACAAAGAGAGAGACGATATCCGTCAAAAACAAAAATATCTGTTGGGAACTGTCATTGTGGCATTCTATTTCAGATTTTCTGTCAAATGACTTACAATTTTTCATCCAGAAAGTGATACTTTTGGCGCAAAACTTGAAATGTTTGTGAACTGCGGTCAGTTAGCCCCTCAAACTGAAACCCTTCCTCCGTAGACATGACACGAATAGTTCCTCGTTAGGAACTCACAGGTCTGTAAACTGTCAATTTTAAGGGTTCGACATAGTGTTGAACAGCTTCTCTCCTCTCAGATTATCGCATGTCAACCTCAGGCGTAGATTCAGGATTTGCTCAAACGAGGGATTTGAGAATTAATTGAGTGCTACGCTCTACCTTGGTTTGACGGGACTAATTCCGCCCTAAAAAAGCAAAACTGACGATTCGCTCCTTCAAAATGGCTAAACCGACTACTTGCACGCTAAAAACATCCAAACTGGTGATTCCCGTTTTATAAACGACCTACATCTCTCTATAAATGACCATAATGACAATTTGCGTCCTAGAAATGGCAAACTGACCATTATTCGAGCCCTACAAATGGCTTGACGGGCTATTCACGCTATAAAAATGGCAAAACTGAATGTTTGCGTTCACAAAATGGTTAAACTATAACGATTCACGCATTAGGGTTAGAATAACAATACAGACCATTTCCGTCGTAAAAATGACTATTCACGCCTTAAAATTGGTAAAACTGACTCCAAGCAGCCTATGAATGGTTAAACTGACGACTCGCGCTTTGAAAAGCAATAAAGCAGATGATTCCTGGGGGCATATTCTCTAACAAAAAAACGATATGTTTTTCGTAGCAATATTTTAATTTCATTCATATATGTTAGAAAAAAATAATGAAATAGACATATTGTCTTGAAAAACATATTGCTTTGTTGTTAGAGAATAGGCCTCTTGACCTGAAAATGGCCAAATCGACCGTATACGCGTCAAAAATGGTCAAACTGCGAGCCTTCAAGTCTTGAAACCTACCTGCCTGAACTTACTATTCTGGCTTTAAAAATCTAGCAAAACTACTACATCCACGCCCTTGAAATGGCATTCTCGAACAGACTACAAAAAAAAAAAGAAATAAAGAAAAGAAAAAAACAAAAAACAAAAACAAAACAAAAAAAACGCTTGACTGGTTTAGAAAAATCTGTGATATTCGTGGCTAATGCTGCGAAAAAGGGCTCACTCGTTGCTGAAATTGGGAAAATGATATAACTCACAGGTTTTCGGTGCAAAATCGCTGGCTCGCGAAGTAAATGGGGGCCATTTCATGAGTAAAATTAAGAAAAACCGCTAATGTGCGCGCTGCTCTTAACCGCTCGTCTCCACTTATGCACTTTCGTCTTCCTCTTTCAATTCAGCACGACTTTTCAACATTCGCTTCAACTTTCAACAACGCGTGCGTCTAAGCTATGCACGCAATTTCTGATATCCTTCCAACTATTTGAGGCATGCAATAGCGCATTCCTCACGTTCAACACACCGTGCGCTATGACGCATGCCTTTGACGCACGCGAAAAGACACAAGTGAAGACTAAGTTTTAGGAAAAGCACCAGCTAAAATTAAAAAATGAAAATTCGTGGTTTTTGGAGGCAACTTCGGCTTGAATTAAGGAAAAACGCTAATACACGGCTAAAAGTGAACAAAATTGTTAATTCGCGGAACTGTGAAACAACGCTAATTCGCAGCTGAAATTGATAAAAAGCTGATGTAATCTGCGGCTAAAATTGAGAAAAAGAGCAAATTCAATGCTAAAATCGAAAAAAGGCGATAATTCATGGCTGAAAAGTAATTAAAACGGTTAATGATTGGCTAAAATTGACACGTAAACGAAAATTCTTGGTTAAAATAGGTAAAAGGCGCTAATTTGCTACTCAAATTGAGAAAAAGCGCCAGCTAGAATTCAAAACGGTAATGTGCTGCTCTTGGGGAAAGTCCGTGCCTAAAAATTTAAACAAAAATCCAATTCATTGAAAGAGGGTGGGGGAATTACTAATTCACTGCTGCAAATTTGGAAAAACGATTGCGGCCAAAATTGAGAAAGACTGCTAATTTGCGGCTAAAATGAAGAAATTGTAGAAAAAGTTGGCTAAAATATAAAAAAAGAACTATTGCCAACGTGAAACTGGCGACTGGGACTTGAGTGCTGCCGCCAATGAAGGGCTCAAGCCCTCTGATAGTTTTGGTGCTAGAGCAATGAAAATGTGTGTGATCTTAGCTGTTGATATGACGACCGTGCCTAAAAGTTTAAGAATTTGGTCTCGACTAGTGCGTTTTAAGTTCCCGTCCGCACGCTTTTTTTTTTTCTCCTAAATTAGGGAGGCCCAGAACCTCTAAATTCGCCGAGGATACTCCAAAATACATTCGCTCTTTGCAAAACACCTTCCTAGTTCCCGTCACCACTATCACCAGGCGCGTAGCCAGGATCTCGTCGTAGCCAGGATCAGGGGCGAAGGTCGAGTGCTGAAGTTTGTTCCTATCCCCCCTCCTCCTCAGTCACAATTAGAGCTGAAAGAGCTCTGTTCGGAAAGACATAATTTATCCTAAAATAATCTGTTTTATTCTGGAAATAAGAATAGAATCGAAAGTTTCAGGTTTGACCCACCAGTCCTGACCTAGTGGATCCTTCTGCGGCTATGCGCGCCTGCCCGCACCATAGCTTCACAATGTCCAAGAGACAGCTACTGCCGTTTCACAAACTGTCCAAAATCGGGAAAAGTAAATAAATCGCGCGCCTAGAGGAAGCTCATTTTGCTTCTTTCCATAGCGACAATGATAGAAGAGGGCCAATTTGATTTCTTCGGAGCGTAGAAAACCGGAACCAGAGTATCCCAAAAATGAATTTATTCCACAAATCTCCCGAGTATCCACCTCTTCTTCATCACATTCTGCTATCTGCCCCTATTTGAATTTAGCTGGAAAAAGTGCTGAAAAACAGACGTTACATCAGCATGACAATTATAAAGCATCCAGAGTGAATTCAGGCGATAGTTGATCTTCCTACGTTGGCTATTTATCCGAAGTAAATGAATCAACTGACTTGACGATCTGTCGTATAGGACGCCGACCTGATTCCCCATCCACGATAATGAGTTTATTTCAATGAGAATATGGGCTTCTTCTTTCAACCGCAGCAAACGCCCTACCACATCAAAGGTCCAACCACAGTCAATGCCAAACCATTCCAAACGTCCAATCACAGTAAAGGTCTAACCACAGCAGAAGTCAAGCCACAACAAGACATCCTATCACAGCATAGTTATTACTACAAAAAGCTCTAACCTCAGTTAAACCCTCCAACCATAGTAACGTCCCAATCTCAATAAAGTCTCATGTCCCAGAAAAGCTCCAACCACAAGAAAGTCCAACAACAGCCATACAGGTCTAATCACATCAAACTCCTAACCACAGCAAATAAGGTCCACAAGAAGAATGAGCCACTGCAAAGATCTAACCACAGTAGAACTTCAAAGACGAGCGGGGTGGATGTTGGGGGTTGTATCCACCAGACGGACGGAGAGCTTCAACCTCAGTAAAGCTTTCATTTTATTCTCTTCCTTTTTTGATTTATGAAATCCGGGCTCCCAAGGAGGACCGGGCTCAGGCCCCGCCCTCCCCCAGTGCCCCGCTTTCTCGAAGCTGGTCTGTTGACACCGCGATTTTTTTTTTTTTTTTTTTTTTTGGGGGGATTAGACAAACACCGATATCAATAGCTTGGGTGAACAGGAACTTCAGTGGCTGGGGTGGGGGGGGGGAGAGTTAGCAAAAAAGAACGAACTGCGCGTTTATGTATTTATTTAAATAGGATCTTCACGCCGTTCGCCTTGTTACGGTTGTGATTTCTGAAACGACGGAAACTTTCGACCTTGACGGTTTTGATTGTGCACCCATCGAAGAATCCGAATCATCGTCCCTAACCAGACTTCCACTCGCTTTTGCGTCTTCCGCCGCCTCCTTGTACTCTTTCGACAGATCCGACAGATTTTTCTCGCACTGAACAAACTCGGACATTTCCATACCCTCGCCCTCGTACCAATGAAGGTAGGCCTTTCTTTTTAGCATCGCTTTGAATTGTTTTAAAATCCTCAGAAACATTTCAGTTATCGACGACGTGTTTCCTTTTATTTTGACGCGTGTTAGTTTCGAGTGACGTTAAAGGTTGAATGTACACACACCTATGAAAGTAGCGCTCATGGGAAGCCCTCTTGGCGGAATATCGCAAATCGCTGACTTTATGTTATTTGGAATCCAATCGACAAAATTTGAAGCGTTTTTTTGCTGAACGTTCATTAGCTGTTCGTCTACGTGACGAGTAGACATTCGTCCCCTAAAAAAAAAATTAAAAAATACAACGGGGTTCACCGGCGAGATCACACAGTCCCCAACCTGAATATGGCCGCGGCTGTCATGTACCGGCCGTTCTTCGGATCGCAGTACACCATGAGAGCGTTTGGGTCAAACATCTGTTGAACGAGGGATGAAACGGTTAAACTTCGATACTGTTGAGAGCTTCGCGATGTCAGTGGCACGAAGGTGGGAGCGAAAAAGTGAAACCTAGGAAATGGCACCATATTGACGAGGATTTTTCTCAAGTCCGAATTCAACTGACCAGGAAATCTACAAAACATCGATCTGTGGTTATAGGGACTCCGTTTGACGACTTTATCGATTTACCTGAAACACGTCGTCACACCACCAATTGTGTTCGATATGAGGTGATTCAGGTCACCCATTGTTGGATGGGGAAGTTTGAGCGTTTTGTTGCAGATATGAAACAACGCTTCGTTATCGATGCAGTAGACCTCATCGGCGTATTCAATGAGATGGTTAGTAGCCAGAACACAATTGTATGGCTCAACGACAACATCGGAAATCTTGTTTAAAATTACGGTTCACTGAAGAAATGTTTGAATTAGAAAAATCAAGTTTGTCTTTACTCGAGGAGAAGGAAACACGCTGTAGGTACACAGAACACGGTCCGGATATTCCTGGCGCATCATTTCCAAAAGTTGAGACCCGGTACCCGATCCCGTTCCACCTCCCAAGCTGTGAATCAATTGAAATCCCTTTTTGACATTTTAACATTTTTGGCTCTTATTTTCCCTCCAAAACTCTGTACCCCCACCGCATACTTGTAGCAAATCGCAAGTTTCAACTGATTTTCGTATCGCATCCATCGCACTGTCGGCCAACTCAAGACCTTCGGTGTACTTGCCTTTGGCGAAATTATTGGCAGCACCACCACCCAGCCTCCCCAGTATGGAATTTTCGGGGCGAAACAACTGTCCAAACGGTCCACTGTGCATAATTCGTCCGGAGTTTTCGTCGAGATCGACTAGAATCGACCGAGGAACGTAGCGCCCTCCACGGGTCTCTTCGTAGTAGACGTTGATTCGTTGGAGCTGTAGGTCCGTAGATCCTTTGAACAAACCGCTCGGAGTGATGCCGTGTTCATCCGAAATGACTTCCCAAAACTGCATCACAGCAATATTGATAATACAGTGGACCCATACACGATGAATAATAGCGTAAGGTGGGGGGGAGTCATTTTTAAACTTAATACCTTTAACCCTACATTCGCTCCACAGTTACCTAATTGAACCACAAGAATTTCCCTCATTTTGTATTTATAATGTCGAAATTTTGACTTGGAATTTGGCCCCGTACTTCTCCCTGCTATGAAACTGTTATACCATTTTTGTTACGAATCTCCACCATATGTTGAATCCAGAAATGATTTGGGTCGTAAAATCAAGCAGTAAACAACGTATACTGCGTTTGAGTCTTCTCTGCTAAGCGCCTTTAACACGTAGACACATAGAGTATTCCTGGTTCCATCGGAATCGGTACACCAGTATTTCTGTCAGAATCCTCAGCAGTCCTGACTTCTGGCTTTCCACTAGTGGAGCGTGGAAATGCCAATTTAGATCTAAAATCCAAGGCGAGCTAATCTCAGGAGCTAGAAACTTCCTCTGCAGCTGCATAATAGCCAAGTTATCCTCAAATATTGGCGATTCACACCAGAAATGGCGATTATTTGTCAGGTAATTGGCCATCCGACCTGTAAAACTTTGACATCAACTCCAGAATCTTATTTTAAGGTGTCATGAAAACGGAAAATTAAGCCCCAGAAACTCGATGGGCTCTGATACCGTCAATTTTTACACTTGACTGTTATTTTATCCCCCAAATATGGCGCTTAATTGGCTACGACCCCCGAATATTCATCCGCAGAATCTCACCAGTCCGCCAGCAACCCTATCAAGGTTGTCCCGACAAGCACGCAAGCGCGGATCAGGTATTCCACCTGTCTTTTGAGCACTCAGAAGCTGTGGCTGTCATGACGCCCATCAGACACCTCAAAATTATTTCTGACTCGAAAAAAAATTTTCCCGATAGAAAGGGGGGGGGGACCCTTATATTCTTTGTTTGGCTAAAAAGCCCACTTATAGAGGAATAAATCCAAGGCGAAGAGCGTAGAGACCTTCCCTGAAGGAGCGTTTATTCGGACTACCCCTGTACACTGGAAGTCATTATTATTAGGGCACTTTTGACCGTTTCGCGTTTTCACTTCCCCACGTGTCTTTCTGCGAACTTCAACTTTTTAGGCTCAAAATCATGAGTGCTCACAAAGACAGGTGGAATGGCCCGCGGGCAAGGCAACTGCAGAAACTTTTTAAAAAATCTCAACCCGTCTTAAACGTAGAGACGAATAGTTCCTCTTCAGGAACTCACACGCTTGTGAATCGTCAAGTTTACTCCTCAACAAGCGTTAAATGGTGGCGAGCCGAATCTGAGACACTGTTTTTAGTGAGCCAGGCCCGCACAAATGGTTTTTAGCTAGCAAAACCCTCCAAAACAACGTTTTCATGAACGAGAATCACAAGATTGGCTTAGAATGGACCATCAGCCCAGCGAAAATGATTTCTTGGCAAGACAATTCAGCAAAAATTGTTTTTTGGCTAGTGAAATTGGTTCTTCAGTAAGCGAAACTTGCGAAAATAGTTTTTTCGGGGGAAATTCGCGAAATTGATGTTTCATTTCATGATCATTAGCCCTTTTTCTCAATGTCGAATTAGCGCGTTTTCCCAACTTACCCGCACGAGCGAGCGATTTTTCGCAATTTTAGCAGCAAAAGCGACTAATGAGCGCTTTTTTCCCTAACTTCGATTTAACGCTTTTTATCAATTTTTTACCGCGAATTAAAGTTTTTTCTCAATTTTAGCTGCACGTTTGTCCACGAGCAGCTCATTAGCGTATTTTCACCATTTGGTCGAGCACGGGGCCAGGTCCATCGGAACTGTGAGTTAACTTGCTTAGACACTTCTATTAACCTTTTTTTTTCAAGCTTCTTAGTCATTTTGGCAGTGAATTAGCGCTATTGTTAAACTTTCAGACACAGGCTTACCCTAGAAACTGCTCGTTAGTGCGATTTCACCATCAGGACCTACAGAAACTGGGGGATTAGCCTTTATTTCATGTTAGCTGCGAAGCATACCTTTATATGCCAGGAGCGATCGGAACAATCCCCCATCAATTATATTAGCGACAAAAATTAGCGCTTTTTGTCAACTCTAACAACAATGAGGGATTGTTCTCACTTTCAGCGACCATTAGCACTTTTAGTGCATTTCATTCTGAAAATGCACTATTGGTCTTGTCGTGATGGTGGCAAACATGAGTCATGTCATGCTTTTTCACGTTTCAGAACCTCTAGATCACGAATTCAGTGGTGTCCAGGATTCATATATATTTATAATATTATGGCCGTATTCTTGTTAGTACGATAACGTAGATCGTTAGCACGATACGAACGTTATCGTTAGCACGATAAGAAATCAATTTAGCGGAACGGGCTTTGGCACAAAAATCAGTAGTCATAAGACCCCGGTCGACAACCGATTTGGGCCAAATCGGTTGTCGTGGAGGGGGGGTACGGGTTGAAATGGTCAAAAAATCACTGTAAATCACCAGTTGATTCTAAAAGCATCGTATTCGATACGTACAATCCATGTTAGAGTAGCCTTTGATTCCCATTTTAATTTTTTGAAAAAGTCGAATGGGAGGGGGTGTTGCCCCCCCCCGGTGGAAGCAAGTCTGTGGTCTTGTTAGCACGATAACTCTCGAAGAAATCAATTTAGCGGGACGCGTTTTGGCGCAAAAATCAGTAGTCATAAGACCCTGGTCAGTATTGCATTTGGGCCCAATCGATCGATCGATCGAGGGGGGAAAGTAGGGCTTGAAATGGTCAAAAAATCACCATTTCGTTCATTTTGAAGTAGCCTTTGATTCCCATTAAGTTCAGCTTAAACAAACCCGGCAGCAAGCAGTACGAAGGAGGGTCAAACAATAACGAAACAAATCATGGTCTCAACATTATTACTTCTAGGACGGCTTAGGGTATCCGTATACGAAATGAAATGCACTCTTTCCGACCGCCAGCTGCCGGAGCGAAATTTTTTAAATCAGAGCCACGGCATGGACTGAACAGGTCAGGAGTACTTATTCTCAGAATTGTAGCTATGTAAGGCCTCCCTCCGGATAATAAGCGTTTTTGCTCCATTTAAGTGACGAATGAGTGCTTTCCTCAATTCTAGCCTCGGATTAGGGTTTTTTCTCAAATTTTAGCAGCCAAAGAGCCCCCCAAGAGATGCACGTGAACCTGGCGGCACACATATCACCAAACACGACAAAAATGGTGCCATTCGTTTGTTTAATGTTTGTTTACGTTTGTTTAGCCAAAATTTTCGTTTGTTTAGACCTGCAAAATACAATTTTTTAAAAAACAAAATGTGTGCCGCCAACTTCACGCAACGGCACACATGACCCAAATCGTTTGTTTCGCTACATATTCAGACACAACTTCGTTTGTTTACGTTTGTTTAGCCCAAATTTTCGTTTGTTTAGCCCTGCAACATACAATTTTTTGAAAAACAAAATGTGTGCCGCCAACTTCACGCAACGGCACACATGACCACAATCGTTTGTTTCGCTACATATTCGGACAGAACTTCGTTTGTTTACGTTTGTTTAGCCCAATTTTTGGTTTGTTTAGCCCAGCAAAACATGTATTTATAAGAAAATACATCATGTATGCCGCCAACTTCACGCAACGGCACACATGAACCCAATCGTTTCTTTCGCTACATATTCAGACACAACTTCGTTTGTTTACGTTTGTTTAGCCCAAATTTACGTTTGTTTAGTCCAAATTTTCGTTTGTTTAGCCCAGCAAACGTGTACTTATAAGAAAATACATCATGTGTGCCGCCAACTTCACGCAACGGCACACATGACCCCAATCGTTTGTTACGCTACAAATTCGGAAAGAACTTCGTTTGTTTACGTTTGTTTAGCCCAAATTTTCGTTTGTTTAGCCAAAATTTTCGTTTGTTTAGCCCTGCAACATACAATTTTTTGAAAAACAAAATGTGTGCCGCCAACTTCACGCAACGGCACACATGACCCCAATCGTTTGTTTCGCTACATATTCGGACAAAACTTCGTTTGTTTACGTTTGTTTAGCCCAAATTTTCGTTTGTTTAGCCCAGCAAAACATGTATTTATAAGAAAATACATCATGTGTGCCGCAAACTTCACGCAACGGCACACATGAACATGTATTTATGAGAAAATACATCATGTGTGCCGCCAACGTCACGCAACGGCACACATGACCCCAATCGTTTGTTTCGCTACATATTCGGACGGAGCTTCGTTTGTTTACGTTTGTTTAGCCCAAATTATCGTTTGTTTAGCCCAGCAAAACATGTATTTATAAGAAAATACATCATGTATGCCGCCAACTTCACGCAACGGCACACATGAACATGTATTTATGAGAAAATACATCATGTGTGCCGCCAACTTCACGCAACGGCACACATGACCCCAATCGTTTGTTTCGCTACATATTCGGACAAAACTTCGTTTGTTTACGTTTGTTTAGCCCAAATTTTCGTTTGTTTAGCCCAGCAAAACATGTATTTATAAGAAAATACATCATGTGTGCCGCAAACTTCACGCAACGGCACACATGAACATGTATTTATGAGAAAATACATCATGTGTGCCGCCAACGTCACGCAACGGCACACATGACCCTATACATCATGTATGCCGCCAACTTCACGCAACGGCACACATGAACATGTATTTATGAGAAAATACATCATGTGTGCCGCCAACTTCACGCAACGGCACACATGACCCCAATCGTTTGTTTCGCTACATATTCGGACGGAGCTTCGTTTGTTTACGTTTGTTTAGCCCAAATTATCGTTTGTTTAGCCCAGCAAAACATGTATTTATAAGAAAATACATCATGTATGCCGCCAACTTCACGCAACGGCACACATGAACATGTATTTATGAGAAAATACATCATGTGTGCCGCCAACGTCACGCAACGGCACACATGACCCCAATCGTTTGTTTCGCTACATATTCGGACAGAGCTTCGTTTGTTTACGTTTGTTTAGCCCAAATTTTCGTTTGTTTAGCCCAGCAAAACATGTATTTATGAGAAAATACATCATGTGTGCCGCCAACGTCACGCGACGGCACACATGACTACAATCGTTTGTTTCGCCACATATTCAGACATAGAATGGTTTTTCTCGTTTGTTTAGCCAAAATTCTTTTGCTTGTAGTATAAAAAGTTTAGCAAAATTCTTTTACCTTGCGGTATAAAAAGTTTTAAAAACAAATTTGCGTTGTGAAATTCACGCAGCGGCACATACGAATGTAATCGTTTGTTTAGGGGCACTCTCTTTTTATACGTTCTTATACGTTTATACGTTTTTATACGTTTGTTTGGTCAAAATTTTCGTTTGTTTAGCTTTGCAATATAAATTTTTTTATCGTCAAAATTATTATCCCTCTAACTTTTTGTAGAGGCACACCATGATGTTGACACGGTCGCCGTTCCTAGAGGAGGTTGACGACCAAGGAAAATTGTGTATTTTTGGTCTCTCCAGGAAACAATTTGTTGTTAAAACGTTTTCCAGTTTTTAACTCATCCTGAGTGCTCAAAACATGCTCCGATGGGGTTCCCCGTGTCCAAATTACCTACACGTCAGGTTTGCTGATGAACACAATCATCACATATTGATGCCGACGGACAGTAGCCCGTAAGCATTGCCACCACTCTTTGCAAATTGCGTCTTGGGAGTGACAACAACCATGCTGTTGCTCCTCCGTCCCAGTCTCTCAAACATTGCCTGACTTGCCTGCATACCGACATTACTTTCCAGGAGCTAAGTACTAATGCGCGATATACTAATGAACTATTGGTTGCAAGGAGACGGGAGATGGGAATTCTTGTTGTTGTTTGAGGTCATGTGTGCCGTTGCGTGAAGTTGGCGGCGCACATGATGTATTTTCTTATAAATACATGTTTTGCTGGGCTAAACAAACGAAAATTTGGGCTAAACAAACGTAAACAAACGAAGTTCTGTCCGAATATGTAGCGAAACAAACGATTGGGGTCTTGTGTGCCGTTGCGTGAAGTTGGCGGCACACACGATGTATTTTCTTATAAATACATGTTTTGCTGGGCTAAACAAACGAAAATTTGGGCTAAACGAACGAAAATTTGGGCTAAACAAACGTAAACAAACGAAGCTCTGTCCAAATATGTTGCGAAACCAACGATAGGGATCATGTGTGCCGTTGCGTGAAGTTTGCGGCACACATGATGTATTTTCTTATAAATACATGTTTTGCTGGGCTAAAAAAACGAAAATTTGGGCTAAACAAACGAAAATTTGGGCTAAACAAACGTAAACAAACGGAGTTGTGTCTGAATATGTAGCGAAACAAACGATTGGGGTCATGTGTGCCGTTGCGTGAAGTTGGCGGCACACTGATGTATTTTCTTATAAATATATGTTTTGCAGGGCTAAACAAACGAAAATTTGGGCTAAACAAACGTAAACAAACGAAGTTCTGTCCGAATATGTAGCGAAACTAACGATTGGGGTCATGCGTGCCGTTGCGTGAAGTTGGCGGCACACATTTTGTTTTTTAAAAAATTGTATTTTGCAGGGCTAAACAAACGAAAATTTTGGCTAAACAAACGTAAACAAACAGTAAACAAACGAATGGCGCCATTTTCGTCGTGTTTGGTGACATGTGTGCCGCCAGGTTCACGTGCATCCCCAAGAGCAGTTCTTCAGTGCAATCAGCACTGCAATATCCGCAGTGAACTATCTTCCAGACTAGCTCATTATCGTTTTTTCTCAACTAAAATTAGATTTCGTCGTATAATTATGCTCGAACGTTGGGAGGAGGAGGAGGGAGTCAAGCGTGAGATACAATACAATTATAACCCTGTAAAATGTTAAATTTGTCACACAATCGCGATAAAGTGCGGTCTATAGTCACCGTTTAGGCCTGTCCACAGTCCACACTCGTGCGACTTAGCGTTCGACAGCCGCATGCGACTAGGCGCAAGCAGTGTAGAACGAGTGGCATGCGTTGCAGCATGCGCCTCGCATGCGACTGAAAGTCGAAAGGAGAAAGTAGAAAGGAGGCGCAAGCTGTGTCGAAAGGGAATCCACGACCTCTGGATTTTCGTTCGACACTCAGTGACACTTCTGCATTTTATACTGTTAAAATGGATTGAAGAGACGGGAAAACTCTCAGCTTTATTGCGGATTACAGGTACCTCGTAGTATTGTGGGACCAAAACAATAAAAAAAATATTTCCGGCAGCTGGCGGTCGCATTTCATTTTGAATACGGATACCGTGAGCCGTCCTAGACGTAGTGATTTAGATATCATAATTTAGTAACACACTCTTAACCCTTCGAATTTATCCGAAGTTTGAAATTATGTTATGCTCCTTTTCATTCATACGGCTCAATAGAAGGCAATCGCTTCATGAAATTTTTGACCGACATCCGAATAAGTGGTTATCGAAGGCACAATACATTTCTGGGCCAAATCATGGTACGTTAGGATAAACGTGTGAGTTTTGGCAATTATTTCCGATTTGATCCTCTATTTTAACCCCCTCCCCTAATCAAGTTTTTCGAGAAATTTTGATAGTAATAGAATTCCTTTGTGCGAAGTTTGAGCGAAATTTTGAAACCTTGGGATTCAAAAACACGAATGATTTTTCAAAATTGCATCCCTTACTATCACCCCCCCCCCTTCAATTTTATGAATAAATCTCAATTAATCGTATTTGTTGCATTAAATTTTTGAACGGAATCTTGATGCATTAGGGTAAACGCGTGAATATTGGCGATTTGTTCAAATTTAATCCCCAATCCTCCCCCCCCATCTTCAAGTTTTTCTATGCATTTCTATGATAATCCAAGGCCTTTGTTACATCATTAATTTTTGAGCCGAATTTGGGAGCGTTAAGATGAACTGGTGAGCGCTTCTTTCGCGCTCTCAAGCTCCGTTTTAATTTTGTAGTCCCGTGAATTCAGGAAATTTTTCGTCCTCACTTTTTTTTTTTTTTTCCCAAGCAAAATTTAGAACGCCGTGAATAATTGTGTGCACAGACCTGCATTAATGGCAATAACGGCTTCCATTGTAAAACTGCCGAAACATCGAAAGGGAAAGCCGCACCTGTGTAGATAGAAAGTGGAATGCCGAGAGGCATGCGCCTAGCTGCATTCGACCTCGCATGTGACAGTCGAAAGTGGAGTCGCCACGCTCGTGGAACGTCGAATCGAAAGTCGAAGACGAAAGCGCACAAGTGTGGACATAGCTTTTCATCGTTAGACCCTTCACAGGACCTACTGGGCTCTAATCAAATATGCCAAGCAATTATGAGGCGAGGACGGTGGTGCTGCGGGTGCACCTGCTCTCCTGAAGTGGAGGTGCCTCTGTGCTGTGATCTCGGCCATGACCCAAAGAACAGTGAAGGGGCAGCTACCCCCCTCTGGCCCATATTAACGTTGCCCATGGCTCTCCCGGTTTATATGTATAGTAATCATTTTCGGGCCCAGCAGAGTGGCCGAGGTCGTTAGGGCGTCTACTCTCATGTCGTCTACTGCGTGGGTTCGATTCTCACTTCAGGCTGGATTATTTGAACAAAAAATATCTCACGTTTAAATTAAAGAGTGTGCTTTCGCCCTCGTCCACGACACGACACCTGATGGTAGTTGGACGTAAAGCACGTTGAATTACCACTCCAACTCATTTTTTTGTGTGTATAGTTTGAGGTTTAGTGCCACCCTCATACTTAAGTTTTTGGACAAAATGATCTGCTTTGAGGGCTAAAATACGATAAATAGATCATTCTGTACAAAACGCAGCCAGGTGGCATTTTTCGGACCACTGTACGACGTGTCTTGTTAATAAAATCATCCTTTTCATGTTTGTTATTGTATTTAAGCCACAAAAGTGGCTATCAATGACTCTAACGACACAGTGGGAATGGTGTGTGTGAAAGGGGGAGGGTGAGCTTGTGGTCGAAATAAAGGATGGAAGACTACTTCCGACTTAGATCCTGTTTCCTTGCATCAGGCTCGATAAAGCGTGTCAGGGGCTTCAGTAATGTGTTTGTTCCCCACTAACTTGAATTGAGTAACCCCTTTTTAAATATACCCTCAGGGAATGGTGGGGGGAGGAGGGACAGTTTTAGTCGAGGCATGCACCTGCCTAGCAAAAAATAGCCGAACGCTAGGTTCCATGATTTTCATAAAATTTGTGAAGGGTGGGTGTTAAAGGGTGGTGGAGGGGTGAAACGGGGAAACAAAAAACTGTCAAAGGTAGAAACGCCGATTTTAGCGCCATTGTAAAACTTTTTTTTTTTTCTCCATTTCATTCACACGAAATGGGACAGGAAACGCCATTCTCCCCATAAAGAAGAAAACATCCTTTTGTTAAATGTTTATTTATATTTTTCATTAGTTTAGTGGTTTGTGTACTATTTGTGGTAAAGGCCTCGCAGGTTTCCCCCCTCGCCCTCCCCACAACACCCTCAATTTTTTTTTTTTTTTTTTTCCTTCGCTTTCCGAAGACATAAATCTATCGCCTCCCGAACCAACATTAGAAGAGAGATGGGGTAAAAAGGGAACCCCTGTCGCGCCCAAGTCACAACTGTGGGAAAGAGCAACACTTAGCACAGGCAAAAGAAGAACAACAAGCTGAGGAGGATGGACCCCCTTTTTCTTTATTTTGTACCATCCCCGATGAAGAAGAAGAGGAAGAGTCTCGATCGGAACTCTTGTTTGTACTGTTTGATGGCACAATGCTGAGGAAAGGACCACCCTTGGTTTCGCTTAACAGCTTCAGATTGTTATCTTCTGTTCTTCTAAAACTTCCAATATGGACGGGACTTGTGTTAGGGGCGAAGGGAGTTGGGATGAGAGAACATCTTTGAAAAGCCGAAATAAGCCGCTTCGTTGTCAAAAGTCAATAGCATGAAAAACGAATAAAAACCTACCCCTCATAAATAGGGCGGAAAATCCCTCTTTGTTACTTCCACCCTTAAAAATGAGCTATTTCAAAAATAAATGCCAAGAAAAAGGTAAATTTCTGAAAAATCCCTCTTATTTCATTAGAGCTCTTCGGATAAATTACGTGTAATTAACGATCATTAAATTGTATTCTTTTTTCGGCAGGTGACAGGTGGCAGTCTTCTTTTAACGGACTATTTCCGGTGACGTGCGTGCACGGTTTTAGTTCATCGGCGAACCCGAACGATAGAGTTAATTGATATTTTGATTGCAGGGGCTGTTTTCACCCGGGAATGAGACGAAAGAGATTGGAGAAGTGTGGAAAAGGCAACGGGAGGGGGTAAGTGTACCGTTGGGAGAAGGAAAAAAATGACAGGGGTTGGATTTAACAGGTAATAACTCCTTCTTTTTTTAAAAAAAATTCAATCAGAGGTGACTCGTGCGATTTTAAATGAAGAAAAAATACAAAAGTGGAACGAACGCAATGTAAAAACAATCTGTGAAGAAGGGGCTGAGGAGATCGAGATCGGTGAGAGGGGGTGGGTCATGTAAATGATGTCACGAGGTTCATGTAATATGCATCTATTCCCTTCCCCTCTCCCCACCACCAACAAACGGTTAGACTGTCCCATTGTTAACAGGGGCCCTTCTATAGTGGAGACTTTCCGATCTAATCATAATATATCTCCCTTGTTCTATAAATTGGGTGCGCTTGCAACATCGTAACAAACGCTTGGACACACACACACAAGAAAAGAAAAAAAAAATCCTTTAAAAATCATGCTGTCGGAAACGGCGTGGTATAAGCTTGTTCTTCAATCAATTGCAATGCATTTCGAACCGTTTAGATTTTTGAGCTGTCTTATCCGGTTGCGCACCTTTTGTACGATGTTCTGGATGTGATTTTTCCAGCTGAGTTTAGCATCCAGTATCACTTCTAGGTATCTAACCGAGTAGTTATTCGGAATTGCTGCGCTTATTGCAGATTTTCCCTTGAAGGTGTCGAGAATGATTCGAGCGTGCTTCCACTTGTTTGGGAAATGGGTCGTCCTAAGGATGGCATTACAAATTTGTGTAAGAAATACAAGACCCTTACGCGGTAAAGCTTTTAGTAACGGCTGAACTATTAAAATCATCTCCTGGGACCCTTTTGGTAGGAGAGCACCGTATAGCGTTCATAACTTGCCCAGGGGTGAATAAGTCCTTGAAAGGGGTAAGATGTTAACGGCGTCGATAATTTTGCTTTGACTTAAGGTGGAGTTCCTGTCTGGATGTGGCTTGAACTGGTTTGAGAGTGTACGGGCTAGCGTAAGACGGTACAATAAGAAAATTTCTGTTCGTGGAACAAGCACAACTGATGATTTTATCCAATTCAATAAAATTAATGGAATTAATTATGGCGTCACAACACTACCCTCCTCCCAGTGAACGCTTGGACGGTGCGTGAGCGATGTCGAGATTGGTGAATGCAGTGGTATAAAAGGAGCTGATTCCAGAAGTGGAACATGAGTTTTAAGACGCGAACTGTTAGCGGTGAGTTGAGCGAGAGAATTGTGCTCCTGGAAAAGGAATGCAGGCTTCAGACGATCGACCGAAATAACGACGTGTTTTCTGTTTTTGTCGAGAGTGAAATATTTGTCGTTTTTGGAAATCACGAGGTAGGGTCCTTCTTATGGTTGTTGAAGAGGTTTCTTGACGGAGTCGACTCGGATGAAAACATGACGAGAAGTAGGTACCAAATCAGAATGCACGTTTTCCTCGAATTATTTCGGGTGATGTTGATAGGTCGTGCATCATCGAAAAAGGCTCCAAGACGGTGAAGGAATGGATGTGGGTTGGTGGGCAAGGGATGAGTTGTGTCGAAGATGCATCCCGGCGTACGTAAATGAGTTCCGAGGTGCAGTTCGGCTGCCGTGTAGTCGGTACAATTGGTACTAAAAAGTTTGGCCGGCGTTCCGAAGGCCGAATATCATCATGGGAAATTCGAAAAGGCCGAATGGAGTGCTGGCGGGCTTTTCGATGTCAGGGGGCGCAATAGGGATTTGATCGTACGCACGTAGAAGGTCGAGCTTAGAGAAAATGTTGGCACCTCCTAAGTTAGCTGCGAAATCGTGGATATGGGGTAAGGGGTAGCGGTCGGATTTCGTAACGGCGTTTAAACGTCTGAAGTCACCGCAAGGGCGCCAGCTCCCATCTTTTTTAGGAACCATGTGAAGGGGGCTAGACCAGCTTAACTTTGAAGGTCAACATATGCCGAGATCAAGCATGATTTGAACCTCTGCTTGGTTGCATTGAGTTTTTCGGGAGGAAGACGGCGAAACCGGGAGCGAATAGGGGCTATATATGTATCGATCACATGTTGGGTGTTGTGGGGGGATTGTGTGGTGGGTAAGGGTGAAGGACGAGTTATATCGGTATACTGCTGAAGAATTTTGGCGAATTTATTATCTGAGTTCGCGATTGATTGAAGTGCGACGGGCCAAGAAGCTGATACTGGAGCATTGATGGCGAGAGAAGAAAGACGGGTGTTACTGTCGATTAGCCGGTTGTTGCTGAGATCGACGATTAGGTTGAAATACTTCAAGAAGTCGGCGCCGATAATGGGATGTGTGACTTCGGCGATGACGAAGGGCCAGCGAAACTGACGCAGGAGGTCGAGATTGAGGTGGAGAATACGTTCACCGTTCGTTTTGATAGGTGCCCCGTTGGCGGTGAAAAGTGTGAACTTCTGAGGCGAATTCTTTTTTTCGCGCCGAGTGAGTAGTAAAACGCTAACTTCCGCGCCCGATTCTATTTAAAAACGATTTTTGCTCACCTTGCCGGTGATAAAAAGAAGGATTGTGGAATTAAGACGATCACTAGCTGCTACTTGGGAGCGAGAAGTCGTTTTCTTGGGAAAGGAGCACAGTGGGCGACATTTTTTGGCTTGGTTACCGAATCTTGACTGATAATAGCAAAAATCTGGGGTAAAAGTCGTCGGGCTCGGGGAGTTTTGTCGGCTAGGTTGGTTTTGATGACGATCATGTGAATTGGAACGATGATGTTTGAGACGGTGCTGAGACGAGTGCTGAGGTCAGTGACAGCTTCAAGAATTTGGGAAAGTTGTCGGTTGGAGCATGAGTCGTTTTTTGGGGCGAGACATCGAAGAAAGAGTGTGGTGCCGGTCCTTGCTTTCTAAATTTATAAGGGGTTCAGAAGAGACTGCCAGGATGGACTGCACTGTCGTCGGTAATCGTTGAAGCCACAGTATTTTTAGCGCTTCGTCAGTGATCTGATTTTTCGCCAGTTCTTTCATTTTTGCCCAAAGATGTGATGGCTTGTCATCAGCAAGTTCGATTTCGTTGAGCAGCTTATGGCGTCGCTACAAGAGGATATTTGAAAACAAATTGCTTGTCTCCTGGGACGTGGCGCACCATTCGTTAGTCCATTTAAGGGGTGGGATGGTCGTAGATTCTTCTGAAGATTAACTGTATCTTCGATCGTTTGTTTACAGATTTTCCAGTCCAAGAGTTGCTGAACCAGGGACTGGGAGCGCTTCACTGAGTGGTCTGCGTGTAGAGAAATGAGGACAGGAAAATGATAAGAGTGCATTTCCTTGACTATTCTCGGAGGTGTGCACAACCGCTGAAGGTTTTTGCACAGGAAAAGATCCAGTATGTCTTGCATTCTAACAGCGTCGTGAGTGTAGTAGGTACACTCGTTAGAATGTAGAACTTCAAAGTGCAGATTTATGATTGTTTGGTAGTGTTTATGTGTTTGGTATTAATAATACTAACCCAGGATTTCTCCGTTTCAACATTTGTCAAGCCAATTCCAATTCATCAAATCTTCTCGTTGAATTGGACCGAATACGACAGAAAACTAGAATCTCTCTCCTCGAACATTGACAAACAGAACTGCCTCGCCGTCTACGCGCACGACTCTTAACTATTCACTGCCGGTCACCATTGTGAGAGACGCCATCTTGTTGGATAAATATGATAAGAAAGTGAGAAATGTAATGGTTCTCACTGGGGAAAAGTGCGCGCGAAAAATCTGTGAAGGACAACAACAATGGGCTATGCGTTTCTTTTCCACCTGCGAAGCACATTGCAATGTTCAGAGAGATGCCTAGCTACGACGTATGTGACGGTTTTTTAGTTGGTCAAATGGGTATAACGCTGTGTCAACACACAATGGGAATTCTATACTCATGCTCCCGATTAGACAGTATCACACAAGATACGCGGGCCCAATTAATCAACGGAAAATTGTATATTTACAAGCAAAATGTATAAATGTTTTTTGTTTAAGACCGTTTTTCTGTATTTTCATTTTTAGAGTACGGCGTTTCGTTGGAATCATTACCAGCGTCTTGGCAATTTTTTTTTGTTTGTGCACATCATTTTGAAAAAATCGACACTTCAACCCCAATGATCTCAAAACTTGTGAAAACTTCCATTTTGGAGCCTGAGCTGACGAGATGTTAGGACCAACTAGTTCCCAAATGGAATCTATGAGCGAAACGAGTTTTCGCTAAACGAGTAAATAACGAGTTTTTTCGAGCAATCCTAGGGCTAAATATGTATTGCCCGGACGACGTACGGCGGACGGACATTCCCGAAATCGAATCTAGACATGTTACAATACAACGTACACAGGAAAATTTTGAGAGTGCAGGGGCGTCTACACAAGGGAGGGGGGCTGGACGCCGGCGACCATCTGACGCTAGGGGGGGGGGGAAGCTAAATGTCATCAAGGGGGGCAACGAAAGTTATTCGTGGTGGTGGGGAAGTGTCCAAAATACTCGAGGAGGGATGCCCTCCGAAACTTCTTGATTCGGTTGTGCACACGGTGGTCACAGGGAGGGGGAATAATCCAGGACAAAGCACAGGATTGCCCTATAGATTCTCTCGGGGGAGGGGGGGGCAGGTTGATTTGGCCACCATGGTCAAATAATTCCCAAGCATTTATTACTGGCCTTTAGATATGGGAGGGGGGCAATATTTCATTCAGCTCGTTTATCATTCACATTTATGTTACTCTCATTCACGGAAAATTGCTATTGGCAGCTAGAATTAGCTACAGTGCTAATTTTGCAGGTAAAATGAAAAAAAAAGCCAATTAAGGGTCAAACTGAGAACATTTTTGCTAAATCATAGAAAATTGAGAAAATGACACGTCGGATATCGCAGTTTCTGGAGGCAACTTCGTGGAAATCGCTCATTCGCGGCTGAAGGAAAAACACAAATTCGTGGCAAAAATGGAGAAAAATCGTTTACTCGCGGCTAAAATGTAGGCAAATCGCTATTTGCCCGATTAAATTGAGCAGACGAGCTGGAGTGTCGAAAAACGTTACTTTGCTGTTAAAATATAGAAAACGCCGCAAATCACGGTTCCTGAAGGCAACTTCATGATGGGAGGGCGCCAAATGTTCAAGGTCAGAACTGATTGTTATTCATTGTACTTTTTCTTCTAAAGCCATTTAATACGTGATGGGGGAGGGGGGGCACTGCTCATCAAGTGGGGATTTCGCGTCCAGCCTTGGGGGAGGGGGGGATAGGCGCCATGGCAAATAGCCGTGTAATTACAACAGTTAGAGATGAATATTTCTGAGTTCGCAAATTAGGGTCCTGATTTGAGCAAAATTACAGATGCCCTGGCTCAATGTCTGTGACATTGAAAGTTTCGGGTCTTCGGATGGTTACTCAAGCAAAATTGCAAGTTCACGGCGTTAGCTTAGAGCAAAATTGAAGGTTTTGGGACATTCTTTCTGGTGGCGAATTCAACAGGCTAGCCGGCCCTGGAACAGAGCCCAGAGCCTGACGAATACCCAGGAAAATTGGAATTTCCAGGGCAAATTTCCTCAGCCATGCGACTTTCGGGTCTTGACTTGTGCATATATGCCTTAATTTCGAGAAAATTGCAAGTTTTGGCCTCATTTTCGCTCTTGGGCGCCATCATCACCGGTGGGGGCCAGGGTTAGCCCCCCCCCTAAAGATCTGCCCCCCCCCATATAGGGGATTCCCACCCTATAGATCTGACTGACAATGAGAGCGATCCACTTGGAGCATACCGGTGAGGACGCGAGCATTCGAGGCGAACCACATCGGAATCACCCCATTGCGTTATCAGGAAATAATCAATTTTTACAGGGTTATTAGCAGAAGATTCTTTGAAACGATTTTTTTGTTTTTCTGTCATTGAATACTGATCACGTGCCCGTAAAGTGGCCGCGCTTACAAAAGAAAGGAAAACTTGCTTTAAGGGCCACACAAACACACACGCAGGTGAGTTTGAGCGAGAGTGATGGGGTGGAGGGGGCATAAAAGGGACGCGAAGAATGAATGGAACAATACAAAAAATTGTGTTCGTTACCAGCCTTAACAATGACAGACACGGCTTGTGTTTTGTTAGACGCGGGGGGTTGGGTGGGACATCACCCTTCGCCAAAAACCTCACAATATTGCCTCTAGGATGCAACAACAAGAAGAGTCAACTTCTCATGAGAAACAGGCCAAAAGAAGAAGAAGAAAAAAACGAGCTTCAACCCTGGATGATGCTACGATGAGGACGAAGAAAGAAGTTGGTCGGCTTTTGTCCACTCCGAAAAGAAGCGGCTTTACGAGAGAGATCCAACAATAGGACTTTTAAGAGTCCCATGCCGATGAATACAAGCGCTAACCAGATTTTGAAAAGTTTAACAACGAAATAAAATTGGATGGGAAGGGGCGGGGGTAACAGCTAACTCAAAAAGGGTACCACATAAACAGCCTTGGGGGAGGGGGGGATAGGCGCCATGGCAAATAGCCGTGTAATTACAACAGTTAGAGATGAATATTTCTGAGTTCGCAAATTAGGGTCCTGATTTGAGCAAAATTACAGATGCCCTGGCTCAATGTCTGTGACATTGAAAGTTTCGGGTCTTCGGGTGGTTACTCAAGCAAAATTGCAAGTTCACGGCGTTAGCTTAGAGCAAAATTGAAGGTTTTGGGACATTCTTTCTGGTGGCGAATTCAACAGGCTAGCCGGCCCTGGAACAGAGCCCAGAGCCTGACGAATACCCAGGAAAATTGGAATTTCCAGGGCAAATTTCCTCAGCCATGCGACTTTCGGGTCTTGACTTGTGCATATATGCCTTAATTTCGAGAAAATTGCAAGTTTTGGCCTCATTTTCGCTCTTGGGCGCCATCATCACCGGTGGGGGCCAGGGTTAGCCCCCCCCCCTAAAGATCTGCCCCCCCCCATATAGGGGATTCCCACCCTATAGATCTGACTGACAATGAGAGCGATCCACTTGGAGCATACCGGTGAGGACGCGAGCATTCGAGGCGAACCACATCGGAATCACCCCATTGCGTTATCAGGAAATAATCAATTTTTACAGGGTTATTAGCAGAAGATTCTTTGAAACGATTTTTTTGTTTTTCTGTCATTGAATACTGATCACGTGCCCGTAAAGTGGCCGCGCTTACAAAAGAAAGGAAAACTTGCTTTAAGGGCCACACAAACACACACGCAGGTGAGTTTGAGCGAGAGTGATGGGGTGGAGGGGGCATAAAAGGGACGCGAAGAATGAATGGAACAATACAAAAAATTGTGTTCGTTACCAGCCTTAACAATGACAGACACGGCTTGTGTTTTGTTAGACGCGGGGGGTTGGGTGGGACATCACCCTTCGCCAAAAACCTCACAATATTGCCTCTAGGATGCAACAACAAGAAGAGTCAACTTCTCATGAGAAACAGGCCAAAAGAAGAAGAAGAAAAAAACGAGCTTCAACCCTGGATGATGCTACGATGAGGACGAAGAAAGAAGTTGGTCGGCTTTTGTCCACTCCGAAAAGAAGCGGCTTTACGAGAGAGATCCAACAATAGGACTTTTAAGAGTCCCATGCCGATGAATACAAGCGCTAACCAGATTTTGAAAAGTTTTAACAACGAAATAAAATTGGATGGGAAGGGGCGGGGGTAACAGCTAGCTCAAACAGGGTACCACATAAAGGTATGTTGTTTTCAAAGCGAAGTAATCTTATGGAAAAGGCGAAATTTCCCTTGAAGTATGTTCAAGGACTTAACTTTTTAAAATGCGGGGAATATTGGCACTGATAATCAGCCGACTATGAAAGCTGCTAGTGCGTTAGTGCAACACAAAACCCGAAGCAACAACAACAAAAAGGGATGAGGACTTTGTTTAATTCTCGTCTCCCGGCCCTCGATTGTCACGACGGTGGATTTTTTTCCCCCCCGAGTTACATAACAAACCAGAGTTTTGTACGGAACTTCTTGAAGTCTCGGGAGACAAGAGAAGGTCTAAGCTATTAGGTTACAACTTTGGTTTAATAATATATAAAAATTTGATTTTATCAGATATCTCGTGCCAGGAAGCGATTTAACATTGTCACCCACGCGTCTCTTGACGCAAAGACTGGGTCTCAAGTCTCGTACCCACATCCTTTCACCCCCGCACCCACCTATTACACACACCCCCTAACTGTCTGCTCTTCTTTCTATTCATTTTATTCACCAACCTTGCAACCAGTAATCGAGTACATGAGGTACTACAACATAAGAACCTCTTCTGAAGGGGGGAAGGGATCAAAGTGACCGTAATCTCGGTTGTAATGAAGTTGTAACCGGTTTTTCTTGAATATTAACACTTTCCCAACAGTAATTCGCTCGATTTGTTCTCGTCACAAAGTGTCATTCATAGCTACTTGGAAAGACAACCCTCCTCTCCACCACTGTGCCACACTAACTCAGACAAACGTTGAACGAAAACGAAACAAGAGAGACAGACAATTTTTAAACACCTCATTTTTTTTTTTTTTTTTTTTTTTTTTGTGCTTGTGTGACTTAAAAACCACCAGTTGAAAGCGCCTTGAGAATTCCTTGTCCTCCCCAGTGGACGCCGGCGCTTTTTATAAATTAGAAATTGATTTATTCAGGGCATTAACACGCACAAAAAAAAAAAGGTTGTGGTGTGTGGTACCTGGTGGTGTGTGCTATGCTCGTCAATGTTTGTATGTGTCAACTGCCGCCGGCCCCGGGTGGGTTCCGTTCTTCTTCGTTAAAAAGGAATAATCTTTGAACGAGAACACCACCGTCCTCCGCCAAACAGAACCACATGAAGGCGTTCGGTGTATGACAAAAAAAATAAAAAATCAATTTTATGGCCTGAATATGAGCGATTATGATGAGGGACATGACTCTTTTATTTTTTTCAAAAGAGAGTCTCAGCGATGACAATGTTGTGAAAGAAATGAGCGAGGACGTGTATTGATTTCCTCTCGATTTTTTAAATGTATTTTTTGGTAGAAGCCCACGGTTACCAGAAAGATTTTTAGGAATGCGAGAGCTTGCGTAGATCAAGAAGGGAGCGGTTTGCCTCGTGTGACAAATTAGGCAGAACAAGTGGTAGTTGTTGTTTTTTGTTTTTTTTTTGCTCTTGCTTGTCGGCAAAGACATCAATTATTGAGAAGTCCGCAGTTAATAATTTGAAATCATTCCCCGCATTTTTTAGGTGAACCGGTCCCCTTCTCATCAAACCTCGAAGACACCCGCTTCGCACCAGAGAGAACCACTCTAGAGAGTGAAAAATCTTTTTTTTTTTTTTTTTTACGGAGGAGGGAAGGGACGACTTCACCAAATTTTGAGATTTCAACAAAGCAACCGTTCAGTAATGCAATATTTATCACGAAGAGAGGGAGCTCCACTTAGGAAAAGCCTTCAAAATTAATTTCCAGCTGATTGTTGATGGGAGGGGGAGGGGATGCCTATTGTAATCCCTCGGAAGTGATTGATCCCGACCGAGTGTGGATTCCTGGTGGAAAGAAAAATGGGTGATTCCTGGAGTGGAAAGAGATTTTAAAAGCTATAGTATCCATTTCGGACCAAACACTCGGATTCAAAGGCTTAACTAGTGGTTTGAGAAATGTTCTACAACAAAAAATTGAGAATTCGAGATTAATTAGCGATTTTAGGCTCTATTTTGTGGATTTGAAGACTAGTATTTATAAGGAAAGGGGGAGGGCATGATCACCTTCCAGGGTTTTCAATGAACACGGTGATTAAAAGGCAATACTATTTTGGGCGAACGCCTTTGACAAACTTGGGCACTAATTGACGCTGGCACCCACTTTGATTTGAAAGGGGACAAGAGAGCGAGCCGTGGTCACGTGGTGGCAGCCAGTTGAGCCAGTATCCACCAAGTTGCAGCTTATACATACCCGCAAAACACGTATGTTTTCAGGGTCTCAAACGCCTGGTTCTTGCGTGTTTAGCGACTATACTTTCGTCATTTCTATGTCAAGAGGCGCAGGAATGACAGAGAAGTCGTTGATTTTTCGAGATTTTGTACATTTATGTATTTTCTTGTGATGGAGAGGGGAAGGGGGCAGGAATTCGAGATCCCTAGGACTTGAGCGCCATGGGTCAGCGGAGCGCTTCCACGGGCGGAACTATCCCATGAACATACATCTTTCCAATCGAATTTGAGCGTTGCCCGAATCCAGAAACCTTCCAACTGCACGCAAACGTGGTTTTGCGTGACTTGGTCGGGTTCAGACGATTTTTCTCGACTTCCGAGTAGGTTATCGAGGTCCGTGTGCACTGCTAGAGAAAGTCCGCGCCCGAAGTGGAGAAAAAGGGCTGCAGCCTGGTATTTTGTAGGTCCACGCTGGCCAACATTTGAGGTTAGCTCTCATTTGACGATGATTCACTATTGATATCTAGCGATATTGGCCATTCTGAAAGCTAGTTAACAACTGAAATTGATGAAAGTAATAATCGCTAGCTTCTGAAGGTGATTTCGCGCTAAACAAGAGAGAATGCGCTAAATCCCCAGTTCCTATAGCTTCTTAGGCGGCTAAAAAGGCTGAAAGCTTGGAATCAGCGCTAATTAAAGAACTAAAAGTAAAGAACATAGCTGAGAAAAAGCTCTGATTTACGCCAAACATTATAGTCCAGTCAAATTAGAATTTTACCTTGCAAAAGGTCCAGTATCATTTTAGTGCATTTCATTCTGAAAATGCACTATTGGTCTCGTCGTGATGGTGGCAAACATGGGTCATGACAACATGTTTTTTTCATGTTTCAGAACCTCTAGAATACGAATTTATTGGTCTCCGGAATTCATTTACATATATATCTTTATATAATTATATATCTTTGTGGCCGTTTTCTTGTTAGCACGATAACTCTCGTAGAAATTAATTTAACGGGACGTGCTTTGTCACAAAAATCAGCATCCGACCGGATGCAGAATCCGGTCGGTATTGCATTTGGGCCAAATCAGTCGAGTTGGAGGGGGGGGGGGAAATAGGAGTTGAAATGGTAAAAAAATCACTAAAATTCACCAGTTGATTCTAGATGCATCATATTCAGTACGATGATTCCATTTTGAAGTAGCATTTGATTCCCATTAAGTTCAGCTTAAATAAACCGGACAGCAAACAGTATGAGGGAGGGTCAAACATTAGCGAAACAAGTTATGGTCTCAACACTATTACTTCTGGGACAGCTTAGGGTATACACGACCGCGTAGGCGTATACGAAATGAAATGCACTCTTTCCGACCGCCAGCTGCCGGAGCGAAATTTTTTAATTTTTTCATCTTGTATATACAGGGTGATTCAGGAGGAATGTGACAAACTTACACAGGTACGTACCTGGACGCACAAAAAACGCGTTAAGGACGCATAGCCGAAAATATTTTGGTTACGAGATTTTTCCTGTTTTTTTTTTCTAGTTGCATTACTTTTTACGATAGTTGTCGTGTTCACGGCTCACCGTTGGTGGTTAGACAAAAAGTGACGGTGGATTCGGAAAGAGGACAAAATCCTGTTCCTGAAACCAATGTGAAAATAGAAAAATGTCGCTTGCGCGTGGCTTTTTCAGCAGTGTGAAAAGCGAAAAAAGTAGTTTTTTCGAATACCTGATAAATTTCACACAGTATCAATCAGCTGCTAGTGCACGCATCGACGGGTAAAGTTGTGGAAAACTACCCCGTTCTGTGTACTTTCGAACGGTGTGCTGACAGTTGAAGTTTGCAACCCTCCGACTTTAGCAATCAAGTTCTAGTGCAAAAAAATGTATAACTTGCTTTGATAAAACAAACCGAATGGGTCAGGGTAAATGTCCTTTTCTTAGGCTATTGTGTTCTTCCGAGCATGCTCCCCTCAATGCCTGAAGTAAAAGTAAGAATTAAATTCACTACACGAGGCTCACCATGAGAGAGGCCGTGGATGAACTGCTACGTTAGGACTTGAACGGGGACTTGGCTGTTCTATCTCATCAGAATCAGCTCAGCTCAGCAGATTGTGGGCGAGGAGGACCAATTAACTGGTCTGCGAGGTCTCCTGACCTAATGTCCCTCGATTACTGTCTCTGGGTTTGGATAAAGACAATGGTATACGAACACAAGCCCAGCAAACGCGAGGAGTTTATCAACAAAGTTTTGGCCTGTGCTGAATCGATCAGACAACGATATGCCGAAATTCGTCGAGCCACCAGATCTTTACAGAAAAGAGCGTCCAGGTGTCCACAAGGGGGAGGAATTTTTGAACACTTAATTAAATGATGTTATGTTGTTATTTCAACTTAAGTTTGTTGCTGTAAATTGATCTCATATACAAGTTGGCGGGATAAACGATGTACAATGAACTCCGTGAATGAGAGATATGAGTGTACAATGGGTACCGGTTGAATCTGAAAAGGTGAAATGTCCAAGTCCATGATTTCACCCTAACTCTGTTCATCCACCACCTCAGCTCACACTCCATACATGGAAAACCTCGTTGTCAATTGAATCCTTACTTCAGGCATTGAGAGGAGCATGCTCGTAGGAACGCAATATCCCAAGGAAAAGAACATTTACCCTGACCTATTCGGCTTGTTTTAACAAAGAAAGTTCACATTTTTTTGCATTTAAGCTTGATTGCTAAAGTCGGAGGGTTGCAAACTTTAACAATCAGGATACCGTTCGAAAGTACACAGAACGGGGTAGTTTTCCACAACTTTGCCCGTCGATGCGTGCACTAGCAGCTGTTTGATACTGATGTGAAATTTATCAGGTATTTAAAAAAACTACTTTCTTAACTTTTCACATGGCTGAAATAGCCACGCGCAAGCGACCTTTTTTGTTTCTCATGGTGGTTTCAGGAACAGGATTTTCCTGAAAATTTTCCTGAAGGATTTTCCGAATCCACATTTTTTGTCTAACCACTAACGGTGAGCCATGAACACGACAATTACCGTAAAAACTGATGAAACTGGGAAGCAACAGGAAAATGCTCATGTTATCTCGTAACCAAAGCATTTTCGGCTATGCGTCCCTATGACGTTTTTTGTGCGTCCAGGTACGTACTATCACCTGTGCAAGTTTGTCACATTCCTCCTGAATCACCCTGTATAGGTAAGGAGTGTTTGAGAAAAAAAGTGTAAATTCTAAAACGCTCGGCACAACTTTTTGCAGCCCGAAAACTATGATTTTTCGGCACTTTTTAAAGTTTTTTCTGAATATTCCTAAGACCATCGGATTTTGATGAAATTCTCCGCCCATACAACAAAGGCAGAGCATTAAATTGCCTGAATCTTTTGCATTCAAAGTATTTTTCCACAACCAATACGGAGGGCGCTGCAGCCTCTCGGACAATTTTTCCTGTAATGGTTGAAAGTATTAAAATCGCCCGTTTCCGACCAAAATATGTTCGGTGAGCTTCATTTCTTGCCGTCAACATTCATCCCTGTGTCATTACCAACTTTTCAACCCCTCTTCCCCCTACTTGTTTTAAAATTTCCAAATCACTTTTGTTCGGCTAAGCTGAAACCTTGGCAAGTCGGGTCCTCGACGTTGTCACTACTCCGCAAATACTAATAAATTCTTACTCAATAGATCTCCCTTCCTAACTCACCAACTCCGTCATTCAACCATTTATTTTTCCATCTTGCATGAAAAGCCACTGAAGACTCTTGTCAAAAGCTCTTCTTTCAACTCTACGACATCGGTTTTGGCGAACACTTGCAAGCAAGCGTCATGGTAAACCCTCGACTCGTATTACGAGTATAGTGACAACGTCGAGGTGACTTACCAAGGTTTCAGCTTGGCCGAAAAAAAGTGATATTGAAATTGTCATACAAGTAGGGGGTGAGGGGGCTTAAAAAGTTGGTAGTGACTGAGGGATGAATGTTGACGGCAAGAAATGAAGCTCACCAAACATATTTTGGTCGGAAACGACCAATTTTAAAACTTTCAACTATTACAGGAAAGATTGTCCGAGAGCCTGTAGCGCCCTCCATATTGGTCGTAGAAAAATACTTTGAATACAAAAGATGTATGAAAATTTAATGCCCTATCTGTGTTGTGCGGGATAATTTCCTCTAAAACTGATGGTTTCAGCTATATTTAGACAAAACTGGAAAAAGTGCCGAAAAATCGTGGTTTTCGGGCTGCCAAAAGTTGTGCCGAGCTTCTTAGAATTTACAATTTTTTTCTCCTTACCTATATACAAGATAAAAAAATAAAAACTGATGCTAGACCTTTTGCAAGGTAAGCCGATTTTTAAGGATAGTATGACTAAACTATAAGGCTATATAGAAGAAGCGATCAGTTAAAGCTAAAATTGGAAAACACCAATTCGAGGTTACTGAAGACAACTTCGCGGCTAAAAATGAAAAAAAGCTATATTCATTGCTGAAAGTAGGAAAAATCACGAATTCTTGGCTGTGATAAAATTAGTGCTTTTTCCCAGTTATATCTGCGAATTGACACTTTTTCTCATCGCGAATCACAGAACGTTTTCTCAACGCAAATTAGCACTTTCCCTCAACGCGAATTAGCGTTTTTCTCCCATTTTCAGTTGCTATAACCAGCATTTTTTAAATTATGTAACCACCATTATGTATTATGGAACCAGTTTTATCCGCGAACTGGGGTTTATTTCCGTTTTGGCTGCATAATTAGCAATTTTCGTTTCACTTATTCCAGAGCCTTAAATTCCTCCTTAAAGTTGCCTCCAATAACCACGAATTGTGTGTTTTTTTTTTTTGTTTTTGTTTTTTTGTTTTTTTGTTTTTTGTTTTTTCTTCAAAATGATGTCCCACGAGCGCTGTATTTCTCATTGCTAGTCACGAATTACAGCTTTTTCTCCTTTTTTCCTCAAATTAGCGGTTTTTCTTAACGCCATATAGCAATTTGTCTCAATTTTTGCCACAAATTAGCATTTTGTCTCAATGTTGTAGGCATAAATTAGAGCTTTTTCCCTTCAGCCGAGAACTGGAGATTTATCAATTTTAGCCACTAGTTTACACTTTGTCGCAATTAGCGTTTCTCTAGCGCTATCTCTGTCGTGAATGAGCGTTTTACTCAATTTTAGCTGCTAAATAATAAGTGCTTTCTCACAATTGTATCTGCGAATTAACGCTTGTCCTCAACGCGATATACGATTTTTCTTAATTTTTGGCACTACAATCAGCACTTTCCATTAATTTTACCCTCGATTTAACGCAACTTTTGCTACTACTGCACGAAACAATTGGAATTTTACCCACAGTTTATTTTGTAAGTAAAAAAAAAAAAAAAAAAAAAAAAAAAAAAAAAATGGCGGGCAATGCGAGTAGCTGCCTTGAGTGCACAAAAATAATTTCGTTATCGGATTTCTGAGTCACTTGTAGCGGTCCGTGTAAAGCTCTATTCCACGTTGCGTGTTCTGGACTTACTAGGCAAGCTGGGAAAATTGTCTGGGATTACGTGGGCGTTATTTTCTGGATGTGTCCGGCTGGCCGACCCGCGACTCCAACATCCTCTACACAACCCGGTCTTCTTCATCGTCCGTCTCGACACAACCTTCGTCTCAAGGTAACGACGACTATTCCTCTTTGAAAGAGGAGTTCACTACTTTCAAATCCGACATAACGGCTAAGTTCGACGTATTATTGAAATGTTTTCAAAATAATGTCAAAGTTAATCATAATCAGGGTACCAAGTCCACTGACAAGAGAGATGTCAATAAATCCAAGCTTCCTGCTATAATCGAGAGAGAGGCCAGCCCCACTCGCCCTCGTGACGGTTGTACGAACCCGCAATGCTCGGAAGCGTTCCGGGAATGCGGTAGATGGGAAAAGCACAACTTCTCCTATGCAGGTTGTACCTCGGAAGCGCGGGTTGTTCATTTCCAGGCTTCATCCGGACACGAACCCTGAATACTTTAATCCGGTACTCTCAAAGCTGGATCTGGGTCAGGAGGCTAACATCAATAAACTGAAAATCAAACATGAATCCTTTGTCAGACAGCGGAGCCCCGGCCGCTATTCTCGGGGATTTCAATTTACATTTCGACGAGAAGCCTGAGGATGGTATTGTGCAGGAGTTTTGCTTCATGATTAGGAGCTTCGGTTTCCCGACTACTGTCTTTGAATCAACGAGGGTGCACCCAACTGGCTCGTGCTCGACCCTGGATCAACAACATTCACCAGGACTGGTTCACCGTGAACAGAGGTGATTTCACGTTTTCGGATCATTTCTCGCAGGAGATGAGACTGTGCGCTCTAGTGGGGGGCGTGCTGCAACGTTTTGGGTTGGGGGTTAGACTCCGGGCTCGATCTGAGGATATCTTTAATTCAAATTGCCTATTGAGCCATCCAGGACTCTGGTTCGGGGTCTATGGAGAAGATTCCAGTGACGGCGCATCTGATAACTTCCTGGATATAGTTATGCAGATATGTGACGTGGCCTGTCCTTGGGTAGGGAGCGTCCCTAGTAAAACTTACAATCGAAATTGGTTCTCTGAGGTTTTGAGGGAAAAAAGAGACCGCTACATTTCGTTATTGAACCGGCTCCAGTCAGGGACAAATCCCGACAATGACATCCGCGACGCTTTTGTCAAAGAAAGAAAAGAAGTCACCTTTAATGATCGTGCGGTATCGGCCTCGCCGAACGAAATGAAAAGTGCCTGGAGGATAATTCGGTCTGAAACAAAAACAGACTACTTCTAGCAACCTCGACTAGCAAGAGTTGCACTCTTTCCGCAGAAGGATTTAATATTTTCTTCATTCATGCAGCGGCAGACAGCGTTAGAAAACTTCAACCTCCGGACTCCAGCGTTTTGAATTTTTTGCCTCCCCGTAGCGTACGGGGCTCTTTCTCTTTTAAGGAGTTTTCTGTGGAGGAGGTCCACTCTGAAATCAATTCCACCATTCTATTATTTGGCTGTTGCACTTCGCCAACACCTCTGCGCATTCGGTGGGGTTTTTAATGGTGGCAAGAAGAGCGATGTCATCTGCAAAGAGATTCAAATGTCCCCCAGTTAGAACGTCTGGCAGGTCATTAACATAAACAAGAAATAACAGAGGGCACGGATAGATCCCTGGTGCACTCCGCAATTCACTACTCTCTTTTCCGACCGGTACTCCCTTGTCACACCTTCTGAAGTTGCTTTAATAGCCACCAGATCCAATTCTCAAAATGTGTACGGGATTTCGTCGGAAATGCTGATCTCTTGGTCGGATACGATCGTTGAGCCTCTCACATACCTTTTTAATTCAAAAAACTGAAGACTGTGTTCAGTGCCTCGTGGTCTACAAATCTTGCGGGTAGTACCAGAGCATAAGAAGGGGTTTTCTGAGGATTATGCAAATTTTCGCCCCATTTCTATGACACCCACTATTAGGAGAGTACTAGAGTCTCTGGTAACGAAACAACTCTTAAAATTTATTGAGCAGCAAGATTTACTCTCGGATGCCTGTTTGGATTTAGGCGGAGAAGGTTCTCCGTTCTGGCGGCCATGTCTTTGCTCCAGAAATGTCCGCACACCACTCATCGACTATTTGACCTGACGAGGGCAAACGCTTTTCCCAATTTTGGCCTCGAATAAGCGCTTTCTCTTATTTTCAGCCGCGAATGAGCCCTATTTGTCAACTTCCACCACGAATCGGGGTTTTCCCCAAATGTAGCCGTAAATAGACGCTTTTCACCATTTTGGCTGCGAATTAGCGCCAATTTTTGGCCTTGATGAAGTGAATCAGAAATTGTTTTTAGTCGCTTATTTTCGATTTTAGCAGCGAATTAACACATTTTCTCAATTTCAGAAGCGCGATAGTAATTTTTTCTCGCCTAGCCTGAATTTTTTTCCAGAAACCACGAATTAGCGTTTTACAAATGCTAGTAGCGAATTAGCTCTTTCTCTTATTTTCAGCTGTGAATCATCACTTTTTCTCAATTAAAGCCACGATTGATCAGTTTTTCCCCAACAACTCTAACCTTAAAGCGCGTTTTCTGACTTTTAGCCGCAAATTAGCGGCTTTTTAAAGCTTTTAGACTCGTACTTGGCCCAGTAACAGCTAATTAGCGCGTTTTCTCAGCTTTCTCTAGTGCCTCCGCACAGGTGCCTCAACAAACTACTTCGGAAGACGAGAAAAATTGTCCGAAAGCAACGACAGGGCAAAACGTTGTGGTCCCAGCCGGAACAACTGAGACCAGAGGTCACTGCAATCGAAATTTGGGATTTGAGTAGTTGTGGAGGGGGTGGGGAAATCATGAACCTGTGGTGCTTAAATAGGACCATCTCGTAAAAAAGAGCAACTCATAGGAGTAACACAAATAAATTATTTATATCGACGAAATACAAAAATTAATTTTGAAACGGACTTAATCTCTACATAAGCGTTAGTTCAGTAAAAGTTACCTTCTGATTAGTTGTAGAACTTTGAGCTGTTAGTCGGAGGAATGTTTTTTGTTTAAATTTAGCGATCAACCAAAAATAAAAAGCGAAGAAGGTGAGGAATGGTACAGCTAAAATTCGACGGATGTCTCTACGAAACACCGGCGGACGATGGTGAAGTTTTTGGAACGAGTACCGGCGGTCGAATGCCCAAAGCTTCGGAGATTTGATTTCGGGCCGATCGAGCCTCTTCAATGCTAATTAGCGACCATTCGGTGTCCGACAGGATGGACATGGCTCGGTCTAGAAGTTCAGGATCGTCCACACAGAGAGCCTCGTCGTAGACCATGATGGTTTCGTAGAGTTTGGTCGCTGTCGCTTTGCGAAGCCAACCAAAACGGTGACAGAGAAGAAGTTGAAGGCGACCGAGGGATTTTTTACTGATTTCACCTTTCACCTGGGACAAACAAAAAACGCTCCGACTTTAATTTCACAATTCTCTAAAAGCGGTGATAAAGATCGAAATCACCTGCACTAGTTGACAGTACACATCAACGGAGCCCAACAGTTTGAACTTGTCAGTGGACGATCCAACGGCGGATTTTGTAAGATCGAGCACGCGCAGAGGGAAGCTCAAATTCGAATTGAGGACTCGATTAGCGACACCAGCGGCGAGGAACAAATTAAGAAAATTCAAGATTGGCACTATGAGTCTCTCGGTCTTGCACTCTTCTTCGAATATCTCAACGATCAAATTACAAGTCTCTTCGACTTGTTGTTTGCCGTCTTTTTTTAAAAAGTCGAAGAAACACTGACTGGATATTTTCACCTGAAATTAGTTCTCGTTAAGTTGTATTAAATGACGGGGGGGGGGGAGAGGACACGGGAATCTACCAGGCTTTCAGTAACTCCTCCCACGGAAGCGATCAAACCTAAAAGAACTGACTTGGCATACGGCTGCAGACGAAGCAACTGGGTGAATCTCGGAAATGTGTCGGCGTGAGATAACCAGTTGATACTATTTTTACAGTCGTCTTCGGGGAATATTTTGACAAGCTCATCGCGTTCGGGAATGTGAGGAATAGGCGGAGCGGAGTGAAGTAGTGAGGCGAACACTGTGCCGGCAAGAGCTCGGGTTCGGTCGATTCTTTCGACGGCCTGTTGCACGATTTTACGTATGACGCTTGCAACAATGTCGGGCCCAAGTATGGCGGAGTCGGTTGACGCGATCAACTGTAGAACTTGTTGAAGACCCGACATGGACGACTCGCGAACCCAAGCGCCAGTATCACCACGGTCGTCTTTCGTGTAGTCACCCATAGACTGGACCATGCAGTGAATGATATCAAGCGCGTGCGCACGACAGGATAAATTGTGGTCTATTCCGAAAAATAAATCTTTAAATCATAATCAATAGCGCGTTTTTTCTATTCAGTACACCTTTTTTCGCCAGACCAAGCGTCGTACAAACTGACGTTAACGCCTTTAAGGCATATCTACGACTATCGACCCATTTTTCCGTCGCCGGAGTAATTTTACAGCATTTTATAAGGCTGCCAACAACGTGGTCCACGTAACCCTCCAACATGAAACAAGGCAGAGCTCCTAAACAATAAAAAAAATTTACTCAAACACAAAACTCGACTTCCGTAAAAATATTGAAACTGTACCCAAAGCCAAAGCGTGTCCCACGCGCGATATATTATCACAGGTGCTCAACTTTGAAGTATAGCCGTTGATAAGCTCCGAGATTTTCACCTCATTTCGTCCAGTTTTATCGTCACCCGAGCGGTAGTACTCTGAGCACACAGCCGGTAGAGCTTCAGCGGCCGCCGTTCGTATGTTGGCCACTTCGTGACAGAGGCACTCGTTCAAAAGCTCTTGCCATTCGTCTGTCGAACGAGGTTGACATGAAATGGGCGCGTAACGGATGACGTTGTACATCGTAATTGAACAAATTTCGTAATTGCTTTGTTTACATGAGGACATATGCCCAAAAAACTGGTGGTAAACCTCGTTGAATGCCACTAAAAATACAATTTCTGGACTCAAATACCGATTTGTCAACCAGCTTTGAGCCAAAGCATCACAACGAACGTTAAGACTGATAAACAAGACGAGCTTGCCAGTTTATTGACCCGGATAGCCCAATACTATTACTAAATTGGCAGTTTCAAAGCCAAATCAAGAAAACTTCCTCCATGTTGGGAACGCAGCCAAGCGCAGGGGATGAGGTGAAACCAAAGTCAACATGGGCAGTCGCCCAAAACCCAAAGGCAGGCTCACCGACCATGAAGAGGCGGATGTAGGTCTGTGAATGGGCGGGGGGGAGCTGTAGTGGTGCCACGTTTTCAGATGTCCAGCAATTTCAATGGGGTAAATAAATAATCTAAAGTTACCGTAGTTTAACTTTTACCACACAAAATCTCAAGGAGGCGGAGACAAAATCACACGGGCGAGGTTGCCAAAATCACACTGACACACGACACGAAATCACATGGATACGGAGAGGAAATCGTTTGGACGCCTCCAAATCTGTTCCGCGGTGAAAAAATAAAGTTTGCAGGGTTCGATAATCCCGATTCCAGAGATAGCACCCCCAATTGACGATTGCAGCCCACCCCAGGGCGTTGCTTATTTAATGCCACTTGTCATACACAGCGGCGAATTCGAAAATTGACTCGAGTTTGCGTGTTGATGGCGTTTATTTAGCCGCGTTGGCGCGCTATGCGGAGCAAACTAAGCACCCCATGCGTGGATTTTCGGAAGAGTTGGGGAGGTTGTTTGCAAGAGCTTCGCGTGGGACTTCGACTTCCCTGCTCCTGAGAGGTTTTAAACCATTAAAACCCCTATTCCCCCCGGACGACGAAATTTGGTTTTTTTTATAGGGCAAATATCACAGAAATTGGGTTTTAAACGCCCCAAGTCAGCGAAATTGGGGGCTGAAAGAGCGAGAGCCCACAAAATACATTTTTGAGAGAGCCTAACCCACGAATTTTGGTTATTGAAAGAACAACCTTCCTCTTCTTCTCAGGAACTACAGACAACCTCTTTTTGCGTATTTATTGTCTTAATGCATTTCGGGCACAAACTGGAGCCCTTCATCAGCACCTAAAAAAAGGAACCTTTAAAGACGAGTAGACGTATTCGGCGCCATGTTCGTTCTTATCAGTTTAATAAGAATGGTTGGGTTATGTTTGTTGACATCCACAAAACATCAACAAAAGGTGGATTTTACATGACTGATAATTGATAAGAGCGAACATGGCGTATGTGATTTTACCTATCTGATTATAGGTTCTCTACCTTAAACTGAAAGAGTAAGAGCTGGCAATTGGGTTTGAACCTGCTAACTTCACGTTATTTCATTCTTGAAAGAGACAAACGCGTCAAATTGGGGGTTTCAGGGTCCTGAACCCATGAAATTGTTTATTTGAGTGAGCCAATCCCGCTAAATTAGTTTTGAATGAGTCAACCCTGCACAATTCTGTTTTTTAAATCAATCAAACCCTTGAAATGGCTCTTTGAAATGAGCCAACGCTATGAAACCGCTTAGCGCAACCACGAAAATTGCTTGGGGGAGAGGGGGACCAGCCCCGCGAAACTGGGTTTAATGAGCCAGTTCCGCGGAATTCAGTTTTGAAGGGTGTCCGCTCCATGAAATTTTGTTATTTCAGGGAGCCAGCCCGCAGAGTTGGCTTTGAATGAGCCGAATCCACGAAATTGCTTTTTGAATGGGCCCCGGCCACCAGTGCGATTATTGATTTTTATTTTTTTATTGCAGCGAAACCAAAATTGCTACTTTCGGCGAGAGAGCTTCGCGAAATTAGTTTTGAATGGGTCACCCTGGTAAATTTTTCTATTCAAAATGAGGCAATCACGCAACATTGCTTCTTGAATGGGTCAACGGCATGAAATTTGGTTTTGGATGCTATAAAACCCGCAAAACCACTTTTTGCGTGAGCCATAGCCCGGCGAAATTGGTCTTAATGAACCAACACCGGACCTTCGTGATTACTCTTTAAAATGAACCGACACACGTGAAATTTCTCCTGCAGGTGGTGTGAGTGCGAACTATCGTGAATAGGTGACCTTTTCAGTATGCCAACCCCCTCGGAATAGTTTCCCTGACGAACCAGATCCGGAAAATTTGGTTATAAAAAGGGTCAAAACGGCGAATTACCTTTTATGAGGCGACTGAGGCAAAATTTGGTTATTGAATTAGCCAAAACAAGCAAATTGGGTAAATATTTGGACTTCAAATGGGGCAATCCAGTGAAATTGGATTTTTGAATGACCCGGCCCAGTTAAATTTCTTTTTATGGAGTCCATTTTGTGAAATTGGCTTTTCGAGTGAGTAAAACCCGCGTTTGGTTTCGTAAAGAATAATACACAAAACATGAAGTTTATAAGGGCCAAGCCGGCGAAATTGATTTCTCACAGTGCTAAATATGGGAATTTAGGGATCAATATCTGCGGATCAGGGTTGAATCCGTGAATATCGAAAATTGGCATATCGAAACTCTGTAATCTGGAGCTACGAAAGGCTGTCAAACGACATAAAAAAGGCGTTCGAGTGGGGAATTCCTTGACTCCTCCACAGCACATGATCGTCAGTTTTTTTGTTTGTTTTTTTTCTCATAGACAAACGAAAAAAGCGAAAAGGCAGCGTACTTACCCACAACAGGAAGACCCCGATATGGTAGCTTTGCCATCGAACACTTTTGAATCATGCGACAGCAAGCGATTTTCATTAGTTCACCGCTGACACCTTTGAATTGATGTTTCGCCCTTAAATCCTTTACAACGTCCCCTATAGCGTCGACGATGCTATTGCCTGTGAAATGGGGCAATTTTTAGACAAAATGATGGCAAAGCTTTCACATCGAAGCTTACTAATTTCAATGGGAATGAGAGACAGAGCGTGAGACACCTCCCCTATGGATGTAATCGATCCGTGTCGAACGTTTGGATCGATTGATTTTATTTTTTGTAACAGCTGCGGTAGAACGATTTCCAGCATGTAGAGAGGGGCGTGTGGAGTGAGGTTATGAAGAGCCTTTGAGGGGGCAGAAAATCAGTTATTACGTTTGCTCGAGATTTATGGTGGATGGGTGTGTTAGCTTACTTTAGCTGTGAGATCACGAACGGCTGAATCCCAATGTTCGAGCTTTCGATCGACAAGATGATCGACCAGCGCCGTAGTGTATTCCTCGAAATGAGCCACGTAGGGGCATATGCTTAAATAGGCGTTATTACGGACGCCGACGCTGTAGTAATCGGCCGTCGTCAGTATGTCGATGCCGTGTGGAAATGTACCCTGCCGACCGATATGTTCCTGAAATGCAGCGGCTGCGGCTCGACGAACGTTAACCTTTTTGAACAAAACACAAAGAATGAATGAATAGTTGTAAAATTCGAAAGAGAGAAAGGACTTGTTCACCTCTCTGTCAAGACAAAAGACGACTACTAGAGAGCTGGCTATATCTTGAACGTAGGGCTTGAAAACGACTGAGTCGTACGCTCGTGCGAATGTCCAGCATACGTAACAGGCGGCGTCTCGTATGTGAGTCCCAACAGACGTGTAACCAAGAGGTTCGTCGTAGACGAGAGCTTTTTTGACTAATGGAATGACGTTGTCGAGTCGTGATGGGAGTAGAAGACCGTGTTTACCTGTTTTTATAAATAATTTCGAACTATAAGACCACAGAAATGAACCTCAAAGGCCTGTACTGTACAGTACAGTAAAGGCCTACTGTACTGGAACTTTATCGTCCCGATATCCCCAGAACAAAGCCCCCCCCCCCCCGGATTACTTACTGCACTCAGCCAAAGCAAGACAGCCACCGTGCCAAGCGTCAGCACTCTCACGGGGGGTAAGCAAGTCCAGAATATAACCTAAAACTTCATCGCCAAACTGTTTGTTCAGGCGACCTATCACACGGCCGATACCCTTAGCCGCGGACCACCTTTTAGGGGCAGACAATGGTTGTCACAAAAAGGGAAACCAAGCAGGCTATGAATTGTTACCTGACGATGGCATATCTATCCCTCAGACCCTGCATCAACTCCTCAATCACATCGTCCAATTCTTGGGGTACCTCCTGGTCCTCCTCCTCGTCCTCTTCCTCATCTTTACTACGGTTGTCACCCAAACCACCGTTCACCTCAGTTTTGAGTTGTTTCGGATCCGTATTGCCGCAACTTATCATGTCGGTAAGGCTGGGCAGGACTCGAGCCCCACGTTTATACCGCCAAAAGACGGCTCGATTTTTCAGGTACGTAAGGCCGATCCTTTGTATGATTTTGATAGCCATTTTTCTCGAGAGCGGATATGGCTCTTTCCTCCAGTCCATGGCAAGCATCGCCTTCATAAGACTATCGGCGTGAGGAAGCAAGTCCAGGCGTTTGCCGTATTTTAAAATCGCGGCCACTGCTGCCTGCGGCCCATAGCGTTTCCACGACTCTTGCTTTTGTACAATCCACTTAAAAAATAACAAATTAAACATTTTGGCACAACCACCCACATAATTCGAGGTTACCTCGGAAGCCCATTCAAAAAATTCCGGTAACTCCCTCTCTTTAGTGTCGGAGCGAGTGAGAAATTGAGACGTCAAGTACGCCGCACTGTCCCGACAACTGTCGCCGACCAATAAATACTTTTTACAGGCATTCAACAGTCGACGGGCTATCGTTTTTGAAGGGTCAGTTGCCGTGTCGTCAAGACGCGACAGGTCGAAGGGTATTTTCGTGATGATGGACAACCACAGGAGCAAACAGTAACGTGTCTCCCACGTGTCCTGGTCAGTTTCATCTTGGTCTTCGAGCATCGAGAGGATCGGGGTCATGTCCGCAGCCTAAAGTAACGGTTCTGACAGTTGTAATAAAATGGGGGGGGGGGAATAAACTTATTACAGCGTGCGGTAGGTACTGAAGGACTTTCTTGTAACCACGAACATTCGTAAGTAATTGCATGTATTTAAACGCTCGATGTTTCGTCTGCTTGGAGGCATCCTCCGACAAAATTATGGCTACAATCTGAGGAAACCAACAAAAAAACACATGAACCAGGCATAATACTCAATGTCGTGGCAGGCGAGATGCACACCTTCGCCAAGATTTCGTCCAGATACGGATCCAAAAGGTGCGGTTGCTCGATATATTGATTCACGACGTATTTAAACCTGAAATAAGCGTTTTCCGCCGTTCGGAACTCACTGTCCGGCTTGTCGACGAGCTCGTCGATGAGGCCCAAAACTTCTTTCCATTCGGTGAAGCGTTCCAAAGAGCATCCAAGACCGACGGCGTCGACACCGTCCTCGCCGTGCTCCGTTTCATCCATCACGGTATTTTAGAGTCGAATAATCAACGATTTTCTTTAAAAATGTAAATTAAACAACAATTAAAATTGGGCACGCACTAATCAAAGGAAGCGTTTTCACTGTTCATAACCTGCTACAAATTGAATGACAAGTGTAATCTTTTATCACACTTCAATTCTTGTTTTTTTTGTGTTTTTATTGTGAGTTTGGCCTTGCTTGTAATAATGTGTCAGTTTTCTGCAGGTTTAAAAAAATTTTAAGCGATTTTACTCGTATTCCTCCTTGGTGATTCGAATAAAATATGAACGACTCGTCGTGCAACGAAGCGGGAGCTCTCCGGGTTGCCTTGACAGCTATGAAAGAGCGCTGTCAAAAGTTACAATCTCGGTTGGCCGCTTTGGAAGAAGAAACTCTTCAGCTAAGAATCGAAAGGTGCGTTAAAAACAAAAAAATTGTGTACCGTATCATCATCTGTGTGTCCCTCGTCCACAGGCATTCCATTCCAGCTCTGCAGAGACGTGAAGAAGACCCTCCCACTGAGACGACACTTTTGTACAAACGAGTCGAAGAACTGTCTAGGTGTAATTCACGTTTGGCTCATCACGCTTTCATGGTGGCCAAAGAGAACAAACAACTTTGGGAAAGGCTGGCACAGTTGGCGCCGTCTGAACCGCGGCATGCTTCCCGAACTGAGCAATTAAAACCACACAAATCACTTCAAATCGTCCAGACATGCGGTATGACTCTTCCATTCTTCATTGTATTGCACAAAGCGATCCTTAGTGGAATTCAAAAAGGTGGAGGGGGTGTTTGAAGCACAGTTGTGCCGAAATTGGTAGGCTGGTACGCTTCTAGACGAGGGCGATCCTCCCCCTCCCCTCAGACCAATCAATTCTATTATGATCAAAAATTAATTGACGATAGTGCTCCCAATAATTGGATTCTGTTCCATGAAGTGATATGGAGACGGGGGTCAGTCTAATTTATTGACCTTGAGTTTTCTCTTCTGACCAAGTACTTATAATGCTCGCATTGAGCAGAAAACTGACTTACGATTTTTCCGCGTGGGTCCTCGCCTCGTCCTATAATTAGAACACTGTCAGTTGAGGGAAATTCCTGAAAAATATACTGACGAGTGGTTTTTCTTAACTTTACGGGCACTTGAAATGCTCGGAAAATCACTTAGCTACTCTTCCTAGGAGAGATGGCTCACCCACTGCGCACTACTCCCATACGGCTCAGCATCCTCCAGCGATATATTGCAGCTTGTCCTCCATCGTGCCAGCCTCCAGGAACGGAAAAACGTCTAGGAACTCGAGCATCCCATGGTGTGTGCCCCAAGGCTTGCCTAAAGATTCGTGATAGTTGAATTCCCTGTCTCGAGAAAGCATCCTTTTTTTTGTGTTTGCGACGAGGCCCTAAGCGTGCGATTTTAAGGGATTTTTTTCTCGACCCCTGCCAAAACGCCTTCAAAACGGATCGTCCGCGCCAAAAATGGAGCATTTTGTCTTATCGTTGTCTTTGAACGACTCCGGAGTTGCCTATCAAGGTCCGTGTGCACTGTTCATAAGGAAAGCTTTCGGGCAAGTGGTCTATTTTGCGGCTTCTGAACGCAACTTGGCTGCTAAAATTACTACAGAAAATTCTCTGATTCCATTATGTCACCTCAAATTGAGATAGCACCTTGATGTGATTTACATGGGGCGATTATGCGCCTGAGATGAGAGAAAAAGAACTGATGTTCGTGGCAAAGTGGCAAAATAGCGGTCATTCGTGGCTAAAATTGAGAAAATCCGCTGATTCGTGACTTCCCGACCTGAGGCCTAAATTGAAAAAAAAAAAAATCTTGTTTTGACCCGTTGACGACTAAACTAAAATGTATTTTAAAGGACACAATAATTAGCTGTTATTGAGGCAAGTCAGTGACTAAAATTCAGAAAAAATCGCTAATTTATATGCTGAAGCTGAGTAAAAGGGGGTAATTAACGACTAAAATGAAGATGCTAACGCCAATTCGCGGGGCAGCTTCGAGGCTCAACTTCAGGAAAAGTGCTAATCGACGGCTAAACATGGGGGAAAAGCGCTAACAAGCGAAATTGAAAAAAAGCGCTAATTCGTGGCCATAATTGAGAAAAAACTGTGAACGCCATAATTGGAAAAATGAGAACTCGACATGCCTAAAAGTACAAAAAGCGCTAATTCTCTGCTAGAGTAGAGCAAAAGTGCTTATTCGCATTAAAAGTGGAGAAAAAGGGCTATTGTGGGGCTAAAATATGGAAAAAGAGCCAATTCGCGGTTTCACCGCGAGGCACCGCGGTTTTAAATTGAGAAAAAGTCTATTTGGGTGCTGAATTTTAGGAAAAACCCCAATTTACGGCTAAATATAATAGGAGAAAAAATGCCAAATGCACAGATTAAATGGAAAAATTGCGCTCATTCACAGCAGAGCTTGTGAAATAGCAAACTTGTAGTTTGAAAGGCGATCTCGCGGCTAGAATGCGGAAAAAATGCTAAATTGCGTGAAAAATTGAGAAAAAAAACGTTGATTGGCGGCTAAAATTGAGAAGACGATTGTTCGTGGTTTCTGCAGGCAATTCCACAACATGAATTGAGAAAAACGCTAATTTGGTGCTTAATTTGAGAAAACGTGCTAATTCGTGACTAAATTTGAGTGAAAAAACGGAAATTCGCGGCTAATATGGACTAAAAAAAAGGGCAATGCTCAGCTTGAATTGATGAATAGTACTCATGCTCATACGCCGCTGAAATTGTAAAATTATGCAAACTCGTGGTTAAAACTCATGGCTAAAAGTGAAAAAAATCGCTAATTCGTGACTAAAACGGAGAAAAGGCGCTCATTAGCATCTTTAATTGAGAAAACACCAATTCTCGGTACCCTATCGAAATTTCGAGGCTATAAAGTCACCGTGAGAAAAATGCTAATTGGCTGCTTGTGTTGAAAAAGAAGAGCAAATTCGTGGAAAAAATTTAAAAAACGCGTAATCGCGATTCAAATCAATCAAAACATGTGGCAAGCTGATTTCAAGGGAATGATGCCCGTATTTATGAACGTTTCTTGGCTGGAACCCTTGAAATTCAAGGAAGCTTCTCATGTTCATAAATACAGGCCTAAATCCCTAAAAAGTCAATTTCGTGGGGTTGACTTATTAACAATTCCAGTATCACGGGGCCAAAACAGCAAATTTACAAGTTTTCGGGCTCAAAAAAGCCATTCCTCAGGTTAGCCTCTTTAGAGTCCATATTACATTGATTTGGCACTTAAAAGAATGAACTTTCGTGGTTTTTGCTAATTCATGAACGAATATAGCTATTTATTTCGCTCGAAACCCAATTTCCTGGTTTTTGCAAGAACCACTTTTGGGAGGTTGGCTGCCTAAAACAGCCAACTTCACGCATTTCATATCCTTATGATCGATTTTTTTTTATCTTTTTGGATTATTTTAGTGCATTTCATTCAAAAAATGCACTATTGGTCTCGCCCTGATGGTCGCACATATGGGTTGTGATACTTTTTTTTCACGTTTCAGAACCCCTAGAACACGAATCCGAGGTCGGTTCGATTTGCTATAATATATGTATATGGCCCTTTTTTGTTAGCACGATCACGGTCGCAATTTTTGACTTAGGGCAACCAAATTTGGTCTAAAAATCAATAGCGTGAATATCTCGGACGAGTTCGTGATCGAGATGAATCGGTCCACGGGAACGGTGTAAAAGAGGGGTTTGAATTAGTTGAAAATTCGCTACCTCTCGGCTGTTGCTGCAATTGCCCCCAAAATTGACTCGAGTAATGAAAAACGAACGCGCTTTCGTATGAGACCCTAGTGAACCAAATCCGTTGATATGGCAGGGGAGTTCTCGGCGGAGGGGAGCTATTAAATTAACGCTATGCCTTACTGGACCACCCAATTACCAAAAAATTACATTGACATTGTATTTTGAGCCGTCTCTTTTATTTTATTTGCCTACAGCCTAATAAATCTTGAGTAAAAAATTCCGAGGTGGGCCAAAAAGGGAGGAACAAAAAAAAAAAAATTAAAAAAAAAATTGTTTCGGATTCGAACCCAGGCACTCCGCAATGGTGAAATTGTGACATACCATTTAACCTAATGTAACTGATCTGAAAATTAACGTAATCTGAAAAAAGTTTTGTTCCGACAGCAGCCTGTCGGGAGAAGTGCATTTCATTCATGCGACAATCGAGTCAAACCTCATAAGTTAGAACGATATCAATCAATTATGAATGAAATTTAGGCCGGAATAAAGATTTTAATTGCAAATAACTCCTCTAACAAGAGTCCGCCTTCCCATATCGTATAGGCAACCAAACCGACTCTGTTTCATTTTTCATTTTCATCATTTTATTCCCCCTCAGTAGGTGCCAAAAAAGGAGCCTGCGGTAAAAAGAAACACGATTTTATGATTTTGACTTTCTATACCACGGCCTAAAAGTCATTCATAATTGATTGATATCGTTCTAACTTATGAGGTTTGACTCGATTGTCGCATGAATGAAATGCACTTCTCCCGACAGGCTGCTGTCGGAACTTAAATTATAAATTTCACGACACTTAATACGTGAATTATTGATGTTTCTCAATTTTAAGCGAATTTTCGCTTTTTCTAAATTTTAGCTGCGTGGTAGCATCTCCATGCAACCTGTGCATTATCTTTAAAGAGCAATTTTGTGCGGCTCGTTTCAAAAACAAAATTTCGCAGAGTTCACAGTTTCAAACCCAATTTAACATAATTTACCCCCCCCCTCCCAACAAATAGTTTTGAGGGTTCGGCTCGCTCAAAAAGCCAATGTGGTGGGTAGGACTTATTCAAAATGATATTTCGCGGTATTGGCTCATTCAAAAGCAATTTCCCTGGGCGTTTTCATTCAAATAATCAATTTAATTCAATGGCTAATTGAAAGAAGCTAATTCGAGGATTTAGCTCTTTCAACCCCCTCCCCCTCATTTCGCGAACTGGGTTGTAAAGAATTCCGCCCCTATACCTTTGGGTGAGCCCAGGGCGTCGTGGTTTGTCATAAACGCGCAATGCGCAGATCATTGAAGCCCGCAAATTCACTGTACTAACGGTGGAGAAAACAAGTGCCTCCGACAGTGGTCTAATTGCGTGGTCAAAGGACTTTCGTTTCAAGGGTCTCTGAATTGAGCGATTGTCAGCCGAGTATGAAATTGTGTGGCTGGAGGTGAGTGATGTTCATCAGTTTTGGCGCTAAATTGGTGGATTTCTGTGCAAGTTGTGAGTTCTTGGTGGAAAATTTGGCTTTTCATTGATGTTAAATGGAGGAAATTACAAGTTTTTAAAAAATGAAAATCCTTTTTAAGTTAATGTTAAAGTGATTAACATTCTATCTCTTGTAGGTGGTGGCAGTGACAGCATGGAAGAAGTTCCTCTACGACTATGTAACGGCAGTACAACTGAAGAGGTAAACGAGTTTCCCCACTCCTCCTCCCACGGTTTCAGAAATTTTCGTAGGACATGGCAGGGGGTGATGGGGTGTAAGAATTGATTTGGTTGATTCGAGCGAACCCACCCTCTCTTGAACCACCAAGCCTTACGTACCGTTGCGTTGCAGATGGAATGGGAGGAGGGCAGCTTAACCAGAGTCGAAGAGTGTGGTTTCCCTATTTCCGACGTTGAAGACGAAGACACTGTGCTCGACGCTGAGTCTGAATTAATTCAAACGGAACTTCAAGAAGTTCTACTGCGACTTCGAAAAGAAAAAGAGAAGTTGATTGAACAGCAGGACAGTTTGAAATCCGCCGTTAATGTCCTAGCTCGTCTAAGTCAAGGTACGGTACCCGTTCAGATTTATTTATTTCAAACGCTTAATCGCCCCCTTCCCCCCACCTGATAACTTCAGACAACACAGAAGAACCCGACAGTCTAGTCGAGTACGGTGACCCTCCACAGAGCCTTCGCTCGGATCGGTCCAGCTGCGAGGAGAAATTCAGAAGCGAGGGTGAAATTCTCAAAGTGGCCAGCACCATATCGCCGTTGGCCCAGCCGCAAACGCCCATCGCTCCGTCGTCGTCGTCTTCTTCAACATTGAATCCTTTCACCAGCAGCAGCCCTGGGGGGAATAATTTTGAAGACAGGATTTGCCCCCTGTGCTCCAAGTTCTATTCCAAGACGACCCCATTTGACGAGTTCAACGATCACGTTTTGAGCCATTTCGTTGAACAGACCGACGGTGATCAAGATTCTCACTTGAGCTCGTACGAAATAGCAACATGATACATACCAAATTTAGGCGAGTATAAACCATTTTATTATACTATAAAAGCTTTCTATATAGTTTAATTCATTTATTACAGGTGAAAAATTCCTTAATTCACCTCATCACTCACTCAACAGACGTCGCGATCTCAAAAGAAAACATTCGACACACGCGTTCTCCTACAAATAGTGGCTAAATGGAAGGATGTGTTTGACAAAGTGACGGTAATGACATTTGGACCTGTTTACCGGAATTATAATTCAATCAAAATCGGTCAGTTTGTAAAGATGTAAGTTATTTTAAGTTCAAAGCATTTACTACTCCACTTACTATAATAATCGTATTTATATTAACGTTAAGTGCAATCAAAAACTTACTTAATGCGAGTAAACTTCTCGTGTTCAGTTGGCTTAACGTCCGCATTCCGTTCTTTTCCCTTACGGTTGTGACTTTTAAAACCGAGAAATTCATCCATAATATGGATAGAAGCCGCTTTGACCTAAAGAACTGCAAACTATATGTTTGTTGTCCCTCCCTCGTCCTATTCCATTTCGAAAAAATCATTTCCAAATCAAAAAATCAACGAGTCATTTTGTGACTCAGACGTTGCTGAATTGAGGAATGTAGGCGGTTTCGGTCAAGACAGTCAAACGTGAAATTTCCAGCTGGCTGGCTCACTCTACAGAGCAATTTTGCAGGGTTAGGCCATTCTAAACCAATTGAGCGGAATTAATTCACCAAAAACATTTTTTTTTTTTTTCGTGCATGCTCGTTCAAATGTAATGTCGAGGGGCTGGCTAACTGACAAAACGAAATTTCGCAGGCTTGGCTCATTAAAAACTAATTTCTTGGGGCCATGGCTCATGAGAGCAATTTCGCGGGAATCACAAACCCAATTTTGCACTTTTAAGCCACATTCTGAAAACCATTATGTTGGGCTTGGCATATTCAAATACCTAGCCAATTTCACGAAGCAATTTCGCGTATTCTGCTCCTTCAAACGTTAAATTTTGTAATTATACATTGCGATTTGCGGCCAAATTGATTTTCCGTTCAAAATGAATGATGGGGGGAGGGGTCGCCCGTAGTTTTGCGGTGAGGAGAGGGCAGCCCAATGGGAATCGGTGGTTTTTCTGTTTCAGGCGCGTATTAGCGAGCTCTCTCAAGCGTTTTATCTTCTTCAAATTAGTGTTTTCTCTCCAATTTGAACCGCAAAACAGGATCTTTCCTCGATTTTTGCCGCGAAATGGCTTTGTTTTTTTCAATTGTAGCTACCAATTATTCCATAGTTTTAGCCGCGAATTATAACTTTTTTACTCAAGTGGCGAAAGTGTTGTACCCGCGCATAAGTTTTTTTTTTTTTTTTTTTCCCAATTTTAGCAGCGCATTAACTCATGTTCCCGATTTCATTTGCGAATTAGCGCTTTTTGTGCACTGCTCTGCAAAACACGCATACTCTTTTTCTTAATTTTTGCCGCGAATGAGCGCTTTTTTTTAATTTTATCCCATAATAATTACTGCTTTTACGCTATTTTAGCTTTGAATTAGCGCATTGTCTCAAATTGATGCGCGAATCAGTTTTTTGTCAAATATAGCCGCAAATTACCGCTTTTCGCAATTTTAGCCGCGAATATTGGCTTCATATCAATTTTATCTGCAAATTAGAACTTTTTTCACTGCTCAGTGGGCCTATTCTGTAACTTGCGTGCGTTAGCAAAATTTCTCAGCCGATTTTTTTAAATTATTTGGCTTGTTGATTTCACTAATGCACGCGTTAAGAGTTACAGAATAGAGGGGCTGCAATGTGATCTAACGCTTATTCTCAATTTTAGTGCGCATTATTACTTTATTTGAGCTGATGACGCTTTTAACTTATTTTAGTTTCAAATTGGAGAATTTTCTCAAATTAACCGAATTAGCGTTAGTGAATTAGCGTTTTTCTCCAACGGGCACCTTTTGTTTGTCATTCATTTTTGTGCGAACATGATTAGAAACGGATTGGAAACATGATTCGCTCATATGTGTCTTGGATGACACGTATGATTTGATAGACCGGCGGGGGCGGGATTTCCATAACGACGTTTCCATTTTAAAACCTTGCCCGTCCCCGATATAGCTGCAAATCAGTGCCATTTCTCAATTTTTGCAGCACTTTTATCAATTTTAGTCACGAAAGTTGCCTTCAGAAACCGCGAATCGGCGTTTACTCAATATTAGCTGAGCCTGCTGAACGATTGATTGCTGTTTTTTCTTAATTATAACCTTGAATTAGCGCTTTTCACAATTTTAGCCGTAATTATTTCTCAATTCTAGTCGATAATTACCTCCTTTACCCGCGAATTAGCGTTTTTCTCCCTTTTGGCTTCGAACGAGCGTTTCAATTTTAGATTTGGCGGGTTTTCTCAGTTTTAGGCCACGATGTTGGCTCGATGAACTACGAATTGATATTTTCTCACTATATGAGCTGAGCAATTAATCGCTGCTTGCTTTTTCTCAGTTTTGTAGCCTCGAATTCAGCGCTTTTTCTCAATTATGGCAGCGAATTAGCGTTTTTCTCAATTCTTAGCCGCGAATTCAATCAATTATTTTATTCTCTTTTTGCTACGAATTAGTGCTTTTTCGCTATTTTCGGCGTGCTTATTAGAGATTTTTCTGTAATTTTTGCAACTTACTTACCCCAAGATAAGCATATTTGCGCTCTTACTCAATTTTAGACTCCTATTAAGAATCTAAAGAAGCTCAGGGTAATTTCTCTGTAATAGTGTTTAGTAGTAATCGTTAGTAAACCAACGGGGCTTAACGTCCAACTACCTCTAAGGAGGTTTCATGGACAAGGGCGAGAGCATACACTTTAATTTTTAACTTTTACAGTTGACCTTTGCTCCTAAATAATCCAGCCTGTAGTGGGAATCGAACCCAGTCAGCAAAACATACCTGGACATGAGAGTCTACGCCCTAGCGACCGCGGCCACTCTGCCGGGCTAGCGTAATTTCTCCATTTTAACTGTCAAGTTGCCTAAGATACCCCCTTGCTCTGCTGGTTGCCTTAATTGGTGAATTTTTCTTAATTGTAGTGGCAAACGAGCGCTTATTCTCAATATTAGCCACGAAATCAACGTTTTAAAATCAAAAATAATAATTTTCTCTTCTTTAAGCATTTGAGGCCCCCTCTGATCGGAGCCCTAGGGTGGTTGGTTCGCCCCCACGTAGGCACGGCGGTGGCACCCCGATACTGTTTCGGTCCAAAAATTCATATTTGAGCGATGATGTCGCTTAGGAGTTGGAAGTCTTCCTTGGTCTTGAATTCATGATGAATTAATGAAAAAGTGGGGAAAGCTAGGCAGAAATCCGCACAGCTAGCTTGGTCTTGAAGGTCATAGTGTCCTGCTCATTCGGAGCGTGTTGTTTTTAATGTTAGTTGTACACTGATTTTCGTGAGTAGTTCCGTGTCAAACTGTCGTGCTACCCATCACGTTCGTGAGGCGGAATATTAAGAGAGACGAGTCGTGGTGTGGATGGGAGGGTCATTCCACGGAACTAGCGCTTATCAAGGCTTTAATGCATGGGGCAACTCGTGCTTTTCCCCTCATGCAAGTTTGAAGCGATTTTTGTCAACCTCCATATTAGAGAGGACTACAAAAACGACCAGGAACATTACCACCCCGTCCCTCAACATAAGCCTGACCTTAAGGTGCACGAGTTTCAACCCTTGTTCAAAACGTACGCGGAGTAAAGGTAGGAAACACATTTTAAATCTCATCACCCTGCTCCCTTTTCCCACCCCTCAGTGATTTTTTGCTCAGTACTTTTATACAACTTCTTCTTTATTTACACATCAACAACATTAATCTTAATGCAACATGACATTACGTAATTACTCCGGGAGAGAAAACAATAAAAATAAATTAAACGAGAAAAGTTAATAAAACATTCAGCATTTTTTTGGAATTTTTCTTTTTTGAAGGACAGTCTCTAAGAACGTTTTATTTTGTGTAGCTTTTAACTCTTCCGCTACTTATCTCCACATTGAAGAAACAAGAGGAACTTTATATTAATTACACAGGACATAAAGTAACGATTTGGTAATTCAGAAGGGGGGAGGGGGGTTGTCGCCAACTTTGATCGTTGTTTTTACTTCCATGTTTTGGTGGGGATGGAGTTTTTTAACCGTAACGAGTACTTCGTTGTGCGGCGACGGTGATTTTTTGTTTTTATATTATTTTTGTTGTTTGTTTGGTGAACCCCCTCCTAGCGTTACCTGATGCTGTTGTCCATGCAAGGCTCTAAATCAGGAGCCGTACTTCTTAAATCAACCTGTTTTCGATCCAGGCTGACTTTTTTCATGCATCCTTTGAAGTGCGTGTAAAATGTTGAGGGAAGGCCCTCGGGAAGACTTGGACAACCACCTATGAGGGGGGAAGGGAAAGGGATGTGAATTAGATCATTTTCGAGAGTGCAAACAGGATATAAAGTGTACCCAGCCAGAAGCGTTTGGCTCGTGACACACTCTGACCAACGGCCATTCGTACGGCCGGCTCAGCGTCGACTTGAACGTGAATCATACGCCGTCGTCGACCGGCAACAATTCGATGCCAACGGCCGTCGTCGACACGGATTTTTGACGCGAGGGAAATGTGCTTCTCACGGAGACGAGCGTTCAACACGATTCGCCCCTCAGAGACGACCAGAGCCCAGATTTTGGGTGATTTTGATATCAGTAGCGGTCCGTCCAACTCGTGCGTTTTAATCCACAGTTCGATTCTAGTGCCGCGTCGCCTTAAGTTTAAAAAAAAAAATTAATCGTTTGTGCATATGCTTTAATAATCGATTTTTCCCCGGTGTTTACTTTTCACCGTAATATTCGTAATAATCCTCAGCCATTTCTATATCTTCATTATACTCCTCCACCTCTTCCAAATAGTCATTTTCACCCTCCACCACGTCGTATTCGTCGGTATAATCGTCATCATAGTTGGATGACTCACTTTACAAAGAACGGTGATATGGACAGAATTGGGCGGGTGGGGGGTTAGTTTGTTAGTAGAAGCGGAGAAAAGTTAGTTTTTCCCAAGCGAATTTAAAAAGTCCACTCACTTTCTTTTCGGTACCCGTCTCGGATGTTTCACAACAACAGTGCCGTCAAAATAAACGGCACCCTCGTTGCCGTCACTGTCGTCAATCGCTTCGAGACCAAAGTTTGAGCTCCGACTTGACGATGACACCGCTGAGGCCGCCATGCAGCCCTCAGCTGCCATGGAGCAAACGCATCGATAGTCGGACAAAACGGGTAGACACGTTTGATTCACCGCGCAGGGTGAAGCACCACCACCACCGATGCCAGCGGAATAACACGGATCGCCTGCGTAACGTCGAAATGACGCCGGTGCCAAGGATGCCAAATGTAAGCGTATGCCGTTGATTGTCAATCTTTGAACGGCTCCCGAAAAAGGTGGACCATCGTCCAGAGTTCTGTTATTTTTTTTTCAAGAGAGAAAATAATTGTAAGTTTTGTAATTGTAATGCAGGTGGGGGGGGGGGTCAATTAGATTCTTACGGAGGTTTTCCGATGTAAAGAGGTTGCTCTAAATTTAACTCTAAATGATCTCCGCCGGATTGCCCCCTAAAAATGTGGCCTCGATCCAAGCGAAGTGTGCCTTCTTTGTCAGTTCTCGATATTAAAATCGAGTGCCACTTGTTCAATATGATGGATTCATTCGCTCTATTCAAAAAATGAATTGATTACTTAATTAACAGGACAAATCGTTAGAAACAAAGGATTTACCCACCTTATAACAGCTGGATTACCGCCCAAACTGTACGAAAAAACCGGATAGCTTTCCTCAATTACGAGACTCACAAAATCTCCTTTACCAACGCCTGTAAGCTGGCTATTGTACAACAACGATGCGTCGTTGCGATAGGTTTTAAACCAAATTTCAATCGAAAATGCCCGCGACACGCCCTCCAGCCTGGGCAAGGCGAGATAGTCACCGTCGAATTCAACGACTTCTTGATCGGCGGCATCGCAATTCACTTCCATTTCGGATGAACATTCGCACTGAAAACCGGCGGCTTCAAATGACTTGCACCGTGTGTTCGCCGAGCAGACTTTATAGGCGCACGGATTAAGGAGTTCCTCGCAAAATTCACCTGATTCGGTGTGCATTGTTACAAAATTAGCGTGAATTGATTGTTGTGGTGTAGGGGGAGGGGGGGTGAACAAACCGGTGAAATTGTGAGGGCAGAGACATGTGGCCATGCCGTCGACTGGTAGACAGGTGCCTTGATTGAGACACGGGCGCGTCTGGCAAGGATTGTTGTCGCAAAGTGTGATGGCGTGCATGTGCTCAACTTCAAGATGGGACGCTCTCATACAGCCGACGAGACCGTGTTCCGTCCCAGCATTTTGAAAAACTCTATAAAAAAAAACGAAAAATCAATAACTTCGACTGTCCCTCCCTCCAGCCCCCTCCCCTGTGTTGTCAGAAACACTCACTTCGAATGATTCGACGGTACATAGCCCAAATAGGGGTATTGGTTTAAATCCAAAGCGACGAGCGTGCCCTGGGATTGAACGGGCACCGGCTCCTCAGAGTCAACTTGAAGAAGAGCGTCTCTCTGATAGCGTCGCACTTTGGCCTTGTGCCAGTCACCGAGGGAAACACGAACGAGTGACGTTGCTTTCACCGTTCCGGAGCCTAGATTGTAACTTAAGACGACGTACCTGCGAATTGGAACGTTTCTGTTGCATATATGAAGACCATAGAGGTTCGCACGTCCATAAAATTGACGGGTTATGGTGGAGTGAAGAGGGAGGAAGGCGTTCACAGCAAAAACCGAGAGATCACTTTGATTCCGTTGGCACTATTTGACAGGTCCCCTAACAGCCCTCATGATGAACGGCAGGTCAATGCAGAGCGTGGGAACTCAGATCGTCACGCATTCTAGCAAAACCTCCGCCCCCCCCCGCATGTCAAAATCAAGACTTGCGGGCCTACAACATGGGCTTGGGTCGGAAATAACAATTTAGCCGAGAATCGGCGTTTTTTTTTCCAGAATTTTGGTCGCGAATAAGCGCTTTTTTTTTTTTTTTTTTAGTGTTTTCCAATTTTAGCTTCAAATGGAGCGGGTTTCTCAATTTTAGAAGCAAATTAGTGCTCTTTCCAGATCTTAGCTTCGAATCGTGAAGCTTATATTAAATTTTAAAACGAAATAACAATTTCTTAACTTTTTGCTATTAAATTGACCTTTATATCTCAATTTCTGCAACGAATAAGGTACCAAAAAATTATGTTTTCCCCATTTTAGCCGCGAATTAGCAGTTTTTTCCATTTTAGCACAAAATGAGCGATTCTTTACAATTTAAGCCGCGAATCAGCGCTTTTTCTTAATCCTAGCCACAAATGAGCGATATATTACCACTTTAGCCGTGAATCAACGCTTTGGGCCGTGAATTAGCACTTTTTCTTAAGTTTAGCCGCAAATGAGCGAGTTTTTCAATTTTAGCTCCAAATGAGCGAGTTTCGTAATTTTAGACGCAAATGACATTTTTTTCACACTTTTAGCTGTGAATTAGCACTTTTATTAATTTTGAGCAATGTCATTTACTATTATAGCTGTGAATCAGCGCTTTTGCATAATTTTTCCCGCGCATTGTTACTTTTCCTGAATTTTAGCCGCCTAATTGAGCGATTTTATCCAATTGAACCGCAAATGGCAAATTAGCGATTTTTCTCAATTTGAAATTTGTGTTTTTTATTTTTATTTTTTAGGCTTTGGTTACTGTGCATGCGATTTCTGACGAAAATTTGTTCCGACGAGTTTGTCCCACGTACGTATTCGGACGACGATTTCTCTCCCATAGTAACCACTTTCATTGAAAAGCAGACGTTTGTTTGTTTAAGCGATTTCGTCAAAGCTCGTCAGAACACATTTTCGCATGCGTAGTAACCCTAGCCTTAGCCGCGTTTGCGCCGTTATTTTCTCAATTATGATTTGAACTAGCCCTTTTTCTAAATTTTTGTCGTGAGTCGCCACATTTAGCTGCGGATAACCTTTTTTCCAGAATTTAAACCGCAAATCAATGTCTTTTATCACTTTTTAGTCGTAAATTAAAACCATTGTAGTAATTTAAGCCGTGCAAAATCAGTGGTTTTTATTATTTTTTTTCAAATGAGTGACTAGCTGCTAGTTTTTTTCACATGTTCATTTTCAACATGACGCTAATTCGCGAAGTTTAACAATTTTAGCCGTAAAAAAGTCCCTGTTCCAAAATTTTGCGGCCTCTGTTCTCAATTTTAGCTGTGACCGCTAAAAACTTCACTTTTAGCCGCGAATGAGTGCTTCAAATCACTTTGAGTGGTGGTTTAAATATTTTTCGCAATTTCACCGAGTGAATTAGCGCTTTTTCTCCATATTTTTGCAGTAAATGAGCGTTGTTTTGCAAATTAATCTACGAACCAGCGCTTTTGCACTATTTCGGCCACAATTTTCGCCAGGGAATTGAGTGAATTTCTCAATTTTAGACGTGCAGGAAACGTTTTTTCACATTTTTCACGGCTTTCTTGATTTTTTTTCGGCAGATGAACGCTGAAAAAATGTATCTGTATGTATCGTATGTAGTTTTGCCTCGATTCTAGCATGAATTAGTGCTTTTCAACAATTTTGGCTGCAAACTAGCGCTTATTTACAATTTTCATCAGGAATTATAGCGCTTTGGCACAATAATTTGGCCGCGATCGTTTTCCTTATTTTAGCCGTGAATGATCGTTCTTCCTCACTGCAAATGAGGTTAAATCGCATTTAACCGCGAATCTGTGCTTTTTGCAATTTCAGCTGAGTGATTTAGTGTTTTTTCATAATTTTAACCGCAAACGAGTGACTCATCCGTGGAGGTGCTGAGAACCGTAATTTTTCCGATTTTAATAGCCGTTAATCAGCCATTTTAGCGAAAAATAAGCGTTTTTTTTACATTTTAGTCGCAAAAATTACCCCTTTTCCCAATTTTAGCCGCAAAAAGAGCTTTTTAAAAATTTTAGCCGTGTGATTCATTGCTTTATCTCTTTATCCTGAATCAAAGCTTTTTCTCACTCATATAGCCATGAATAGTGCGTTTTCTCTAATTAGAAATCAGTCTTCCTTATTCACATACAGCCTTTTTATCATTACATCAGTCTGCCTTCTCAGTTTAGCTGCCTAAGGACTGACGGAAACTATGATGGGGGGGGGGGTCCCGTACCCTTTCATGGCATTCAAACTAACGAAATTTCCTCGAGTGCAGAGCCTATGCTTTCCCTCTCCTGATGGATGAGTGGGGACTCTGCCGAAGTTTGACACCAGAATCGAAAGGTTCTTACCCATTTATCAGAGACAGCGCGATGAAATCCCCCGATCCGTCGGCATGTTGCTGAGCGTAGAACAAAATACCGTCCTGGTTGAACGTCCTAAATTCGAGTTCAAGGTTAAACTTGTGGTACGCCTTCATGTGGCGCAGTCGTACCCAGGATTTCCCCTCAAAGGATGGAACGTCCTCTTCTGTAGATGTTAAAACAAATAAATTGTGGGTGGTGTGAGGGAAGAAGGTGATGACCGTGTCATAATGAAAGAAAAATTACTCAAGCACTGAGTCTTTTCACGATTCTGCGTGAAACCTTTTCCACACAAGCAAATCCCTCCCTTGCACTCACTCCCAGGCACGCTACAGTCTTCTGTGTATGTGCAAGGCTCGTTGAGGAATGACCCTAATTCTGCCGCGGCGGACGTTACGTGACCATCAACTACGTATGTGTCTGAAATTCATCGAAAAAATGTTTTTAAAAATTCAATTCAGGGCGAGGCAGAATTAGGGTAATTTACCTCGATTTCTTCCTTGAAGATTATATTTGTCCTGAAGAAGATGACGCGTTGATTTACTCAAAGGACTCGCCATCAAGCTGTAGGACGTCCAACGTTTCGCCGGTGAATCGGTGACTCCACCAGCGGCAGCGGCGTCCTCGCCGTCTTTACACGCCCCGAACGAGGACACGGTGATATCCATTTGATACTTGCACGCGTACAAATCCAATTGACACTCTGAACCGTATGTTTGACTGTCCGAGCCGCACACGACTTGTTTGTCAGTCTGGGGACAGTTGGCCGAGCAGACGCAACTCGCTTTATTGTCTTTTTCTTCGCAGACCGCCCCGAAATAGCAGACGAGTTGAGAGCATGATGTTGGGATTGGTGTGGTTGCGTCGGCTGTGAAAGAATGGCAAACATTGTTATGAAGGCGGAGGTGGGGGTGGATTTAACGGAGTAGCGCGGACATTACCTGGAAGACAACCTGAAGGTGTGAGCACGTGTTTAGTGTTGTGACATGTGTCACACTTGTCGCCACCAACCCCGGGTTTACAGACACATTTCCCTGTCATTTGCTCGCAGTCTTCTCGTACGGATCCAAACAGAGAACACCCGCAGGCTGAAAAAAATTACGAAAATTAATTAATTAAACTAATAAAAGTCATAAAAACTACTCACGGAGGCACCCTCTGTAACCAGACGAGATTTTAGGCAGACCCCAATAACCAGAGTGACAGCGATCACATTTCGGGCCGCCCACACCCGGCCGACACTTACACTGGCCGTTCTCACACCAGCCGGAGAACGACCCAATTTTATTACAACCGCAATCCTCGGGACAGCCCTGCTGGTCCGGACCCTGAGCCGGTGTTTTCCCGTCAGGGCAGCAACCGTACCAAGAGTCTTGACAATCCTTCAAATAAACGCCCGACTCTTTTCGACAACATTTGGCAAACGTTGATGTTTGATGACAGTAGTACTCGCTCGGACAGTCCTGACGATTGTGACCGTTGCCGCAGTCCAAATCCTCACCAGTTGCAGGGTCAGTCAGAGGTTTGTCACCGCCGCAGGGTTTGACCTCCATACCTTGACACAGTTCCATGGGGCGAGCCCGCAATTCAATTTGTCGTGAACACGCTTCGGCCCGCATGTGACAACTTGTTTTGTAGAGATTGAAATCCGAGCCACACACCGGACTACCGGTCGCTGTAGTACAGTCGAAAACGCAAACGCAGCGAGGATATCCCTCGGGGTCTGGTTCACAAGTGGCGTCAAAATCGCAGCGCACGTCCTTACAGGCCTCTTCGCGGTCCACCGGTAATGACAGTGGAGTTGCTGAAATAAAAAAGGAATTAATTATAAATAAATATTATATATCTCCCCCCCACCACCACAGTATAAACTTACTCATCGCTTGACCAATCATCGGGCGATTACTTCGTCTTTCGCAGCTCCCGTAAAAAAGGACGTCGAGCGACGGATCCCCAAGCTCACACCCTCGTTTTTGAAGTTCACACTGTGACTGGTAGGTGATCAAATCTGATCCACAAACTTGTTCAACGGGGGCCGCCGAACAATCGGTTGGACAAACACACTGGCCACCGGAACATTTAGCTCTGTACTGGCAAACTACGCCGGCGCATGATTCTAAAGAGACAAAAAAAGTGATTGTAAAACATGGAAGGGGGTGGGGGAGTGAAATGAGAAAAATTTTACCGCAGTCTCCCTTGTAGGCGACTTGTATGTTCAATTTATTCTGGCATGCGGTCATTTTTAGTTCGCAGACGTTCTGATAAGTGACGCCGTCCGTTCCGCACACTTGCTCGCCCACAGTGGCTGTACAGTTGCGGTTGCAAACGCAACGTGCTTCCCCACTCGGATCGCTATGACACGTCGAGAAAAACTCGCACTTTTTCGTCTCGCAACCGTCTATTCATTGAAACCCAACACAAAAATCGTAAAATAAATGAAACATTTTCAGACGATAGAATAAGGGCAGGGGTGGGGTGAGTGAATTACCACACAGTCCCTGGTAGAGCACATCGATCCCCTTGCCGCGGAGGCACGCCTCACGTTTCAACTTGCAAACATTACCGTAGGAAATGCCATCTGTACCGCAAACGGGTTCGTACTCCGAGCCGCACGTGTTACACACGCACTCAGCGATGTGTCCGGTTTGTTTACAGACAGCAAGTGGACCGCAGTCCTTGTGAGTGCAAGGGCCGTCAGTTCCTGGAACAGAGGAATCGGATTTGTCATCAGTCGGTTTGACAAGCTCTATAATTCGAAGCTAAAATTGATAAAAACAATATTTCGCGGCTCTAATTGAGAAAATGCGTAACTTTTCGGCTAACATTGAGAAAAATCGTTCATTCGCAAATAAAATTAAGAAAACGCGTTGATTCGTGGGTAATTGCGAAAAAGAGCTAATTTTCGCCTAAAATTGAGAAAAATCGCCAATTTGCGGCCAAAATTGAGTAACAGCGCTGATTTACAGCAGTAATTGAGGCAAAAATGTCCCTCATTTGCGGCTGAAATTGTGAAAAATCGCTAATTGGCGGATAGAATGTGGGAAAGCGCTAAAACGAGGTTGAATAAAGTCAAAACCAGCTGATTCATGGCTATAATGGGGGAAAGCGCTAAATCAAGGCGAAAATTGGTAACAAAGGGTAATTCTCGGACAAAATTGAGGAAAAACGCTGAATCGCGGCAACAATCGAGAAAACTTGTTTGTTCCCGGCTAAATTGAGGGAAAAGAGCTAATGCATGGCTGAAATCGAGGAAAAATTCCAATTTTAGGATAACATTGTGAATACGCCCTGAATTGAGGCTCAAGTTGAGAAAAACTGCTAATTATTCCCGTTCATTTTTTTTTTTTTTTTAGAAAAAATGCTCATTCGCGGCTAAAATTGAGAAAAAGCGCTCACTTACGGCCTAACTGAAGAAATACATGTTTTTTTGCCACTAATTTTGGAAAAAATTGCGGCGAAATTTGGGGAAAATCGTTAATTCGTGCCCAAAAGGTGGAAGAATCGTTCATTCGCAGTGAATATTCAGAATGAGTTCCAATTTGCAGCTAGAATTGAGAATAGATATTGTGCTGATGAAAGGCAAAATAGCGCTAATTCGTTGCTATAATTAATTGAATGATAAAGCGCTAATAACCGACTATATTTGAGAAAAAAGCTCATTCGAGATAAACATCATTTGCGAATAAAATTGAGAAAACCCCGTAATTCACGGCTAAAATGATGAAATGCTCCAAGTGTGTGGCTAAAATTGAGTTAGGCCCGGGTCGCTCACATCGCTTCAAAGTTCCGTTCAGCCCTAAAGCTGTGTTTAAGAGCTTAAACGCCAATCAGAATGTACTATTTTGTACCCAACGTTGTGTAAATCCTTATTAGCAACACTTTTGAACGGACATTGCCGACCCGGCCCTAAATTTGTCAATTTTCTACTAAAATTGACAGAAAACGCTGATTGTGGCTGAAATTGAGAAAAAGTGTTTTTCGCGAACGAATTTAGAAAAACCTCCAATTAGCGGCTATATAGATTTAAGTAAACCCGTTAATTCGTGGATAAAATTGGCAAAGTGCTATAATTCACAGTTAATATTTAGAAAAGTGCAAAATCGCAGCTAGAAATGTGTAGATATACTCAGATGAAGTGCGGACAAGCGCTAATTTGAGGCTAAAATGAGGAAGTTTCATGGATCAGAACTTATTCATAAATCTATTTTTTAAGGTTTATTTATGCTAAAATAGAGCATAAATCGTGATCCGTTCGTAAAATAATCCAACAGTTAATAAATACGCGATTTTTGAAGTTTTAGGTCATTTCAAACACGCCAGCTAGCATGTTTGTGTCATATGCGCCTTCCGAAAAAAAATTTGCCTGTAACGTAGCTGTCGGAGAGCGGTTTGTTTTGTTTCTTTGCCTTATTTTCTACTAGAGCTCTCCAATAATAAAATAATGGAGGATAAACAGATGAGCTATTTAGAGGCATGAAAAGGACAGAGAATACATGGGATATTACGTTGCGGAAAATGTTCGTTTTGGCGGGATTTCAAATATGTCAACTTTTGTTGATAACTAAAAAATATTTCTGAAGTGTTTTAAATTTTTATTTATTTATTTACGGGGAAGGATTGATATGCCTCATCGAAAAAAAATTTTTTTGGAAAATGTGAAACTTCCTCATTGTGAGAAAGCGCTAAATCAAGGCTAAAAATAAAGAAAACGGCGTGGATATTCGCGGATAAAATTGTGATAAAGCGTTTATTTGCATGTAAAATGGAGAAAATACGCTGGCCATCAGTTTCTGTAGGTCATTTGGATGCTAAAATTGAGATGGCTCGCTAATGTGCTGCTCTTGGAGCGAGTTTGAGGATATAATTGAGGAAAGCACATAACTACATGACTACATCTCATGACTACAGGAGTAACGAAAATCGATAATTAACGGCAAAACTAAGGAAAACCTCGAATTATTGTATAAAATAGAGAAAACGCATTTATTCGCAGCCACTCCTAATGCCCCCAACCCTAGCTCGATGGCCTCCTTCTCATGAACGATGAGTCAGAGGAATGCGAATTTATAAAAAATATTTGGAAGAATAATTAACCGCAAAGTTCATCAGAAACGTTGGCTGTAAACCGCAGTTAACACTTTCTAATTATCATCAGCGAGTTGTAGAAAATCCTACCGCACTCCTTCACCCTTTTCACCACTCTATTTAGAATGTAAAGTGCAGATGAAATGCAAATTTTAACTATCTAGGCCACGGGGAATCTTCCATTTCTCTAGAGTTTCCTGCTGGGGGCTCTATTACATCGTTTTCTCGCCTTACATCAATTTCCCTCGTTATCGTTTCCTATGAAGCGAAGGGTAACTAAAAGGTGCGCCAGTCCCAGCCGGGGGGGGGGGATTCTCTTCTATATCATGCGACCCCTTCCCCCCCGGCTGACCACCCTGTGTACCTGTATAATAGTCGGACGCACTTTGCGAAAAGAGATACTGTGCTGGATGGGGGATGGAACTGTGTAGGGAAGTGAGTCCGAGCCTTTAACCGGAAACTTGATTTTGAATTTAACGGTGCCTATGACTCGTAAATACAGTGGGAGGCTTGTGGCAAGACGGAGTTTTCCTCCGCTCTTTGCTCGTCCGCTCCCTCGAAATAATGACCGTTGTCGAGAGAGCGGAGGGGTCCAAGAACCCGTGCTCAGGAAGAAGATGAAGAGACGCGATGGACGCGATAGGAAAACAGACTTTATAATGGATGAGTGGTGGTGGTTAAGGGGGGGATAGATTTATAAAGTTTAGTTTAGAATGCCGGGGATAGCAAAAGGGATGTTGTTTACGGTCGAGCTTAAAACTCTTACCGTCCCATTCCACCCTATACTCCCACCCCTCCCTTTCATCACAGCCTTTTAAGTTGACTTCCTCGGCTTGATTTAATTTCGTGGAAAGAAAATAAAAAGTTTAAGGCATTTTATGTTATTCCTACCCCCTTTTCCTCTCCTTCGTACCCTCTTCCTACCTTACCACTTTTTTTGCACCATGGAACCATTTTTAAAAGGAGTGCGGTTTATATTTTGGGCTATAAAAAGGCGAAGTCAGAGTCGAGGAAGTGCCTTCTTCTTCTCACCCTGAATAAGTGCCATAAACTTTCAAGCCCTCCCGTCCTCTTAAACAATTAAAGAATTCAGGGAGTGAAACGCTTGAAGAAGAACGAGAATTTATAATTGCTTTTGAACTTGGTGGGAAAACTGTTAAGAGGGAAAAGGTGGTTGACGCCTGTGGTGTGGGAAGGGGGGGGGCGCTTTCTTACTTCTTGACTACTACCGTGGTAGCAAAACGGTTAATTATCCTTAAATATTTCCTTCGCCGCGCAATTTCTAGTTAAAATTAAGCTTTGAACAAGAAGGTTTTAGAATCGCACTAATCGTAAAGTTAATTTAGCGTCAAAATTAACGATCTAACAAAATAGAGGGATATTAAAAATGATGAAGAAAAAAACACGTCACTTACCGCAGACGCCTGTATAGGCAACTTTAACGTCACCCTTCTCCAAACAGACTTTTCTCTTCAAATGACACGCCGACTCGTACGTTGTACCATCCGTGCCGCAGACGGGTCGCATCACTTGCTCGCACTCGGTCGGACACTGACACGACGCCTGACCCTCTTTGTTCACCATGCAGAAGGAGCCGTGCTCGCATTTTAAACCCGAGCATGGGTTGACACCTGAAAATACATGCATAAAATTCAAATTTTCGGCACATTATTCTAAAATGAGATGAGATATTGAGGGAAAGGAGAGGAAATTGTAATAAAAAGTCTCCCCCCCCCCCACGCCACTAATGGTGCACGATGGTATGGGAAAAGAGGCTTTCAGAAATAAATAAATCATATTCCAATACGTTTCAACCCTTTTCCATTTTTCTTCCACTCTCCCGAAGACGTTTTACTGAATGATTTCCACCGTGAAGACAAATGAATAAAGAAGAAGACGAAAGTAGGAGACGCTATTTTCAGAATGAACCGTTTCATTCTTTCATTTCCGGATGTAATTTTTCATTTCAAAATGACGATTTCCTCCGTATTTTTGTTTTTAGAAATGGATGAAACTTGTTCTGAAAACGTTTAGAATTCGTGAAAATTAAGACACGAGGGAGGGTTGCCAGATGCTCCGTAAAAGAAACGGATGGGTTGAGGTCCGATCTATGAAACCAAAAAACCGCACTGCTACCCAGGGCACCATCGAAAGCGCTTGATAGGTGCCATTTTTGCTTCAGCAACCGCCAATTTTATCCTCAATACTAATTTTTCGGACACAACACATTTGTGAGTGAGTGATTATCCACCACCATTTTTCTACGCAGACTCAGCCCCGTACTCATAGTCATCACTTGAGCAAACACAACAACCTAAAGCAGCGTATCATTCAAGAACAGGCGGAGTTGTAAACCTTTTGGATGAGGAGTAAACCGATTATAGAACTATAATAGCAGACCATCACCACTGCTAAATGCGCTGTAGGTGTCCACATACGTCCGTTTTAGCGTTTACCGGTGACATTGGAATTTAAAAGAGCAAAATCAGCGAAAGTAGAGAGATTTTGTTCGTTGGAGGAAGCAAAACTCCGCAAAACAGGAGTTCCTAAAAGCCAAAATGACGTTATATTTAGAATTTGAATGAGCCAAGTCCGTGAATTTGGGTTTTTGCTTTAGGAACCTATAGCAAAATCAGTTTTTTGAATAATTCAAACAAGCAAAACTTATTTCTGAAAAAGCTAAAGCAAAGAAATTTGGTTTTCAAACGAATAAAATGCGCGAAATAGAGGTATGAAATAGTACAAATCCCTGAAATTTGGTTTTGAAGGAACCAAACCGGGACATTTTGTTGTGGAAGAGCAAACATTCTTGGCGAAATTGGAGTTTGAAAAAGCCAAATCCATGAAACAGGGGTTTGAAAGAATGAAAAAACGCAAAACATGGGTGCATTTCAGAGCAAAATTGGCGAAATTTCGGGTTTAAATAAGTAAAATCCAGGAATTTGGTTTTTGAAAGCGCCAAATTATTTTTCTGTATCAGCAAAATCTGTGAAACGGATTTCATTAAGAGCGGTAACCACAAAAATTAAATTAAAGCGTGAAAATCCATGAAGTGGTGTTTTTAAGGAGCAAAATCTGAGAAATTTGGTTTTAGAAAGGGCGACAATTTCCGATGAAATTAGGAGTACGAATTTTTGGTTTCGAAAGAGCAAAACTCACGTCATAGGGATTCCAAATACACAAAATTTAGTGTTGAAAGAATGAAAATCTGCGAAACTGGCATTGGGGTTAGACCCAACAGACGTTTACAATTATGTGATAAAAAGTAGGACGAAAGATACTTTTGTCAAAAGCATCTTTTGTCGTCTCACCGGACAACCGAAAAGTGAGCTCGAACGTACCCGGGCGCTCTACAAAAAGTAAGACATGTCCGTGGAAAAAAGGACGTCTGGTCCCACTTGGTTCGCGAAAAAAAGATCAGAAACTTACAATTACATAGATAAAAATAAATACAAAAAACATAGCAATTTCGTGGATACTTGGACCCAAATCTTGCAATTTTGCCGGCTTTCAGCTGGGAGTGATGCAATTTTGTGGCCAGGGGGTCAGTAGCGTAGGGGTGATTGAGGCGGACCACGACCATGGGTGGAGGTCACGAACACATGGGGGGTGGGAGAGAAGTGTCCGGAAAGCTAATTATATTCATGTATTATATTAAAAAAATAGGGATTCTTAGGTTTCAAATCGTTGATTCATGTCTGATATTGAGGACAAGTGCTCATTTGGGGCTACAAGAAAAATACACTAACTTTCTATTTTTGGTGGCTAAAATTGAAAAGGCAAGCACGTGGCAAAAGGTTAGAGAAAGCGCTAATATTCGCGGCTGAAAGCGAAAAAGTGCTGTTTCAGAGGGGGGGGGGGTCTAATTTGCGGCCAAAAATAGAAAAAAGGCTAATTCACGGCGAAAATGGAGACTTGTGCTTATTCGGAGCTAAAATTAAGGAGTAACACGAATTCACAGATCCATTTGAGCCTAGGTCAGTTCCCTGCTAAAATTATGATAATTCATAGCTGAAATGAACAAAAACGATGTGCTATCGTTTTGTGGATCAATTTGGGCAAATACACTTTAATTCGTGCTTGATGTTGAGTAAAAGCGGTAATTATCGGCTAAAATTGAGAAATATTCAGCGGATAAAATCGTGAAAAAGCCCTCTTTTGTGCGATAAGTTCACAAAAAGCAGGTTTGATTGAATATAAATGCTGATTCGCGGTATCTCAAGGCAAATTCACGATTAAAATTGAGAAAAGTGCTAATTTGAATGGTTGGAAGTGGAAAGAAATAGTTAATTTGGTGCTAAAATTGAGATAAAGTCAATTTTCGCAGCCTAAAATTGAGAAAAAATGCTGATTTACTGTGTGCATTCGGAGTCAACTTTGGGAAATACTTGTTTTTGTTTTTCTTTGTTTTAGTGAACAGTCAACCGCACAAAAAAGATTTTGAAGTGAGCCAAATCCTCGAATGCGACTTTTTAAAGTGCCAGGACCACAAAATTGTTTTCTTGAAGGTCCAAACTTTTTCAAAATGGAGGTCAAAAGTTTTTTTTTGTGATGGAGAAATCTTTTTGACAGCTTGTCTCATGGGAAATTAGTCACAAGTTTTGGGGTCAGCGTGTGTTAAACTTACTAAATAAGTTGCTTAGCCGCTTAAAGGTGCGTTTAACAATGCACGTTTATTCAATTATTCTTCGGATAAAGCCAGGATAAGTCTGGTTGCTACGGGCCTTTTTGCAAACAGTAATGGGAAGCGATTCGAGGGATTGCTATTCAATGACCAATCCAGTGATTGATAAATACATCCTTAGAATTCCTGCAAATACCTATTCGTTAAAATTGGTTAAAATCGTCCACTAATTGATAATTATTGTCATTGCCTGATTGTCTGTTTTTATTGATAGGAGAATGAGTTGAGGTTATGCATTAGCACGCACGACACTGTGTGCAATTAGGGTTGGAGCCTAACTTGATATTCACAATCATGACCGTTTCACGTTTTACGTGAGCTTTGGTCGATTTTATCGTCTTCAGACCTGTGCAGTGTTAATAATTTTAAAGATACGCAGTATCAACGATAATTGGATAATTTTTCACTCGACGTCCAAGGGGTTGATCGTCTGTTATAATAGTCATTCAACATTTTGGGGAGTAAATTACAAGTGTTTATGCAGAAACCCCAGGTTGTATTTTTACGTGACTTAAAGTGACTGTCCTTCAGTTGAGGTCTCAGATTTTCAGAATTCAAGGAGAAGAGCATCGAACAAGTAGAAGTAAAAAACGACTAATCAAACCTGTGGAACAAGAGTCTCTGTACATGATATTCAACTGTTTCCTCGTCCGACACGCCTCCAATCGCATGTAACATTCGTTCGAATACGTCTGACCATCCGTCGCACAGACCGGCGACTCTTGCAGAGGACACATTTCCGGACAGGAACATCTCGCCACTCGCCCTTCGGTCACGAGGCACACTTCACCACCCGGACAGACAACGCCAGCACATGGATCTGCGAGAAAAAAAAAGAAAAAAAGATTAACTCATTACACACACAAAACGAATAAAATAAACGTCGCGAATCAATAAAACAAAAGAAAACGTTCAAGTACGCGAACAGGTTTTGTGTCAATACTGGGAAACGGTATAACTCTCAATTTTACGACGAAATGTTTCAAAAACAAAGCCTTTTCAAAATCCTGCCTCTCTTTTCCCCCCAACGGGCCACCAAAGAACTCTTCCCACGAGCACCTCTCCTTATTATTCTCATTTAACGTTCGAGTTAAAAGTAAACGGCGCGCTTAAAACAAACTCATTACAACCCCCCCCCCCACCTATCAACCACTGCGATGGTACATACACATGTGTCGCATTTTGAGAGACAAAAGAGAGTTTTCCCCGCCACCCCTCGACATAACCCTATCTTTACAGTTATTTCTACTGGAAAAGTCAAGAAAAGCGGCGGGTTTTCAGAGTTTGTTCTGTCGGTTTGAGTGTGTGCTTAGTATAAGGAGATGATGCGAGGGGTTTGGGGGGGGGAGTGGGTTTTGTTTGAACAAAATTGTCTATCTCCATCGCTTCTTGTTCTCTTTAGTACAAAATATATTATATATGCTTTATAGCTCATTTTTGAAGATATTTTGTTCCAATTTACATTTTCATTATTGCAAGAGACCCACAAGTCATAAAATATCATCAAGCAAAGTCTATTTTGCCCTTCACAGACAATTTGGATATGAATATGGTAAGCAATTCCTGTGAAACTGACTTTTTAAATGAGTCTTCAAAATGTGGCCGTAAATTCCAAATATTTGGTGGATTTCGAATCTTCAAAAATACTTGTGGGGGAGGGGTGATCGGTTAATTAAAAATACCAAATTACATGAGCTTGGCTCATCCAAACACCAACTCCAAGGAGTTCGGATCATTCAAAGAACGCGCTGGGCTGTTTTAATTCCCCCCACCCATCAGGGTTATCAGAAAATCAATTTGTACAAATCCATAAAATTTGGGGTTCGAATTTTGAAAGAGCTAAAACCGCTAACTTCCGAACTCAACGAAATTGATGTTTTGAATGAGTCAATCCAGGGAAATTGCACGTTTGAATGAGCCATGATCCACAAAATTGCCTTTTGAATTGGTCAAAACCAATAACTTTTGTTTTTGATGCAGCAAAATTCGTTTTTGGGGGTGGCCAGCTTCGCGAAATTTAGGTTTGAACGAGCGAACTTCACGAAATTTCATTTTTGAATGAATCGAACGCGTCAAACTGGGGTTTCGAATGGCTGAAGCCGACAAATTGTCGCTCCCGCTGAATTATATAGTTTTAAATGGGCTAACCCTGCAAATTTTTCTTTTTGAAAGCATTCCAAACCCGCGAAAGTGATATTTTAAAATACCAAATTATATGGGTTGAAATAGGTAACATCCTCAGCTTCCAACAATCTACGTAACCATGACCATAAACTGGTAGAAGGTGACTCGGAAATATCCAAAATAGGTTGACTAATTCAGGAAACATCAAAATTCACTCGAAATCGCACTCACACAACCGGAAACCCTTGTAACGCAAAGTTATTAATTGGAAATAGTCAAACAGCACCCTTCCCCCATTCCAACCTGACTGAAAACTCATCAATAAATTAGTTAAAAGGAGCTGAAAGAGAGACGTTAATTAAGAGCCTCGGGTTTAAACAATAGTAATCTAGAACGTCTAGTCGCATTGTGAAGGTCTCCTGGTTTTCTCGGGATGAGAAACAATTAGGTCTGGCAGGAAACTAGAAAGGAATTTGTACCGCGGAAGGAGTGCTGAATAGTCGAACTGGTTTGTGGTAGTGGAATGAAACAGAGGAGGGGGATGGGGTTGTGAGAATAGAAAGTTCATTTAATTCCAGAAAGGCTTCGTGCTTTTGGGATCGGGTGACGGCTTTTGTAGTTTGGGGGGGGGGTGTGAGGAAAATATGATTGATCGCTGTGGAATTGGCCGAGTCAGTGGTGTTGGTGGTATTAGGAGTGGCTGATGGCCTGTGTCCTGTGGTGGGGGGGTGGGGGTCAGGTTCACCTTTCGCTCAATGAAAAGGGATATAGGTGGTGGGTGAGGAGAAGAAAGAAAACACGAATTGTCATCAATAAACCTTAATTGATCTATTCTCTCTTACTTTGGTACTAAATTCTTGTCAAACCCTCCCTCTGCCATGTCTTGTAACCTCTGAGTGTTTCAAATTAACTCGTTCTATAGATCTTGCTATTAACAAACTCTATGTGTGGGGGGAAGCCAAATCATTTTCATTATTTAATGCGTAAAGCTACGAATTTCCCCGAGTGATGGATTTCAAGCATTTTACGAAATTTTAATAATGTTTGTATTACAATTTTGGAATACAACCGAAACATCTCAAATATTTACGCGACTCGCCCACTCAACAAGCGCTTATGGTTTTTTTTCGTTGCTTTATTTCGATATTTATTCGTCTTTTTCTTTTAATACTTAAGGAATGGCGGAAAGATTGTGGTAAAGGGAATGGGCGGGCGGAGGGGGACTTTCTTCGAGGAGAAAAGGAAGTTTAATTAAGAAGATGATTAGGATTCCTGCGTACCCGCCTCAAAACCTCGCTCATCCACCCTCTCCCTCACCACCGCCACTTGGCCGCAAAAACGGAATTCTTTCCATCCCGGGAGGGTAAAGAGGATTTTTTTTTGTATACTCGTTGGTAGGACGGTCGGTGAAGTGTGTGGTGACGAGGAAGGGGATTTCCTTAAAAAGATTTCTCGGTTCACTCTCTCTCGCTCTCTCATGAAAAAAAAATTTTTTTTTTTGGAAACCATATTAAAAGTTGATATTTTTTAACTCTCGTGCAAACATTCTTGAGCTGCTTCTTCATCCTCCTTATTATATAAATGATCTCAAAATTATTTCGTTGTGGTCTTGTTACGGAGAAAACTTTGTTCATTTTACCGCTGAAAATATAAAGATATGAAATTCTATTAGTTCGAACAATTTGTGCGAAAGTATAAAGTACGAAGTTTTATGAAATAGAGGGGAATAAAAGAGATTGAGAAGGAGGAAAAAAAGGGGAAACTCATTTCAACAATTCTCCCACAGTTGAAACAAATATCTCTGTCTTCTTCACAACCACATTTAACCCTTCAACTACTCGCCTAGTCTCCCCCCTCCAAGTGATTCACCGCGCTTTTTTTTCGGGTACGCACCTAATCAAAAAAGTTGAAACATTTGGTCTGTAAGGATACGAAAAGAGTGGGGGGGGGGAGAGTGGACCAGAAAGCGAGTTTAAGAGAGAGAAAATAGCCTGATCTCTGACAGTGGAGGACATGAGTCAGCCAGAGTAAAAACCTTATCGCTTTTCTCTTCCTCTTTGTCAACCTTTTTTTCTTTTTTTTACCCTTCCTTTTTCATCATCACACCACACACTCTTGAAATCCATGCAAAGCCCCCCCCCCACCACCTTTTCATCCTCCAAGACTCCCTTATAGTGAGACTGACCCACAGTCCGGGAGAGATTGGGAAGGGAGTGGAAAATTAAAAACTTTGCTTTTCATTCACCCTCCTCGAAAGCTACCCCGCCTTTTTTTACGAACTCTCATATACCCTCGAACACCCATCAGATTTCCCCACCCCTAAGACCAGCTACAACCATTCCTCTCATTCCCAAAAAGAGCTATTAAAAGAAGGAAAAAAAAAAAAAAAGAAAGAAGAAGGGTTGAAGAGAAAGTTGAAAATAAGCTCTGAGGGTGGCGGTGACAAATGGAGAAAATTTCGTTTTAAGCCCTCCCCATCCACTTCCCCCCTGACCATCAGTTTCAACCCCGGGAGTCAAACTAAGAATCTAGTTACATTGTTGAGAGTGAATTTCCCAGTGGAAGGGGTCGGTTGGGTTGGAGGAGAGGCGAGGGTTTTTCGAAAGACATGTCTTGGATGTATAACGTAGGATGGTAATTTCTCCGTTCCAGAGTATGTGACGCTTTTCAGAAAAAATAAGCGAGCGTCGGATGACTTAATTAAAAAAAAAAGGAGGAAGAAAAACTTGCCGCGTTATTAAAACTCCTCTGTTGAATGACAAGGAGGGGGAAGAGAGATGGATGCCTGTACGAGACATTTAATTTCTTGCTGTTAAAAAACTGGAAACATCGCTGAGAAAAACTAAAATATTGACGATTTAGCGCCCCCCCCCTTTAATTCACAAACGAACGTCATCTTCAACTCGATCAGGTCGTGGTCTACCTTTTTTAACAGTACCGGGAGAAAATAAAAACGTATGGGAATGACGAGAGTGGGTTGGGTTGGCCGTTTATCCCACCGACCTTTTTTTCCCCCACTAAAAAAAAAAACAGTTGTGGACGTGAATTTTATTCTTTTTCGATTTACATTTCCTTGGGATTTGTCACCATTTTCTTTTACGAGTATATGTGGCGCCCTCATTTGCAGTTAGTTCTCCTTCGAGGACTAAGCCGTAGAGACGTTTCTTAGGGACATTGGGAAACAAGACTTGTTTGGCTTGTGCATAGACGGTAAAATGGGTGAAATCCACCCTATTCTCATCAATTCTTCTTATCCCATTCAGGATATCTTTAAAAATATTCCGGGAGCAGTCATACTCAGATGGTGGGGTCAGAAGAGGGGGTTCAAATTCTAACAGCGACTGAAGGGTAAAATGGGATTTCTTTTAATTATCTACGAGTTATTTTTTTTGTTATCAAACCTTTTGTTTCTTTTATTTTTAGCTAAGAATTGAGAATGGGGGTTAAGAAAAAGACACAAAAAAAACCTGTTACAACTTAAGGCTCTGAAGTAGTGAAGATCCAGACTGGTAACGCTATTTTAGGGGTCAAGGCACGTTGATTGAAACCCCCCCCCCCCTTTTATACCTCATCACACTGTTCGAATCAGCCGCTGACACCCAGCTCGAGGAAAACAACTGAGTTCCTCACCGAACACAAACTTTATAGAAAAAAAAGGAAATAAATAAAAAACAGGTAAGAGGGGAAGGAACCTGTAAACCTTAAAGCCTTTCTTATAAATAAAAAGAAAACCACGAGGTAGATGAAGAAACTTTTTTCTCTTCCCACATTTTTTTCCCCTGCCCAACTTTTTCACAAAACTTGTTGTAGGCCCGCCCCGCAGGTTACAATTAAAGTTTACAGATAAAAGTTGAAATTGAAAAGGTGTTGTAGGCGAGTTTCAGCGGAGAGCAGTTGGCGTATCAGAGGGGGGGGGAGGGTTGAAATGGAAACTTTTTTTCTCGAATTTAAAACATACCAACCTCTTACAAAGGACGTCTAAAAAAATCAAAATTAGCCTTCTTTTTCTGGAAGATCACCCCTTGAAACCGGGGCGTAGCCAGCCCTTGATCCAGGGGTGGGCAGAAGATATCCATCAAAAACTAACATCCCCCGTTGGGAACCGGTTTTAGCCTTCTATTCCTGATTCTGTCTGGAAGGCGTAACAATCCAACAAGTTTTAGCCCAAAACTAACGATTTCTCACTCAAAACTCACTTTTTTACATCCGTAGCTAAAGATTTCACTCTATAACTGAATATTTTACTTAAAAATTGATGATTTTACGCCAAAGCCGAAGTGTTACTTCTGAAGATTTCACAGCACAAACGGGTGGTTTTAAAACACAAGGCTTTATTCCCAAACTGATGATTTCACCCTGAAACTTTTACCCAAACTGATGAAAAACGATTGATCTCACCAAAACAGACCATTTTTATTAGAAACTGCTGATTTCATCCCTCATCAAGTTGCGATTTCACTATCCAAAAACGTGCGATTTCTTGACGTGTTACCCCCTCCACCACAACTGAAGATGTCACTACAAAACTGGTGATTTCAACCTAAAACTAAAGTTTTCTGTTCCATTTCAAAAATTAATTTTTTGTATCCGAAACAACGATTTCCCCCAGAATTGGATTTTTTACTCCAAAACTGCAATTTCACACTGTAACTGAAGTTTTGGGCCAAAAAGGGCGACTCTGACTTGAAAAAGCCGGCGGTTTCACCACGTAACCGACGAAAATGTGACGATTTTATACCAAAACCGACGATTTAACGCCAAAGCTGACGTGTTGCTCCATAACTGATGACGTCACTACAAAATTGGCAATTTCACCCCAAAACCAAATTTGACGGTTTAAAATCTCAAACATGAATATTTTAACCCCCCCCCCCTATTGGTAACTTTACCGCAAAACTGGCTGTTTTAATCCCAAAATTTACGATTTCATCCCAAAAACTGGTGATTCCCCCCCAAAAATAGAGAATTTTACCTCAAAACTGGATATTTTACTTCAAAACTGGCAATATCACAGCAAAAATGGCGCTTTTCCGTAAACAGATGATTTTACGCCAAACCTAACGACTCTGTCTTGAAGACTGACGATTTCATCACAAAACTGACGATTTCAACACAAACTGGCAATTTTACCACTAAGCTTGGGATTCCAGTGGTTTTTTTTTCAGAAAGCAACATCTGTTTGATTTTTAGTTGAGTCAGATGATGTGTTAAAATGGAATTTTTGGGGCGCAAAAGCCGCGAAATTGGTCTTTGAATTATGTCACCCTTGTAAAATTCGTTTTGTGAGCAACAAAAATTCTTCAAATTGATTTTTTATTAGCGAAATTCGAGAAAAAACATTTTTTTTTTGGTGAGCCCCGACGAAACAAAATGTGGTTATCCTGAAGGATTCATACTTTCCGAATGTATCTAGGGATGGGCAGCTGCCCCACTAAATCTGCACTTTTGAGTCTATAAGGGAGGGCAGCTGCCTACCCCTGCCCCTCTCTGGCTACGCCCATGCCTTGAAACAAACTTAAGAGTTTTTATGCTTTACAGGACGACAGAGGCTGCATGCGGTGAGACTTAATTGTTTGACAAAATTGACTTGCAAAGACTGTCGAAAGTTATTCATTGTGAGCAAATGGTCAGTCAATTTCGGTATTTGTGGATAGAAAAGGGGCAACGAGCTCACTTTAGTGGTAAGGATAAGGAGAAGGACGACATCCTTCCGAGCATTAATTCTCTCTCCATCCCTCAGGGCAAAATCGCACATCGAGCAGCTTCGATGTGAGTTAACGGCCTTTCTCGCCGTCCAGCGTTCGAATTCGAGGGCTTGTAGACGACTAGTGGAAAACTAATCACCCCAGCCAACCCTTGTGATTGTAACTGAATTTCCGTCTAATCGTAAATTTTGGGGCTCAATCTAATGGAGATAACATTGGCGTAACTCGTGGGGCAGTTGGATTCCACCAAACTCGAAAGCGCAGCCGTAGTGGGGTCTACCTTTAGCCCTGAAATAAAAACGCCCCCTCAATATCACCTTATTGGAAACGCAAAGAGTCATTTTGACTTCCACCTAAAATTAGCTGTTTCGTTTCATCTTTCCAAGGGTTTTCAAACTGTGTGAATTCATAGAATTCAAGAGATAAGATCCCAATTCTGGAATTCAATAATTTTCGCAGGTATGATTAGGAAATCTTGAGGGCCCAAATAAAATAATTAGGTAACGATACAATGTCCCAGAAAATGATGTGACCTAAGCCAACTGTCTACCGTCTTGTCTCCTTCGTCAAGCCACTAGAACTCACTAAATATTGGCCAATATAATTATGGCGCAGGCACCCGCAGTGCATTGCAGGGCAATATCAAGAATACCGGTGAAAAAGTGGATGCATTTTTTTTTTGAAGGGCCAAACCCGAAATATTGGGATTTTCAACGACTAAAATTGGTTCTTTGAAGAGCCAAATCCACGAAATTGGTTTTGTGAAATGCGCGAAAATGGGTTTTCAAATTATCAGACCCTCACGAAATTAATTTTCTAAAGATCAAAACCTGTCAAACTGGGTTTTGATTGAACCAAATAACCCACGACATTGGCTTTTACTTATTTGGATAAGGCAAGCTCACGAACTTTGTTTTTCGAAGAACCAAACTTGTGAAATTGGTTCCATTTAGAGCCTTCTCTCCACCTAGCATTATTACAGAAAATTTAGACCACCGGGACAACACAATAAATTCGCCGCCAAACTAATGAAATCTGTCTCCAAAAAAGTTTCCACACGCCAACAATCTGTCAATCTGACAGCAGCTGGTGTTATTATTCTGGAAAAAACTTTCTTTTTGACGGGCTTTCCACAGTTAAGTAAATATAGCATAGCCCTCACCTGCCCTGCTAGCTCCAATGCTTGAGTGACCCCCGCCCCTCGCCTTCGACAACCATGAAGTTTTCACCAGTGGGTAAGTCTAGGATGATTTATGTTTCAGGCGAGTAACTCAATGCTTGCGTTTCAAGTTAATTCAAATAGCCCAAATCAAGGTTTAGCGCTTTTTCTCAATTTTAGTCTTGAATGGGAAACGATTTTTACGAGGTTTAATTTTTACTACTAAGGTTCGAATCCACAAAATTTAGTTCCGACTTCTGAATAAGGGAAAATCCGTGGGTGTGGTATTTGCAAGTGCCAAAACGACGAAATTTTGGTATTGAATAAGACAAATCCGGGAAATCCGGGTTTTAAAAGGAAGACAATTAGGCGGCGTTCACACTAGACGATATGAAAGTAACGCGATAGAAAAGCAATATATCGCGCAACATATCGGACAGTTACTACGTTTATACAAGCGATACCAAAGCGATATTTTTCTCTTTTCGCCATGAGCTGCTCGTCGGAGGAAGAGGTTCTCATTTCGTACGTGAAATAGAAAAAAAAAACGAATTTGGGTACACCTCTATAATTTAATTAACGGAAACACAGTTCGGTGGTGGTTTTTCGCAAATTAATCCAGTTGAAAGGAAAATTTCATGAATTTTACCGCATGAGCACCGCAAGACATTAGCTTTGTTCGTATTGGCAGCTTCCAGTCTTTCAAAATAAAACACATTACCAATTTCATTAATATTTTATTTGTAGGGTTTTTGGCTATTTTCTTCTTCTACCTCTTCGTTTCCTGAACTTTCCGCCTTCTTGTGCTGAAAGCATCGTCAGAGAACTTTTTGGGTTTTTTCTATTATTTTTATGGCTTAAAAACTAATAATATTAATAACACAGTAATTTAATTGGTCAAGATCACGCTTCCCAATGACAACTGCCAATTTTACTGTACTGCCACCGAACGAATAGGCTAATGATGACAAAGGCAATGAAGTGGCTTCATTTTTTCCAGGTACCTGTCACTTGGAAGCTGTTTCCAAGACCTAGCACTGCAATTCTATAGAGGGAAATCCACGATTTCAGAAATAGTTTATTCTACTTGCCAATCCATGTGGATTGTGGACACATTTGCAACCTCAATTCATGCCTATACCAGACGAACGAGCTTGGACAGCAATGGCAAAGCGTTATTTTGAGTTGTGGAACTTGCCTCATTGCATTGGTTCAGTCGATGGCAAACATGTTAGAGTGAAATGTTTCAAAAATACAGGATCCCGAAACATTAATTACAAAGGGTTCTTTTCAATCGTGCTCATGGCTGTGGCTAACGCAGATGGCATGTTCACTCTAATATCGCGTTGGAGATCTCGGGCGAATCAGTGATGGGGCAGTAGTTCGCCATTCCTCTTTTGAAAAACTACTGAGAGAAGGATAGTTGGATGTTCTGAAGCCTGCTTGTATTCCGGGAAGCAGTGACGACAAGGAGTTTCCATTCTATTTTTCGGGATGTAGTGTCCCCTTCGTTACCATATTTAATGCGGCCTTTCTCCAAAAAATTGCTGAACGATGCAAAAATAATTTTTAATTACCGACTCTCAAGAAGGCAGAAAAGTGTTGATTGCGCATTCGGAATGTTAACTTCAAACTTTAGACTGTTAGAGAGCCCAATCTGTTGTAATGAAAAAAAAAAGCCATAGCCAACGTCAAAGCTGCTTGTGTTCTGCGCAATATCATCCGTTCTCGCCAAGGAAAAATTCAAGAACCTTCAGATTTGGATGGGACCAATCGAGAAGTGCTGAGCATACCCGATGGGAGTACGCTTGGCGAAAACCGTTCTCAACCATACGCTAAATTTATGTAAAATACGTTGGGAAACTACTTTTTGTTTTTGAGCCCAGTGGGGAAAATTCGATACCAATGGAAGTACGTTGGCATATAATTGGATTCAAATTTTACTTTTTGATAATTTTTACTTGGAGGCAGGAGTGATTTGATTTATTGAATTTTATTGACCGATCCTGCATTGTATTTGTCTTCTTTTGGTGACGTTTCGTCAAGGGAACGTACACATGCAGACTTTTCAACAACAAACATTTTTCGATTTTTTTGTTTTTCTTGACTACAAAACGTCGTAAAAAAGAAGAAAAACACAAGGCAGGATTGGTCAACAAATTGAACAAATAAAAAATAATCATACCTACTTGTTAATAATGGGGAGATTTTGAAACACGTAAAAAAGAAAAACGTTCACGTCTTTATGAAATTTCACCAATCCTCTGTTCCGTACCCTAGCAACCGTCGTACGTTAATAAAGACGTGCATGTTTTTACTTCATTTAAAATCTCAATAATAGAAGGGTCGTCAGTACGGGAGCTGTGAATAATTAAATAGAGCGAGGTTCGCTACCGTTCAGTACTCGGACTTTTTAGTAGAATTCGCCCTTGTGTATACAACTCGAGCTTGTGTACAGATGCTGAACTTTTACAGAGTACGGACTTGTAATATAAGTTGGAAGTTTGACGTGTATACAGGTGCCGGACTTGATATAGATGCCGGACTTTACATAGAAGTTTAAAGTATATTAACATTCAAATTTGCTGCCCTTAGAATATTGGCATTCAAATTTGCAACCCCCCCCCCCCCCTCGAATATTGACATTCAGATTTGATGCTCCAGAATATTGACATTCAAATCTGCTTCCCCCAGAATATTGGCATTTATTTCGCTGTTCCCAGAATATTGACATTAATTTTGCTGTCCTCATAATATTCACATTCAATTTGATGGCCCAAAAGGTTGACATTTGTTTTTACTGCCCCCAGAAAATTAACATTCAATTTGAAATGCTATGTGAATGAGCAAAATACTATTGCAGTTCTGGGAAAGCTACCGTTCAACGAAACCAATCTAAAATTCACCCCCTAAGCAGTGCAAAATAGAGTCTCGAGAACAAAGGGATTGAAATGAATTTTCATTACCAAACTGACGTCATATTTAATTTTAGAAGGTTCTAGTACCCCTAAATACCGAATTTGAGTAGATTCTGATGATGATCCAAAAATCATCCCCTCACTGGGGGGAAGGGGTTGAAAAAAATTGTCACCCCAAACTGTCGTAAATTGAGTTTTTAGGGAAACAGCGAGGCATGACGGTAACATTGCTCGTTAAACACGCACCAGTTGGACAGAATTTGTACTTTGGACTCTATAAAAAACGATTTTCTCGGGAGAGGCTCACAAAAAAAAGTATTTCTAGGATTTTGCTCACTAGTTATCCGATTTCGCGAAATTTACTCGCAAGAAAAAAACAATTCTTCGGGGTTTAGGCCTCATTTTCCTAATTCAGAAACCATTTTCGAGGGCTTTTTTGAAACTACTGTCCCTGAAATTGTGTGATTTTCTGAGAAGTTGCCATTTCATTTGATCAAGAGGTGGCTACGTGCTTACTGAGGAATGAAACTTGACTGTTTACAGGGCTCTTGTGAGTTTCTGATAAGGAACTATTCGTTATTACTATGGAAGGGTCCTGTTTGAGCCCCTAGAGGCCAGTGGACCCAAATTTCAAGATTAGCTCCGAAAGTATCACTTTGTGGTAGTGGTGGGGAGTAATTGTCAATTTTTGGACAGAAAAGATGGAATAGAAGGCTACAACGACAGTTTCTCAGCAGATAAGTTAGTTTCATTGGATAGCACTGAACTGCCAGCTCTCTTGCTGAGGATTCCTCCTTGCAATAGGAAACAGTACATCTGACATCTTATAGCCTGTGAAGTTCTTCACCCCTAGATGAAAAGATGGTTAGTGGCTACTACCCTGTGACGGAGGTAACCAGAGCAGCGGCTCACTAGCTATACCACAGCCGACTTATTGTGACCACCACCGCTCCTCCAGTCATCACCTGGATGAGTATTCACGCCTTCTTCATGACAAAAGGAACCGACTCACCACTCCTTTAGAACCTCATCTACACGTGGGGTAGCCTCCACTGAGTCTGAAAGGACCGAAGGGATTTAGGCGTAACCCCTCAATTTATTACGATTAGCCACGAGGGCTTTGCATAGCAAGTGACCATTTAATTATAATTTAAAATCTCATGCAATTTTGAATTCAACGCTTGTGGGTTGGTGCATTCTAATTACATGCGTTTGCTTAGTATAAAAAAGAAAGAAAACAAAAAAATAAACGGAAACGAACGACTACAACACGACGAATACATGCACAGACTAACGTAACGACGTCAAAATCTCACCGCACGGTCCGTGGTATTTCAATTGAACGCCCCTGTCGGAAGAACACGATGCCAAATTGATGGAGCACATATCCTTGTAGTCAACGGCATCTTCGCCGCACACTGGGCGACTCCCAGAATGATCGCCATAGTCAGGGCACGACGTCGGGCATTGACACGACGGTTGACCGCTTTGCGAGACAACGCAACGAGCCCCCGGTCGACATTTGACTTTTTCACAGGGGTCGGTTCCGCCTGGTGAGATGTAACAGGGTGTCGTGAGTTGTGGACAGTGTGTTATTAGAATGAACAGGATGACGAGGAAGACTGTCATCGCTGCATATTGATGGGGGGGAACGAGGGAAATTTTTTGTTTTCTTCATAAACAAAACGTTTTAAAGCCTGGAAACACCCAGTATTCAATCGATCGATGATTGTAAACTCCTCGGTTAACCGCAACGACTAATCCGCGATTCATTTCCGCTTACTCTAAATATCGAAGAAAAAAAACCAACTACGATCACATTTTAATCCGCGAGAGGGGGGAAAAACCTGACAAATTTTCCTACGAGACACAGACGGGAAGGCTATTCCTCCTAGTGGCTACGGTGGTGGAAAAGGCGCACGCCTCGCATCGATTACCCAACAGGACACAAACCTACTCTGGGGAGGATGTGCCGCGTGATGATCACCCCGTCCCCTCGACCCTTCACCATCGTAAGAATCGCGTCTTATATTTGTATTTTTGCATGCCCCCACCACTCAGGTAAAAAACAGCTTAAAAGGAGAAATATATACTACTGTAATCTTGTCAGCTAGAACTAAACCCATTCCCCTGATGGTCTCGGGTCTCCACACAAAAAACTCGTACACATTTTTCGGGAAATAATTTTCCGTTATCGACAATCGACGACAGGCGAACAATCTGTTAAATTACGAGACGAAATGTTCGATTCCCCCTTCTATCGCTCTCATCATTATTTTAACTTAGCCACGTGTTTCCCGCTTCGGACGACCATCATTTCTCTTTGACGTTATCTACAAGCTATTACCATTTTTCATTTGTCGGATGTGAGCTAGAAACACACCAGAGGCTTTTTGAAATATACTTGGTTGGACTTGGGGGGGAGGGGTATTAATTTATTTCAGTTCACGCGGCAGTTTGTATAGAATAGTATGGTGGACGAAGTAGGTCCAATTGGTAATGGGAGGGAGGCTTAACATATGCTACAAATGTCGAATTCATGTTTTGACGTCCTGCAAGGGATGATGTAGCGGGAAAAATTAGGTGGGAAAGGGTGTCAAGAAAGGGTAACTCACATCTATAACGATCATCTCTTCAAACATACTGTAATTACGGCAAAAAACATCCACAAGGGCTTAAACGAGGCTCCCCATCCATCCAAAAAAACGACTCCATTGACATTTTCCGACAAACCCTCCCCCCACTCCTTTTTCACAATTTCGGGTAACACTTCTTGCAAACTGTGAAAAAGGACATGTGAGCTGCAGGGTGGGGGACGATAGATAGACCTATTAATAACTCAAGAGGAAAAGGGTCCTAAACCCTCCTACCCCTCATTCTCATATTTCTTCCCTTCATCCCTTTTACTGTTAAACAGGGTCGCCCTGGAAGCAAAAAGCTGAGATTGAACGACGCCCTACAGCCTTAGGGGCAACGAGCCAGGGTGAGAGGGCGGGAGAAAAGAGCTTTTGTGGATGAAATTTCGGGCTGTAATTTACCTTCAATTATTTATTTTCTCTTTTTCATGTCTGGGCCACGTTTTTTCTCTTTTTTCCAACAAAAAATATTCAATGAAAAGGCTAACTTTAAAATAATAGAAATTAATTTAGTTTTCGTGTCTCTCGCAGTCTGTTTTATTTCGTTTTGTGGGCTGCGAATTTCTCCACGCTACAGAGTGGGGTGCAGGGACAAAATTAAATTGCCGCGGTTGGAGTCAGCTGAGTTTCACTCAGCCCACCGTTCCACGAAACGATGCGATTCGTTTGTAGTTTAAACTTATAAAGTCCCCACACAGCCGACACGAGGCAGAGGTTAGCGGAAGTAAGCAAAGCACAAAAGCGATGGAAATTTCTGTGAAAAACACGCAAATAAAACGGAAGATGACAGGTCCACTGATATCAACATAGCCTCCATCCCGGTTTATCCAGACATCTCACCTTTCCCTCCACCCAAAACTATAGGCTCAACCACAGCCGCACTATAGAGCAGAAAAACAATCGAAGTTCCCAGGAAATTAAAATAAACTTCTACATCTCTCGCCCTGTGGTGTTACCTCATCCTCTTGCACGGTGCACCACCGCTCGTCCCTTAATTTAATTCTTTTTTCTGCCTCCAACACAATGAAAACCACTTTTGCCCCCTTTTTTAAATCTAATTAAGAGAACGGTGAACTTGGAAAAGTGCTGCCGTATATTAAAACTTTTCGAGCGACGAGTAGAAAAAAAGAGCTTTGTTTCCTCCAAGGAATGGTAAAGAAGAGAGAGTTGGTGATAATGTTTGAAGGTGGAGGGGGGCGAGGATTCCCAAATTGTACTACAAGCTCGTAAGACAGTCGCTTCCACACCGCGCTTCAGGCACTTTTTCCCTTGAGGAAACTCTAATGACCGGCATCTGTTGTACTTGGTTCTCGTGAGGGTTTGAGTAGTTGTTAGTGATAAGGGGGGGGGGGGCTCTTCATATTTTCTTTGTTAAGAATTAAAGAAAAAAAAAAAAAAACTACAGAACCGTTTTATTTCCTCGTTTGCTATGCATACAGTGACTCTGAAGGACCTTGGACGCCTCGCTCTCCACCCTCCACCAAAGTTAATTTTTCTGACCAATTGTAGCTTAATTAGGTGACTTACGAGTACGAGTACCGGAAACGAGCAAGGATCTGTCATTTCCTCACTCCTCTGGACAATAATTCGTCCCTCTCCTTTATTTCCTGATGACGCCTGCTATGTTAGCACCAATCTGCTTCGTCGATGATAAAATCGTGTTACAGGTTGATTGCAATGACTTATGGTATAACTTGACTGGTATAACTGGACTTATAGTATGACTTATGGTGGGGGGGGGGGGTCCACCTCGGTAAGCTTCTGCATGCATCCCCGATTTTTCGGGTCTTCATCAGAAGTTCAGGGGCCTTATTCTGAACGGCCGAGAAAAAATGCCGTGAGCGGGATCCAAGGACGCCGAATAAGAAATAACAACATTATCCCGCCATAGCAACCGCTTTTTGCGGCATTTTCACACGGCTTCGGAATACGGTCCCTGGTCTGGCAACTCTGCGGCATACAGCTTTTTCACACTTTCCCTCTAAGATTACTATGGCAATCGAAATAATCGAAATACCTTCGGGGACCACTTGGGGGTATTAAGGGAAAAGCACACAAATTTGAAAAAAGAGAAGAATGAAAAGCAATAAAAAATCAGTTAACAAACAATTCAGAAGGTGTAATCGACGATGAAAAAGGGGACGAAATGTGGAAAAGTATAGCCTTCCCACTCGAACTAAAATCGATCCCACATTCCATAAAAAGTTTTAACTGAAATTGATTTAATGAAGATAGATGAGTAGTTGTTTTTTGCGTGATTAAACGTCGGCTATTTTAAATCAAAAGACCATTATTAAGGGGATAGGAGAAACAGAACAAAAACTTTTTTCCCCGTTTTTCTCGTTTCCCCATCTTTGAATGCCTACAGTCTTGAACGAATAAGTAAAAGTCGCATCATTTTTCATTCCTCAGACAAGAGAGACAAGAGAGAGAAGAGAGAGCTCCCTAAAGAAACAGTAAGCATTGTAGCAGGCACGAGGGAATGGCGAGGGGAGGGGGTTTACTTTTGGTTGTGTTAAGGTCTTAAAACGACCTTTAAGAAGATGCTGAAGAAGAGTGGAACCGGATGAAAGTATCCATTTGTCAGCTTCCCCCACCTCTTCCTGCTCATTCTCACGAACCACACTGTTCTACCTATTCGACAAAAGGAAAAACAAACCGCACGCAGAGAGAGAGAGAGAGAGAGAGAGTGAGAGAGTGAGTGAGGCAAACCACTTTTCCCCTTTTGACATCTCTAAAGTTTTTCAGGGGAACTTCCAGGCCGCTCGTGATGGTGCGGGTGAGACGTAGCAGCCCAACATTTGCCATTTTCACTGTTGCCATCACAGTACACATAATTTTTGAATGTTAAGCCGGCTCCACACGCATGCGGTGTTGGCCAAATAACGAGCAAAATGTATATCAATTTCTAGCATGAGTCTTGCGCGAACCTTCGAACAGTTAACATCGTTCGGAGCTACCAAGAAATTTTAAACAGTATTGTGTAATAGTTAAACATGGTGTAGTGGTGACTGGTGACCTACATTGTGTTGTGATGAATGGTGAGGGGGACACCGGTTGTTCCTCCGCGGGAGCGGTCGAGGAATTGGTTGAAAAAACTAAACTTGCAGTAGTGCAACATCGCGCAACTACTGCAGCGTGAATACTAAGCCTACTGGTGGACAGGCTGAAGTGATCCAGCCCAGCAGAAATGAATACTGCACCGATGAGGAGGACCTTGAGCGAGAGACAAATTGGATTCTCAAAAAAAAAATAAATAAATAAATAAAAAAAATAAAAAAGAATGAAAGAAAAGAAAAGCGGAATCATCGCCGGAAATTGAGGACAGAACTCCAGAAGGAAAGAAAACTCCGATTATGCAAGGTAAAAAGCAACCTGCCCCTCCACCTCCACCCATCAACGTTAGTGAGTTGAAAGACTATTCTGACCTCCGCTCCGCTCTGAATTATTACGGCAGTTATTAATGATAATGATCAATGGAAGGTGAATCCATTGAGGAATAATGTTTGGAAAATAAATGTTTTCAGCGAAGAAGCGTATGAGAATTTAACGCAAAAATTGAACGATGATAAAGTTCAATGGTATTCGTTCGAGAACAAACATAACCGACCCATCAGAGTAATAGCAAGAGGCCTACACCCCTCGTGCCCTGCTAAGGATATTATCGAAGACTTCGAGGCCAAAGGGCTAAAAGTTCTAGAAGCTGTAAATCTCATCAAAAAAGAGAAAGACATTGACGAACGTGGCGAGGTCTCTATTTTGAAACATTCTCTGCCGCTTTTCATGCTTGTATTCGACAACAATGTGAAAGTAGAAAATATTCACAGTATTCAATCTATCCTTAATATTAAAGTTAAAATTGAACCATTGACGAGGACTTCGAAAGCAATTCCGCAGTGTAAAAACTGCCAAGGTTTCAACCAAACGCAAAGATATTGCAAAATGGAAGCAAGATGCGTAAAGTGTGCTGGTAAGCACAACACGAAAGATTGCACATTGGATAGACAACTTCCTCCCAAGTGTGTAAATTGCCGTGGTCACCACCCTACAAGCTACAAGGGGATGCGAAGTAGCAAAGGAATTGCAGAAAATCCGGAGTAAGCCAAAAAATCCACGGGGTAACTTAAAATCTCCTCGGGATACATTCTACGCTCCATTAAAAAACCCTAGCGCATGAGCCGATACGGAGAACTTCAAAGGAAACACACTTCACTAGATCATCATTCGTTAAAATTAAGGGATATCGATTGTACCATAGCGTTCATCCTGCCGATAGAGTGATTGGGGGAGCTTCGGTCCTAATCAAGGAAAATATGAAGCATCACGAGGCAGAAAAGATAGTACGGGAAATGGTACAAGCGAAAAGGCGTGCACGTAAAATATGGCAAAGGAATCGATCAACAGAAAATAATATGAAAATGAACAAGCTTTGTAACCAGCTGAAAGAGCTTATAAGGCGTGTAAAGAACGAAGAATTACGGCTTGAAACTAGAAAAAGGCACAGCATACCCGCTGTGGAAAGCGACAAAGAGCCTCAAGCGGCCAAAAGTGCCTCCACCACCCATTCGAACTGGTGAAGGAACATGGGCTAGGAGCGCTAAGGAAAAAGTGCAGGTATTTGCAGATCATGTGGAAAGAACCTTCCAGCCCCATCCACGGCAGTCAGCCAACGAATGTGTAGCCTACATACCCAATAAGGACAACAGGGAAATTCGGCCAGTAGTGATCAAAGAACTAAGGACGAAAATTATGACCAACCTCAGTACGAAAAAATCCCCGGACTATGACTTGATAACAGCCAGGATAATGCGGGAGCTACCCGAAAGGGGACTTAGGAAGCTACTGTATTTAATCAACGCAGCCTTATCCCTCAATTACGTCCCCCGGCAATGGAAAGTAGCTGAAGTGAATGATAGCGAAACCGGGAAAGCCAGCTAATAAAGTGAAGTCGTATCGACCCATTTCATTTCTTTACGTCTCGAAACTTTTTGGGAAACTCCTCCTGAAAAGACTAAGGCCTATTCTAGAAGAAAAACGAATCATACCATCCCCTCAGTTTGGATTCAGAGAACAACACTCCACAATAGATCAGGTCCATAGGATAGTGAATGCTGTGGAGTCTACTCTGGAAGAAAAGAAAATCTGTTCGGCTGTCTTTTTGGACGTAGCTAAAGTGTTTGATAAAGTTTGGCACAAGGGGCTTGAGTTCAAGTTGAATAAACTCCTTCCGAAAAAATTCTACGAAATTCTGAAATCTTATTTATGCGGTAGACACTTCCGAGTGAAACACGAGGGTGAATATTCGCGGTTGCGTAAAATGTCGGCTGGAGTACCTCAAGGAAGCGTCCTTAGACCAGTGCTTTACCTATTGTACACGAGTGACCTACCCGTGAGAGAGGACTCAATCATTGCAACGTTTGCCGACGACACAGCTCTTCTTCCAGTCGGAAATGATGTTGAAGAGGCTACTAGCAAAATACAAACCGCGGTAGAAGAAGTAAACACCTGGACAAAAAAGTGGAGAATAAAAATCAACGAGGAGAAATCTGTTCATGTACCTAAACTCCACAAATCGCAAGACCAGCCCAATCCCCGTACAACTCAATGAGAAAATAATGCCATTTGCAAACACGGCGAAGTACCAAGGCATGACGCTGGATGCTAAACTCCGGTGGAAGCCTCGCGTCAAAATCAAAAAAGAGGAACTCAACACCACGCTCAAAAAAATGTACTGGCTGCTCGGGAAGCATTCTGAGCTCTCGATAGCCAACAAGCTCCTGCTATACCAGCAAGTTCTGAAGCTGATCTGGGCCTACGGGTGTCAGCTTTGGGGCTGCACCAAGAAAAACAATGTCAAAGTCATACAAACTTTTCAAAACGAAGTTTTGAGAATGATAACAAATGTGACCTGGCGTGTACGATAACTTGACCTGCATCGTGACCTGCAAGTTGAAACGGTGGCAGAGGCTATCAAAAAACGAGCAGCGGAGCTCGAAAAAAGGCTCTACAAACATCCTAATGTTGAGGCACTCGTCCTGCTGGATAATACAGGAGACCTTCGACGGCTAAAAAGGACCAAACCCTTTGACTTGGTAGCTACATTATAAGTGTAGTGAAGCCACAAACTGTGTAAAGTGAAAGTGAAATTGCTAGATGTATTTAATTCTTATTAGTATATATGTATAGCAGTTGCAACATGTAATGAATGGAAAAAAACTTCTAGCATTGCCTAGAAAACGACCAACTGAAAATTAAAAAATATTTCGCTCGTTATTTGGCAAATACCGCATTTGCGGAGCCGACTTTACACACCAACATATTATGTACCTATCGTTTATTTAAAAAGAAAGCCTGTTACTAGCTCCGTTCGATTGTAGTCCGGAGCTGCACTAGCAGCACCGAAAGTATACTAACCTTTTATCATTTTTTCCCTGTTATTCCACATTATAACCCGTGAGGTTACAAAATCTTGTGCTGCTCGGAGTAGTCCTGGACTGACAAGCGAACGGAGCTATTGTTTCCCCTTTCACAAAAGCTCTGTTACTTCAAAAAAGTGGCAATTTCACCGCCGTGAAGCGCTAATTGATCGATACACAATTGAGACGAGCTCATTTGGACGTCGGTTTTCGGTAGGTTTGTATAGAAAAAAGTGAGCGATCATTCATTAGTTTTTGGGGCAGCATTGACTTTTCGATAAAATAGTGGTGGGTGGGATGTGGTGGGAGGATGAGTCATCCCAAAATGAAATCCCTAAGGGGATTACAGTTTTATTGTTCAATCGTTTTAAAATAAAGAAAAGAGAAGAGCTCTCTACCAGCCCCTACTATGCTTTGGAAAGATGTTTTCTTCTTTTAATAAGCTTTGGTCATGAAGGTACTGCCAAGGGGGAAAAAGCATTTCCCCCTTCTGGGTTAATGAAAAGCTAACCCCCCCCCCCACCAATATCCAGCCTTCGACTTACGATCCACTCAACCCCACGCGATTCCTTTCTCGTCTCTTATACTCGCTCGGCGGGGCATTTAAATAACTTAATGTTCCACAGGTCTTTATTTTGAGTTATGAGAACAAAAGCCGTAATTTGAAACCCCTAGCTTGTTAAAAAAAACAAAAAAAAACAAGAAAAAAAACGAGTGAGGTGCCGCAGCTCCCTCACCAACAGACTTAAAGTCACTTGATTATTTTCAAAATGTTCTAAATAACGTAAAACCTTAAAGTTTCCCTCCCTCGCCTTCTCAATAACCTTCATTCGTTTAAAATTGCCTTTAAGATAGCTAAGAAACTTTCATCGGCAAATTCCATTTATTAAAGCAAAGGCCGTACAAAAAAAAAAAAAAATCGTGGGAGGGAAAAAGGCATTGCAGGCGCAAGTAGCTCACTTTATACCTCCCCGGTGGCTGTTGGCATAGGCAAAAAGGGCGTCATTAAATATTCTATTACGACGAAGGGAGGCCTTTTCTTGGAGGACGTGGCCTTAAAGGAGGCTTTAGAGAGAATTTTCCAAGGGGGGGGGGAAGTTTTCCCCTACACCTTACCCAAATAACCTTTCTCATCCTTACGGCGGAGGGCCGTAAAGACTATTTCTTAAGTCCCTACTGCGGAATTTTTCTCTGTTTTTGTAAATTAGAAAAGCCTCTAGGAAAAATGTTGTTTTTCCCCACTTTTTTAGAATAAGCAGTGCGGCGTAAATGCAATTGTTGGGTAGATCAGCGTCAAACGCCACTATACCCTTGACGAACTTTGTGCCTGGATTCATGAGAGAGAAAGGAAATAGATTATTCAATGTTCTACCCAACGGAAAAGTTAGCTTATTGAGAATCTTCTTAGTCATTTTCAAACTCTTTTCAAAAGAAAAAGACAGCAAACGGGATGTGAGCGTGAGGATTCAACGAACTATGGTGGGGTGATGAGGAAACTTGATTTTCATTCAGTTATTCTGACAAGTGCCTGTTATTTTACGCTTTTTCCCTTCCTCAAAAAACCTGCGTCCCCTTAGATTTTTTTTGTTTTACCATTACACCCTCCCTCCCCACCCATCACGACGCACAACAACAACCTCTATTTTTCGGCATTCACGATCGAATAAAAGCGAACATCCCTTCCACCACACCATCACTCTTTTTCTCACTCAAAACCAGCCCTGAGAAAACTTTTTTTTTTTTCCTTTCCAAAAGCATTATTTTTTGGGGTTCCTTTTAAACATTCATAAAATATGGAGCTACGAGTGTGGAAAAAAAGAGCGCGTTAAACAGAGGGCTTCATCTAGGGGCAACAAAAAATAAATAATAGAGAGCAGGCCAAAGAAAAAGGGACGCTGCTTTAGCTTGAAAAGAGAGCACCCAGGCTGAAATGGATGATGCGGGGGAGATGGAAATGCCAGATTAAAGATAAAACACTTCATAAATTATCTTCATTTTTCACCCTGCCTCACCCCCACGCAACACACATCAAGTGGTAGTTGTGCAGGTTTGCGTTCTATAACGTTTTAAGCGTATATAGAGGCCTCCGGGTTCGGGTTCTTTCCATTTCGCTTACATTTTGTTTGTTTTTTGGACCCATACTTTTCCATCTTGGTCATCCAACCTTTTTTTAGCTAAAGGTACTAAGTTTTTCGTACATTTGTGAGGCAAAGTGGACGAACACAGATAATGAACTCCCTTATGACTTCTGGTGGTTGTGGTGGAGGGAGGGGGCAGTGTGTCCGCGTCTAGAAGTAGCGTGTTTCGCTCTATTAAAAGTGAATATTGACACTTGACAGCTGTATTCACTGCCCAACTAGCAATTTATGACCTAAGCTGACTGTTAATCGTGCCCAGAAATTGTCAAGCGGTCGATTCGCGGCCTTGGAAAATAATGTGGCTGACTATTAATACCCTGAAAATTGCCAATTGGCAATTCCCGCTCTAAAAATATAGCCCGACTGACTTCAAACGCCCTTAAAATGGCTCAAATGACGAATCATGTGGCCCTGAAAATACTGCTGTTGCTGTAGAGCAGAGGGGACTGTATTTTAAAGAGAGAGCGATTGATAAACATTGAGAGACCGAAAAATATAGAGTAAGCCAAAATTTGGGAAAAGGAGAGAGAGAGAGAGAGAGAGAGAGAGAGAGAGAGAGAGAGAGAGAGAATGAGACTGATTGTGAGACGATTTTGATAGATACCTTGACATTTTGAGACAACTTTAGTGGATGCGTTTTTTGTCCTTCTTTCCTCGAGGAGACACACACACTTTCTTACCGGCTCGATCGCAAACAAAACTCATTCCGCGAAGGGGCGGGTGAGGAGCATAGGAGGACTTGGGAAGGGAGCGACACTCCAATACCAATTTTTCTAAGGGACGGCAGTTTGGCAATAACAATGGCTAAACAGACTATTCACGCGCCAAAAAATTGCATCCGTGCTAAACGGCTAAATTAACTTGGAAACTGATCCTGTAATCGCAAAATTGAAGATTCGTTCTATTAAAATATCACACTGGCTATTCAGTCCATATCAAACGACCATTCCTACAATTTTTGTGCTAGAAGTGGCAAACTGGCCATTTGCCCCCTAAAAATGGCTTGACGGACTATTCACATCACCCAGAAGAAACGTCAAAACTGATTTTATGTGAACGCAATAGTTAAACTTACGATTCACGCCTGAAAATTTAAGCCTGGCAAAATAAACAGCCACAAAATTTCATCTATCGAAGCCAAAAACTGCGAAATGGAAAGTTTCGGGTCTAAATTTTCGTGAAATTGATAGTTTCCAGTCTTTACTTCATCAATATTCAGCGAGTTCCAGGTCTTTAATTTTGTGAATTTGAAAGTTTTTGGGATTTTTTTGTTTATATAGTAACCGTGGAACCTGAGCTAGCCATCCACGGCGTTCGGCAAGGCGCGTCGTCGTTAACTGACAAGCCGGTAAGGGGGACGACGACGACAAAAGTGCAACATTAAGCTCCAACAGTGATTGCAAATTATGGACAGTGCGAGTTTCACGTCTTAATTTTTAGGGAAGTTGCGAGTCGGGGCCTATTTTGTGGCGGTGAAATTCTGACTAGCCAGCGTCATCAGTCCCAAAGCCTGGTAAATTCCCAAGAAATGGAAAGTTTCCTGGCTGACGAATATCCGCGAGATGGACATTTTAGGGCTTAATTTCAGCTAGCTTCCAGTATGGGGTATTACTACAAGAAAAATTGCTAGTTATGGGTCGTATTTTGTGGCGGTGAATTCCAGTCTATAGCCACTACCAACAGCTTCAAAAGCCTGACGAATACTCACAAATGTGATTTTTCTGGCTGAATTTCCGCGATATTGCCGGTTTCGGATCATAATTTCGGGGCAATTGCATGTTTTGGGACTTTTTTTTTTAGTGGCCACCTACCGGCACTGGATTGGTCCAGCCGCCCCTGGAAGTGCCCTAAGCTAATAAAACCCGTGATCTCCCTCTCCGCGTATCGACATCCAACTCGTTCATTGTTGAGAAGATTTTGCTCGACGGCTCAATCGAATGCGGAAAGCTGCCCACTCTTCGCAGTCCTGAACTAGCTATGCCCTTGTTTTGACTTATTGGAAAAATCAATACGGCTGCGTATGCAAAATTTCCTGTTAATTGAAACGAGACCTTTAAATCCAGGAACGGTGCAGAAATAAGACGATAAAATTGGTGCTGCGTTGTAGTCGATGCGAAAGGGTGGTCGTGGAATCATCCATGCAGCTCAAATCCTTTGGTAAAATATAAAAAAAATCTCTGGAAAGGCCATCTTTAATAATATAATACTTTATCTTCTTACGGGGGGGGGGGGGGGTAAACTCACCCCGTAAATCCGCCACTATGCCGGGTAAATCTCGACAAGCGCCATCTTATTGATCGTTTTTTATCACTGCGAGTTGAGTAACTTCTCGGTCCTACTGCACTTGCAAGCAAGCCTCAGAATGCTCTCTCGCTCCCAAATTTTGGCGCTTTCAACCATGTGTAAAGCATGGGATGGAAAATTTGACGATATTTCAACTACGGCATTGAAAATGTCCACCATTATTATCATACAGGGGGCCTATTCTCTAACAAGAAAGCAATATGTTTTTCAAAGCAATATGTCTATTTCATTCATTTTCTTTAAACAAATGAATGAAATAGAAACATTGCTACGAAAAGCATATTGCTTTTTTGTTAGAGAATAAGCCCCCTGAAATCCGCGAATTTCGAATGTTTATGGACAAAATTAAGCTAACAACACTGGGAAAAAGAGTCGGTTCCGGAACTCGGTTGAAACAGTATTCTCGGTTGAAACAGTAGTTTCAACCGTTAAACTTAACCGTGAAAAATAAACTTTATTCTGTTAAAGACGGCTCCAACAGTTATTTGTTCGGTCAAGAGTGCAAACAACCGTCAAAAAGACTCTTTTACCGTGTATTTAACAGACTTTTCTACACTTTCACGTGCTTAACCGTACAAACAAAGTCGGTTGAGCTGAAAACTTGTCGCCCAGCCGGTGTGAATAACGGTAAAACCGAGGTGAATGACCGTGAAACCGAGTTTAATAACGGTAAAACCGAGTTGAATGACGGTAAAACAGAATTCAATGACGGTGAAATCGAGCTGAATGACGGTAAAACCAAGTTGAACGACCGTATTACCGACCTGAATGAAGGCTGAATGACGGTAAAGCCGAGTTGAACGGTCGTGTTACCGAGATGAATGATGGTAAAACCGAGCCAAGTGACGGTAAAGCAGAATTCAATGACGGTGAAGTCGAGTTGAATGACGGTGAAACCGAGTTGAGCGACCATGTTACCGAGTTGAATGACGGTAAAGCCGAGTTGAACGGTCGTGTTACCGAGATGAATGACGGTAAAACCGAGCGTAGTGACGGTAAAGCAGAATTCAATGATGGTGAAATCGAGTTGAATATGGCGATGTAACAGAGTTTAATGACGGCGTTACCGAGTTTAGTAACTGCAAAGCAGAGTTGAATGACGGTGAACCCGGTTCCACGGCCACTAATATCAAATATACTGACGTTGTACTGTGTGGGCGGACGATAAAACCGATGAAACGAAATTTTCATTTTCTAAAACTTCCGGATCTTGCAACTTTCGCAAATTGCCCTGGGTCCCAGGTCACAATCAAAGAAAGCGGGATATTTTTCGATGAAGAACATACACAAAAAATGTAAATCGAATCAAACTCAATGCTCCCATCGGTAGCCTAGTATTTATTTTTATTTAATGAAAGCATTCAGATACATATAGATATAACGTTACCCAAGAGGTCCCCTCCCCCATTTCGTCATCCTATAAAACTCTCCTGTTCTGGCAGTCTTAGACAAGCAGTTTTTAACCGACTTCACGCACTCGTAACTAGATGCAACAACTAAGTAGACGGTTCAGTAAGGCAACCCTTAACCGTCAAAATTCTGTTGATTCAGGGTGCTCTATCGGTTGAAGCACTCCCTCTCTTTGTTTTTAGCGGCATCTGCAGAAAACGCGCAAGGTCTGTCTTCCTCGCTGCTCCCAGTAACTTCGCACTTCTCATTATTTAGTATTTAGTCCTCGCCTGCTGAAGTTGTTTCAGTCACTGTAGTCAGTGAAAGAGTTTTTTTTTTTTTTTCGTGAAGTGATTTGAGTCGTGTTGAAATAAGAACTTGTGACTCCGAAATGAATGAAGATGTTAAAACTCTTTTGCAAGAGTGGAAGCTGAGCGACTACACGATTGAATGACGGTGAAACCGAGTTGAGCGACCATGTTACCGAGTTGAATGACGGTAAAGCCGAGTTGAGCGACCATGTTACCGAGTTGAATGACGGTAAAGCCGAGTTGAGCGGTCGTGTTACCGAGATGAATGACGGTAAAACCGAGCGAAGTGACGGTAAAGCAGAATTCAATGACGGTGAAGTCGAGTTGAATGACGGTAAAGCAGAATTCAATGACGGTGAAGTCGAGTTGAATGACAGTAAAACCGAGCGAAGTGACGGTAAAGCAGAATTCAATGACGGTGAATTGAAATGACGGTGGTGAATTTTCTACTTATTGTTTTGTACTATGTTTGAATATATTTCGTGTTTCTTCTTTCACGACTTCTTCGCATGTGAACTAAAATTTACGTTCATCCCATTTCCAATTTTAATATTTTTTGACCAATAACAGAATTTCAGAACACTCACTTTCACGGTAACTCATTTTTTTTTTTAGGGTCTCAAGAAAGGCTGAACCGAGCGTCGAGAGAAATCAGGATTTGAAATGGAAATTTAATCTGCGGTTTACCTCTGACGCTCGGCTCAACCATTTTTTGCGGCAAATTTGGCCGTAAAGAATCAGTAAGGCTAACCGTGAAAAGTGGAAGCACGTACCGAGAAAGTCGGTGACAAATTACCGTTTGTACCACAGTAGAAACGGTTTATTCTACCGTATGCCGACGGTAGTATATACCGTTATGTCACGGTTGACACCAGACTCAAGACGGTGTTTCTTAACCGAGTAGAGATACCTTTTTTGCCGTTGGGTAACCGTTGATGCAACCGTCATGACAGTAGAATTTTACCGTTTTTTTTTTCTGCTGATGCTACCGTATAATATCCAAAATTCGGTTCGCCACTACCGTAAACACTAACCGCCTGACACGGCTGTGATTACCGAGTATACGGTCAGCTTTCACCGATGTTAGACAGTTGCTGTAACAGACAAGGGAGTTGTGGGTCGGAAGAATCTACCGTAAAGTAACGGTTAGAGTTAACCGTCTAGTAACGGTTCATTCAACAGACATGTCTCAACTGACTGGGATCATGTGTTTAACCGTGTTTGTGGCTTGACCGTCAGACTCGGTTGCAAACATTTTACCGACAATATGCGCTAACCGAGTGCATTTAACCGTACCAAGCTTGTCGGTAGACTTTACCAACTCATGAGGGTTGCAAACATTTTACCGACAACATGCGTTAACCGAGTCAAGACGTGCATTCAACCGTATCAAGCTTGTCGGTAGACATTACAGACTCGTGACGGTTGCAAACATTTTACCGAGATTTCTCGGTTAAAATTAACCGAGAAAGTGCCTCTTTTTTTTCCCAGTGAAAGAGCCGAAAAGGTTCGATATGTGGAGTTTCCGCAACCCTGAAGTGGTGGATTTGGCAGTCGGTCATCGTGGGAGCCTGTCGAAAGCTCCGATACAAATTAGAAATTACTGTGAAGTCGTTGAGGTCTTCCTTGAAAAACTTGAAGGCCTTAATGAACATTCGATTGCGTGGGGTTCAAATCGTACAGCCAGATCGGAGATTTTTTTTTTATAGCATGAAACAGCGCGTGACTTTCCTGAGGCTGAAATGAGTGATTTCACATGTTGGCTACTAAACACAAGAAACGGCAAAATCACTTCTTTATCTTTACACGAAAAGCCTCATAAATTACACCGTTGCGTATGAAACGTGCATCTACTCATCGATGGACCCCCCCTTCTCTTACAACAATTACGGACTCCTATCCCATTATTCACCCCTCTAAGCCCTCCCATTTCACTCATCATCCGGTAATTTGAATCCTGCAATTCTCACCCATCGCCAAAAACCCCCATCACCATTCCTGTTGAGAACATTTCTCACCCTCCCCCCTCCATCCAACCAACACCCATTTCCGTCTTTTTGTACTCTCAACTCTTCGTCACAAGCACTTCGAGTTTCCAATCCCTCCCCCCTCCAACTCACCATCTATTTCAATGCAGCCGCTGCCATTTGCCTACCATTTACCTCTCTTTCCTTTACTTACAACGGGACGTATAAAGAAGCGTAAAAAAAAAAACGTTAAGCCGCTCCTACAACCAGAACTCCCCACCACACACACTCATCCCGACGATTCCTCACCTTCTTTTTTGCATTAGCATTTTCCAATTTGACTGAAGCAAAACTCTATTAACAAAACTTTTCTCAGCCTTAGCGTTGAAGAGAGAGAACCATGAAAGTGAGAGGAGGAGTTCCAACTTTTTTTTTCTTTTCCTTCACAGCTGCCGGGATTTCCTTTCTTCGTACAAAAAAAAAAAAAAAAAAAAAAAAAAAAAAAAAAAAATTGAATGAATATGGCTTTGGGAGGAACGAGGGATGGTGGTTCTGAAACTGATAACGCTCTAATTACGATTTAGATCTCTGAGAAAGGAAGGCGGAGAGCCTTGTTTCACAGCTTGGACATCCAATTTAACTTTTCCCCCTATTTTGCTACAGTATTCTGTGTGATTAAATCCACCTTAGCCTCATCAGTCCTCAAAATATTGTATAATTAGCCTTGGGGGGGGGGGGGCAGAATACCAAAAGCGTACCTTTTAGCGAATTCCCGGGGAAAAAACCCTTCATTACAGCTTAAATTACTCTGTGCCACGGGCTACTTGAAACCACCGCTGTAACTCAATAATGAAAACGAGTGAAGGTAAATGTATAAAGAAAAAGGAGCGATGGTGAAGACAAGCGACTAGGTAGAAGGTATTGTGAGGGTTGTTAGAGGGGGGGGGGGCTGAGTTGGTTTAGAGACAGTAAACCAGACAGAAAGAGGAGTGAGAGAGTAATGTAGAATGAGGTAGAAGCCATTAGTCGGCAATTATCGTGGAGCCCTTTGTTCTAGCCATGTCCTATAGAGACGAAACACGACCGCGTGGTTTCTATCTTCTCTTGTGTCGCGCTATGGGAAGGGAAAAGCCTTCTCTTTCCAGACTCTAGCGGGGTATTGACCACAAGGCGTTAAATGGATGGAATAGTGCAAGCGAACGCGATAGGCGTTAAGTGCCTTTGAAGTAAAACAATAGAAGAGTGGAGAGGGGGAGCACATTAGCTTGGGTTGAGCCCTAAATGGCATGAATACATTATTTTCTAGAAAAATATTGATGAGTGAAATCCACGACCGCTGCATCAACCCCTCGCCGTCCTTCATAACACAGCACACGCCTTTCGTACCACGTTAACATCAAAATTGTTAGATGGTTCAATATCAATTTCACTTCATCGCGATGTTAAGCCCCTGACTTCTGTAGAAACGAAAAACACTGAGAAAAGAGAAAAAAAAAAGGCTGATCCCAGCCACCAGTTTCCTCTATCTTAACACCATTTTCCACCAGCCCTCGCCCCAAAAACTCTAAGGAGTCCCGTATCTTTTCCTTTTTCGGTCCACCAAGCGTTATTTAGCAGATTATCTCCAGCCCTCTGTCTCAATTCCATCCCAAAATTCGAGGAGGGCTGAAAAAAGGGAGCGAAATAAATGCTTTTTGTTTCAACCAACTATATGGTTTGGTGGGGAGGGGGGAGGTGACTGTGGTGTTCTCAATTAAATACCCATCACCATTTAACAACAAACAAGGGAAAACTTTACGTTTAGTGCAATAAAATTATTCTTGTAGGAAGAAAACTGAGGAAGCTTAATAAAGGAACACGGGAGAAGGAAAATGGAGGACATCATTAGGGGCAGGCGTTTTCGGAGAAAAAGGGCGTTGCGCTGAGTTTAATTCAAGGACAGGTTTCTAAAATGATGATGACGAAGGGAAGTTTGGATTGAGGGATGGGGGGTAGTATTTTTAGACCTGCAGGACCGTCAAAGGTGAAGTTACTATGATGATGAGTGAACGAGAGGGATCGTAGGGGGGGGGGGACTAAAGTGAAGAGAAGTACGAATAAGGAGTTCTTGGAGAAAGCTAATGAAAACCTGCTTCCCTCCGTTTTAAAATTTCTAGGGAATCGAGGAATGAAGTAAATAGGGGAAGGAACTCTTTAATTTTCTCGATCACAATCACAGTTCGTTTGTCAAAAAATGTAGAAAAGTTACGTATTTCAAGGCACAAAAAAGGGAAGAGAATCGTTGAGAGCGTCCCACTTCAAAATCCCCCGCCCACCTAATAACATTGTTTTGAAAGTCCTCCTCAGTTTTTCAATAGCTCTCAACCCCCCCCCCCCCAACAATCCAAGCACAACATCAAAAATCTCTTCGAGAGGGTTGTCAAAAAGGTTTTATCTCTTTCTATGTAGACAGAAACGTTTAGCGTCTCCTGTACCTCCACTCACCAAACTCACAAATTTATGGGTACCAAAAATTCCGCATTTGAGCAAAAAATAAGTACCCGTTATTGATTGGAATAGGGAGTCGTCATCCGAATCAACCCCCCCCCCCCACCAACTTACCCAAACAGCGAAAAAGCTACAATGAGTGGGAAGGGGCCCACAGGGATGTCGTTTTCCACGCTAATAGGACTCCCGTTTCAATTCCATTCTTCTCAACGTTCTCCAAGAACCCTCCCCCCACCCCTCTCAAAGATACCTCACTGGTAAGGGCCTCAAGCGCTTGGAAAATCTTCTTTTTTTGTATCCGGAGACACCAGGAAATGAGAAGAGGCAGGAAGATACTGCCGCATTGTTAATTTAGAGGTTTTTGCAGGCTTTTTCCTTTTCCTTCCAGTGCATTTTTTTCTTCTTCTTCTGAACAGTGTGAATGCGTTTAAAAGTCAAAGTTGAAAGTAAAAGTAAAAGTAAAAGTAAAAGTAAAAAAAAAAAAGGCAAGCCGCGCATTGGCCAACGTCCCAAAAACTCTCCTCGGCGAGGAACTGACCAAGACTCGGCCAATACCGAAGTGGTACCTAAGTTTCCACCTTTCCTCAAATAACGTGTACAGTGGCTTCTAAGCGATCAATCAGATGTCAGTTATCATCAATCATTTCGTCGGAGTTCCTCAAATGCATAATAATCCATATCGATTGTTGGGCCGCGATTATGAATATGGCCCCGAGTGAAGTGATGCTGTGTTTTCCTGCTTTGGGGGCACGTCCTATTAGGAATTTGAATTAATAACAAATAAATTCTCCCCTGCCGTACTAGATTAAAGAGACCTCATTTTTTAATTGTCAAAACTTAATTAAATGTCTCTTCTTCCACTCTCACTTTTTCTGGACGTCGAATTCATAGTGACTTCTCACAAATTTATTTTCCCTTTAAATCTTTAAAACCAACAATGGAATGACAATACTGTATTTTTCTAACGCCTTATCTTGCGTTAGAAAAACGCTCGTCTGCACCGAGCCTTACAGTGCAGTCAAAAAACTTTTTTATGAAAGGCTCCAAGCGGGTAAAACTCGTCCAGCCCGGAGACTTGGTTCAAAAATTTCATGTTTAAGTGGAATAATAGATCCGACTAGTGCCGAGTTATTGCAGAGAAGGGGAAAATTTGTAAAAATGCCTAAATTTGAGATGTTTGATAGAAATAGAATGGTGGTTCCTAACGTATTTGTGATTGCTGGTGATTGATTTGGTCGAATGAAAGCAAAATCAAGTCGATAGAGGGCCAATAATTTCCGCGTCATGTGAATTATAACTTGACATGTTTCTGGACCCTGAGGGCCCAAATTTCCAGATGGTTCTAGGAACATCTGTTTAGAAAGTTAACTGAATTTACCACTTCTTTCTGTCCATAAGAAACTTGTCGATCTATAGTACTAAGAATACTTGTTTTCACCCATAAAGTTGCGACAGTTTTAAATTTGATGAAAATTTCAATGGTAGACCGACGTTACTGTTATTTCTTACGTATTTTTCAACGTGGAATCTCACAAATCTCACTATAGTCTTCTTGAGTTAAGACCAAAAGTGCACAATAAAGCCTGGTTTTTGGGACTGGAATAGCTAGTACTATCTTCTGGCGCTTGAAAAACATGTAAATTCTTGGATGAGATCAATGAAACTCATTCTGTCCACGTATTTATACAACAAAAATGCAACCAACACCAGGTCTCTATCATTGATAGCTTTCGATGCACGCCAAAATTGGTGACTTTACTGTTGTCATTCTTAAAATAGGGCGTGTAATGCGTTCAATTATGTTTTGTTTTTATGACTTGCCATAGTCCACATAACAAAAAACGACTATTTTGTTTAAATTTTTAAATGAATTTAACCCTCCACGGGAAAACGTAAGCGACAATGAGCTGATTCAGCAAACGTATCCGCCTAAATCGTATCCACCAAATAACAGAAATTGCTTTCCCATGATCGATCGTAAGCGACAAAACATGTTTAAAAAGTATCTTGCTCACGGTAGAAAGTTTTGAAATTATGAAAATACTTAAAATGAATCAATAGGGTCACGTACACAAATTTTCAAGACAATCAGACGACATTAAGTTGTCCTAAACGAAAAATGCGTCTCCTGTAAAGTTGGCAAGTGGCGCTTACGATACTTTGCCTTTCCAGTAACGATATGCTAAATTCCGAACAGATGGGTAAGGCCATAGAAACGGAGAAACTGAACACAAAAAATACGAAATAACTGGGGGCCTATTCTCTATTAACAACAAGCAATATTTTTTTCGCCAGCCATGTGTTTATTTCATTCATTTGTTTGAAGAAAATCAATGAAATGAACATAATGACTTCTAAAAAGCTATTGCTTCGGAGTTAGAGAATAAGCCCCCAGGGTTTACGTCGATAACATATGTTAAACTTCAGAGCATGAATACCCCTAAAGACTGTGTAGCCGCTGTGTAGCGTCTATACGTAACCATAGGGCCCGTAGTAAAAGTTTTGTCGTTCAGTTCTTTAAATATTTATGGTGGGAGTGAACAAATGGAACTATCGAAATGAAGCAACGCATTCGAGTTGAGAGTCCATCACTAAATAGACCGAGAGCTGGCGACAGTCCCATTCAACCGGAAGAACATAGTCACGAAAGGTATGCAAAATGATGGCATTTGACCCCCTATATACGAGTCCGGAAGTCTGCCATGCTGTATCTGGGGCCTAAGGATTTTATAGCAGAACATAGTCCTGAAACTAGTCTCATTCGAAAGGTTTTATGGAGCTGATTACGAATATGATCGTCTGCCACCGTCTGCCTGGGGCATTTGCCATCAGTGACTCACCAAACTCACGAAATTCCGTAAACTTTAATTAACCGGAAGAACATAGTCCTGAAACTGGTCTTATTTGGTCTTATTCGAAAGGATCTATGGAGATTATTACAAATATAATCGTCTGCCGGTGTCTGCCTGGGGTATTCGCCCTCGGTGGCCAGTCAAACTCCCTAAATCAGGGATATTAATTATCCCTGATATAAATTAAGCTAAGTCCGGAAATGCGACAGGTTTCATGTGGCTGAATACGAAAATGATCGTCTGCCGGTGACTGCATGGCGCACTTGCACTCAGTGACCTATCAAACTGCTCAGAGGGAAAATGATTAACCGGAAGAACATAGTCCTGAAACTGGTCTTATTCGATAGAATTTATGGGAATGATTACAAACAAATATAATCGTCTGGCGACGTCAGCCAGGTGCATTTGTCACCGAGGGCCGGTCAAACTTCCTACTTCAGGGATATTACTGTTAACCGAAAAAACCAAGTCCGGAAAATGGTCTTCTGCCCCAGGCAGACGGCGCGGCGGCAGAAGATCATATTCGTAATCAGCTCCATAAAACCTTTCGAATGAGACTAGTTTCAGGACTATGATCTTCCGGTCAATCATTTTCCTCCGGTGCAGTTTGACTGGTCACTAAGGGCAAGTGCCCCAGGCAGACGATCATTTTCGTATTCAGCCACTTGAAACGTATCGCAAAAGACCATTTTCCGGACTTAGTTCTTCCGGTTAATTAATATGCCTGATCTAAGGAGTTTACCGGCCACCGAGGGCAAATGCTCCAGGCAGTCGCCGGCAGATGATTATATTTGTAATCATCTCCATAAAACCTGTCGAATAAGACCAGTTTCAGGACTATGTTCTTCCGGTTAATTAAAATTTACCGAATTACGTGAGTTTGGTGAGCCACAGAGGGCAAATGCCCGAGGGAGACGATCATATTCGTAATCAGCTCCATAAAACCTTTCGAATTGGACTAGTTTCTGGACTATGTCCTTCTGGTTAAATTGAATGTCCCAAATTAAGGACTTTAATTAGCTATAAAATCCTTAGGCCCCAGATACAGCATGGCAGACTTCCGGACTCGTAAATAGGGGGTCAAATGCCATCATTTTGCACACCTTTAGTGACTATGTTCTTCCGGTTGAATTGGACTGTCGCTAGCTCTCGAACTATAAGTGGACAGACTTTGGCTGGCGTGTTTGAAATGACCTAAAACATCAAAACTCGCGTATGTATTAACTGTTTGGTTATTTTACGAACGGATCACGATTTATGCTCTATTTTAGTGTGAATACACCGTAAAAAATAGATGTATGAATAAGTTCTGACTCATGAAACTTCCTAATCCGGGAAACCACATTATTTCCAAGGTGATCCAGCAGTGTTTGTATTTATCGAGTTTGAGGCGAGGCGAGGAGAGGCGGACCATCCCTGGGCGCCAGTTCAGAGGGGACCCCGAGAAGCTTATAAAATGGGAAAATTGGGATTTTTAGGTTTTGTGCTCATGGATGTGAGAAAGTGAAAAGGAGACTTCCAATCCTGTTGGACAGCGAATACTCTCTCGGCTCACTGACGCGGATACCCCTTGAACCACACGAGTGTATTGCGTTGAATGGAAAACGCCATTGAACTCGTAGAATAAAAACGGAAATTCGCGGTAAAAATAAAGAATTACCGCCAATTCACGGCTGAAAATGGGTGTAAGCGATGATTGCGGCTGAAACCAAGAAATAGAGCTACTCATGGCTAAAAATGTAAATTTAACGTTCCAATCGAGAGAAACGTAATTTCACAGCTATAAAAAGCTCTAATAAATTAACATCCATAGGGGAAGGCGCTAATTAGCAGCTAAATTAAGAAAAACGTCAATTTGTCAGTTGAAATTTGAAAAAAAACACTATTTCGGGGCTAAAATTTTGAAAAACGTAAGTTCAAGTATAGAATTGAAAAGCACCGTTAATCCGAGGCAGTTTGGCCTAAAATTTAGAAAAAAAATATTCATAAATAAAAGGTAAAAGGAAATTCGCTCCGGCAGCTGGTGATCGGAAAGAGTGCATTTCATTTCGTATTCGGATACCCTAAGCCTAAGCCGTCCCAGACGTAATAATTTTGATACCATGCACTATTGGTCTCATCGTGCTGGTGGCAAACATGAGTCATGACATTTTTTTTTTTTTTTTCAAAGTGAAATGTACTAAAATCTCCAATGTACTATATATTTTCCAACATGAAAAACCGCTGTTTTGGCTATGAAACCTTGTATTACGTGGTATATTAATGTTTTAAATTCAAATGTTTGCATTGACAAATTAGCAACACCAATCTTGAAATAAAATATTAAAACTGGCCGGATTTTGCATTTTTCCGCTTGAAAGTGACGTCACTGCACTGTAAAAAGTACTAGGGCGGTAAATAATTTCTCCATTGTTATAGAGCATTTCTTAAAAATATTGAGCGTTATTTTGTGGCTAGATTAATACTTTAACCTCTGTTTACAATGGGCTCGTTGTTAAACTATAACACGATTAATTGTGATTAATCCTTCCCACTTATTTTACATGTGGTGAAAACAAAACCTCATCAAACCCTGACCAAGTGCTGTGCAATTTTTTGAGTTTTACGACGGGGCCAATGTTGTGACGTCACATCCCATATTTTCATTTTTTGCTTGGGAGTGGGGCAAAAAAGTTGTAAAGTGTTTTTTCGTGATCATTTCATCATAATAACTCATTTTCCACGCATTTCAATTTTTGTTATTTTTCCGGAAAATGGTCCATTCACTGCTAAAATTCAGAAAAACCGTAACTCACTGCGGGAATGTAGAAAATGCGCAAATTCACGGCAAAAATGTGGATTAGCGTTCAGAGCTATAAGTATGAAAAAAACAGCTAATTTGACGCTAAATCGAAAAAAAACTCAAATCAGTGGCTAAACAATTTTTTCATAGGCAGCCAAAGTTTGTACCAACCGCTAATTTGCGGCTGAAGCTGAGGGAAACGTAAATTTATGATTAAAATTGAAAAACAAAAAACGCCATTTTGCCGCTACTTACTGGAGCAATGTTGCCTAAAATTGAGTAAACAAATGAATTCACGAATAAATGGGGGATAACATGCTAATTCACTGCTAAAATTGAGAAAAAACGCTGCTAATTTGCGGTTTCTTGGGACAAATCAGGTTAAAATCGAGAAAAAAGTGATATTTCATGGCTTTAAACCAATTGGTGGTCATATCCATTTTAGCGTTTACGCGTTTTTTTATTTTTTATTTTTTGACTACTCCGTCACTGTTGGCTCCGGTGACGACCACATTGAAATCACCGTTCCGACCCTCTAACGGTGACATTCCTCTTCACTTATATCGCCTCTTCATTCGTCACTTCTATCGCTTCACTGCGCTAGAGTCTCTCGAATTAAAATATTGGAGCCGTCACCTAGCCATCGTCGCAGGTCACCACATAGCACTTTACCAGTTCCTCTATCGCCCCAATGAACTCAGTAGCATTCTCCCCAAGTCTATCCCTCGTCTATTGACTTTTCTTGGACTTATCGTTAATATTTAACCTTTAGTGTAGGTAATATATTTTTATACACTTTGTTTTCTAAGATCTGTGCTACGGTGATTTTGTATAATTTTACTTTTTTAAAAACACCTTCCTAGGTAAATTCGTGCATTGCAGTTTTTGAGCCATGACTCACCTTCATGTTTGCATTTGAAGCTGTGGGTTTGACGTTCATAGGAGTTTTCCACGGATAACTTCTTAGAAAAAGATTTTTTTTATTTTCATAAACGATGCAAACAAAATTGATTTGCGAAATCGTGTCTCTCATTTGCCCTATTAATGACATTAGGCGTTTACTCAAACGAACTGCTACAGTAGTCACTTAAGTGACAAAATCACTGGTTTCTGTCACAGTGACTGCACCGTCACCGGAGCTTGTTGTCACTGTGACCGACAAAAGCTGTCACGTCAAACCTCTAACTATGGATCTTAGTGCGTTGTTTTGAAAGCCTTGTATAATTTTACGATTTGCTTGTGCGGTGCATCCCCACAGTTGGGCACCATAAGTCCATACTGGTCGCAGGACCTGTTTGTACAATGTTATTTTGTTTTGGTTAGACAGTTTTGGGTGCCTACCCATGATCCAGTACATTTTTTGGAATTTGATGTTGAGCTCTCTTCTTCTTCTTCACATGCTCTTTCCAACGGAGCTTTGCATCCAGGGTCATCCCTAAGTACTTGGCTTGGTTGGAATACGAAAGCTCTTTGTTATTGAGATACGCCGGTATGTAGTTTATCGACCTATTGGTGAAATCCACGTGTACCGATTTCGTCTCATTCATTTTGATTCTCCACCTCACTGCCCATCTGTAGACGCTGGAGAGCGCTTGATTCAGTTCTCGAACTGAGCTCTGGTTGTCTTCGCCGACTGCAAGCAATGTTGCGGTGATGATGTTGCTATTTTCCGGGATGTCGCCAGTGTACATTAGGTACAGTATTGGGCCTAGTACACTACCCTGAGGGATCCCTGCTTCAATTGGTTTCAGATCTGAATATTTATCAATCTGCTTCACCCGAAAGTATCGTTCTGAGAGATACGAATCCAGTAGCTCTACGTATCTGTAGGGCTACGTTGTCTTCAACTTATACTTAAGTCCGTCATGCCATACTTTGTCGAAGGCCTGCAACACATCGAGAAAAGCTGCTGAACAGACATTTCTTTCTTCTAATGCTCTTTCTATAACGTTGACGATTCTGTGTACCTGATCAAGTGTAGAGTGACTTCTCCGAAACCCAAACTGATGATTAGGTTTTAGCTTCCGAGCCTCGATTATTTCAATCAATCTCTTACTAAGGAGCTTCTCGAAGAGCTTGGACATGACCGCGCAGCGAGATAGGCCTATACGACGTCAATTCTTCCGGCTGCTTCCCTGGCTTGGGAAGCATGATTATTTCAGCAATTTTCCATAGCCTTGGGACCTTTATTTAAAAAATAATAATAATAATAATAATAATAATAATAATAATAATGAAATATTATTGAGCGATTCCGAAATTCTGTTTAAAAATTCGTGATCTGTTAGACGGATTTTTTTCCGTCAGCCACTTTCAAATTCGGGACACCTGACGGGAAATCCGTAAAAATGGCAACGCTGCTGACATTTTGCTTTTCCCGCCAAGAAACTCTTGAAATTATTAAAAAAGCGCTCATTTGAGGCTAAAATTGAGAAACACTATTGTGAACTCGTGGTTTATCCGATAGCCCTTTTACTGCTAAGAATGCAGAAAGCTCGCTAACGCACTGTTCATGGGGCAAGTTTGTGGCTAAAATTCAGATAATGCTGCAAGGCATGACCTAATGTGAAACAAATCAAGAAAACGTCAATCCATGGTTTCTGGAGGACACTTCATGACTTGGTAGATGAAAAATAGGTGATTCATGACTATAAAAGATAAATCCGCTAATTCACTGCTAAAACCGGGAAAAAGCGCTAATTCGTGACTGAATGCGAGCAATTGCGTTAATTCGCTGCTAAAATTAAAAATAAACACAAGTTCATGGCTAAAATTGAAATAAAACGCTGATTCATGGCTAAAATAATTATTAAAATGCAGGTATTTGTGCGTGGCTAAAATTATTCAGGCCTAAAATAGAGAAACCCCACTTCTACTAAAATTGAGAAAGAACGTCAGTTTTCTTTAAAATTATATTATTGCCTAAAATTATTATATGATCGGTGAAAAACGAGTATAGACGACTCTTGTTTGGTTTAGTGATTTTTTTTTTTCCGCTTTGTTTGGGGTAGTTAGGAGGTAAACACACTAAAACTCCTCGGACGTCCGATGTGAGCGGGCTGATGGAGACCACCGGGAAGGTAACTTTTGTTTCTATTTTTCCTAATGACATCGGACGCCACAAATTGTAGCACCAGTGACCTTCTCTACGAATGAATAGCTGACGAAATTTGCCACAATTTTTTTGCCAGGAAAGTCTTCTTATTCTTAATAGTTTCCAATAACTTACGTGACGCGGAAATATTGGCAAATTTTGTTAAGCCACAATTTTCAGCCGTTTTAGACTTACGCGACAGTTTTACTTGTACGTGGCAACCTAACGACGGTTAAACGTTGTCTCTTGCCGATACGTTTTGTATGATAAGAGTTTATGACCCAAAATAAGGTTTGGTGCTTTGAAAACTAATTCTGCAGGTTCGCATCCATCAAATAACAAAATTACGCGAGTTTTTATTCTGTTCGATACTCAAAATTTTGCGGGTTTGACCATTCTCTCTGATACTCCAAGTATCAAAACACGCGGAATTGTGGACTCCGGGGTGGATTCACCTTACGTTTCTTCTACGTTTATTTTCAAATGAACCAAGAGATCCCCCGCCTCCTATCCGTCTGTTCCACTTTTTAAATATTTTATGATGATTATATAGTGACTTTGAAAAGAAGAAAAGGGGGCACCTTCTAGGTATTCAAAGAGATTTAAGAGAATCGTTTCTCCACCGTTCCCGTCCAAGCTATAAAGCTATACGTTAACGTGCCAAAGTTACACGCCAAGCATCAATATCATTCCTTTCAACTTTTTCCACGTTCCGCGAACCCTTTTCTAGTATTTTCCTTCATCTCGCGCCCGCGTCGTAGTTGTCGTCTTTAAAAGCGAAAAGATCAAAGATCTTTCTTCCTCCGGAGCAAAAGCACGCCTTACAAGTTACCCCTCGTCTTTTTCACCTTTTCGCATCTTATAAGATTGGCTTGATGGAACTCCCCCCCCCCCAACCGCCCACCCCCTGACTACCTTTGTACTGCTTGATTGAAGGTTTCAACAAAGGAAAAAGTAAATGAGAAGAGAAGAAACAAAAAATAATTTATCGCAAACGTTTATCACAGGGCAGAGGATCTGGGTCTCGTCCTACATATTACAAACGTTACAATTATTATTCCACCGGACTGCCTTTGACCTCTGTGCAAATATCAATTAATCGGTCTCTCGCTGTCTCATAATAACTAATTGACACCCTTGCCCCTTTTATTTTTGTTCTTCAACGTTTCGAAAACCTTGTAATCATCAAAACAGAGTAATGAATAGAGTGGGATGGTTTGTGTGTTTTCCTTTTCTCTGGTGTACTGCGCGTGGGAGAGGTCGCTGATGGTGCTGCAACGGCACACTGTCCTTTTTGAAATGCACAGTTTCAAAGTGATCAGAAGAACGGGGTGATTGTGGGTACTAATTAAGCTGATGGACAGGCTTTATTAAGGGGTCTCCACTGCTAACCGACTACATAATATAGGTTTTTTGGCGGTTGTTGCACCCTTGCTACATGTTCTATTCCCTTTATTCATTGATACGCCCCTTATGAGAAACGATGAAAGCCTTTTTTTAATTTCTTCACTGAATGGCTAGTGGGAGCACTTTTATCGAAATGACCGAACATTTTTTCGTCACGAAGTGTTTTATCCCATAGTCAAATTTTTCTCTTATTTGATGATTTATGAGAAGTAGAAACAATATTTTTGAGAATGGAAGCCCTTCTGTGGTGCTCGAAGTAGCTATTACGAGGACGTCAAAAGTTTCTGTTGGTGTGTGGCAGTTAACTGTTTTGGATTGAATGTGCTTCACTTTAATAACGAGATTCATCGGGACCAAAGATATCATAATAATTTTAAATGTCTTTGCAAACTCCAACAAATCGAAAATTGTGGCTGAATTGAAGAAATGCAGTCAAACAGCACTTATTCAGATATTCAGCTCGTTATTCGGCGGGGTAGGGGCGCATTGGTAGCTCTAGTCTAGTCAGCTATCATTTTGCGTCTATTTTTAGCCCCTCCCCCCATTTGATTTAGACTACACCACTGGTGTCCAGGTATTTTTCACACAACAAGCGACCATCTAAGCCTAACAGCACCAAAAAATAAAAACAAAAATACGTTACCTTCTTCACCACAATGCTGAAAAAGGCAAGAGGCGTAGATCAAGACACAATGTGCCAGGCGGATTGTGGTCTAAGCGTAACCAATAACAAAAACAATGATAGATGAAAATAAAAAACGATGGGTAAGATATGCATGCACGCCCATCATCATAACTATCGATGACCCCAACACGTAAAGCGGCCCATAAACGTACAATAATATTGCGCAATAATAGGGGTTGTACAATAAAATTGAACGTTTGTGGGTTGTATTGATGGGTTGCACAATATAATGAACAACCTTTTTTTTACCCCTAAACTTCTGGAAACGAAATATTGTACAAATTTATTGCGCAATATTTATTGTACGTCTATGGACCCCTTAAAACTCTCTCGTAACGGCCTCATCTTAACTTTTCCCCTTTGAATGTGTCGGATGAAATTGTCGCAATTAAAATAGAAGAAGAAGGCACGCAGAGCCACAATAATTTTGTTACTGCGCAAAATAACACAATAGTCATGTTATCAAATAAATTAAGAATAGGATGACGAGAGAAAACCAAACAAGGAAAAGTAATGTTATAAAAAAAGAAAAATATATACTTAGAACAAAGGGCACGCATTAAAATGAACTGCTAAGAATGAAAGTTGAAGAATGAAAAATGCTACCATCTTCTGGCTTATTCAGTGTCAAAGGTACTTGAAGTCTTCATGAAAAGAGAGCAAGAGACGCGTGAATAAATAAAAGGAACAAAGAAAAGAAATAACTAAGGAATAACGAATAATAAATAAAGCAGGTTCTATACAATAACTAATGTAAAATAAAATATTATGAAATAAAGGATGAAGGAATGAAAAATAAAATAGAATTAGACAAATATGCAGTCATCCACGATTGCCCAGAAAACTATAGCGAGAAAGAACGAGAAGAGAAAGAGGGAGAAAAAGAAAAAAAATATGTAAATAAAAAAAAGACCAAGAATATGAGTTGGAGATTGAAAGAGGGCACTGTAACCGGAAGTTCCGGTTAGTCGCTAAAAGTCCCCCTCCTCCCTTGATATAAAACGATTCTAAGGAATAAACCTGAATAAATATACATATGTCGCAGGATTTTTGTCGAATCAGTCTTTTTCTAAAAATCCTAGCCTTTTTGTAAAACGCCGCCTTTTTGTGGAAAACTCTATTTTTTTCTCAATCAGCCTGGACCATTTAGCCTTATTACAAATAGGCTGAGGGTTTTCAGACTCATTGTCGAAGCAACTTGAGATGACAAAATGCCTAACTTGTCTAGGCTCTTTGAAAAGAGGCGTAAATCGTTTCGCCGTATTGTGTTACACCCAGCATACTGATAGTGATAACGAATCACTTGTGTGTCTAGAGAGTTCTTCAGCGTGCGCGTACCGGGTTTTGAAAAAAATCGGACTTTTCATTGTGATTTTTGGTTCTCTAACGTTTAGTGTTGTTCCGTGTAGTTGGTCCGCCGAAATGCAAGTTGACGAAATTGGAGTTGTCGTTGAACGTGAAGGGAGCGTGACCTCGAACGACGAACGAAAAGAGTTTTACGCCCGCGTCGATAAATTCTATGAGGGTCGAGATAAGTTTGAAGAAACCCTGGACCAGACAACACGTCGCGGACGTAGTAAAGACAGTGAAGGACGCTAGAGCTCTTTCGACGGTAGGTGATCAGCGCACTAGTTATCATGACCACTATGCCTCCAAGTACGACGTTACAGAAATCGGTGATCGTGAAAACTTGATCATCAAACGTCACAATCTGAGCGACCCGATAAAAACCATTGTTCTCATTGATGAGTACTACGAAACTCTGGAAGCGATCCACAAGGCTTGTGGCCACGGTGGCCGGGATAAGATGATATACGCATTAAAAAATAAGTACGTAATTCCAAAACCGATCGTCGAGATTTTCATCTCCCTCGGTCGTGTCTGCCTCAAGAATCGTTCTCAACCTCGTAAAGGGCTCGTGTCCAAACCGATAATTTCGTCAGATTTCAATGTAAAGGGACGGGTCGACCTTATTGATTTTCAGTCTTCGGCAGACGGTGGCTTCAAGTGGTTGATGAACTATCAGGATCACGCCACAAAATTCATCCATTTGAGACCACTCCTTTCTAAAAGAGCATCAGAAGTTGCCACTGAGCTCTTAAAATCTTCCTGGAATTCGGAGCTCCAAAAATTTTGCCGAGTGACAATGGGCGTGAGTTTGTGGCAGGTGTTATAGAAGAACTGATTTCACTTTGGCCTGACTGTAAAATTGTCCACGGTCGTCCTCGTCATCCCCAGACTCAAGGAAGCGTCGAGAGGAGCAATCAAGACGTTGAACACATACTACGTGGCTGGACGCTCGACAATAATTCAACGCGATGGAGCATAGGATGCTACTTTGTTCCATGGCAAAAACATTCTTCGTTTCACCGGACAATCGGAAGATCCCCTTACCGGGCAATGTTTGGGATTGATCCGAAAGTTGGACTTGGGAACTGTGGGATTCCTCCATCTGTACTAACAGGAATACAGACTGAAGAGGACTTGGAAAGGCTTGGAGCCCTCCAAAAAAATCAGGAAGGCACCAATCATCTCGCAGAAGAAATGTCTGACAGTGCCTCGCAACCAACGTGTATTTCTTGTCATCAGGCTGACCCAGATGATTTCACGATGGACAGTGATGAAGGCCAGGGGTCGCTCCTGTGCTTAAGCTGCAAGGCAGAACGGTCAATTTTTAAAGAAAGGGAGTCAGCATTTAAAAGCACAAAACGAAGTGCGGAGAAAATGCTCCAATCAGCCTCTAAGAAATTGCATCCTCTACCGATTGGCAGCTCAGTGATTATTGCTCTTCCAAAGTTCGACAGAGGACCTCTCGATACGAGGAATGTGGAAGGCAAAATTATGGACTTCAGAAATGGCGTGTACAGTGTGGACACGAAAGTTGGCGTGATAAAAAACTGGTTCCCAAGAAACGAAATTCAATCGTCTTCTTCAGCGGTTGAATTAACGGTTCCAGATAAGGCTATCACGTTGCGAGAGGCCGTAGCAGCTCAGTCTTTGTTTGGTGGGCAGGGGTTCCAAAGATGTGTTTGTAAGCCTTCCCCTTCATATTGGGGAAATAACCCATATTTTCCCAATAATTTCCACGCTAACGAGGAATTATACACGTTTCGGCTCCCCCTCCTTCCCCCGATCTACTCCTTCCCCTCCACTTTTTCGAAAAATAAAAACGTTTATCGAAGGATACTATTACTTCATAGTTTCGTTTAAAATACGGGGTCACTAGGTTTACTTGGTGAATGATGGTGAATTTTTAAATATGTTTACCATTATTTTCACCCGCTTCCCTCGACCTGGAATGGCTGGTTAACGAACTTGGGCTAGGGCTCTGTACGATCCATTTTTGTGCCAAGTTTCCATCCGCTAGCATCATTTTTCGCAGTTGTGGTAACGAGGAATTCGGAACTTCCACCTCCCACCATGACTACCCTTCCCTCTCCACTTTTTCGAAAAATGAAAACGTCTATTGTTATTACACCGGGTTTTTGTGCCAAATATGGTATCACTAGGTTAGGTTATACTGGTGAATGGTGGCGAAGAAGTGGAAACTAAAAAACGTTGAAATTAAAAGTTGGTATTTCTATTTGTATTTTCGTTGAGTGTGAAATACAAAATACTTTTGAAAATGTATTTCAAATGCAAAGCCCAAAATACTTTCGAAAATGTATTTCCATGTACTTTTTCCAAAAGTATTTAAATACAATTACAAAATACGTATTTTGTATTTAAAATACAAAGTATTTTAAATATTCAAGTATTTTGCCCACCCCTGGCCATAGCTTATAGTTAGCCATAAGATGCATACCCCTTTTATTTCGCGCTTTTCTTACTTGGTAGGCTAATTTTTATTCAGTTATGTTTGTCCCTAATTGCAAGATTTCAAGAATATAAATTTGTTTCCTTGTTTTTATAGCCATAGTCACGGAATACTATTGTTTACTCCCTTCGTCAACACTCTTTCCGGCCTCGGAAGAACCCTAGTAACTACCCGACGAAAGAGTCCGTGACAGCACCAACAAAGATCGCCAAGACCACGAACAGATAAGTCCGAGTAGTGGGAGGCGCAAAAAACAACTTCTTGCGGAACACCGGAAACGTTTTGATTGACCTAATCTCCCAGGGTATCGCATTCCAGAGCCTGGTGACCTCAATAATAAACCTATGGGCGAAGGCGGACGTTCGATGGGCCGGAATCATCATCAGCCTAGTCCTACCTCGAACACCCGCCAAGGGCGCATTAAAGGAGATCATTTCTCTAGAATAATTCGGACAGCCCGTGAGCAACAGCTTGTACAAGAAGTACCCGAAAATAAATTTTCTCCTTACAGCAGGCTTAAGCCATCCGAGCTGGGAGTAGTAGGGCGTCATGTGACAGTCACACGGGAGATCAAGAATGAACCGCCCACTGACTGTCCCACACACCCACCGCTCCCTGTCGCACGCCGTCCAGCCTAAGCATGAGCGAAGACGACTCCTCAGTCCCCAGATCCTCTACCACCTGTCTCCGCCCCCCAAGGTACCGTGGCCACCCAGCGCAAGACAATGCTCGAGAACCCCAAGTGGTAGAATCGAATGCCCTGCTAAAATCGAATTGAACAACTATTTTGACCTCCCCACAGTCGATCGCCAAACGAATATCTTCCACCACCTTGAGTAGCGCAATCTGCGTACTATGGCCTATGGCCCTCTCTAAATCCCGACCGAATCTCCATCAGGGTCCAAGCGATCTCCTCAGGCCCAACATCCTCAAAATAAAAATTATCGTCGAAATACGGGACGGAGGGAACCTTGGTAACCACTGGAGTCTCGATGCCACTGTTCGCGTTCACAAAGTGCCTATTAAAGACATAAACCGGCAGTGCCAGCGGACCACTCCCACTCTTCGCCCATCCAATACCCAGCCCTCGGAGCCACTTCCAGAGATACGAGGGGCCTTTTTTTCTCTTAAAAGCTCATAAAAAATCCTTTCTTTGCAGCCCTGACGAGGGTAATGACCTCGTTCCGCGCCCGACAAAACCACTCCCTATCATCCGGCTTCCGCGATCTCCACCACCGCCTCCGCAACATCCGGCAGTGATCCAGGGTAAGGGCGTCCTAATTCCGGATCTTCAACCGTCTGGGAGCAAATTTATCCCAAATTCCCAGTAGAAACTTACTGACTGCTGGGGCCAACTCATTCACACACCGAATCGATCGTAACAACAACGACGATTCTCCAGAAAATTCCCGACTCGAAACCTCCCGATTCACGGCCTCCAAGTTACGCCGCCCCCATATAGGTATAGACCATGCCTTGCGGGTACGACAGGAGCGCGAGTCCACCATTGTCTGGACATTCCGTTCCTTGGAATCCACATCTAGCGCGAGAATAAAGAGGCAAATTATTGGCTGGAGGAATAAAGTAATTTTGACTGTAGGCGCGTAGCGGTATAGTTTTGGGGGGAGCCAGTTCCGTAGTTTCCGGGCTTTGATGGTCAGATTTTGGTGAGTGAACTTCCTCATTTCGAGGGAGAAGAAACCGGTGGCGTACCAAAACACGAACAAACTGCGCATGTGTTGACTCTCCGCTACCCTTTTATTTTTACAAATTCATTCCCACGCTACACGACTGTCTCGCCGTTTCCATCCCGTAAAAGTACAAATTGCAGTGTTTACGACCAGGCCCAACGCACTGACACGATGGGGCTACAAAAGTACATGAGTATAGATGTACGGGGTGCAGTTTCAAAGGAATTCGAAGGATTTTAAGCTCGGTGGAGAATGAGAGAGAAATCCTCTAGAATTGTGTACGAGTATGACGCGCGAGATGGAAAGGGTCAAATGGCACTGGGAAGGTCCCCCCCCCTCAATTCCACTCTTTAGGAATGTCATAGTCCGTGGTAGTTTCTCGCTTTTCCCCCTCCCATTGCCGTCACCTTTTAGTAGCTTTCCCAGATATCCGAAAACATGGCCGTTAGAGAACTCCCTAAAATAGTTCGAAGCATTCATATTCGGCCTATTATCATCTTCCAGTCCACCCATCCAACCACTTCACTCCGCACACAGAAAGCAGCCTTTCCTATACACTCATCGCGGGGGTGGTACTCCATTATGTTTTCCAAGTGGCGGAAGCAAGAGTTCAAATCTGGTCGTGAGGCGATGATGTTGTGAGAGTGGGGTGGGGTATGATTTCGCCGCACCGAATGGGGAGTGGAATGTTTGGACCGAAAACTGTTCACCGGAGTGTCAGAAAGGTTTAATTCCACGCCTCATCCCCCTATCTCATTTTCCTCAACAACAACCCCCCTCAAACCCCCTACCCGCTCCAACATAGTACCAACGACGCCAGAATTGGAGATGCTCACCCGATCGAGTTTTAGAGAAACGCCGGAAAGCGGAAAATCGAAATATAATGAACCTCAGCGGTTTTGCTGAGTCGTGATGGTGAAGGGGGGGGGTGTTTGGCAGTTACCGTTGAAGGCCGTGTCAGTGAAGTGCCACTGAAAAGGATGAGGTTTTCCTGTAGGCGAAACTTGACTGTTTGTAAAGTTGAAATCGTGTGGGGGTGCAAGGTGAGGGGTTGAGCGGGAGGAAATCGCGCTTTTTCATGTGGAAATTGATAGCATCCCCTTCCCCTCCACCAATCCCTTACCACATGTGCCATCACCGCCCCGGGAAGTTTATTTTTCTGACGAGTGATTGTTTCCCACTTTAATAACGCGCCCCAATCATTTTTCCCTTAACCTTTCAACCCCTCTCACCCTTTAACCATTACTTTCCCACCATTTTATTTATTATACATGGACGACTACAGTATAAGAGGAGAGCTTTTTTTTTCCTTTAAAAAAAAAAAAACTTTAATTCGCCGGGGATACAAGTTGGATGGAGTGGGATAAGCCTTCCAGAGTTCACTAGATGGCTAGCTTGAAGGCCCGGAAATTTACATACATATTGGCTCCCTCAGTTCAATTTTTAACATTAAAAAAAAAAAAAAAAAAAAAAAAAAAAAATTGCGTGGAAAAATGTGAATATCTGGCCTTGCATCAAGAGAGAAAGAGAGAGAGAGTGAGTGAACAAAAAAATATTTTTCTCTCTTGACTGACAGAACAGCGTAGCAGGCTGACAGTGTCAGGACACTAAGTACATGGGGGACGTGTCACGCAGTAGTGCTTATTTGAACAATAAATTCACTTTTTTTTTACGTCTATAATAAATGTACATTCGCCTTCTTCCAGGCAAGTTATCGCGTCTACTCAATTCACAGGACTGGGTCAAGGAGTAGGCGTGAAAACCTTCACTCCTTGACAAAGGGTGACGTATGGGAAGGAGGGCAAGTGGGGGTTAAGTAATGACGTCAAAGGATAAAAAATGAGAGAAGGCGAATAGGCACAGACGATGGAAACGAGAAGGACATGGGGTTCTCTGAAGGGTGTGAGCTTCACAGGGACGTTACAAAGGGGTTTGTGGGTGGTGGGGAAGAGGTATGATAGAGAGCGCGAAGGCAAGTTCTGGTTATGAAAATGTGATTTATAGCTGGGAGAGAGAGAGTGAGTGAGAGGAAAATTTACGAGCACACACATCGAGTCCACCTTAGCTCTCTTCTCAGAGCCCTTGCCCACCCCCCACCGCGCCACGGGGGAGATTATCCACCGATGTGAGACCCCTTTTCAGCCTCCGAACAGTACTGTAGCAGCGATTTCTGGTAGAGACAGTACAAATGCGAGGGAGAATAAAGAGAACAGTGAAAAAGAAAGAAAACTCAAGTTCTGTAATTAAAAAGAGAGTGAAAGGGTGAATCGGCTTTCTTTTGATAATTCAGATCCGTGAAATATAAATCATTCCTCGCTTGGAAGGCTCCTTCCATTCGTCAAATTTAAATTAAGAGGGAAATTAAATTAAAAAAAAAGATTGGGAGGAAACAATTTATTCACTCAGTAAAGTTTCAACCCTAAAAAGAAAAATGTCTAAATTTAAGCTTCTAAACAATTTAGTTTCCACCAGCAGCGCTATAATTCTCAACAGTTTTAAAGCCTTTCCGCCCACCTTACAATTGAGCACCCTTTAAATTGGGTTCAGGGAAATAGTTTCAAGGGGGAAAAGTCCATGGTGTACTGGAGAAGAGAATATTAATTACTTTCTGACCCACCATGAAAAGGGATGACACTATACCACTCCTTTCACCCTAACGCACACCACACCATAACTACCACCTAATAGCAATCTTTCTCTCTTCTCAAAGTGTCGGAGATAAACTTGTAGGAAGGGTTTTGCATAGTGTCGTGGGAGGGGGGGGTATCAAGGATGGAAGGGACATGGCTCTCCTTTAAATTCAGTTTAAGTCGAATCCGTAACAGATGACCACCCGGACCCTGTGACTTTCCTTCATCAACGACCCCCCCCCCCCGGCTTGACTATCCTCTATCTCTGGGTAACTTTATTCCAAAGTTTAGTTACTTTGGTGAGTGGCTTGAGCTTAGACGGTGCGGGGGGATAATCGATATTGATAACATACTCCAATCTCGTACACAGATTTGGTCCCTTATAAACAGAGAAACCAGATCTCTCTCCCACTCTACATCACCTTGTGATATGCAGAAACGCCTTCATTGTCTTCAACAAGGATGATGAGACTCTCTCCCTCTCTCTCGTCACAACTCGTAAATATTAATACACAACCCTCGAGCTCATCATTAATTCTCCTTTCAGCGTTACAAGCTGGTTGATAGAAGTGACGGCAGGATTGGTGCAGAGGAAGGGTGTGGTCCCAAAATTTCCATATGCACACTCTACCTCCTCGCAGCCAGCCCTATCACGTAGGCATATCGTATTAGTCTCGTCCAGCCTTGACTGAATCGGTGTTAGCAGTAACGGTGCTGGGGTTTGGCGGTGGATGGGGGGGGGGGCGAAAGGTGGAAGTAAAATTTCGCATTCCACCAGAAGTTTTGTAGTTTAGAAACAGTCGGTGTCCGGAGCGAGTGTTTCTATATTAGTTTTCCGAAAAGGTGGTGTGTCAAGAAGACGAAGGGAAGTGTGTAATAGGGGAGTTTAGCGTTGGTAGGGTCGTTCAGGGAGGGTATGAGAAAGGACGGGTGGGCATTTTTAATGAAAATTCAAGCAACGGTGCCGCAGTAGTTTACTTTTCAGAAAGGATGTACGAAGGCTTATAAAGCGGTGATGATGGTTGGGGTGGTAATTTGTTGGGACCCCTCCACCCCCACCGCTACCACGAGAAGAGGGAGGATGAAATCGAGAGGAATTAATAATTTTTCGTCTAAAAAGACGAAAGAAAGCTGAAAAAAGAATAACAGAGGCGAACACTGAAAAAAGATGAAGAAGTCTTACGAATAACCTGACGTAAAAGCACGAATAACGCCAACCCATTTGAAAATCCCTTCAACACCCTGTCCCTGACCTACCTGTCAAGGCCCTAAAAACACTGGAAAAAAACTGACTGCAGTGACTTTACATGAATAGAGTTGCCAACCAGGTGGTCGGGACACCCGAAACAGTCCCGGTTTGGCTGATTATGCCCCTGGGTCATCTGGAGGATTGGAAAAGGTTGCCAATCTTCATAAAAAATTACACACTGGTTAGTGCGAATATTATACGTATTTTAGGGGTCGGAAAAAACGTATTAATTAATGGGGGTGGAAGGTCCGCTTTCTGGTCACAGAGTCTTAAATTTTGGGACAAACTTGCTGTTTATCGAATGCGAATCGATCATTTAAGGGTCTCATAAACCACTTCGGCTCAAATCTAAACACTTTGAGCAGTCATCATCCCTCATCACTCCCTAAAGAGGACAAATTTCGCAAACTAAATTGTATACGACTCTCTCAGTAACCGATTTTTTGGTGTTCGGGCTCCAAAACAATCATATTATGTTTGGTTTTGGCTTCAAACGTCTGACCAATTTACATCCCAATTTCGAGAGGGTGAGCACTATAATTTAATAAGCAATTTCGAGGTGGTTGGCTCATTCAAATCGCAGTTTTGACACGAGTTGAAAAAAAACTAATATTGCTTGTTGGCGGCGTTACCAATTAGACGGATTTACCATCGGATCTGACGGATTCTGAAAGTGGTTGACGGGGAATAAATCCGTCAAATGGATGATCAATTTTTTAGCGGAATTCTGGAATCTCTCAATGATTTTTATTTTTATTTTTATCATTCGGTTAAACTTCACGACAGAAGTCGCTAAGATGGGCATCAATCAGAACACCGTGCCCGTTCAAACTCCACAATTTTGAGGACCTGCCATTTCACAGATTGCCTATTATAGATAAGAAAACAGCAGCTATGGTCCTGAAACAAACAATTTCTCTTTTTCCTATTAGTTCGCAAAAAACAAACAAACAAACAACAATATCACGGGTTTGACTCTTTCAAAAAGCTAAAGTTTGAAACTTTTCTCGCCCAAAGGTCAAATTTCACAGGATTGGACTATTCAGACCACAATTTGAAGGAATTTAAGAAAAAAATTGCAGGCTTAGCTCCTTCAAAACGCCAAATTTCAAAGTCTGGCACGTGCTAAGTCTTAAATTTAAGAGTTTGGCTCATTCAAATCCTAACTAATTTTTTCAAATAAACAACAATTTCAAATAACTAACATAATTTTTGAAATTCACACCAATGATAGCACTTGCTATCCTAAGAGACTACGTGAAGTTAATTTTCCGAAAAAACGTTTATTTTATTTTTAATGATTTTTCGAATGTCCAAAAAAATTCCCCCTGTTTGAAACGACTTCAGTTTGCGCGGGACGTTCATCTGTCTAATTCGTCATATCTCCGCCCTGAAGTTGTTACACCGTGGTGATGGCCAACTCAAGGTGTTGAGTGAGACAGACTGACAGATAGGTTCAACGTTTGTACGTAGGTTCAACGCGTTAAAACAATTAAAAACTTTACTGGCGAACGATTTGAGGGATGAGAGACGACTGGAAATTTTACTTAATTTTACGAGTGATGAATGTTAAGGTTGTAAACACAACAACAAAACTGATTACGTCATGAGTCAGTGATCCAGTCCGGAATTTCAGGAAAATTGTTTGTATCTAGCATATTTGGGTAATAACACGTAACAATTCTGACTTAAAACAACATCAGCGATGTCCTGGTTAATATTATATAATTGACTTAAATCATTAAATCAGTAATTATTTCAGTTTTATGCGGTCCTCCCCCGAGAAACATGAGCGGATAGTGCCCAGTGACGACACGAGTCACCAACTAATCACAAACGTTTATACTCGCATAAAAAATTGGCCTTTTTATTAATTAAATAACAAATAAATTTAGCACTTTTAGTGCCGAAATTTCATACATTATGTCTAATTAAGCATAAAAGGTCACAAAAAAAATACTTTTGGGGCAGAGTTCAACATCATGTTAGTTCCTCATTCCTTTCCTATCAATTATTTCACGGTATGGCTATTCATTCAGGAAACAAATTTCGTGGTTCTCGGTCTTTAAAACCAATTTAGCGCGTTTTTTTTTTTGTCTCTTGTGGGATTATTCGAGTTGTCGAAGTTTTTTTTTTTTTTTTTTTTTTTTTTTTTTTTTTTTTTTTTTTTTTTTTTTTTTTTTTTAACGAGCGGAACGTGCTAAATTGGTTTTAAAGACCGAGAACCACGAAATTTGCTTCCTGAATGAATGAGCCATACCGTGAAATTAGGAAAGGATTGAAAATACTCCAAAGTGGGATTTGAATGAGCCAAACTTAAATTTAAGACTTAGCACGTGCCAGACTTTGAAATTTGGCGTTTTGAAGGAGCTAAACCTGCAATTTTTTCTTAAATTCCTTCAAATTGCGGTCCGAATAGTCCAATCCTGTGAAATTTGACCTTTGGGCGAAAAAAGCTTCAAACTTTAACTTTTTGAAAGAGTCAAACCCGTGATATTGTTGTTTGTTTGTTTGTTTGTTTTTTGCGAACGATAGGAAGAAGATAAATTGTTTGTTTCAGGACCATAGCTGCTGTTTTCTTATCTATAATAGGCAAACTGTGAAATGGCAGGTCCTCAAAATTGTGGAGTTTGAACGGGCGCGGTGTACTGATTGATGCCCATCTTAGCGACCTCTGTCGTGCTCGTGAAGTTTAACCGAATGATAAAAATAAAAATAAAAATCATTGAGAGATTCCAGAATTCCGCTAAAAAATTGATCATTCATTTGACGGATTTATTCCCCGTCAACCACTTTCAGAATCCGTCAGATCCGATGGTAAATCCGTCTAATTGGCAACGCCGCCAACAAGCAATATTCGTTTTTTTTCAACTCGTGTCAAAACTGCGATTTGAATGAGACAACCTCGAAATTGCTTATTAAATTATAGTGCTCACCCTCTCGAAATTGGGATGTAAATTGGTCAGACGTTTGAAGCCAAAGCCAAACATAATATGATGGTTTTGGAGCCCGAACACCAAAAAATCGGTTACTGAGAAAGTCGTATACCATTTAGTTTGCGAAATTTGTTATCTTTAGGGAGTGATGAGGGATGATGACTGCTCAAAGTGTTTAGATTTGAGCCGAAGTTGTTTATGATTCGATAAACAGCAAGTTTGTCCCAAGATTTAAGACTCTGTGACCAGAAAGCGGACCTTCCACCCCCATTAATAGGTTTTTTCCGACCCCTGAAATATAATATTCACACCAACCAGAGTGTAATTATGTTCAGATTGGCAACCTTTTCCAATCCTCCAGATGACCCAGGGGCATAATCAGCCAAACCGGGACTGTTTCGGGTGTCCCGACCGGGTGGTTGGCAACTGCCAATGAATCATTTTTCTCAACTACATTGTTAACCAGCCCTATTTCTAAATTTTGTCCGTTAAAAAGGTTCCCATAAACCCTGAATTAGCGCCTTTTCTTAATTTTGGCCACCACAAAACCACAAATTAGTGAGTTTTGTCAGTTTTACCGAAAAAGAGCACTTTATCCGAATTTCGAATGGCTGTTATTTCTCAATTTTAGCCGCGAATTGGCGTTTTTCTTTCATTTTAACAGCAATAAGTGCTTCTTCTCGATTCTAACGTGGATGAGCGTTTTTTTTTTCTAAATTTGATCCATGAAAAGGCGTATGTAATCCACCTGTTCACTTAATTTTAGCCTGGACATATTGCACCGCAAAACCACAATTAACACTCCTCGCACTTTTATCAGTGAATGACAATTTACTCACATGAAGTAGCTCTTATTCGCAATAAGTTGGACGCTATTTTTAGCCGTGATTGATCGCCCTTTCGAAATTTTTGACGCATGAATTAGCGGACTTCTCAATTATAATGGTCACGAATCAGATATTTTATTTACTTTTCGCGCCAGGGGAATCAGCGCTTTTCCAAAAAGTTCGGCCACGGACCTGTTCCAAAATCGGCACACTATAGCGTGTCTTCTCAATTCCTATCACGTACCAACAGAAACATGGAATTAGCGTATTTTAGCCAGGAAGTTATACCTCTCACAGCTTCAATTTTATTGAATATTAGCCATAGATTAGCGCTTTGTCTAACGATCAGTTTTATTCGCGTATGTTATATCAGTGGGTTATTTTCGACTAGCTGGGAATTACTGATTTTTCCCAAATTTTATCCATAACTTACTCGTGAGTTAGCACTTTTCGTAAATTTCAGTAACAAATTAGCGCTTTTTCTCTATTTTATCAGTGAAAAACGCCTTTTCTCCAGCGCAATTTTGCGCTATTATTAATTTACAACTGCGAGCACTTTTTTACACATTTATCCACGAATTAGCGATTTTTTTTTCCATTTTGCAACGAATTAGCATTTGTCTCAATTTTAATTGTGATTATGTGAGATTTTTGTTCTTAAGTTCAGCCATTAATTAGACATGTTTCTCAATTTTAGCCGCGTATCAGCGCTATGATATTTTAGCCGCAATGGCCTACTTGCCCCTTTAACAGCCAATTTAGCACTTCATCTCAATTTTAGTCACGAACCTCAAAGTTCGTTGCCAATCAGCGTTTTTCTCAATTTTATCCGCAAAATATCGCTTTTTTGCTAACTGTAGCCGCGATTCTTAGTCGCTGATTATCGATTTTTCTCAATCTTAGCCGTGAATTATTACTTTTTCTCATTTTATCCGTGAGTTAGCATTTCTTTTTTATTTTAGCCAAAAATTGAAGATTTGTCTCTCAAGTTTAGGCTGTGGATTGACTAGTTTTTCCACTTTCAATATTGGTCTGGAAGTTGCATCGAGAAACCATTAATCAGCGCAGGTTACAGAATGAGCACCTTTGCGCAATCTATACAATATGTAATTGCCCCCAAGGACAGCCATTGGCGAGCCTTCTCAATTTTGGCCGTCTAAGGGCTTACAGAAGCTCCGGGGAGCGGCGTATTTTCTTCATTTTAGCCGCAAAGAGTCCTCCAGAAGAAATATTTTTTCTTAATTTAATCAGTGATAACTATAGCTTTCAGAGAAGCAATTATAGCTCTTTCTGTTAATTATACCCGGGAAGTTCCCTCTGGATGCCACGAATTGGTGTTTTTTTCTTATTTTAGTCGCGTAAGAAAACAGAAACTGCGCATTATCGATTTTCATAATTTCACATACTTTATTATCTGAGGAGGGCACACGGACCTCGATAGTTTTCTGTGTAGATGAGAGAAATCTTCCAAAAACCACCTGTAAGGCGCTGACGGCTCCCTGCGTAGAGGTGTTTTGGCCGGACCGGAAAAAAATTATTATCTGTAATTTAAAATTTGACGGAACTGCAAATCTCAGGGTTAGGAGGGGGGAAACGGTGAATTTGGGAATCAAATCGAGTAGAGGTTCCTCCTCCGGTGCCGACGTTCTTGGATTGGCCAGCCCCTTCATAGCACAATGGCTCCTCTCTGGCGACGCCCTTGACACACTCAAAACTCAAAAGTAAGTGCAACCTCTGAAAACCGGCCGAATTAGTCAAAAACTCTGCAATCACAAATGAAAACCTCTTTAACGACCTCGTGTGATCGATAATCCATCACCTCACTCAAAACTGTAATTGCACAATATCAATTTAGTAGCCCACTGCAGTTTCGTTTAAAAATTTATTAAACAATAAACTTGGTCGATTGAATCGACTTTATTTCTTTAAAATTGTCAAAATTAGAAAGTCTAGTCGATAGGGGATGAATGCGGTCGGTACTGCTCCCACAAAAAACTCACGGAATTTCCCTCCATTTTTTTATGTAGTATAGAAAACCTCGCATTCCTGGTCGTTGCCTATCTTTTCATGCTTGACCCCACCCTCCTCTGCCACTACAACCGATAACTAACACAACACACCACTAATTCCCTTCTTCCCATACCGGTACCAGTCCCCATTGGATTCCTAGGCTAAGCGAGAGATAAAAATACCCGAACGTCATGAGCTTTTCTCATTCTATCGCTATACACTTCCAACTTGTGTCGTTTTTACAGACAATGTTATCGTCAGGGAGTGGATAAAAAAAAAAAGTGGTCGCTATTCGTCCTGTTTCGATACAAAATGGTCGGAACAATTAATTTTTGATAATCGAATAGCACTCACGCGTGAAAAACCTGCCCCCCTCCTCACCACATCAAGAGTAGCGTTCCAGACCGTTTAAGAAAAATTGCTAGATCAATCCCCTCAACCTGGCCATTTCCTTCGGGAATTATCGTTCCTTCTTCCATCTTTTCCGAGCGGAAATAACTTTTGATTGACTTTGATCGATGACAATTTCACCGCACTATACCAACATGGGAGAGAACACTAACAAACTGTCAATTTTTTCTCGGTTGCTTAAAGCTAAAAAACGCTGGGTTCTTTACATCAAATTTTTAGTATCGAGAAAAAAAACAAGAAGCTCAAGATTTAGTGAAGAGGACGGGTTGAAAAAAGTCAAAGTGCGGCTATAAATCATAATCTGGATGTGATCGTTGAGCGAAGCGAAATAGAATCGTGCTAGAATAGAATGAATGGGAGTGAGAGAGGTGAAGCGTTTGACTCCCTCACCACCTCATTTTCCGCCTTATTTGAATGGAGGGGGGAAAAGAACCGCTTTTCGCTCCGCTCTTCGCTTTTCCGTGGATGAAACGAGTCAATGAGACAAAACATAACTTTGCCCATTTGCCGGCATCTTGAAGGAGTCAAGGAAGCAAGACCCCCTCCTCCACCCTCCCAACGACAACTTCCTCACCCTTAAACACTCCCACATGTGTGTTCTCATTTAGAATCCATCACAAGTCATGAAATATATTTCTCTTGAGCACGTGTTGTAAGTTTTGCGTAATATAAAGCAATATCGCAAAATATGAAGGAAAGGTGAATTTGCGCGCGACTCTGTGTGATTTGATGGTGGAGCCCCTCGCTATTGCTAAAGGCTCAAGAGCGAGCGAGAGAAAGCTTTAACTAGGCACATTTGGTCTGACGGGAATAGAAGAAGAATGGGGGGAGGGGGTAGAAATTACGAGAACCCAAGGTATTAGCATTTAAAGCACGCCGCTTCAGCCGCCTTTACCCTTCCTTTCCACTAAAACTCGAGTGACAAATAGGGTGAAATATCCCCCCATTTAAAACCTTCCCCCCGTTGACTCTTACACACAGTTTTTTCCCCCTCTTCAGCTGCTATTGACTTTTCCAAATTATACGTTTTGTGTGTGCTTGTGGTTTGGTGACCCTAAAAACCGGGGGAAAAATCAGAAAAGAAAAACAAACAAAAAACACTCACCGCAATGACCTGGATACTGAACGCCAACGTTCGTATTATTAACGCAAGCGCTTCGTCTCAAATGACACAAATTCAAATAAGTGCGACCGTCGGAGCCACAGACTTGACCCGGAGTCATGGGGCAGACTGTGAGACAGGAGCAGACGGCGGCTCCATTGACGACGCGGCATTTGGCTCCAATTGGACACGTGGTTGTTTCACAGGGATCTGTTGAGGGGAAACACAAAAAGTCAAATTTCAATTAAAGAACATCGATTTAACTTTTTTGGGGGAATTTCATTGAAATGCCTTCACCGGGGGGGGGGGGCACTTTACCCTGGAATGCAAAATCGAAGAGCCTAATGAAGCAGCAATTTACGAATTGCGTACTTTTACTGATTGGTTTCTCTGAACGATGGTTTGAGCTTTTCATTACTTTACGAAAAAAATTCTCACTGGAATGGAATGCACGGGGCTTTTCGGGAAAAGTAAATTAACAGGAACGCATCATTATGTCACAAGAGCTAAAGGAGAATCAAAATCCTCACAAACACAACGTTTTAATTGTGCATAGGAACACTGTACGCCTAAAATATTTTTATACTCTCCAATTAAGCGATTTTGTTACTCCTGTGAGAGCTCAAGTAACGAGTTTAACTCACGTCTCGGTGAATTGTCAGATTTAATTATGAACATACTCTTCCCTCATCGCACTTGTACACCCCCTTTCACCCTTTACCTTGTAAGAACGAATTGGATAAGCGAACAGTAAAAGAGGCGGAAGGAAGCGCGGATTACAACCCCCACCCCATCCCTCGTCATCCACCAGTTACTACAATTATGCCCCCTCGAGAGGACTGCGTCATGTTTACCTCTCTTCACACGTCTGTCACACACCTTTTCTCATCGCCCTTAGACAACGCGAAAAGTTGAAATTGTGAGAGGTGTGCCATGGAAATTCTGTTAGGATGACTGTGGGGAGAGGGGTGCATCTCGTATGCGCTATGTGTCATCAGGGGGGAGGGGGCTGCTGCCGTTCGACTTGAATACACAAAAACCCTTCTTTTTACCCCGTTCCGCTGTGACCCCCACGACAGACCTTTCCACTCGTCACTAAAAACTCGAGTATACCTGTGTAGAAGAAAAGGGGGCAAAGTGAATTCACGGAAAACGTGGAATACGAGATAAGATCGATGGATAGGGTGGGGTAAGAGGGTAGTGAGGTGAGGAGTTTTGAATGAAAAATTGCGGTGAAAAAAAGACTCGAAGGGGATGTTTCTATTAGCGCTTTTTTTTCTTTAAAAAGTGAATGGCGTGAGAAAGGAGAGACTTCCTGAATAACAAAAACACCCCCCCCCCCATCCCGGAGTGCTTCGACAAATGGTTTTCCTTCCGGTAGGGGACTTTTACTATCGATAGAACTAATTTATTTTATGTGAAAGTCGTTTAGTTATTCATGAGAAACGCTTTTATTTCTTTTCTTGTTTCAATTTCAGTAAAGGTAGAGAATTAATTAATTGCATTAGGATCTTTGACAATTTTTTTTTTTTTCTCTCGATTGTTAACCATATAATAAAACAACACCCAGCCCCCCAACAACTCATCATTTTCTTCCGCTTTATTTCCGTCCAGCCTTTTTGGGATGGAGGAAAATACTTTTCTACGGATCCAATAAGTAATTTTCATTGAGTTTTATAGGCTGTCGCTTCTATAGCCTTTACCAGCCAATAAAGGCAGAAAAATGGCCGCTCTCGTGGAAGGCTATAGATATTGAGAGGAGAAAAGCCCTTCCCTTTAATTAAGAAGGAAATTTCACAAACTCTTTGCGGAAGACGAGGCATTTTCAATGGAATGCTCTAACAAAATTAAAGATAATTATAATTTCAAACTAAAAAAAAAAAAAAAAAAAACCTCCATCAAGACTTGAGATCCTGAAAACTTTAGTTTATCCCCTCACCACCGCCATATCATCAAACTTTTTCTGCTTCCTGTTACTGTATCAAAACTCTTCCATTTCGCTCACACTCGATTCCAATTTACGCGATAAAGTATATATATTATTTACGAAGGAAGAAAAGACGTCGGATGGTGCGGCAACACCGGTTGGGGTATGGAATGAATCGGAAAGAGTGAAAGTTAGGTCCAAAAGGAGTGAGGAACTAAAGGGCCGAGCTAAGGACTTTTTCGGATATGTCGTGATGGACGGTGAAGGGGTTGGGTGAGAAGGAAAGAGAAAAGATTGGAAAGAGTCACGCGGTGTTGGATGAGAGTTGGGAGCGGGAAATGACTCTTGAAGATGGGAAACGGGAGAGTGTGCGAGATGACACAAAATATCCCCCAAACGTCCTTTGAAGCTCCTTCTCCCCTTCCCCCCGCCATGACGCAACACCACCATTCGATGGGTTTCCACCTAAACTTTTTCTTCCTATACTTTAACTCCCATCCTCTGATCCCGCATCATTCGTCCCACTGGAACACAACTTTTTTTCTACCGTCACACTCTCTCTCTCTTTCTCACTCAATCTCTCTCTCACTGTTTTTAGACTCTCATGTATGGATGGGCGTGCTTCGCCAGGGTATATATAAAAGTAACAAAAAAGTACGAAGTCATCAAAAATGTTCAAGAGAGTTCTTGTCGTTTGAGTGTTTCGATGTAGAGAAGAAGGTAAAAATGGGCAGGGTTGCGAAAAGGAAACTCACAGCAATGGTGATCACTTGATCAGTCTTTGAAATAATTGTGAGGATACTGTGACTTTGAGAACATTAAACTCCTCTCCCCCCCTTCAGTGCTCATTGAGACAATTTGTAACGTTCCAGCATCTATCATCAAATATCTTAAGCAGAGTTACCAATTTGACGGATTGGGGATTGCACTTGCTTGTGCAGCATAGACAACTTTTGAAAAAAGCTGACCACGTTTTAGTTTTTATGAATTTTAGCCGAGGTTTGTCGTTTTTATCCGCAAAATCAGCGCTTTATCTTAATTATAACCGTGAATTAGGTTTTTTTTAAATTTAGCCATGAATTGACGTATTTTCTCCCTTCTAGCCATGAATCTCATCTACATCCGCACAAAGTTGCCCCCTGAAATCACAAATTGGCGTTGCATCAGTTTGTTCGTGAATTATCGTTTTTATCATTTTAGACTCGAATGAACGCTTTTTGAAAAGGCATTTCGTCCCTATAAATTCATGAAAATAAAGGCTAAAAATCCTTATTTATTCATCTTTAAGCTTTTCAGAAGCCTCCTCCGAAGAGCAGGTCTGTCTGCCTCTCTACGTTACTATACCAAGGCATGCTACTGTTTAGTACTTATTTTTATTTGACAAATTTTTTTAGCGGTATGGAATACATTTTGACAGAATTCTGAAAGAAGTTCAAGCTTGACTTGACGGGAAAAGCAAAATGTCAGCTGGCAACGCTGCTTGGAAGCTTTCGAGTGCGGGAATCAGCGTCGAATGACCCTCGAGCTTTACCTCCCTTTCAAAACGTATGAATTGAACAAAATGGTTTTGACCGAAAAACCTAGTGTTCCGAGGAGGAATTGACAGTTTTCATGCAGAAATGGTCAGTGAGACCTATAGTGCTCTTCTCGGTCTTTCTCGACAGGCCAGAATCCAACCACAGTAAGGCTCCGGCCACAGCCAAACTCTGAAACCACGAAGAAGGGGCCAACCACAGCGAAACTCCAACCACAACGAAGTTCAAACCAAAACAAAGCTCGAACCACAGAAAGCTCTAAATACAGTGAGACCCACCCAATAATTGAGTACGTCGTTGCAACTACGACCTAACAACTATCGACAGTGAGAACCTCCAACCACAGGAAAATTCCAAACCACAGTACAGCTCCAACCGCATTAAAGGTCCAACCACAGCAAAGGCCAAACTACAGCGAAGGTCCGACCACAAAGAAGTCCCAACCAAAACGTAGCTCGAACTACAAAAAGCTCTAACTACAGTTAGAAACTTAAACCACAGAAATAACTTCCAATCACATAGATGACCGAAGGCCCAACCACTGCAATGATCCAACCTCAGTAAAGGTCTAACCGCAGAAAAGCTCCAAACCATAGTACAGGTCCAACCACGAAGAAGGCCCAACAACAGCAACGTTCTAACCACATCAATTAAGGTTCAACCACAGCGAAGGTCCAACCACAGCAAAGGTCCAACCACAGCAAACATCCCACCTCAGCAAAGGTCCAACCACAGGAAAGCTCCAACCAAGAAAACCTCTCATTTACTGTGAAAATTAATAGGAAGCGCTCTTTTGCCGTTAAAATTGAGGGAATGAGTATTAATTCGCGATATCTGATATACACGTCACCTCTGGACGTCTGGAATTGAAAAAAAAAGATAATCCCCCAGGAAGGTCCTCAAGGCTGCAAAAATTCAACCTCGTTGAAATGCGTGATTTTTGAGTCGTTTTCGTGGCTAAAAGTTTAGAAAATCTGCTAATTAGCGGCTAAAATTGACGACATCGCTCCCTTATGACTATAAATTAATTGGAAAAAGCGCTAATTTGCGATTTTTCAATTCAATTTCCAGGACAAAATTTGCAGTTCACGGAGGATGTCAGAGGGCTACAATTGTTAGTAACTGCCACTGCCACAGAGATGTTTATGGAGCAAGTTTGGAGCTAGAATTAACGTACAAAGTTGAGAAAAAAACGTTCATATCAAGGCTAAATGAAGAAAATGCCTTGATTTGGGCTAAAACTGACAAGAGACGCTCATTTGCCTTTGAGATTCTTCGGCGGCTAAAGACACTCACTCGTGGCCATCATGGGGGGGGGGGAGGCTAACTCGGGTTTTTTGGCTCAAACTTCGTGGCTAAAATTGATAAAAGTTTTATTGGGTCCTTGGGCGGCTTAAATTGATAAATTACCCTATTAATTAGGCAAGTCGTGGTACAAGTCCGGGGATTTAGATGTTTAGAAAATCCACCAACTCACGGCTGACATTGATAAAACACGTTAATTCAATGGTTTCTAGATGTGATTTCCAGGTTAAAATTGATGAAAAAAATTGTTCTTCGTTGCTAAAATTGATAGAAATCACCAATTCGTGGCTACCATTGGGGAAAAATTCTCATTCCACGTTTCTGTACGTCTTATGAGAGACTGAAATTGAGAGGTCACGCTAATGTTCTGTTCACTAGGACAATCTCACACCAAAATTGAGAATAAGTCACGGTTGCCTATACGACGACGGCCTTGCGTGTGGGAACATTTGTGGGTCTCTATGGGTCATCCAAAATGAATTAAGCCCCTCCCCCACACGGCTCACGAAACAAATTCCTCCGATATTTGGAAGTCTGAATTTTCAGTTTTGCTTATAATTTTCATTTTTGACTCAGATTTTGAGGGTTCTCTTGTTCTGTCATGTCAAAATGTCTCCCATTCTATATTTTAATTACAACCGCGAGTAAATCTATCCAAAGTTTATCAATAATTACATCGAGTTTTATTAGGAGACAGAGTATGACTGCCTCCATACCTCCCCCTTCATGTTTTCTCAACCGAAGTTTAAAGAGGATTCCGTGTTGAGTATAAGAGCATGGGAGTTTAACTACATTCGGGATTATGAACGCTGCCTTACCAAACTAGAGACAAGTTTCTGGCGTTGGTAAGGCGGTGTGGTTAGATGGAGAGTTCGTGAGGTTTGTTAACAATGAAATTATCGAGTAACCACTGGTGGAAGGTGGGGGGTTAATGGGTTGATATCATGAGGTTTTCTTTTTACATGTAGAAGCCCTTTTTTACAACAACAAAAAACTATGGAAATTCCGCATAATATGCCTACCATTAAAATTAAGAGTCGCTGGGATCGTGGTGGGAGGTTTCAGTTTCAATTATAAAAGCGAGGAGAGAGAGAGAGGGAGTGAGTGAGATTTCCTCTGGAGTCCCTCGAAGTGCTGCGGCTGTACGATTCTTGGCACAAGATTAGGAGTTGTGTGTAAGGCGATGCGGGAACTATGGGGAATGAAAATGGTTTTGGGGTATGTAATGGTAAGGGATAGAGTGGAGTAGTTGTTGAGGGGTTGGGGAGGGGATTGTTTTAAGGGGAGATGGAAGGGAGGTGGTCTTAATCTATAGCGAACGGGAGCCCCGCGACTTGCATGCCAGGCTTCTATTAAATACCCCCGGGGATCTTAGCCATTTCCATGAGCTGGGGAAGAAGATTATAATTCTCACAACTGTTTATTTCTGTCCCAAATGGCACAGCGCTCTCTTTGACTCTAAAAGGAGACTATCTAGGCTGAAAAAAAAGGCCCACCCCTGTACTAATCGAACATTTAAAAGTGAAGCTCTCCCAGCCTCGGTTAATGAAAAGTATTCCAATTTCCCAAACGTTAAATTCACCCCTGCGATGTGAGCAAACACGTAACTTGTAACTTCGGCCAGAGCACTCGTAGGGCACTCAGGACTGTACGAATTTATAGAAGAGCCTACTCGTACGGTGAAGAGTGAATATAAATTCATTAGTTCCCTCTACGGGTGCTTCCTCTTTATAGTCGACGAGAGGGGTTTTGTCTCTCATACTCCGGCTTTTTTAACTACATTAATGGGCGCGAATTAAAAACTGCGAGATTTGTAGCTATTCTTTGAACTTTTTAATTATACCCCACCCTTCAGTTTTTCGTGACTTTCATTTATTCACACTGTAAATTGAGCTGGGGCAAGAAAATTTATAGTCCGGTCGTGTTTCTTCTTGCACATCACATTCCGCACCCCTCCCATTACAGTACTACCAGAATCTGCTATCAGAAGCCATGAAAACCCGGAACGTTTACTGAGATGTGCGGTAACAACGTGAGGTCTAAAGCTGCATGGGATGAGAAAGCTCCGAACAAGATGATGAGGAGGTAGAACTTGCACGGAAACTTCTTACCACATCTCTCTCATTCACCATCTCTCTCTCTCCCCAGTTTCAGCCCGAAGTCCTCTTCACCTTTTACCCCCCCCCCCACCAACACCTTTTCAACATCATCACACTGGAAATCCCACTTCTATTCCCTCTTGGCGAAACCTTTAATGCTTTTCACTCTACTGAACATCCCACTTCTACAAATAACACGGAGAATTCGTAAAGATACACACGTTAAACTGTTACCCCTTGGAGAGTCTTCTTCTATACTAAATGAAGTCCGAAAATATGAGTATAGGGCGCGGGGTGGGTGGACAATGGAGAGAAAAGATAAAACACAAAAGATCCTTTTTGTGTTTAATTAACACGCTTTCGGTGTTTTAAAAGGGATAAAGTGTGGTTAAGTGAAAGAGAGTACATGGCGGGACGCTCTCAAAGGTTCAAAGCTTTGGAGCTCTTGCCCTTTACGTACTACCACAAATACATTCACTGTCAACTCAAGTATTATACTTCTTGATTCAAATGCACCAGAAAATACGGGTTAAACGTTCTGAATTTTTTTTTTTACTGAACCTTGATAAAAACCTTCTGTATGCTCCAGAATTTGATCTACGAGGCAAAAAGTTTGGAAAACGCGCTACAGTCCGTAGCACGTAACGCTCATTCGCAGCCATAGTTGAGAAAAAGCGCTAACTGGCTGTTATGAACTTGAGAAAAGGCAGCGGTAAATCACTCAACAGGTGCTAATGTGCAAAACTTGGGGCGATTACCTGACGAAATTATTGGAGAAAGTGCTAATGTTCGTGAGTAAAAATAAGAAACAATTTGCCGCAAACTTGAGAACAAATTTTAGTTCATGGAGCTATTTGAGGAAATCCGATAATGTGTGACTTGGAAAACCTGCTGATTCCAAGACAAAATTGGTAGATAGCGCTCATTTGCAGCTAAATTGAGTTAAACCGCTAGTTGGTGGATCAAATAGAAAAAAAAAATCAGCGAAATCACGGCTGAAATTTATTGTAAACGGTAAAATCACTAATTTCCGACTAAAATTGAGATAAACATGTCATTCACACTGAAATTGAAACAAAGATAAACATCAATTCTCAGATCAATATCAGAATATCTGCTAAAACATGTAACTTGTGGATAAAATTTAAAAAATTATTCGCGACTGATATTGAGAAAAGCTACTTACACTCGGCTGAAATGGAGACAAACCCCGAATTCACGGATAAAATTGATAAAACGACAATTCGCGGTCCCTATGGGCCTTCTCGCGCGCCCAAAATTTAGAAGTGACCATAATAAATCGTAAAGTAAATACAGGGTGGCCCAGATAAACTTTACCACCCCCTTATCTTCTAAAATATTGGAAATTCGGGAAAACGGCTGGAAGCAGACTCCCCCTTATCATTGACACAGTTTTCGAATCTGCAATTGTTTTTTTTTTGTCAAACGGCTGGAAATATGATAACTTGACAAAACTTTCTTATTTCAAATTGGACCACTACTTTTTGAGCACACGAAAAGAAACTACATATTTTTCTGAGACAAATGAGCCCTTATTGGCCAAAATCGGTTAACATCCGGCTGCGAATAAATTACATTAGTCGGGCTCCTGAAGGACGGGTCATTTTCAAAAATCAAGCCGCTAATTTTTCTAACGATTGCCCTCTCACTCACTCTTCCTCTTTCTTTACATCTGATTTCATTTCTAAAGCTTCACTTCACCGAGGAAGCATTTTTATGCGTCCTCTCTACAGCACGATTTTTAAGCGGGATAATTCCTTATCACCCATTCATTCAAATTTACGAGTACCATCAAGTGCCTCATACTCTTACATTTCATCTACAGTCCACCGTTCGGCTTAAGGAGGGGTTTCAGATGGGTCCCCTAAACCCTTTCTCACCCCCCCCCCGTCTAAACTTATCAATTATCATTAGTAGAAAAGAAAAATTACAAAAGTAGAAAAAAAGAAAGAAAAAAACCGTTTTACATAAGGTGTTCAAATTGCTGTCCATTTTGTTCTACACACAAGGACGCTCTCTTCAACCACTCATCGTTGACAGCATCTCTGATTGACTGCTCTTCAATTGAATGACAAGCATCTACTATTCTTCTTCGCAGCTCGTCAATCGTTGCTATGGGTGGAAGATGACCCGCATAAACCTTATTTTTAAGATAGCCCCAGAAAAAATAGTCCATGGGGGTCAAATCGGGTGAACGGGCAGGCCAGGCAATCAAGCTCCGGTTTCCTAGCCACCTTTCCGGATAATGCTCGTTGAGGTGTGCTACTACGGGCCTATCGTTGTGAGCAGGACAGCCGTCTAACTGGATCCACATGCGGCGTCGGGTATCCAAGTCCACTTCTTCCAACAAACCAGGAAGAACATTTACTAAAAAGTCCAAAAAGCGTGGTCCATTAGACTTCCTTCGTAGATCCAAGGACTTATAATTCTGCCCCGAAACAACCCACACCAAACATTCAGTTCTATTCTCACTTGGTGGTGAGTGGCATAGCTTTGGCGAGGGTTGGAATCCGACCACGTTCTGAAGTTCCACCGATTCAGAATTCCATTGTTTGTGAACTTGGACTCATCCGTCCACAGCACGTTATCGAGAAACCATGGCGTCGCTTCGATTAAAATGGACATTTCAGCAAGAAAAGCTGTCCTCCTTTGTGGATCATCAGGGCGTAAGCCATGAATCAGATGGGAGCGATAGGGTAAAAAATTGTTCGCGTGGAGTATTCTTTGAACAGACGATCGGCTGATTCCTAGAACTCTGCTCATTTCGCGTGTTGAAGCATGCGGGTTTTCTTCCACGTACAGAAGAACTTCAAATTCACTTTCTTCACGTCTCGCCGGCGCGATTCGTCTTCTATCCGCAGCAGTAGCAACGTTTCCGGTGTTCCGGAAACGGCGCACGGTATTCAAAATCGTCTGATGCGAGACGGCTCGGTGGTGAGGGAAGAGTCTGGCAAATTCTATCGCGCTCATTCGGGCCCGCTGGCCACTTTCGAAGAAAATTCTGATCATTTCGGCCCTTTCAAAAATTGAAAATCCGTATTGCTCCATTCAGAACCCCCTTATTAAAACACAGAATAAGCCCCTTAATAAAAATAATTTGAATAGCTGTTTTTCTCCCTTGAAAATGTTAATTTTCTTGTGTAGCAAATGATAAAAAAGTTGGAAACCGAAACGCTCTTTTTATTGGAGTTTGGAACTTGAAGAACAAATTTCCAGACGGACTGAAGCTTTTTGAAACCCAGTTTAAGCGGAGAGGACGCATAAAAAATGCTTCCTCGGTGAAGTGAAGCTTTAGAAATGAAATCAGATGTAAAGAAAGAGGAAGAGTGAGTGAGAGGGCAATCGTTAGAAAAATTAGCGGCTTGATTTTTGAAAATGACCCGTCCTTCAGGAGCCCGACTAATGTAATTTATTCGCAGCCGGATGTTAACCGATTTTGGCCAATAAGGGCTCATTTGTCTCAGAAAAATATGTAGTTTTTTTTCGTGTGCTCAAAAAGTAGTGGTCCAATTTGAAATAAGAAAGTTTTGTCAAGTTATCATATTTCCAGCCGTTTGACAAAAAAAACAATTGCAGATTTGAAAAGATAAGGGGGAGTCTGCTTCCAGCCGTTTTCCCGAATTTCCAATATTTTAGAAGATAAGGGGGTGGTAAAGTTTATCTGGGCCACCCTGTATAGTAGTCCTTGTTTATGCATAGATTGAAGTCCCCACTACATGGAACGTGCAATTTTTCGCGCGCAGACCAGTCCTTTTTTGGCCATGTAACATCCAATTTTCTGGGTATTCGACAGGCTCTGAGCTGGGCCGGCTAGCAGAATCCATCACCACGAAAAGGCCAAAAAATTTACAATTGTGTACAAATCAGGGCCCAGAACTTGCAATTTTGCTTAAACTTACGCCCGAAGACCAAACACGTTTAATTTTACGGATATTCAGCCTGGAATCTTATAATTTTGCTGATATTAGCACCCGAATTTGCAAACTCACTCATGTTTATCTTTAAATATTGCAATTACACGGCTATTCGTCAGTGTGCTATGCCCGCTCCACGACCTCTGGAAAAATTCGCGAAAACTGTGCCCGGAAACATCCGAATTTGCCACCAAAACATTCAGTGGTGGCGGAAGTCATGCCGAAAATGGGGGAGCAAGAATCTGAGCAGTTCAGATTACCCCCTACCACTCAAAAATACAATTTTTCGAGTCAATTATGCCTATATGTAAAAAATACAATTTTAGATGCCAACATTCCAAATTCTACACCAAATTTACCGCTTTGTCATGAAATTCTCTTGTTTCTGAGTTTATTTTCCTGGGTAACTTGTAGCCTAATTACTCAGTTATATTAGGTATACGACGTGTTATAAGCTAAAACTGCTACATCGGCCATAAAATGGCGTATTCATACTACTCAGAGCAGAAACTTGGAGGTGAAGAGCAAGATTACGCCATGAGATGTAATTTTCCCTCTGAACCAAAATGCCCATTGAGCACATTAAAATACAATTTTCGTGAGGTTAGCCCATTCAAAGCCCAAATTTCGTGGATTTAGATCCCAAAGAACCAAATTTCTCGGGTTTTAAAATCATCCAAAAAGGCTAACCAGGAGGACGAAGCAGTTGACTCCGTAGTCACATTCCTCTTCTTTATCGTATTGACTGGAATTGTCTTGGTTAGAGGGCTATAATTGACAGTTTTCACCCCTTAAAGCCCAAATTTCAGAGATTTGGCCCTTTGAAAAATCAATTTTGAAGGATTGACTCCCTCAAAATCAAAATTTGGTGGGGTTGACTCATTAAAAAGTCATATTTGACGGAGTTCAAGAAAGCAATTTCACACGTTTGTGGTCATCGTAGAAGCAAATTCTTGGATTCCACACTAAGGGACCCCACTTTTGCTGTTTTGATAAATTCGAGGACCAATTCCACGTTTGGCTCCATAAAATCAAGCCATTCCGGTGGTTCGGCTCTTTCAAAGCCCAAAGTTTGGAGATCTGGCCCGTTATAGAAACTAATCTCGTGAACCTGAATCATGTTGTGGAAGGTGCAAACGGTAAATTTTAGGAGGCAAATTCAACAGGAAGTCATTTTTTCCCCCCGATTCCTTAAACATCGGATTGGAGGAGCATTTGCTGACCCCGAACCCCACTTCCGCCGCCGCTCAAAACATTGACGTTTTGTCGAGGGTATGGCAAATTATGGGCCTCGCGCTCATATGAGACGACGCCGTGCTTTCAAAATGTTGCAATTTTGCGACTATTCGTCATAAGACCGGTCGACTACTCTCAATGTATATGAAAACCCAGAAAATTTTAATTTCGCTGCGGTTAAGATCAAAAACAACAGGTGATTTCTCAATTCCGGAGCTGTCAACGAGCGCATTTCTCAATTTTAGCAGTGAATGAGTGATTTTTCTCCATTTTAGCCCCGCGAATTAGCGTTATTCTTGCTGTAAAGCGACTTTGCGGCGAATTACCATTTTTACTGTGATAAATACCTGTTTTTCGGGAGAAATTTCAAGATACTTTTGTTTTTTTAAGGGCAAAATGTTCCACTTTAATGCCAATTATCCAGTTTGGAGGTGGAGGAGCAAATTGACGGTTTCCGATTGTAACTGGTTTCGAACAAAGAAGGGCTGAAGTATAGTGTGAGGAGCTGTCCACCCTTGCACCCTTCTGCCACAAGCCCTTAGGGAGGCCTCGCGATAATTCTCGTGTAGGCGCCCCGAAAAGGCTGGAAATAGTGTGGTCTGGTTCACACTTTCCATGCCGTTGAGGCCGGTGAGGTTGTCCCGAACGGGAAATCCTCTCTGGAAAACCTCACCGTGTGCACGAAGAGGACGCATAAAGGTTTCCGGCACGGGCTCAGGTGGGTTTTGTTCCACCACTGTTAAAAATCACGAAATTGTGGGCTTCAAGAGAGCCAATGTCCGTGAAAATGGTTTTTTATGTGGCGAGTAAAACTCAATTTTCACGGTGGAAGATTGGCCCTTTTTTAGTGGGCACATGGAAGCTGCAAAATGACTCGAGTAACTAGCAATTTTTTTCAATGGCAATCGCGAAGTTGCCACAAGAAACCATGTGTTGGCGTTTTCTCGATATCTATTAGCCGAGCCAGCATGCTGAGTGATTGATTGCTGATTTTCCTCAATTTAATAGCCTAGAATTGTGACTTTTTCTCAATTTTGCCCTGAAATTAGCGTTTTCTCAAATTGTAGGCGTGAATTACTGATTTTGTTCGATGTTTGCTACACGAATTAGCGCTTTATCACTATTCTAGCAGTGAATATTATAGCGCTTTTGCGGCGTAGTTGCCCCAAGATTAAATTTAGCACACCGTCTCTATTTGAGTTGCCTAATAAGGGTCTATATACATTTGGGGTTGCCCTCCCGCACCTAAGTTGGTCGATACTGCCCCCTATAGTTGTTAGTGCCCAGCAGTTTTGTGCGGTTTTCCTTTGTTTTGTGGTTTGATCAATCAATCGGCGTGATAATCTCTTATTTTATGGTTGGGTACAGTATACACGAAAATCACCCTATAATAATTGTTTACCAGAGGAACTTCCGACAAACAATCCCTCCCGTCCCAGGCCATCCGTTATCACACTTCTCATTCGCCTTTAGTCGGCATTACTCGGAAAACCCATCAGTTATACAATTAATTAGTAGAAAGACGGGGACTTTAAATTAATTCCTTATCAGATCAGAAAGTATACAGAGAACCGGCGGGACTTTGGATGGAATGTTGATGGGTGGAGAGGGAGGTGTAAGCCGTGATTCTATACCCCGTCAGTTGGCTCAACAACGTCATCATCAGCATAGTTGAGCGATGAGCGAAGTAACGATGATAGAGAGGAGGGTTTATAGAGATGCGGGAGAAGGAGCGTTTTCAATTTTCATATTTTAGCATTCGACGACCACCCTCTGGTATAATATATTTCCCATTTATTTTAACTCTTCCCTCGTCCTTTTATCATCCATTTCAATTTCGAAAGTTGATAAACTTATTTGCGTATCAATTAACTTGAGTTCTTCCATCTAATATTTTATTTTACTGTTTCACACTAGAATTTCTAAAATATTTCCTTGGGTGATGATGACGTGGGCAGGAATTAAACGCAATTTAACATCCATCAAATGCCAGTTTGCTGCTATTGACATAAGAAAATAATAATCGTCACGACGTCCACCCTCCACCCTCACTCTAATTTTTTTCGTTTTTGAACAAATTTCCTTCCCCCGCGTCTCATTCTTGTATTGCTCCCAAGTAATAGAACCAATCACAAAAGCACCTCCCCCTTCTCCTCGTCCGACTAAGAAGAAGGAAAAAAACCTTCTCCCTCGCCAGTGAAGTGGCCGAAGCAACTTGTTTAGTAGTAGTAGTAGTGGTGGTTGGAGGGGATTAAAAGCAATTAAACTTCCTCCATCCTCCTATACTACTTCATCCTCGCTTCCTCACTCTTTATTTTTTTTTCCTTCTTCTTCTTAGCTGAAAACTCGATTCCCTCCGGTTGAGGCCAATTTTCCTCGTAAAAATAAATTTTCCTGACACTTCTCTCCCTTTCTTTTGCTGTTCTGGAGAAAATCGATTTTCGTTCTTAACGAAATATAATAAAACTTTTGATTTTGCTTTCAAAGAAAACAATTTTCGGAGTCCAGTGTGCATGTTTGAGCAATAAAGTACCCCGAGAAACGATTACTTGGGAAGAGATCATCGCAGTGTAATTCAAATAAGAAAGTTTACTTTGTTTGTGTGAACGGAGTGAACTCAGTAAATACAAAAAAAAAAAAAAAAAAAAAAAAAAAAAAAAAAAAAGGCTCAACGCACCAACTTTACAATGGAAAACTCTCCTTCAAACAGTGGCCGAACTTTTGAAGTTCAAATGGAGTTGAGCGAAAGTATTGAGAAGATACGGGGCCAGATGGTCCCCCCACCACACACCGCCCACCATGTCTCGCACCACACACCGGTGGATCAGAGGGAAAATTGTGATCAGAGACAGTTTGCGATGCGAGAGTGGTTGCGAGGAAAAAGGGGGGAAGGAATAGAAAGTTTGTGGGTCAGTGGAAGAGGTAAACAAAAGTAAAGTTGGGAATATAAATGGAATAAAATCTGGAAGATGGTGCAGTGGAGAGGGGGAGGGTGACTTTTATCTTTTTACTTTATTCGCGTTTCAGAGTTTACCGATGAGTGATATTAGTGCATTTTATACTGAAAATGCACAATTGGTCTCGTCGTGATGGTGGCAAACATGGGTCATGTGATGTTTTTTTCACGTTTCAGACCCTCCAGAACACGAGTTCAGTGGTCTCCGGAATTCATATATCCTTTTTTATATATATATTTACGGCCGTTTCCTTGTTAGCACGATAACTCTCGTAGAAGTAAATTTAGCGGAACGCGCTTTGGAACAAAAATCAGTAGTCATAAGACACCGGTCGGTATTGCATTTGTAAATTAAAGAAATATTCGAGTAGTCACAACCTGTGACTACTCGTGAGGTTGTGACTACTCGAATATTTCTTTAATTTATAATTACAATGACACAACAAAAACAAATGTTAAATCAATTACGGTATTGCATTTGGGCCAAATCGGTCAAGGTGGAGGGGGGAAAAATAGGGCTTGAAGTCGTCAAAAAATCACTAAAAATCACCAGTTGATTCTAGAAGCATCATATTCGGTACGTATACTGCATGTTAGACTAGCCTTTGATTCCCATTTTAATTTTTTGAAAAAGTCGAGGGGGAGGGGGTGGTGCCCCCGTGGTGGAAGTAAGTGTGTGGTCTTGTTAGCACGATAACTCTCGTAGAAATTAATTTAGCGCAGGGGTGTCAAACTTGCGGCCCGCGGGCCGCATGTGGCCCGTGAGCATCTTTTATGCGGCCCGCGAGCACCCCTGGGTACTTTAATTTCTTTATTTTTTGGAACCGGCTGTCGATAGTTGCTGGTAACTATAAAATTAATTTGAAAAAATTGTGAAAAAGGGCGAGTTCTCACCTCTTCTCTTGCTCATCCTTATAAGCTCTCCTGCTCCAAAGAGTGTTCAAAAGCTCTATGTATGCGTTCTGTGGAGTCTACTCAACCAAACCAAATTTATTCCTTCGAAAAATGAAGCGTTGTGATATGATGCATAAAATTCACAGAGGCATAACACATGGTTTGTGAGGGAGGGTTAAAGCCCCATTCACATGAAACCATTTTCCATGCAATATCGCGAGCAATCTCTTCAAAATCATGAGATCCTAATGAAAATTAATCACGGAACAGGCGTTTTTAATGATAATGTACACGATTTTTCTTACAATATCGCGCACAATTTCATTGAAAACACCTGTTCCGTGATTAATTTTCGCTAAGACCATATGTTTTTGAAGAGATTTCTCGTGACATCGCCTGTAAAATTGTATCCTGATGGCCCACTATCTCGATAACCGCTTCTTGAATACTGCACACTCCATAAGTCCATACATAGGTGACCCGTACCCCCCAAAGTTTAAAGAGGCTGAGAAAATTTTACTAAACAACTATGGGAGAGCTAGACAAGACATAATAGGTCGCTCTGCAAGCAACAAAAAAAAAGTCCTGAAAATTCATTATTTAATTAGTAAACTTCCTTATACTCGAGTACCTACCTAATTCTCGTTTGTGGTGCATAACGTTGGGGGGGGGGGGTAAAAGTCGAAGGGCCCGCCAGGGCCCCACAATTTCCAAGTAATGGCCCGCCGAGAATTTGAGTTTGACACCACTGATTTAGCGGAACGCGCTTTGGCACAAAAATCAGTAGTCATAAGGCCCCGGTCGGTATTGCATTTGGGCCAAATCGGTCAAGGTGGAGGGGGGAAAATAGGGGTTGAAATGGTAAAAAAATCACTACAAATCACCAGTTGATGCCAGAAGCAATTTATTCGGTATGATGATTCCATTTTGAAATAGCCTTTGATTCCCATTAAGTTCAGCTTAAACAAACCCGGCAGCAAACAGTACGAGGGAGGGTCAAACATTAACGAAACAAATCATGGTCTCAACATTACTACTTGTGGGACGGCTTAGGGTATCCGTATACAAAATGAAATGCACTCTTTCCGACCGCAAGCTGCCGGAGCGAAATTTAAAATTTTAAGTCTTCACCAGCCTCCTTCTCCCCCTTCACACACTTTTTCACCAAGCTATCCGACCGAGTTCACGATTTCGCTTAAGCACAAAATCTCGCAGCGCCCATAATCTGAAGTAGAAAATTTGATAATGCATGTTGAAAAAGGAGACGTAAATGGAAGATGAAAGTTTCTTAAAACCGAAAATTCGTGTGGTGGGCGTGAGAGAAAGTTTTCAAAGTTGATGCTCTCGGAGCCTCCCCAACTTTTAAAGTTTTGAGAATTATTATGAGTAAAATTATGATACGTAATTATCCTCCCAGCTCGAAAACATTAAAGACGTGCGCTTCCATATCCCAATTTTTTCTTATTGTTTTTCGGGATTAAGGAAATGTTAGAACGCATTGGTGAGGGGGGAAGTGTAGCTGAATTAAATAGAATGCATGTGAAATGTCGAAAGAAATAGGTCTGAGTCTGTCGGAGCACATGAGAGAACGAGGGAGAGAGAACAAAAAAAGCCTCAAGCTATCACTCTTAATACAATAGCATATGACTTTCCCACTTATTTATTTTCAATGTGAAGCTCCCCTCCCCCCCTCACACACACAACAGCATCATTCCATCGGGTTATTACAACGAGAGGAAACGAGAAAGAATTCCCCAGCCACCCTTCACCGCCCTTCTTGTACCAAGTCGAGGAAGCGCCGAAGGGCTATATCGGCCAAAGTACGGCGTTCATGGTGTGGTAGGCGGCCGGGGGGGAGAGGAGGTTGAGTAAGCGAAGGGATAAGTAGAGTTTGTCGGTCCATATTTCACAAGGTTTGACCTCTCCTAACCCTTCCCAACCCCTCAGCCCCTTTTTGCTAACCAAATAATAAAATTACTTCAGAGGATTTAGTTTTAGAGGATCAATGTTTAAAAAAAGGGGTAAGGGGTGGGAGTACAGAAAAACAGCTGGATATTGCGGCATGTCACGCTTCCTTTCTCTTTAACTACTTCTCCTTGATTTTAGTTCATAAAGGCCCGTGCACAAGCTCTATGTTTGCGTTGTGTGGACTCTGTGCAACCAAACAAATTTATTCCCTTGAAAAATGAAGCATTTTGATAGGTTGCATAGACACCACACAACACAAACATAGAGCTTGTGAATGGGCCTTAACTGATTCAGCTGTGGCGTTAAACGGATTGTCTAATGAAAACTTTCAGGAAGGTGAATAGGGCTACCTATTTAAACCACACAGCATGCGTTTCTAATAACTAAGTTAGAGATATAATCAACATTATTTTCGGAAATTTTCCTCTCTCCGGTAAAATCTAAAAACAGGGACTCTACAACACATCCGTCACCAGCTAACTACGATATTAGGATACTACAGAGAGATATAAGCAATGAAATAGGTTTGTCTTAGATCCCCACTAAGTATACGTTATGTCAGTGCGTATTCAGTAGCGTTTGAGAAAGTGACAATTAATCCAGTGAGTGATGGAGGGGGTCGGCTTTAGGTAGTGAATGGAATGCAGTGACAGGTATTACATTTATGTTACCGTTAAATCACTTTTTAATTGTATTTTGGGCTAATACTGTAATTGAAAAAACCAAGATGCTCCACCGTGAGACTTGCACCTTGTGGTAAATACGTTCAAAATCAGTCGAAGGTGAAATTATAATTCGCCACTCACGGTGGTAGTAGAGAACCTTTAAAACACAGGTACACTGCAACACGGATTTCAGCGCCATATTTGGTCCCTCAGTCGTTAGGGTAAACACAGAATCATGAATGAAAAAATTGTCATCGTAACAGCAAACAAACGCGGAACGCGGTCGAAATAAACAAAAATATCCTACTTGTTAATGAGGATAACTATAATCATATGAGGGACCAAGTATGGCGCCGATTTGCGTGTTGCAGTACTCGTGTTTTATAGTGCCTTAACGGTAGTGGATATAATTGTGCACTGAAAAGGTGCGTTTTAAGAATGATAGAATAATGCGAGGGGTTATCTAGAGCCATGTGTAGCATTTGCAAGCTTGTTGTAAGTGAAGCTGCGAGCCCGGGATGCGATATCGAACAGACAGTGGCGTCAGGCGACAGAACAGTGGCTCCGGGCGTCCGTTTGACGCTGCCGGGATGCTGCCTAAAAGTTTTTGATTGCGGTTAGCATACGGTGCTGGCACAGGGAGGGCTGGAATACTTCAGGGTATAGGGACGCACAGTGTAGAGCTTCAGTTTGGTCCATGATGATTGTTTTTCAACATCCAAGAAGGAGATTCAACCCACGTGAAACCCAATAGGCAGGCGCTGTGGATCTGATAAAATAAACAAAAAAACTCACGAAACATAGTTCATTTATGGCAGGGGCGGTTTTATAGGGGGGGGGGAGCGATGGAGGTGATCGCCACCCCCGTCAGCTCAGCCACCCTCAAAGAAACGTGAGATGAATGAAAAGAAAAGGAGAAGGGAAAGTTAAGAGATACAAATAGGAGGGAAAGAAAATCAGATATCCAGATACTAGGACTACAGGAAATCGGAAAATAACTTACTTTTTTATTTTAATTGGTACTACCAATTTGCGGACAAATTAATGAAATTGGCTTCTGAAGGAGCCAAATCTGAGACATTTGGTTATGGAAGAGCGAAGATGGAATGGATGAACGAAATTTGGCTGTTTAAAGAGCATGTACCTCGGAATTTGGGGCTTAAGAAAGCAAAATTGCCGGAAATTTGGATTTGAAGGAGACGAATGCGGAGGTTTTCCGTTTGTAAATCGTCGTAACTGGCGTTTGTAATATTCAGAATAACGAAATTTGGCTTTTGAGTTACCCAAATCCATAAATTTTGTTTTTGAAAAAGATGAACTAGTTTTCGAATTAGTCCATGCTGCGAAACCGATTTTACAAAGAGCGAAAGCCACGATATTTTGTTTTTGAAAGAGGGAAAACAGCCGAAATTAGTGTTTGAAACAGCATACATTCCGGTTTGAAGAAGCCAAATCACGACTATTGGTTATGAAAGAGCGAATTTTCTTGGTGACATTGTCGTCTGAAAAGGCCAGTCATGACATTTGATTCTCGAACGAGCCAAATTAGTTTTCGCATTAACCAAAATTTTAGGAATAGCTTATGCCATGAAATTTGGTTCATCATAAATCTTAAATCGCAAAAATCTGGTTTTGAAAGGGCCAAATCCAAAAGATTTAGTTTTGGAAGAGCGAATGACCGTAAAATTGGGGTTTGAAAGAACGAAACCAACGGAATTATGTTTTTGTTGAGAGATCAAAAATCCCGTAAATTTGGATTTGAACAAGCTAAATGCATGAAATTTGGTTTTAAGAGGTCAAAACTTGGTTTTAAAATAGACTCAATGGCGATATTTAGTTTTAGAAAGAGCCAAACGCGCAGGATTTGTTTTGGATCAGATATTGAGCCAAAATGCCACGTTGTTTGGTAGAATGTTCTGGATTCTGGGGACATATTCCAAGATTTTTGTTTCAATCAAATCGCTATAAAACCAAATTCACCCAGATTCTTGAGCAGATATATGGCACTGCAATACTAAATCCAGGCTTTGGGAAACAGAGACAGTGAGCTATCAGGCTATTGTTTTTTATAAGAAAATAAAGAAATTAAGCGGATCGAATGAGTGCGGCGGGAGGGGAGGGTTAAAATATTTTACCGCCACCCCCGTCGCGGAGGCCTAAAACCGCCCCTGATTTATGGTGATTTCGAGTGGTGGACCCAAAAAAGTGCAGGAAATACACAGACGATGGTATTGTGTCACTCAAAACTCCCATTTCATGGTTTTGGGTAGTTTACTTCTTTAAAAAAAATGTCGCACAATTTATTAATTTAAAAAAAAAACAAACAATTTTGAGTTTTTGGCTCTTCAAAAAACAAAGTTTGCAAGGGTTTAGCGATTTAAAAAATCAATTTCACAGGTTCAGCTCACTCAAAAACAATGTTTTTTCACATTTAGCCTTTTTAAACCTCTCTTTCGCGGGGCTTAGTTGCACTAAAAACAAACATTTTGCACGGTAGTTGTAAAAAAACCCAATGCCGCATGTTCTGCTCTTTCAAAAATCAATTTTTCGGGCTAGACTATTCAAGAAACCCGTTTGCGTAAGTTTAGCCGTTGAAAACTCCAAGTTAACAGGTTGAGGTATTTACCTACTAGGAACTTACTCTATGAAAACATCGGTTATTCAAGAAACCAATATCGTGGGTTTTAGTAATTGTAGAATCCAATTTGGATTCTGCAATCTCTTTTTGCTCGTGGGCCATAAACCTGGTTGTAAGAACTCAGGCGGGCAACCCATCCTCGCCCCACCCCCACCGCCAAGCACAGCACTGTTCTTTTAGCAAATGGCCGAGACGCTCTGAATAAAACGCACTGGGGGCCTATTCAATAACATCAATAACATTATATAGTGATAGTAAAATAGCGTTTTCCATTTGCACAAAAATGTGCCCTGTGGCAGCTCATTACAGAGCCGGCCGGCCTTAGACATCTGGAGTCGCCAGGCGAATCTTTCACCAGCACTGGTCGCTCCATGCAGAAGGTCGACTTCAGGGGGCTTGTTCTGTAAAGTTAGCAACAGTCAAAACGACAGTTGATAGCGACAGTCGATTGTGGAGTTGTTATAAACTGTCGTTTTCTACATGTCGAGATCGTTTTGCGTGTTGGTGTTCTGTAAGAACAAACTTCCATAAACAATAATGAATTTATTTGGATACAATGAACCACATCAATCGGACTTCTTTCGAATATGTTTGTGTCCAGATCTGTCAGCTATGACTGAAGAAGTCTCAGTGCTACATAAGGACGAAAATAATAGCAATTGGAGAACCGCAATCTCTGGGCATTCATCCTGCGAATTCGAGAAAAAAAGGCAATCCAACTAGGTATGGATAGACGTAAAAAATAAGCAACTTACCGTGTGAGCTTGCTTGAGAAGACATTATTTTCCTTTTTCCTTCAGATAATAAAGTCGCCATACGAGGAGGCTAGGCCCTTTAGTTTTGTTGACCGTATCCCCGAGGTCCTTGTTCGTTGGGACGGGCCCCTAGATCACGAGTTTCCCTTGCCATCAGCCATTTACGTCTCTGGTTTGTCACAGAACGAGAATTTTCCAATAATATCACGGAAATACGCGGATGTGTCACTATCGGCACTCAATCCACAGCGGTTACGAAAAAGTTGTGGGAGGCGGTAACATCTGAGTTTAGGGGCCCTTTTCCACGTCCAGGGGGCCTATTCTCTAACAACAAGCAATATTTTTTTCGCCAGCCATGTGTCTATTTCATTCATTTGTTTGAAGAAACTTAATGAAATAAACATATGACTGCGAAAAAGTTATTGCTTCGGAGTTAGAGAATAGGCCCCCAGCCTGTACAAAACACAATGCTACCCTCTGTTACAGCTAGCGGCATCAAATGACAATGATGGAAAATGAAGTCAACACTTAATTCAAGAAGTAAACTCAAAAAAGTACACAGATTGAGTAATCCTTCCTTCTTATCAACTGCCGGTGTCATTAACAACAGCCCCGAGGTGCTGTTTTGATACCAACACCAAATCCTAACTCATGACGTGTAACGACATTTCAAGTAGTGTTGTTTTCTTACAGAACATCTCAAGGTGACGTCATCACTATTGACTGTTGCTATCAAGTGTTGTTTTCAACTGTTGTTAACTTTACAGAACAGGCCCCCAGCCCCCCTATTCTGTAACTCTTAACGCGTGCGTTAGCGAAATAAACAAGGTGAATAATTGAAAGTAATCAGCTGAGAAATTTTGCTAACGCGCGCGTTACGAGTTACAGAATAGGGGGGCAGGAGCCACGAATTAGCATTTTTTCCCCCACTTCATCCCTTCATCTCAATTTCACTTCTTCTCAGATTAGCGATTTGTCTCCATTTTTGCCAGGAATTTGCTATTTGTCTCCATTTTACCTACGAACATATGATTTTTCTTGCAATGGATTTGTGTTTTCCTGATTTTAGCAGCTAATGAGTAATTTTGGCCGTGAATTAGCACTATTTTTTAATTTTAGCCACGAAGTTGCCTCCGGACCTTGCCTTTTACTCAATTCACTTCTATTAGCGTAAATTAGCGATTCACCTAATTTTAGCCTTCTAGCGAGCTGTAAATGTTTTATTGATTCATTTAAGCCCTGTTCACACGATGCAATGTTTGAAGTTATATTGCCTGCTGGTTTTTTAAAAACACATGTTCCGTGGTAGTGACCGGATGTTTTTGAAAATCCAGCATGCAATTAAGCTTCAAACATTGCATAGTGTGAACTGGGCTTTAGCCGTAATTAACTATATTTTATTCACTGTCAGCCATGCGGCTTCAGAAGCCGCGAATTGACATTTTCTCCATCTTAACTGTGAATTCTTTTCAATTTTATCGGTGAATAAACGATTTTTCACCATTTTAGCTGGGAATCAGCGAGTTTCTCCACTTTAGCTGTGTGAATTCGTGATTTTAGCTGCTAATGAGAGATTTTACCCAATTTCATCCGTGAATTAGCACTTTTTCTTAATTTTCCCAGTGAATAAGCGTTTTTCTTTCCCACTTTTAGCCAGTTTTCTCAAATCGAGCCACGAACTTGAATTCTGAATAAGCCGAGAATTTATGTTTTCTTGATTTTACACGCAAATTAGCACTTTATCTCGAAAATTTCAGTGAATTTCGATGTGTCTCGTAATAATTTTAACCACGTATTACTGTTTTTTGTTGTTTTTATACACTTCATCAGCGATTTTAGTGCTTTTTCTCAATTTTAGCCGTGACGTAAAATTTTTCCCCACGAATTAGCTATGTATTTTCTTTATTTTAGCCGCGATTATCACTTTTTGTCACTTCTGTCCATGAATCTGAATTTTTTCTCAATATTTTTAGCCGTAAATTAGCCTTTCATCTCAATTTCAGTCTCAAATTAGCGTTATTGTCAATTTTAGTCTGGATTAAGTGGGCGCGAATATTAGCATTTTCCAAACTTGTATCCGCTTATTTACCCAAATAGCAGGACAGAAGTGCACCTTCTCAATTTTAGCCGCCCACGAGGAAGTGCGACATTAAAAATGATAATTTACCGCTGTAGGCCATGGGCGGGCTTTTGTAAAAGGCTTAGCGGGCCACTTCTTGGCCGGCGCGGGCCCTGGGTCGGCCACCCCTGCCCTAGGGGGAAAGTTGTCTCCTAGACTCGGCTTACGGGCGCCTTTTTTTGATAGGTTTTTCTCGGTCCACTCTCTTCCAACCGACAGTCACGGTGCAAAGCCTTATATTTATAGGAACACCGTGAAATTAGATTTGGTCGCTTTTCAGGTACCGCATGAACAAATTACTGAAAATAATGCCGTGAAGACCATCGAGTTGTAATTTCACGATCATAAAGATCAGAAACTAGAGATTTTGTCAATGTTCAGCCAGGAAACTTCCAATTTTGCGAATACGTAGCTCCAAAATGTTACATGCGTAGCTGATACTAGCGCGGGTTCCCCTGCCTGGTGGTGTGAGGGGAAACTCACAATTTACGGTAAATTTTGAGCCATGAACGAGCAATTCATACAATATTCAAACCCAAAACTCGCAATTTTACAGATTTTCATCTCCAAATGTGGAAGCATTACGACTTGGTTCCAATATTGCAGTACAGTTGCCTTTTTGCCATAAAATTTGTTTATTAAGTGTCCTATCGCCGATAACGTTCAAAAGTAAAATTATGTTGTCCTAATTTCGCTGGTTTCCCACCCAAAAATAACTATTTTTTCAAATATGTCGAAAAAAGACCGTGAAATTACAAGGTAAAAGTTCAAGGCGAATTTAAAATAACTTCTGGGATGAAATTTGAAAAAAAGAAAACTACTGCATTATGCGGAATTTCCTGAAGATTAAAACGAGTCCTTAAAAACCAGGATTGGTGCATAAATAAGGCGAGAAAGTGTATACCGAGTAGTGGACGAGGGATGACTGGAGGGGGTCGAGGAATCACCCGCGCAACTCCCCCGTAAGGACACAATGTTCTGTTGTATAATGGTAATTATACAGTTTGAAGGGGTAAATTGACGATGTCATTGTGCAGTTTTCCCGGTACTTGATATTATGCCCTCGTACTAACGTAGGTGCTTTTTTCGGTTAAATTTTAGTGGGCCCACGCACAGCTATTGCTCTCATATTAAAGGTTTGATAACAAATCAATAGTGCAGCTAAAATAAAGCACTAAATCGGAGATGGTACCATTATTTATTTATCGCGTATACACTCACATTTCAAAAGGTCAGAAAAGTAGCGGATTTCCGATCTATTCTTAGCTATAAATATACTAATATAAATAAAAGCACGATCTCAATAATGCAATGATTCACGACTTCATGGAAATCGATTCTTCAAGTTCAATTCCTCTCATATTTATTATTATTTATTATTATTATTTCTTTCTTCGGTTGACCCGCAATCCAACGCTACTTCTTACTTTCTTAAAAAAAGCGATAGCTTTATTTATTTGAGAGAGTAGTGCATTATTTATATTTTCTGTTGAAATATTTTAGCGTTACGTTCCGCCAACGAAGCTCAGAAGAACATAAAACGTTAAATCTTGATAGCTCTATTAATAAAAGTGAACTTCAAAGGAGAGAAAGATTTTAAGATTCAATTTTTTATGTTTTTGTTTTGAAAAAAATGCGATTTATAAAGTCAAGAAACAACCAATGTAAAGAGGTGCATCAGGCTTTCTTGCCTTTCCCAATAAATCTACAGGCTGAAATTGACAGTCGAAAGGCTAGGCTAATCCTTCAAGACCAAATGAGTCGTGAAGGTGAAAGCCTAACTTATCTCGTTGTTAGTTACACATAGCACTTTTTTTGACACAGTGGCCGGGTCGTTGAGAGGTAGACGTGTACGGGTCTCAAAATGTTACGTTTTATGGAAGGATCATCAAAATTTTGGGCACTGAAGAAGTAATGACGGGACGTGGGATGGGTCAGAACTAATTTCACTTATTTCTTTATCATAAGCAACGAGCCGACGTAAATATCACGATATAAATTAAATTCATTCTCCCCCACCGCCACCACACAAGTCAACAAGCTATTCAATGAATCCCCTTTCCTTTCCTTTTGATACCATACAAATTGAATAACGAGCCAATTTTCTACCCGTGAACGAAGAAAAAAAAAGAACAAAATAATGGTTAGGGCTAGGGCTAAAACGCATATAGACAGAAGAGATTAAATATCATTTAAAAAGCTATTATAAAGAATAAACGACCAGCGTCCCATAAAAGGTGAAGCTTCGGGTGCTTAATGTCACCTTGCCAAGGAAGATATACCCCCTACCTTACGTCCCCTGACACCGCGAACTCTTCACGATTTGGTCGTGCAAATTTGGTTAGCGGAACTATAAGAAGCAGGCCCGAGAAGAAGAAGAAGAAGACAAAAAATCATCATCGTGGATAGAAAATCGATGGGTGAGAGTTTAAGACGACCATCCCAGGGTGTGGAGTGGTATAATTGAGTGAAGCTGTAGGGCGCGGAGGGTTTGTTTAAAATGAAATTACGGAAGTTGAGAATATTATTAAAAATAAAAGATCGCAGAAGACGGTGATGGTGATAGAGAAGGGATGGGGACAACATTTAAGTTTATTACATCTGCGAAAGTGGTTTTGCTTCGGAGAGATAAGGAAAGAAAAATAATACTTTCACCGGATAATACCGTTTTATGGCAATCTTTAAAAAAGTGCATAATTTGCTGTGATAAAAAGGTTCACGACGGAAAAAAACTGTTTGAAAATTTGAGTAATTTTAACCTGCGGCAGTGCTAAATCCATGTAGTGGGAAGGGAAGAAGGAACCGCGGCCCAAAAAGCGCCTAACGCTTGGTGAAAAGCCACGTGGCATCACATCAATTGCGCATAAATACGTGAGAAATTAAAAGAATCTTGTCTAAATATTCTAAAAATTTCACGTTCATGGTCATTTTCCCAAAACTGCAAGTTTTGGGCCTTTTTTTGGATCCCGGACTAGTCCGGCCCCGACGTTACTCAAAGCCTGCAAACATGGCTAACAATTACATCAATACTTTAGCTGAAAGTCTCAGAAATTGCAAATTTCTGGTTTTAAATATTAGTGGAATTTCTGGTTGGTTCTGGTTTTTGGCGGGTCAATATTTTTGCGAAATCGCAAGTTACGTTTTTTTTTTTTTGTCATAGTGACCGCAGGATACCGGTCGAACAACGGTCATGCCCGACAAAGCCACAAAATTGCAACATCTTTGAGCTACATATCCGCGAAATCGGAAGTTTCTAGGCGCAATATTCGTGAAATTGCGGTGTTGGGTGTGAATATTCATGAAATTTACAGTTACAATTTAGAATGGCAGGTTTCAGTGGAGTTGACGATTGTGTGGTGGACAAGGAGCCAGCATTGCTCGGTCTCAGTATGAGTGACCTTCCGGCCAAGGCAGATCTACTTTGGAGACGATGAGTGGGAGACAGCTGAGGAACCGCTTTGCACGGCCGTTGGGCTACAGTATAGCACAGAGTATAGGACGGCCTGACTCAGTTTACGGCAGGACGGCCTGCCAAGGGGTTAAAACTCGAGCACCTGTTTGCCCAGCTATAGGGGTTTTCCGGAGGTGGAACTCCCAGACTTGCCTTTAAGTCGAAAAAGAGGATACCACCTACTTTGTTATGTGCACCTCTTGGACACACCTCCGGGGAAATTTTACGATCTCTTATTTAAGTAATTACGATTCTTGATTGAACCGATAAAACCGAACTCTTTATTTTTTACCATGTGTCGGAACATAAAAATAATAAAATTAGTAGATGGGGGCCCCCGCATCAGCCCCCTGGGGAGACTGGAAGCCCGGGAAGTACGAAATGTACTCGGCGAGTTGTCTGTGTTAGTTCCTTGACAACTACCGGCTTATTGGAAAGTTCTAATGTCACGACGATGTGAAATAGGCTGGTTTAACCCGATCGACGCTGACTTTGAGCGACTTTTCGTTGACGGAGATAGTTTTGTCATCGGACCAGTGTAGGGGGGTAGTAAAGAGCGGCGTTTGGTGTCGTCGCGTAGAAAAACATGTGTGCATGACGACAATTCTTGAAATACGAAGGGCTACTTCATCGAGTGATTGCCGGGGGGGACTGGCCGTAATTCGGACATTTGACGACGTAAACAGTCAACTAGGTTTTTGGGGTCAGTGATGAACTGTTTCTGGACGGGTAATTCAATTAATTCGCCAAGAAGACACAGAGGTTCACCGTAGACTAGTTCGGCTGGGGACGTGTTAAGTTCTTCACGAAAGGCACTGCAGATTCCGAGAAGGACGAGTGGTAGAGATTGTAGCCAGTTCACAGTCGGGTGACATATGAGTGACGCTTTCAAATGGTGATGAAAAGTTCCGACTGCAGGGATGATAACTAGTGGTCCAGAAGCGTTCGAAACCGAATGTTGATGCGAGAGATCGGAATAACGCGGATTCGAACTGCCCGCCCTGGTCAGTCGTAATTCTGGACGGTGTGCCGAATCGGGAAAACCAACAGTTGACGAGAGCATTTGCGGCGGCGGATGTGGTGATGTCTTCGAGAGGCCAAACTTCGGGCAAACGCGTGAATCTGTCGATCACAGTTAGACTGCCTCTGATGTTTTGAATGTCGGTCGTGAACTGGGGAACAAACGAGAGCTGTTTAAGTTGTATTGGGGGCATCTTTTCCTTGCGTTGAAGAAAGGTGAACGTGAGAGGCTTGTGATCCGTGTAGACAGTGAAAGTTTGGGCTTCGAGGGTATGACGAAAGTGTTGTATAGCAGCGTAGACTGCATGAAGTTCTCGATGAAAAGCTGGCCACTGCTGTTGGCGTGGAGTCAGTTTTTGGGAGAAAAATGCGAGGGGCTGCCACTCGTTCACACGCGTTGTTGAAGATATGCCCCGATGGCAGCTTGAGAGGCATCAGTGAAGAGCCCGAGTTGAGCTTTGGGGTCAGGATAAGTGAGAAAGGTTGCTGTTGCGAGATGTTCTTTGCACGACTGGAAAGCTTGCTCGAGTTCCGGGGTCCAAACTATTGGTTGTTTACCGCGGAGACCGGCAAGAGCGGAGTGAAGGGGCGCTTGAAGTTGTGCTGCAGACGAGAGAAAACGATGGTAGAAATTTATCATCCCGACGAAACGGCGAAGAACTTGAGCTGTTGTCGGGCGTTCGAAATTTTGAAGCGCCGCGATACAATCGCGACGGGGGGGGGGGGTTGAGCCTTCCGGGGTGACCTCATTTCCCAAGAAAGTGACTTTTGATGAGCCGAGAATGCATTTGTTGGCATTGATGAAGAGTCCATGTTCGTTCAGACGTTTGAAAACGGCGTGAAGATGCGTATTGCGTATTATGTTCGTCGGCGTCTCAGTAGAAAACAAGAATGTCATCATTATAGGGATTGGTGGCGAGTAAACAAACCTCTTGATTACAAGGGAGCTTGAGTTCAGTTTTGTTATTTTAGTGCGGTTTTGCTTATTTATTCTTACTTTTTTTTCGCGAAAATGCTGAGAATTGACGAAATTTTTGAAGCGTGCGATTGCACTCATAAATCTAGAAATTTCAAGGCGGCCGGTCTGATCAGATCGTGAAGATTGTGAAGGCGTTCATCTCGCGTGCATTGTTAGGAGCTCTTCGTCGCCTGACAAGACTTACCAGGTTGAAGGAGTTCTAGCGAGCCAGGCAAATTGTTTGAGTGTTACTAAAGTCAAGTGTAGTAATTGTAAGGCAGGCAGCTCAGGCTCTTGCAAGCACGTTGTTGCCTCAACGTGGTCACACGTTGTGTGGCTTGATGAGTATGAGAGACCGAGACCGTATAGAGACCGAAAGGCGTTGTGATAGCCGTCTTGGGGACGTCATTGGGATTGACAGGGATTTTATGATACGCCTAGCCGTCACTGCCGAAAATATCGTCGAATTCCAACCCGTGTTTCCCACTTTCAACAGGCACCCTCCCCCTGTCGATATGATTACTACCACGGACCCGGGAATTGCTCGCCTTCTCGAAACTGCCACTCAACAACTTGCCACACTGACTCGAACGCTATCAACATCGGCGCGTCAACCACGATCTCATCACAGACATTCCACCCCTTCCCGCAGCAACTCCTCCGACTCACCACCGTCATTATGTTGATACCATCGCCGCTGGGGAAATCGTGCCGCGCAGTGCACTTCTCCGTGCTCCTATCCAACGATAAACTCTCAGGGCAGTCGACAGTAGCGGCGACCGTCCGCCCCAAACAAGGACGCCGCTTGTTCATCCTCGACCACCTCTCACCAAGCACCTAGATTCCTCCTCGACACAGGCTCCGATTTGTGTTGTTTGTTGATTCCCTCTCCGTCTTCTTCTTGGAAAACGACATCGCGTTGATCTCCAACTTCTCGCCGCCAACAACACGAACATTTCAACATACGGCACTATTTGTCTTCGCCCGGATTTCAATCTTCGTCGGGATTTCTCCTTGAACTTCGTCATTGCTGACGCAAGTTCCCATTATCGGAACCGACTTCCTCGCACACTTTTCTCTTCTTCCAGATTGTCGCAACATCCGTTTATTCGATGCCACCTCCGGCCTTGCTGCAACTTGCATCACGTCGGGGTCATCAATTGGGGAGATTTTAGGATCTCCTATGTAAATAATTACGATTCTTGGTTGAAACGATAAGACCGAACTCTTTCATTTTTTACCATGTGCCGGGACATAAAAATTATAATAAAATTAGTAGGTGGGGGGCCACCGGACCTCAACCTCAGGGGCCTTATTCCGAGCAGTCGGGGAAAAATGCCGCAAGCCGGATCCAAGTACTCTAAATAAGAAATAACATTATCCCACCATAGCAACCACACTTGCGGCATTTTTCCCTACGTTTCTGAATAGGGTCCCTGGTGAGGAACCACTCGGCAGCCGCCTCTCCGGGAACCATTGGAAGCTTATAGCAAGAGTCCGGAAAACAGTGCCTTATGGTTACCCCCACCCACCCTCCCACTTGTCGTGATGCAACGGGATCATTATTTAGACAAAGTGCGCTCGCGGGCTCAGGGAAATGTGAAAAAACCCTCTCAAAAGCCCAGGGTCCTTCTTTCCAAGAGAAATATTATGGTCATCGTGCACACCTATACTTCGAAATTTATAGCAGGGATTTCCTCTTCATCGTCAATCACACCAAAAGTGATCCCCACCCCCTACCTAACAAACCCTCGTGATCACGATTACCTCCCTACCTCCCTATCCGCGTGAAACAAAGTCATAATTCACAGTTATTACTCGTTATACGCGACGCTCTCCAAAACATTAATTTGTCCGTATTGCACTCCCCCCTCCACACGATTCAACCCTTACCAAGCGAAAACAACCATCTTCTCGTCCGGTTATACCGCACATATACCAGGTTTATATTACACAATGCTCTATAGTTTTAGATAAACATCTGCAATTTCCAACTTGAAAGGTACGAAGAGGAGAGGAGAGGGGAGCTAGTGAGGTGAATTGAAAGAGCGATAGCTGGTGTTGCACCACTTCGTCACGCCCTACAAAAAATCCATTTCTACCGCCGGTTTTTAGTGTTTTACAGTTTAAAATACTGTAGCATTCTCTCCAGTTTTAAATCTTCCGCGTGGTTATTAAATTTCCATAACTTTAATTAGTCCCTCGGCGTTTAGTTACGAGTCTTCTTTTGAAGGAGTTGAATTTATAAAATGATACGTGAGCTAGAGCGGTCGGGCTTACAGAGAAGAAACATGAAGCTCTTGCTTTATGATTTGTTTTTCAGAAAATTAACTTAAAAACTTGTTTATTAAAATCGGAGAGAATTAAATGTTTTATGCGACAGACAAGAGTAACAAAAGAGGGACCGTCGTCTGCTAACAGCAGTGAGAGACCACATTTGCTTCAAACAACTTGTATTACCTGTCACAGTCACAGTTTACACTCACCCCCCGCTCCCGCCATTTCCCGAAGGTTTCTCGAACTGGTGGTGTCTGCCGCGGTAATATTATTAGATTAATAGTGAAACACTGTTTGGAGAAGGGTTTTGAAATACGAGGCCTGTTCCTCTAAATTATACTTTGGATGCATTCTGCGTGAAATGGTTCTTGTTTTAGCTCCTCGTTCATCATCCCACTAAAGGTGTACTAGGGAGGCGAATAATATTAGCGCAGTTAATTATTTAAATAGACGGAAAGGACCTTTGGGTGTTGTCTGGTCTCTTATACGGACATCTTTTTTTTAATGTAAATCATCGTTCTGATTCGTTGTGAAGAAGCTAACAAAGGTGCGTTACGAAATTTTCAAGACAAGAAGGCTAGGACGTTGAACTCGAAACATTGATTCCTGTCTAATAATTCTTTAAATTATTGAGATGGCGCTCAGCTCGAATCGATGAGATTATGATCGTCTTTTGCTGGTCTCTGACGTGACAGTTCAACCTGCCCTCCCTTTGTCAACAGTATCTAATAATAATGAACGCCAATTGGGAGTACCTATAATGTATGTTATTTCTAGTCCTTTTTTACACTCACCAAAATACTTTGGGAATACTCCTTTCTCTACTCATTTATGTGTGGTCACGCGCCGGTCTTTAGAGGCACCTGTTCTTGTCCCCCCCCCCTCACATCGTCGGGTCTTGTTTCCCCATATTTGCGGTTGGAGAGGCCGAGAAAACGATATAGGCTGGGCATAGTGGAGAGGGCGCGGGTCTACGTTTTATTTTTAGTGGACTTTCAAAAACTCGTAAAAACAACCCTTTTTCTTCGTTTTTATTCGAAAAGATCGCCTTAAACTGAACACACACACGGACACAAGTGCTGGTAACAATGCGCGTTAAAGGCGAGATGCATTTTATCCTCGTAATGGGCGTTGCATGGTGGTCTAATAAATACGGCGCCCGTGCTTCAAAATTGAATTGACTTGTCTTTCATTGCTGGTTTGTGATCGTTAAGGTGGGGGGAGGGGTTTCTTAGCGCAAAACCTCAAGCCAATAAATTTATTGGCTTCTGTTGGTTTCTGAGACTTGTATTTTTCTGTCTGCCAATGAGTTTTCATTCCCTTATTAGGATCTATTTTTTCGTTGCCGTGGACTCTGATGCAGCTGTCTCCCTGAGAGAGCCAAAATTTCGACGAATTGTCGCATAATTATATCATTACAGCCAAATAGCAGATCATTCCCAAGTTTCTGGGATCAATTGCGTTGATGCAATTGTTCCTTGAGGGTAAATGTGCATATATTTTTCAATGCGCATTATTTTGTTGGATTTTGGAAAATTTCACAATTTTTGTTGTGAAATAGGTACCTACTTTAATTTTTTTGCACTTTTACGCTGGAGAACCTCTACAGGCCCCCTCAAGACTGCAGGGTCCTTCTTTCCAAGTAAATGAATTCAGATAGCCATTGCTATAAGTGAAAATCCAACGCTACGCCCCCCCCCCCACACACACACCAATATTCGTTTATGTTGTGCTTGCGAAATGAATTTTGTGGGTTTGGCTCTTTGGATTATTGACGCTCATGAATAGAATTATCCCTGGAAGTGCTCAATCAAATAGCCAGTTTCGCAGGATTTACTCCCTAAAAAGCCAATTTCGTGCGAGTTAATTCGTTCAAAAAAGAAATTTAGTGGGTTTTAGTCTTTTAGAAAAGTCAATTTAAATGGTTGGCCGTTTTTGAAGTCCAAATTTCAGGGAGTTCACACGACTTATGGAGCCCAATTTCGTGAGTTTTGGCTATTCTAAGAATTATTTTCGTCCTGATAGCTCTTTAAAAAACACAATGCTGCCGGATTGAACCATTCAAAAACAAATTTTCGCGAATCTTGACGTCAGAAACCCAATCGTTGGGTCCGCTGCCCGAACAGGCTAACTTCACGGATTTCTCCGCAGTTTAAAATCCAAATTTCCAGGGTGTTGGCTCATTTTAATGCGAAATTTCCGAAATTTCGTGGATCTCGCTCCTCCAAACAAAACAAAAAAATTGTGTTTGCTCAATTCATGCGGATTGTTGGCACTCACGGGTCCACAATTTCGTGGTTATTACTTTTTACACACTCAAAAGGCCAATTCCACTGGTCTGGCTCTCTTCAATTAAAAAAAGTTCGCTTGATTCACTGAAAAAGCCAAATTTCGAGGAGTTGGCTAATTAAAAACCCAATGTCGCGGGTATTTCTTATTCGAATAAAGACAAATTCGCTGTATAAACTACAAAATTTCGTCCTTTTGACCCATTCAAAAATCAATTTCGCGGTGTCGATTCATTCAAATGACCAATTTCACTGACTGTCCTCGTTGAAAAATACGAATATCGGGAACCTTATTGTTAGCTTTTTCAAACTCTATATTATTTCGCGGATCTGACTTTTTCGGAAACAAATTTCGCGGGTTTGGATTTTTTGGCGATATTCTTGAGTTCGGCACGTTTTACACACATTCTGATGGTATCCAAGAGAGAGAGAGTGAGAGAGAGTGAGTGAGACTGAGTCAGTAAGGCTGCGAAACGTGCATGCCCACCACCATCATTCACTAAGGACTAAAGGATGGCATAATAACTAAAGTCTTACCTCCTCTAGAAAAGTATCAAGATCCGTTGCCACGAAGGGTTACAACTAACAACGTTCTCTATTGCCCCCCCCCTCTCTATCCTGAGTGCCGAATGCACTTGTTCTGCCATACTGGCTCGACTTTTAGACACCACTGGGGACTCCTTCAACGGCGTTTCTCATTTGCCGTAATGAAGCCCTTCGGCTTCCTACATTGCCTTCGATGACAACCGAGGAGTTGATTATTGCTCAAATGAAAAGCTGGAGTATTTCTAAACGCCATAGAAATTGCACAGCGCTTTATTGGCTTCGCTCTTCTCTGAAAGTGATTTATTTGAAAGCCATCCCAACCCCTTAACCCACCATATAGTCTCGATAATTGGTTTTCACAGTCCTATATAATTTACCCGGGTGTTGCACGCTGTGATCCCCGGGCGTTTGTGTCTGATGAGCGCGGGTGGTGTATAGGAGAGAGTGACATTTGATCTGATGAAACGTTTCCTCACCGCGAGTAGTTTGTAATCCTCATTCATTCAATTTGGTTTATTCTAACGGGATAATCGCGAAAAATCAAAATTAGCAACGTTGGTTGCGCAATTTTCCAATATTGTCACACATTAATCACACCGTACGGCACTTCATTCAAGGATGGCTTTTACGTCTTCACGCTCCCTCGAACCGGGCAGGTTCGAGTCATTAAGAACGGGAAAGATTAAACCCATCAAAACCCCGAAAAAGTAATCAAGGGAGGAACTGTTTTATTTCCTGAGTGGAACCATTTACCGTTGTGTCTCCCGTCAAATATTGATTACGGGATTGCGTTTTCTCTGAAAACTGTAAATGACATTTTCTCGTGATTTCTGTGTGGTTGTGTCATAATGGCTGACTTCCCGTTTTTGATTGTCGTTATATTTATGTATACAATACTGATTTAAGAGTTGCGAAGAGGTGGTTTAACAGTGATCTGGGAATGAATAGTATGATAATAAAATAAATTAAATTACTGCGGTGAATAATAAATTCAGCTACTATTAAAAAAAAGATGGGCTCCGTGGTGAAAGGCGCGGATTAAATAATATTCGCACAATATGGGTTAACCGCAGGAATGGTTTTTAATTGTTCCGCCAACGGCACCATAACTTTTTTGTTTGTTTTATTATTCAATTTCAAATATCTGGAGTTGATAGAAGAAGGAGTGGCTTGGGGGGGTGGATCTAAAGAGAGTTGAAGTGTAAAGCGTTCTTTATTTCTTATGGTTTACTGAGCGAAGAGAAAATGAGAGCAGAGGAAGTGTCGTAAAGTTGGGAACAAAACTTCCCCTGGGAAATCTACCCCTCCACGGGAAGCTATATATTGCAAAAAGCAAACGTCTTACAGGCCCTCCTCCTTTGAGCGCAATTCAGTTGTTTTGCATTTTCTATCGAAATTTTAGTGCATTGAATAATGAAAATTGCCCCTCCCTCACCCCCTTACAACATACTCTGAGTTCACCCACTTCATATTATACTCGTCGCTCATTTCAAATCATCACCCAGCCTACCTAGTTTTACCCTTCTTGAAATATTAAGTTTTCCAGTCCCCCTTTTCTCGGACTAATTTTCATTCTCAAGCTTCTAATTGAATTAATTACTCACGTTACCAACAGAAGGATGATGAGGGAGAAAAGCGTAAAAGGATGAGGGAGTTGAGTTAGGTGGGGGGAGGGTCGGAGGCGGGGAAACGAGATTTACAGCCGTGTTTTCACCCCTCCACCATACCCCATCCACTACCGTACCATTCGGACGGTATACAATAGCCTTGAAAATGGAGAAAGAGACGGATGAGGGGGCAAGTTGGGGGGGGGGTTGAAAAGGGTTTTGCGGGAGAGGTGACGATGAGCAGGTCTCGCAACGAGAGATTCGCTTCGTGTTTATAATGGAAGGGGCAGGGGCGGTGAGAGGCTAGTGCGGTGGTGATGAAAAGGAGATGAGAGAGTGCCGCGCCGTGATGAACTCGAAGAGGTTTTGATAACGAGGGGGGGTGGAGAGTTAATTAAATGAAGGTGTCTCTCTCCGTCTCATTCCTCTCTTATAAGGAATGAGATGATGCGCCTTTCTATCTCAACCCATTGCCATCTGGTAATTGCGGTGCCGGGAAAGGGCACGGCGATGTTTTAAACAATGGTACAATGCCCATGAACACCGGTATTCCTCTATTAGGGTAATTTTTATGTTTTGTTTGCCTGATTGAAAGCACTAAAGAAAACTATTGAGGCCGGGGTGCAGAGGGGTATTGAAGAACTTATTGTTTCCAGCACGTGGATGGAATGCTAAAGCACAACCCTTCCCAGCAGGCGGAAGCCAAAAAAAAAAAAGATTCAATACACACAAAAATCATACGAACGAGCAGATTGATTTCCTCTTCCCCTGCTGTACGCTCTACACGTATAATATATAAAAAACCAACGGTTCAAAAGAAGTGAAGTTGACTGATTGATGGGAGGGAGGGATCCAAGTAAATAAAAGTAGAGGCGTGATTATTTTGGGCATTTCAGTTACACCGAAATTCTCCTCTTCCGACTTTTTTTTTTTTTTTTTTCATGAACTATCATCTCTTTACTCCCCTGGAAAAAGTAAAAACTCCCAGGGAAAAAAGGAAAACAGAAGTATCGGCAAGGGACTTAAAGATATGCTGTGAAAAAGAAGAGGTGGTTGTCAGGGGGGAGGGGTGAGAGCCAAGGAAAAATACCTTCGCTCTCTTAAGTGACAGATTGATATATCGGAGCAATGTAGCTAGTAGAGTAAAGCTGGAGAGGAACACTTTGGTGGGTGGGGGGGAGGTTAAGACTTGAGGGAATGGTTATTTCTTTGGGTGTTGAAGGGGGTGACGGTGGGACTAAGGCGGTTAAAAAGAGAGAAAACTCCTCTGGGAAAGAATTATATTTTCACTGGAAAACGGGAGTTGAAGAACGTGGAAAACAACCATGAAGGATGTTTTGATGAAGGTGAGACGAGTGAGAGGTGGGGGTGAGAGAATGACTGGACGTTTCAAAGACGTGGATTTGTGTATAGGAATGAGCGGAATGTAAGGAGCGCTGAATGGGGAAATATTTTTTCAGTCGCGGTTTTTTTTATTTCTCTTTCAGAAGACGATGAAGTGGTGGGGAGACAGCTAAAGAATTTAAGTGATTTCTTATTTCTTTTGAAAATACACGGAAACGGATTCGCTAGAGCATGCCAGTAACTCAGGATAACTTCATGGCGCATTCAATCTCTCTGGGGTGCTATCATTTCCAGAAAAAAAATGACTGCCAAAATTTATCGCAATCCACTGAAAATCATTGGTTTTCCCCATACCCAGTTATTCCCACATTCTTTTTCACCCAATACACGTCTTGCGATGCCTGGTGGGTGACTGGAACCCTCTTCCACGATCCCATTACTTTCCTTTCACCGTGTCCAACTGTCCATCCCTCAAGGATCCCCTCGATTGTGTACAAAATGGACGCCTCAATTTTTGACGGTTCCGAACATGACAATGAGAAAACCCGTGAGTTAAAAGCTCCACTTTTCGGATAAAATGAAAAAAAAAAACCGCTAGCTCGGCTGCTCTGTGGTTGAAAATGCTCGGGGCAAACCATGAGATGTTCCATTGTGTGACTAAAATTCCGAAACACTCGCGATTCTGGTTGTCCTGCAAATAAAACGGGGAAAATAAAAACGAGAAATTGGCCATTTCGCACATCAAATTCCAAAAAATTCTCAGTTTTAAAAAATTCGCGAAAGGTAAAAATGCAACACTTCGCGAGTAAAATTGAGAACAACATAGCTATAGCCCGTCTAGAAGAACAAGAACCCGCGGCCAGAGCTCTCTCATTCGATTAGTTGCAACTTCTCTTCCCTCTGCATTCATACCGCATTGATTGTCCCACTGTTTACCAAAGACAAGTATTATTATCAAGGCGAAGTTCCATGGAGGGGGTAAGGAAAAATAGCTAGAGGGGCTGATCATGAAAGGGCGAGGTCCACGTTTAACTTGATGAGCTATACAGGGTGTTCATAAATTACCTCGACAGAGAAAGTATGGTGATAGTACACCTCATTTGTGATCGAAATTACTATTTGAGGTTTTTTGGAATTCCTCTTGGTTTTCGAGATATCGTCAATTTCGTGTTTTTTTTGGTGACCCTCTGTTTTTTTACGACACGTGACTGACTAGTAAGACATCATCAACAGGTGCTAGACTAAAAGTAAATAGCTCATTGAAAAGAGCACAAAATTTCCTTAATTATTGGTCCTCAACTCAATAAAATTACGCCAAGGCCCTAGCCGCTAGGTCATTAGATATCCGAATGAAACTCGTTATTCGCATTTCTGCCCAATTTTCATCAGTGATTTTCACAATTTCATCAAAGGAAAATATTTTTTTGCATTAATAGGGAAAACTTCCTTATGATGTTAGCTTTCCAGTGACGTACAATAGTTACCAGTTTTCACATAGTGAAGAGGTAGAAGCAATAAGCGAGCCCAAAACTGAAAAATAACCCGCAATGAGGACCCTTTGAATGAGGTAAAACCAGCTCTGATTACTCGTTTCCAATGGATGAGACATACGGACTCAAGCGGTCAGCTAAATCTATCGCTAATTTACGTTGGTGAGTTGAAATTGCGGGTGCTGGTGAAGCTTAAAATATCGTTAGTGGATTGGGCTTCATGTATCAAGTAAGGTGGTCACCCTGACCCCCCAACCCGCCATGGATTTTTCTGAGATTCTTTCCTTGTTGTCGAATGCAAAAATTGGCCCTCCGCATAACTGCATTGCGTGCACGTTGCACCTCCAGTCGTCTCCTCTGGATTTCCTCGCACGATTCTCGAATGCGTACGATTCTCAAGCTTCTTTCTGGTCGCAACTGGTTGTTGGTAGACCAGTTTAAGATGACCTAACGAATAAAAATCCATTGGTGGTTGGTTGTCAGGACTCGCTGATGTAAATTAGCGGTGGTGGTGAAGCTAAAATATCGCTAGTGGATTTGGCTTTATGGACCAGTAAGGTGCTCACCGAGAAGTCCTGTCCTGACCCCCAAGCTGGTCTACCAACAACCAGTTGCGACCTCATTACGATCCTGTCGCGGATACGATGGAGAAAACTCACGAGCTTAGTCATTATTGGCGTATACAAACTCTACATTTTGCAATTATTGTTGCTCCGTCACTACGAGTGGTTTTTCTGACGTTGAGGATTCACGAAATGTTATATTTGAAAGATCCAAACTGCCGGTATTGAGTTTTTTCAAAGGAGCTGAGGATGAAAATGGTTCTGTGCAAAACAACGAAAATTGGTTCCATGAGTGTCAATTCCTTTCGAAATTTTGAACTATTGGCGATTGTAGCTATCACTAGTGGCGCTAGTGTCGTGTGATAATGAAACCGGTACTCCCCACATTATGTTAAATAATATAGACCAGCCAAAGACTAAAGAAATCGACCGCCGATTAGGATGTACTTCACCCCCACCAGTTTTTTTGCACTCGATATTTTTCAAGTTTCTATCGGTGATATGAATGTCACTTTTTGACTCAACGTGATAATATAATTATGATTAATATTATAATTACATTGACGGCCAATATAATGCATTTCATTTCAAAAATAAGTGAAAGACCGTGAAGAAGGACTTTGGGAAGCCAAGAGAGGCGAATCCTTTTTTCTGTTTTCGAATATTTTACCCGGCAGATGGTAGTGAAAAAGCCCAAGCCCTTCCCCAAGCCGCCTCGGCCGGCGTTTTCCAGTCTTCAGTTTTACGCATCGCGAAGGAAACCGAACGAACGACCTCGGTGGGCTCGAGTGCGAGCCGGCCACTTTTCACCTCGCCTAAGAGGAAGAATAGTCCTCGTCAAAAACGCGTCAAATTCGACTCTTTCACTGACAGTGCCATTCGTTTTAAAGTTCGCGAGTTCTATATTAATGAAAAGCAATGCCCTTCTATTAAAATTTTCCACAAGGTGTTGTGAACTGCAGTAAATTATACCTTCGGCCTCGCTTACATCTCCTTGGGTTTAGGTGAAGAAGTGCCTGTCTAATCGTAAGATACTTATTGAGCGGCCAAAAATTGCAGCCCGTAGGGTATCCTACCTGAAGGAGATAAAACAGCATCGAGAGCCCAATACGAACATAGTCTTGAACGTACATGCAAGAGTCCCATAACGTTATATTCTGTTGGCAGTCGGATAAGACGCATTAACGGCTATATACTCATAAATTAGGTAAGCAGGTGGTTCTTATAATTTCTTCAGCACGTCCAGTTTCACATGACTTAATATTTTAGGCAAAGGAAATCGACTTATTTCTGCTCATTGAGATGGTGAGCAAGCCTTCGTTAGGGACGATCTTCTGACTTTCAAGTCCTCAAGTATTTCAGGGGACTCTCCGTCCTTGAATGCTAAGAATTTCTCAAAATGGCTTAGCACGTGCTTCCTACCCAACATGCCGACACACCGTCAGTTATCATTGCATCGAGAAAAACAATACCCCGAATTCCGGTAGCCTTTTCGACGTTGTTCTGTGTCATATAAATACATCGTATTCAATAACATGAAAACTAATGGTCGTTTGATTACCCCGTTGGAAAACGTAACTGTATGAAAAATTGTTATCTTCCATGCTTTGTTTAATTTCGCTGAGGTCTTCGCCGCTGGTTCGGGAACGCCTTTTTTACCCTGCGGAGAACCGGGGAGCCTGGCCCCTTTACTAATTGTGCTACCTCCGGTACTATAATGGGACGTAGATTGCACTTTCCCCTGAAATAGGCCAGTATATTCCCGGTTTATGACTTCTGAGGTCAAAAAGCACGTTGAAACTTAGGGTTCTTACTCACTCAAAACGGGAGCTTAGCTCCCTAAAGATTATTGCTCCGTTTATTTATGAAGATACGTTCTTCCAAACGTGCCTCCACGCGTTTGTCCCCCCCCCCCCTAAAGCCAAGGTTTTGTAACCGTAGTGTGATGGTAACCGTAGTTAAAGCAGCCTGGACCTGTGGGCTTCACGGAGGGTTAGTATTGGGTCCATTTCGAACTCATTTCTTTTCAGGCATCTGGGTTTTAAAAAAAAGAAAAAGGAGTCACAAGAACCCAGGGGCACATTTTGTTTCGTCAAGATGTCCTGCTGGCCTGGCTCAGAGCAGTAAACCACTTTCTCGGATTTCACTCCCTACAACACCAATATCGAGGCATTTTTGAGATGAAAACCAAGTTCGCTGGTTTTTGTCGCGATCAAAGCGATTTCGCGCGGGGTGCGCCCAAATCCAGAGACTGTTTTCGCTTCTTTGTTTTGCCTGTAAAAAACGTTTTCCCGGATCTGGCTCACTTAGGAATAAATTCCTCATATTTCACTCCCTAAAAACCAATTTTGCGGACTTTTCTTGCTAAAAACCCATTGCACGCTTGACTCGAAAAAGTCAATTTACCAGATTTTTTTCTAACTAAAAAACCTATTTCGGGGATTTTTATTGCTGAAAAAAACAATCTCGTGGAGTTACCTCATTCAAAAACCAATTTCGCGGATTATTCACAATAAGAAGCACATTTCCGCGCGTCCGACTTACTAGAAGACCACTTTAGTGGATTCCAAAAAATAAAATTCGAGGATTTTCGTGGCTGTGAATCCAGTTTTGTAGTGTTTGCCTCATTCAAAAAAAATTTTGCGGATTTTGTTCACCAAAACGCCAATTTTTCGGGTTTTGCTTGTTACAGACAACCATTTTCTCACCTAAAACCCGCTATTTCGTGGTTATTGGCTTGCTCAAACTGCAATTGCGCTGATTTGCCTAATTGAAATGATTTGATTCACAATTTGGCTCACTAAAAACCGTCTTTTTTCCCCAATTTGTGGCTTCGTAAAAATCCCAATTTCGCGAGTCTTTGCTTTAAAAATAAAGATAATTTGCCAGGTTTTGGCTCGCTAGAAATCCGGTTTTGGTGTACCTAATCGTAAGGATGAGGGTTGGTCAGACGTGTTTGCCACTTGCAACAGAGACTTATGGTGTGATGGCAATGCCAGCTCCGGGGGGAACTGTCACCGTCCATGCCACGGACCAAAACTAAAGCTCTGTTCACACGATGCAATGTTTGAAGCTACATTGCATGCTGGTTTTTTAAAAACATAAGTTCATTCGTAGTGACCGGATGTTTTTGAAAATCAAGCATGCAATATAGCTTCAAACATTGCATCGTGTGAACAGGGCTAAAAAGTATATTTCCAAAAGTAACACTTTCTGAGGGGGGGAGGGGAGTTATCTATCAGTTTGTGGACTGAAAATTTGGAATATAAGGATACAAACGATAGGTTTCCAGCTGAGATCTAGTTTTTGACTGATAGTGACAGTTTCTGTGCAAATGCAGTTTCCATTGACGGATTTCTAGCTTCGGATCCCCGAATGTACGCAGTACAATAAGACAATATGGTGCATCTGACATTCACGTCAGCGAAGCTGCCCACCCCTAGATCAAGGGATGTATACGACCCTGCGCCACAGCCCTGGATCTGGTAATCAACGAGGAGTTGAGTTAGCCAGGAGGTCGTTCAGTATGTCCTGCAGGCCAAGAACTGACAATTCTATCTCACAAATCCGTGGGCAAAAAATAAAATAAAGGATGGATGGACATAAGCATCAGTTTTTGACGGAACAGGTTATAAAGTGGTAAATGCTTTTGCATTCAGCAGGTGAAACCATCAGTTTTTGGTCAAAATAATGAATTAACTTTATCGACTCAACTGAAAATTTTATGTTTCAACTGGTACGTACTTTCTTGGGGCTCAAATGAATGTTTTTGGCTGCGGCAGTGCAAACTTCGCACGGTACTTCTTTTTGCTGCCGTTTCCCCTCCTCGAGTAAATCTCTTGCCCACGTCTGGACGGTTTCAATGAAAACATCCAGTCAAGTAAAAACACAAACGTGTATTCAGAAGTAAAAAAAGTCAGACGTTGATACCAAATTGATAAATTCATCCAAAAAACAACGGATAACTATGTGAAAGTGGAGATTTCTGGCTATTTTCCTTCGTTCGGCCCAGGAACGTTTCAATTGAACGTAGCAGGCTTCAACAGATTTGTCGAGCAAGCGGGTTCTCGTTTTCCTGGTTGAAGACGCGTTTTGAGAAAGGACGGCCTCCCGGTCCTAAAGCCAAAAATAGGAATCATACCAAGGATAACGATGCGTGGATTGTAGAATAAATAGGAAAATAGTATCATGTTGGCTTACTCACTTCCGCAACTCAGCCTCATATCTTAGCTTCGGAAGGAATTACACAAACAATAAAATCCATGGTACGTTTGAATATCGACGCATCCGCCAAAGGACCGAACTAAAAGTGAAAAATTTTAGTATTTGAGCACGAAAAATAAGGATTCCTGGCAAAATTTAACAAATTAAAACATCTTTCAGTTTTAATCAGAAAGAGCAGTGAACCGCGAACCCCGAGTGATAAGAAGTTTCAAAAGTTTAGGAGGAAAACGGCTGTACAATGGAAGGGGTAAGGGGAAGCTCTCAGTGAGAACCTAGGTGGAGATTCGATGTTTTTCAATATTTGGCTGGGCTATAGGTCTTTTCGCGAAGCTACACTAGGTTGCCCGCGGGAACACTCGGGAGCCCGAAAAGCGTTCGCGAGCAGACGAGTGTAGTTAGTGTAGCTAGTGTAGCGAGTGTAGGGCGTTCGCGATGAGTTCAGAGCTACTCCGGGCTGCCCGAAGTTACTCCAATTTTTTGTTATAAACTGATAACTCTTATCTAACATGCACAGGAGTGAGAAAATATCACGACTGTTATGAATTTACACTGGCTGCTCTGAAAGCGTTCGCGTAACAAAAAATCCTCGCTGCCCTCGCCTACACCAGCTACCCCAACCTGCCCTGCACTACACTACACTACCCTACACTTTTTCTCCGCGAATGGGCTTAGTGCAAAGTTTAAAATGAGAGCGCTCTAGGTTTCAAACTGTGCGATTCTTGTTCCGACTTTCTCTTCACTTTTCATGGTATTGTAAGTGAAAATGCGTGAGTCGCTTTGTAATTTCCCGTTTTTTAACTGTAAAATTAATGAGATGGCCTCTCAAGATTTTTTCAAACTTTTTAGGTACATAAATTTTATGAAGAAAATATTTTGAAGTCACAGATGTAGCTAGAAGAGACAAGAAAAAATTAATTCTTGGTCCATCGACGTCCTATGGTCGAACTGCGAACTTGAATTTTTATAATAATTATTATTGGTCCATTCATTTCCACCCTCAGGCCAATTTTGTAATTTTTCAGGGTTCGTATTTGATGCCATACTTCACTTCATTTCATTAAAAACATTTTAAAAAATGTAACAAATGCCAGCAAAAAAGCAATATGTTTTTCATAGCAATAATTCTATTTCATTCATTTGATTGAAGAAAATGAATAAAATAGAAACATTGCTTCGAAAAACATATTGCTTTTTTGTTAGAGAATAGGCACCCTGGGTCCCTTTTACACGAGTAAGTTTTTTGATCAAAAATATGTTCTGTAAATTTTTCTTAAAATGGCTGCTTTGAATAAAAAGCTTAGGCCCATATTCATAGAAATTTTTTAAGGCCCGTTCACAAGCTCTATGTTTGTGTTGTGTGATGTCTATGCAACCTATAAAAATGCTTTATTTTTCGAGGGATTAAATTTGTTTGGCTGCACAGACTCCACAGAACGTAAACATAGAGCTTGTGAACGGGCCTTTAAACTTAAATTTCCTTAAGTGGGCGTCAAAACAGATGATTTAATACCAACAAAAACTGGATTGACTTTTACTTGGGAGAATTTTAACTTAAGTAGCGACTATGGATACGGGCCTTACTCGTCTAAAAGGGGTTTACACAATTAAGTTTTTTGATCAAAATAGGCATTTAAAAAAAAAAAAAAAAAATGGCATATGTTTCAAGCCCGAAATTGTCTGTTTACGATCAGGTTGAACATATTTTTGAGAAATACTCAACATAGTTTAAGCATGACCCCCTCTACTCCCCACGGGATTTTGATTCCATTCTTCCGGGAAAAGAAACCGGAAATATCAGGAAAAGTGGCTCCTATATGTTTTCCTTTTTCACTGGTGGTGTGCAATCCCCCCTCCCCCACCGGGAAGAGAACATTTTAGTTTTGTCCCCCCCCCATTCATAAAATGCTGGATCCGCCACTGGATCTGGGATTGGTCTATTATGCATTCCTAGCTGTGCGTTTTAGAAATTTAACAAAGGGCTAGTATAAGATGTCAAACATGATTTATTTTGAAATGTAAAGAACGAGAAACGCGAAGATTTTTGCAATTAAAAATAGGTGTATTAGGCTACATAGGTACACATTAATTAAAATATGTACGTTTCCATAGGCTTATTATTATTAATCAGTGGGCCCCGCACCCGGCCATGTCGAGTCCGCCAAAGTCAATGCCCTTATTACAGGGTTAAATAATGTCATCTCAAAGAGTTTTTGAAGAAAATTAAAGCTTATTTATTTCTTTAAATTCCCTTATTGTTTTCTGACACCCTTCTTTTCCAAAGGCTATAAATAGGAAGAGGAGAACTATGTGCATTATTGCCGCCCAAGTGCATTTGCCCCCCCCCCCCATTTTTTAAAATTCTGAACCAATCTGTGGGCATGTAGAATAAAAACGTCGGCAAATCAAAGTTTTCTGCCACATGTACTCTTTTTTCTTCTCTAACGAAAACAGAGACCTGTTAGCTCCGCCCTTCTGCCACTCTGCGGGAATAAGCCAGCAATTTTTGAGTGTAAGTGGAAAACCATTGAAGAAGGGGGGACGAGAGTTTCAGCTAGTGCATTGCTGCTAGAAAATACATAAAGTGCTTCAGTAGAAAAATTACTGAATTGCTCTAACTGGCTTTTCCTGTTGACGGCCAGGATCCACTTCACCCGGTCTCTCTTTTTCGTAAGGTTTATTGGGAAAACCGTAAATTGTAGGCCTTTATATTTATCAGGCGAATTAATGTAACCCACAACACAGCACTACACCGTTTTAATTGAAGGAAAAGCTTGAAAGCGTCCTTTAAACGAGAGTCAGAGCACGTTCTTCGTAGGGATTCAGTAGAGGAGAGTGAACTAAAGTTAGAACAAGTATTGCACTAGTCTGCCGCTAGTCTGCAGGACTGTCACTTTGCACTAAGCCCATAGACCTATGGAGTACCGGACTCAATGTTTCTCTGAAACGCCGCCAGATATCGTATCCCTTAGCTACTATCGTTGGCTACAATCGCCATGCCACGTTGCCACTAGAAACAATGAATTATTCACGTTTTGTACATTATAGCTGTTATGCGTGTCAGTCATTTTTCTTAATTTACGAAGTGATTTAGTTCTTTTTTCAATTTTAGCTGTGAATCAGCTATTTTCTTCTCTTTCAGTCATTAATTAACACCTTTTTCTAATTATAGTCTTGGTCCTGCCCCCAAGAACAGCATATTAGCGTTTTTATATTAAGTGTTAGATGTGAAAGGGCCACCATTTTAGACTGCGAATTAGCAAATTTCCTCAAATCTATCCCCGGATGAGCGCTTTTTTCTTACGATACAAGTATTGGCGCCTTGACTGAATTTTTAGCCGCTTATAACCTCAAGAACGGATCATTAGCGCGTCTTCTTAATTGAAGCCACCTGAGGGCCTACCCCCCTGGGACACTTCGAGATAAACATCTGCGAAATTCCAATTATTGGGTCTGAATCTCGTCAAAACCTAAGTATTGGGTCTAAATATCCACGATATCGCTTAGTTTTGTTGCCTTAATTTTTGCGAAATCTGGGGATTAGCTAAATCACGCATCAGATCGTAGCCCGTCGTCCTGGTACAGGTACCATAACATATACCGGTTTCAGCGAAATATTCCATTGCATCAATGGAGCCGAGGTCACTACCAAATTGCTACATTCAGAGGTGAGGATCCCAAAAATTGCAAGCGTATGGTCTCAATATTTGAGTACCACGCGTTTCTAGCCTTTTTGTTTGGTGAACGTGAAACCCGTAGGCTAGCCGGCACCGATAGCACCCAAAGTATGTTAAATATTGCTTCAACATTGGGACATTCGGAGATAAATGTTTGCGAAATTTCAATTATTGGGTCTGAATCTCCGCAAAATTTAAGTATTGGGTCTAAATATCCACGACATCGCTTAGGTTTGTTGTCTTAATTTTTGCGAAATTGCATGTTTCTATACAGTCAAATGGTAGTTGGACGTGGGAAAAAATGGAAACCTCGGGTTTCCATATAGGGGTTTGAATTTTATGTCTTTGGGGGTGCTGAATCCGAATCCGAAGTTTTCCAACAAAATTTCGAGTTGCGTTTTGAGATATCGGCGAATAACCGCGAAATTTTCCGACTTTTTCTCTGGAACTATGTACTTTTTTCGATGATGGTGCTCCTTTGCATTTTTGAAATAGATTAAATTTGTGACAAGTAAAGCCCATGTGTATCTCCATTCGATTAATAGTTCCTGAGATATGACCCGTCAAAAATTGACCATTTTCTGCCGCTGACGGAAAATTGGCTGGATCCTGAAGCTGGAAAAACTGATAAAAAATGTTAGGTGCAATCTCTTTCAGATACACCTCCTTCCATTTCCCAAAAAATTCCTGATGATTCCACGTCGGGTGTTGGCACAGCACGAGCTTGAATTTGGATTTGAGGGCTCTTTTCTGAAATATCTCTGAAACCATCGGTGTAGACAGGACTAATCGTTCTTTCAGGCTTGGTTTGAAGATCACAAAAAAAGCCACAATAAGTTCCCACTCGCGTTTTTCTTCGATCGCATGGTGTAGCGGAAGCCACGAGAAGAACTATGCAAAATGTAATAAGTACCTATGACTAACTTTTTCTATGACGAACCGATTTTATCGAAATCAAAGATACATATTGAAAAATGGTAGAGGGGGATTATAAACGTACCCATCTGAAGAGCGTTTAGCCAAACTGGTAACCTTGCGTTATTAACTTAGCTCAAAAAATTTTCTATGGATTGTTTAGCGAAAATACATATAAAGAACACTATTTCACGCAACTTCCAACCTCCTTTGAGAAGGCTTATGAAAATGTCTTCCGTTGGACGCGAGCGTTTCATTATAAAAAAAAGTGTACTCTTTTAGGGTTTGTCTCCAGAATTACCCTAAACACAGCTGGAAGGAGAGATTGTTCAGTTGCACTGGAAAATATGAGTCTGCGTCAAAAAATAATGAATAAATTAGGTACTACCTATCCTACTAGATAGCTCAAAAGCGTCTGGGAGTCTTACAATGACTCGCTTTGCGTGGGCACGCACCCAGACTCTCAGGATACTTCGGACGAGAAACTCTGTTCCCACGCACTCGTCAATTTTTGAGGGTTCATACCTCAATAAATATTGGTCGTACAGGGATACAATTGGGCTTAAATTGTCACAAATTTAGTATATTTCAAAAATGCATAAGAGCACTATCATCGAAAAGTACATAGTTCCAGAGATATGATCAATCGAGTAGAAAAAGTCGGAAAGTTTCCAGTTTTTTTTTTTTTTTTTTTTTTTTTTTTTTAAGTTTACAATTTTCGACGTGAAGCCGACCAATTATTTGTAGGCAAAGTTCAGATTCGGATTCAGCACCCCCAAAAACATATAAATCAGTTGAGAAAAAACTTCTATACGTTTGTCCTGACCTGAAACAGGCTTTCCAGAGCCCCAATTGACTGGACTATCAATTGTATGGAATAATGGTCATTTTCTATTTATTTTTCAAAAACGGATGGTCCGAAAAAATCCGTTTGGGTAACGACTTGTAGGAAATTCAATGTAGTTTCAGTGTAGAAATAACGTATTTTCACATCAGTAATCCTCCTAAGAAATTATAATTGAAAAATGGGCAAAATAATCATAATTTCACCGTTTTTCGCCGATATCTCAAAACGCAACAGGAAATTTTGTTGGAAAAGTTCAGATTCGGATTCAGAACCCCCAAAAAACATGAAAATCAAAAGTAATTCCAAGGTTTCCAGTTTTTTCCACCTCAGGGCAATTTTGAATACCATTTTACTGGATTATATAGCGTTTGTTTCCACAAAATTGCAGGGGTCTTTTTTCACGAAAATCAGAACCAGGACCTAGTGGGCCACCGAAAGTAACCAAATTGTGAAGAATAGCCGCAAAATTGCAAAACAATTAGGAGCTAAACATCTGTGAACATACACGTTTCATGGCTAAATATTTGCAGAATGGCAAGTTTCGGGTTTTAATTTGACCAAAATTTCAAGTGTCAATGCGTTTTTCCGTGTCTACCGTGGATGTGCTCACAGACTGACAAAAAGCCACAATAAATGCGCAACATTTAGAGCTAAATATTTGTGAGTTGGTTCAAGTCTTTATTTGAGTGAAATTACAAGTTTCGTCACTGAATATCCGCGTAATTGGTGGTTTTGGGGTTTCAAGTCTTAATTTCGGCAAAAATACAATTTAGCGAAATTACTAGATTCAGAGTTTTTTTTTATTATTCATCATCTTCTTCTTATTCTTATTCTTTTACTCATCTCCCTCTTCTTTTTTATTCTTTCTATCCTTTTCTTCTTATTTTTTTATTATTTTTTCTTCTCTTTTCTCTGACCGCAGGCCCCAAAAGGCAAAATTACATCATTGGAAGCAAAATATTAGTGAATTGCCAAGTTTTAGGGCTAAATTATCGATCCGCAAAATGGCAAGTTTGAATTGTTTTTTGTGGGCTCGACGGACGGGTTGTCGGTGGTTAGTTGGGGTCTCATAAGCTGTACCCCTATAAACATTTATGTCACGCACTTCACACATCTCATCACTGAACTGCATCCACCAGCTCGCAAAGCACGTGGCCCGTGACTTTCTTCGTATTTAGTGCCGAAGCCTATAAGAGCCACGTGATCGCAAGTGCGGAATGCTTAATAGCCGCAAAATTGACAGTTTCACGCGTGATGAATAGCCGCAAAATTGCCAGTTTGGTGGTCAGATGAGGATGAAAAACGCCCTCTATTTAGAACGGGTAAACGGTTAAATGTCGTTTCTAGGCCCTGTGAAACAGGTAATTTCGTGACTGACGATTTTGGCTTGTGCCCTTCTTGTACGTTCATCCTCGAGAGGCACTTTGTGTCGATAAGTAACCATTATAATGAAGATTTTACCCATCACTAATTCCAATCGAAATTTACCTACCTGCCATTGATGGGACAATGCTAGCAAGGAAGAGTGAGAGAGTATAGAGAGAGAAAAGACGACGTGAATGAAAAGAAATGCAGGGGATCTGATTTCCAATAACTAAAGGACTAAGAATCGAAGAATGAAAGCAGATGATCATTCCACCCATACATTTTTCCAGTTTTTCTTCACTTTGCCCTCGTATCTTGTTTTCGTCTAGCCTTTTCTGCTCATTTCTCTCTCCCCTTCCCTTCACGATCTCCCTCATACCATCAACGTAATATTCTTTTTCCCCATTTCCTTCCTCTTTTGTTGAATGAACCGAGAAATGCCAAAGAGTTCACTCGAGAACGATGAAAAAAGAAGGTAGAGATGGTGAAAGGGGTGGAAACGACTCCAACTTTTTAAGGTCTCTTTATTTATTTTTTCTTTTACCACATCCCCCTCCCCTGTCACGTCTTCCACTATCTGTCGCCCTTTTCAACCCTGTTCAATCCACGGTGATATTATGGTTTACATTGAGAGTCTTATGCTGGCAGAGAAAGAGCGTCAGGATTGAGGTAAGAAGAAAATGACAATCAAAATTCATTTATTCCATGCAAGCGTATTACAAGAAATGGATCCGGAGGGGAATCTCAGAAGGGCAATAAAGGTACCAATATAATGGTAAACCCCATCTGTATTTTCTTCAAAAAAGTTCCTCGAGTGTTAAGCCTTGAAATGAATCTTCTGTGGACAAAATGAAAAACCTTTTGAAACCAACGATAGTGCAAAGGAGTTCAAACGAGCTCTTCAAAAACCGTAAGTGCGTGCGTATTTATGTTCTGGTTTTACGAAACCTTAATCCTCCCAGTTTTTTCTGTCGGTAAAACGAAGCGAATTCGATTTGAACCTACCTTCCCCCCCCCACCCATCTACAAACCTCATCACTTTAAAAAGCTTGTAGGACCAATTTCAGTCGAAACTCCATTTCCGAGCAGCTCATCAATTGTGCTGCAAGGGGGGTGGGGAGTGGAGGATGTGAGGGGCATGAAAAATATAATTTATTTTTCCGTTCGTGTTTTTCGAATAACGCAATATTTGATCAAGGAATTAGTCGAATATAAACTCTTAACTTCATTCCAGAATATTCGAATAACCTATTCACGCTACGTAAAATTTTGAGTTCTCTCCCTAACTCTGTTTTAAGTGGAAAAACACTCAAACGATTTTCGGAAGTTTCCGCTTAAACTCAAGAAAAACAATTAATTAAAGACGACCGTCAATAATTTACGCAGCTTTGGCCCGGTTGTGATTCCAGCTTTATTTTTTATTTCATTACCTACTCCCCCCCCCCGCAACCAACTCCACAGGAGTGTTTTGCAGGGGCGCCGGCAGGAAACAAAGCCATAGAATGACAATTATCAGCTTTGGTGGCATTAAATGAGTTTATTGTAGGACCGTGGGGTATACGGCGTTGCACTGCGCGGAATAAATGAAAATATTTTTCTCATTTAACAGGCAAAACCAAGCTCTTCTCTACAAGGCTGATTCGACTTTCTCAGCAGCCCCCCTACTCTTTCATTCGTTTCGGAAATTTAATTACAAAAGTTGTTTTTAGAAAATTCACTGTGCAGACGGAAGATTATCTTGTAAACAGCGCTAATTATAGAAGACTTTTAATTCTGTCTTTAATTTAATGTTCAAAAGGAGTCGAAAGGCTGGGGTTGGTCTAACATAAGTGGTGGTGTTGTGGGGTGGAAGGGTAGGAATGTGAAATCGCCTTCCACACGGTTTTTTAAAGAAACATTTTTAGACGATTGGCTCTCGGCAGAGTGTAGAGCAGCAATAACGTGTTACTGGCGTTCGAATTGTTAGCGTCCTGGGGGTCCAGTGATCATCAGTCTCTATAAATGCAAACGTCACTTTTCCTAGAAATTCGGAACTCAGGGCCTTGTCTAAATGCATCCCTCCCCCTTGTGGCAACCAAACAATTGCAGTGTTCTCTCAGGATGGTTTCTGTCTCACACTCTCACTCAACATCACCCTCTTTTGGATAGCAGCAGAATGAGTCTCAAATAAGCCAACTCAAAAGAAATGGTTTTTCATTGAGCCAAACGCGCAAAATTAGTTTCAGACAGCACCATATCCAAATATAACAATAGCAAAACCACGGAATTGACCTTTTTAACGTACTCAAACCCGTGTAGTCGTTTTTTTTTTTTTTTTTTTTTTTTAATGAGTCCTGCCCAGAATGTCAAACCGTGGAATTCAGGTTTAAAGGTGTCTTGCTGCTTGCAAGACCGAGACCCTTCTTGAAAGACCGGCCTGGACTTGCTCATCACTAGTCATGGCTATAAAATTAAAAAATCAGATATTCGCTTTTTCCGGGAGCAACTTTGCGGCTAAAAACGAGACAATGCGCTAATTTGAGGCTAAAATGATGAAAATGTATTCACTCACAGACAAAATTTAGCAAAACTCACGGTTCCACTTCGTGGCTGAGATAATGTGATTATTCGTGGCTATAATGCGAAAGACATTGCTAATTCGTGACTATTAAATAAAAAAACTCATATCGTCGACTAAAATGCGTGAAAATAACTCATTCACAGCTAATATTGAGAAAAAGATATGTCTCCACTTGTGCGCTTTCGTCTTCCTCTTTCAATTCAACACGTCTTTTCAACTTTCAACAACGCATGTCTTTAAGCAATGCACGCCATTTCTGATATCCTTCCAGCTCCTTGGGGCAAGCATTGACGCATGCCTCACGTTCAACGCACCATGCGCTGTTAGGCATGCCTCTGACGCACTAAAAAAGGCATAAGTGGAGACATAGCTGAAGAAAATTGAAGAGAACCAAATTGAGAAAAAACGCTAATTATTCGCTAAAAGTGAAAAGATCGCTAGTTCACAGCTTGATTGTAGCCAGCCTTTAATATAAGATTGGACAGCTTCACGTGAGAACAAAACTCAGGCGCATCCGGCGCTGGAAATCGTCAATTAGGCCCCAGAATCTGAATTATCACAGAAAAAGGGGTCATTAACCATCCAACTATTTCTGCTGGAAAACTGCCAACTGGGTTTTCAGCAACAGAACGACTGCAAAATTGGGTTTTCTGTGAGCCAGATGCGCAAAAAATGTTATTTAGGGAGATAAATCCACAAAATGGTTTTTATCCAGGATTGGTGCAGAAAGACGGCGATATTTTACGTAACGCGGAGTAGGCGAGGTATGATTGAAGGGGGTCGAGAAAACATAATGAAGTCTGTTCGCGAAAAAAAAGTGTAGTGTAGTGCTCGGCAGAACACAAACAGCCGTGTTACCTTCTCTGTTACCTGAAGCCCCTTCACACCCTCCCTTCATTATGTCCATCTTTACACCAGCCACAACTCCCCCTTAAGCTCTTTCCATTATTATTTTCATTATTTGGTCTCTACGAATAAATAAATCGCTCGTTTGAAAACCAAATATCGTGACTTAGGCCCTTTGAAACCACGATGTCACCGCAGAAATGTGATTCTAGCAATTTGAGTTTAGATGAACATTTTGTTGTTCAAACATTGTGTGGATTGAGAATTTTGTGGTTCAATGCTTTTGTGGATAGGTCCACAAATTTAAGAACCACAAAATGCTCAATCCACCTGTCCCACCTGTGGTTTGACCAATTTGTGGTAAGAACGTTTCGTTGTTCACGCATTTCGTGGTTCTAGTATAACGTGCTGACATACTGGTCGTCCTATGGAACCGTTCAGAGGAGGATCCCCTAGAAGCTTGATGATGAAAAACCAGAGATTTTCAAGGTTTTAAAACGTTGATTTGTGGCTAATATTGAGAGCGAGTACTCATTCGCCACTATAAACTTAACAAAAATTACAAAGATTTGCGGTATGTGAATTTGAAGGAAACTTGGCGGCTAACCCCAAATTTATAATGGCCCTAACAGGCGGCTAAAACTGAGAAGACGCGTTAATCATCTAGGAAATATAAGCGGTAGAGAGTTAAGATAAAGTGTTTTGCAGCGAAATAGTAAAAAAGCTATAATTTATGGCAAATCGTGGAAACAATTTCCGATTGGCAGCTAAAAATTGAGAAAATTCCAATTCATGGCTATGAATTAAGAAAAAGCGCCTAAGTCGTGGGTCGTGGCTATGAAATTGAGAAAAAACAGTGAATAATCGCTGAGCACGCCCAGCTAATATTTATAAAACGCCAATTCATCGTTTCTCCGGGCAACTTCACGACTAAATTGACAAACACCAGTAACTCATGTCAAAAATTGAAGATGAAACGCTTATTCGCGAGGATCGATTTGAGCAAACCCGCTAATACGTGGCTGACACTGAGAAAAATCACTAAATTCCTGGATTAAATTGTGTTAAAGCGCTCAATCGCATTTAAACTTGAGAATGGGCGCTAATTCGTAGGTATAAAATAGAGAAAAACGCTAATTCGTAGATCAATATGAGAAAATCCGCTAATATACGAGGCTAAAATTGAGTAAAAGCGCTTATTTGCGGCTAAAATGAAGAAAACTCTAATTTACAGTTCAATTTGATATAATCCACAGATTCGCGATGGAGGCAAGTTCGTGATTGAAATTGTGAAAAGCATAACTTAAGGGGGAGTTGTACATGTGTTTCCTCGACCCCCCTCCAATCATACCTCGCCAACTCCGCGTTACGGAAATTACCGCCGTATTTCTGCACCAATCGTGGACTTCAAGGGCTCATTTAAATCTTCAGGAAATTCCGCACAAGCGTACGATCTTGCTTTCCTAAATAAGTCGTCGAAAGAGTGTGAATTTTCAAGGTAAAAGTTTGTGTGCGTTTTACAGTTATTTTTGGGATGAAATATGAAAAAGGAAGATCGTACGCTTGTGCGGAATTTCCTGAAGATTTAAATGAGCCCTTGAAGTCCACGATTGGTGCAGAAGTACGGCGGTAATTTCCGTAACGCGGAGTTGGGGAGGTTAGATTGGAGGGGGGTCGAGGAAACACATGTGCAACTCCCCCTTAACGTAAAGTCAAAATTAAATTCCTTGAATTTCAAGATTAAGGGGAATACATCCTGTTTTGGTCCGCAGGGGAGGGGGTCAAGCATTTTGTGATTGGAAGATTTGGCGAAGGAACATTTTGTGGTTTGAGCATTGCTATTAGGCCCCTTTTACACGAGTAAGTTTTTTGTTCAAAAATATGTTCAATCTGATCACAAACAGACAATTTGAGGCAGGGAACATCTGTGATTTTTTTTCAAAATGGCTACTTTGATCAAAAAGCTTACTCGTGTAAAAGGGGCCTTAGACCTTTTTGTGCATTGAGTTTTTTGTGGTTCAAGCATTATTCTTGGTCAGCGACTTTTGTCTTTCGATATTTTCGTGGTCCGAGCATTTCGTGGTTTTGAGAATTTTGAGGTGGGAAGTTTTTGTGGTTCGACCGTTTTTAGTGGTTTGAGGGTTTGTAAGTTTGTACATTGTGACAATGGATCTTACTACCTTGAATTGGGCGCCTAAAAACAACAAATTTCGTTGATTTGGATCTTCTACAAGCACAAATGCTGGATTTGCCCTTGCCGGTTGAACTACTCGGGTATAAGCCTGCACGACCCCTAATCCTTTCAAAGTTGTTCTAGTGAGCATCGAAAAGGGATCGTTGGGGGTTCCTTGGAACATGCTACACGTGATATAACGCGTGGGCTTTTTTATTTACTTGAGATCCATCCAAAAACATTAGGGGAAGACTGTGATCCGTAAGTCGTCTCCATCAGAGTAAAACAAAGTCATCAAGATCATATTCCCCCCCTCACATTCTCACCCGTTCACTTACACTTCTTTTCTTATTCACCTCCCCTTTTCATTTCTCTTAGGGTGGCTGAGCTGACGGGGGTGGCGATCGCCCCCCCCCCCTAAAACCGCCCATGACTCTTTCGGCTTGAGGGACAGGTGGAATGACGCCGCGTAAAGCTGTGAAAGGGATGAATCAAATAATAAATGACAATTAATTGTTTGGAGGCTCTCGTAGTATGACTAAACGAAACATCAAGAAGAAAAAATTGTGTTTTGTTAACTCAACTTTGTCAAGAGTGGCGAAGTTGCCAAGGTTTTTAGTGGAGGGGGGGTGACAAAATAGCTTCTGGGGACTATGTTGGGGAAGAGATACTTGTTTTCAAAGAACGTACGTCTAGTAATTCTCAGTTTCAACTCATCCCAGCGAGGGGAAAAAAAAGTAACCCAAACAGAAGGAAAAGTTATCGTGCCTAGACAGAACTAAAACTCGCTCTTTCTTCTCCTTCTTCTTCTTCTTCTTATTGCCACCACCGCACCCATTCTTTAAAACCCAGGGCAGCTCCGTTCTGTTCCCATCACTAAATCCACTAGCGTCTTTTCCATCTCTCATTCTGTTTTTTTTTTTTTCCTTCTTTACTTCGTTGTATATTGGAGTGGTGCAGGGAGAGGGTTGGGTGTCTCCACTGCATCTCTACATCTACGTGCTTGAGACCTCGAGAGAGTAGTTAAGATTACCGAAGGTGGTTTTCAGTGAGAGAGCGATGGCGGTGGCTGGGTTGGAGTTTGTCAGGACTGTAAATGGTTGGATAGAGGGGTTGGGAGGTGGAATAAACTGAAACGAGTGACTCCTCTGGGAGATCACCAAAATGTACGATCTCACTTCCTCACCTTCCGTGCCAGCTCCTTATAGACTGCAGTATCTTAGAAATAAACATTCAAGTTCCTGGGGAAGACCCCGGGCTCTACAGAGTGTTGTAAGGGGGGAAGTTTTTCAAAGTTTCTCCTTCTCATTTCAGTTTCAGCGTTCGAATTTTCCTTTATTTTCGCCCGATGGTATGACGATTCTAACGAGAAAATAAGAACAGCCAACACTGGGGTAATTGAATCATACAGCGAAAGAGATTATTCACACTTAGATTTATCCCCGATCATGAGTGGAATAACAAACGCAAAATTTGAAAAAGATTTATGCGCTAACAGTGGTGGGGAGAAGGTTGTAACGCTCAACCATCCGTTTTAACCCCTCGCGCCCAACCATCATCATCATGAATCGATAATTGCATTCCACCGGAACTGTTGATTGCTCGACAAATTCCTGACCCCTCCTATTTCAACTCGCCTCGCCAAACCACGTCTAATTACCCCCCTACCCGACAACTTACATTTAACACTCCTAATAATAATACACCGCAAGAAAAATAGGTTTAAACCGCTGTTAATTTAAACGGATATCTCCATTTTATTGGATAGAACCTAGAGGAGGTGAGACCGCTTAATTAGAAGCTCTGTTTGATGGAGCTACGGCACGTGACCCCGGTCCCTATTGTTATTCGTGAAAAGGTGATGAAAAGGGTTAGAGCGAAGTGAGGGGGAACCAGCGAGGAATTTGCCATTTTATTTCGGTTACTCAAATTAAATCCCCCTCCCTCGGTACTTGCAACAACCCTAATTTTAACTTTCGTGGTCTTTCGTAGTTTATACAGCGCCGCAAGCGTATTTTTAGTCCACCTTGAAATCACGATTATTACAAGATCGTCTTTGTTTCTATAACAACCACCTCTCTATTGCGGATTAATTCGCGGCCTCATTAATCCGATTACCCCCCCCCCCTTACCACTTCACTACAACCCATGAAGGAGTACTTAAAAATACGTAAACATCAGGCGTTATGCTACTGTTGCTACTTAGTCAAGATAATAATTGACTTTAAAGAGTTATGGATGTTGTTGAAGTGTTCGGCATCCGCCCGAGAAAAAAAAACTCATTTTCATAAGGTTTCTGAGTGGTGCTGAGGGGTAAAAAGTAAAAACTTTCTTCATTAAAAGTCTGAGCTTCGCGACATTTATTTTCACTAACGACTTCCATTACCTTGACGGAACTTTCAAACAGCTCAAACTGAAATGAGTAACTTTTTTTTTACCTCACGCTAACAGGGGCAATGAAGTATAGTTTTTAACGTTGTCGGTCACGTTTTTCTTCTAATTTAACGCCGGTTTTAAACAAGTGACGATTGTAATTATTTCTTTTGTCTGACAGGTCAGTGGGAAGTTGAACGAAACTGTTTTTAGGACGAAAACCTACGTGGTCAGTCTCACTAAATGAACCACAGAGGTTGGTACAGAGGTTGGTGTTGCAGTCAAGGACAGCAGGTTCCCGAAGCGTACTCCCCCGAAATTTTGCTACTTCAAAAAACTGGCACGTTCTGCCTTAATTATGGCCAGTCGAGAAGATGCTTGAGTTGGGGCTCCATCATCAGCGCACTATTGTGATACGACGTGGGGTCTCCCTATTTTAATTAGGGGATGCTTCTAGGAAAGGGGTAGGCATTATTAAAAGAAACGCTTCTCGAACGGTAACTCAATATATATATTTTGATAAGTCGTCCAAAGCAAGTGGGAGGCCGACAAAGGATAACGGGATAGGCCGGACGGTAATGAGTTGAGGGACGACGAACGAGGGGGGGGGGAGAACGAGTGATGATCGGAATGATTTAGAAGACTCCGTACTCACGCCTTCAAATTCGTCTTCCAAAGCGGGACGTCTCAATCGAAGTGGGGATGGGCGTTCACGGCCCGTAGGCAGCGGTCTGGCGCCGACGGATGACTCTGGGTGACGGATTCGGGCGGCGAAAACCAACGCCGAGGACGAGCGGTGATGAGCAGGAGGCGATCACCCGATATAGCTGGGGGTGACGCCGGCGAGACAAGCCGGTGGAAGGAGACGGCGCCGGATTAGATTCTGACGGCGTTTACGTGTGGCGTATAGCCGAGAATGAGGTGTGGTGAACAATCGCGCGCAATGGAAGCCTACGCGCCTCGCGTAGAACTGGCGTACTTGTGGCGTAGAGCCTCGCGTCGAAAAGGCGCACTCGTGGCGTACTAAGTTGCGTAGAGATGGCGTACTTGCGGCGTACGAATCCCGCGTAGAGATGGCGTACTTGCAGCGTATAAAGCTCGCGTAGAGATGGCGTACTCGAGGCGTACAAAGTTGCGTAGAGATGGCGTACTCGCGGCGTACAATGCTCGCGTAGAGATGGCGTACTCGAGGCGTACAGAGTTGAGTAGAGATGGCGTACTTGCGGCGTACAATGCTCGCGTAGAGATGGCGTATTCGAGGCGTACAGAGTTGAGTAGAGATGGCGTACTTGGGGCGTACAATGCTCGCGTAGAGATGGCGTATTCGAGGCGTACAAAGTTGCGTACTTGGAAATCGTTGGCGTACTAGTCCCTACGCCGTCTACGGCTTACTTCGAAGATCGGTACTCTTGTAGCTGACTGCGCGGCACCACACACGACCGTCCGCTTCCACGTCTCGCTTACGAATCTCCGTTTCTTTTCCTTTCTCCTCTGATGGTTAAGGGAGAGTCTGGGAAGGGATGGATTGGGGGGGGGGGTTTCAGGGGCTCGTACCTACCCCACCTTTCCCTGGACGACTATCTTCCCCGTTCGAGTTAATTTCCTAGTGGGTTTTCCCATTATATTCTTTTAATTAAACGAATCTTTTTTAGAGATTTTAATGCGTTAAGAAAGTACTATTGCAAACAGAAAAATGCGAAACTTACGTGCTACTGCGGCCCTGGTCAACTAACGACTATCTTATCACTCCTAGGTTGCGCGGACTTATATATGTATATGTATAAAAAAAAACAAGAAAGAAAATAAAAGACAAGTGGGGCGAACAACGGCGGCTACAAATAACGGCTCTGTGATTATTATTTTATTAACGTATATACATTTTCTTACTGCTAATTTTTCTTAATCTATGCCTAAAAGAAAGAAAACAAACAAAACTGATTAACGCATTCGGGTCTGTCCCGACTCAGATCAAGAGAAGGGGGGGGGTCTTTCCCGTCACACTATCGAGCCCCTTTGCTATTTCATACTTGTATTTCTCTTTTACTGTTTCGAAAACCAACTTTCTTGTCTTCAGGTCTTTTATATTCTGACTCAATAAAACGCCAACTTCATGGATTTATCTCACTAAAAAACGAACACACACATACACACAATATCTGGCAATTCGCTCACTGACTGAAAAGAACATTTTGGCGATTTCGAAACCCTAAAACGCCATTTTCGTGGTTCTGGCTCATTAAATACCAAATTTGTGTGGGCTTTGCTGGTTTAAATTGTCTTTTTCGGCAGCTCTGGCTGATTAAAACCCCGATTTCGCAGATTTTGTTAGCTTAAAAAACTATTGTCATGACTCTCTAAAACATAATTTCGTGAGGTCGGACTCGCTGAAAAAAACATTTCTCAGGTTTCGCTCTGCACTAAAAAATTAATTTCGCGGATTTTACTCGCTGAAAAACCAATTTCACGGTTCTTGCTCATTAAAACCAAAATACATTTCGTGGATTAAAATCCAATAATAAATAAGCCTTAATAGTCGGGGAGCCCACCGCATGAAAAATCCGTATCATCTGATCGCGCTTGAAACCATCATCACGACGTTACATGGTCACTATAGTAAATGCGCCTGTATTGTTAAAATAACTTTTGTTAAAATAACAATCACATATACGTACAAGAAATATCTAGAAAATAAAATTGAAAAATCCGGAACAACAACTAGGAGTGGTGATAGGATAACTTTAAAATCTCCACTTGTCAAAACGAGCGCAGCACAAAAAATGTACTGGCACACTGGTGTGAATCTTTTTAACAAACTACCTGCGAGCTTAACATCCTCAAGAATGACATTAACTATATTCAAGAAAAAAATAAAATAATTCTTTAACCAAAAGTCAAGCCTCTGAGATGAATTTGTTGGCAATACATCTAACAAAGACTTTTATAGTAAACCCATACAGAAATTCCTAGTCTGTAATTTTATTCCTATATTATGTTGTTTTTTTTGTTTTTTTTTTATTTTTTTTATATAATGGAGGACCACTAGTCTGATGTCAAAATATAATAAGACGAGCATTGAACAGAGATTCCGGTTCCCATCACAAGCGTGCTTAAAAGGGAACCGTAGCATTTGTGTGTAAATATGTTTGCAGAAACGTTTATAAGTTGTACATTAAATAAATGCGTTAAAAAAAAAAAAAAAAAAAAAAAAAAAAAAAAAAAAAAAAATTGTCGCCAGAAATTTTTAGCGAGACAAGGCCGAGCAGGGCGTCTTGCCGTTTGCAAAAAAAAAAAAAAAAATCGTTTTTCGGGTCATTTGATCGTGTCTGGCGGTTTGTTAGCTCTATTATACGCCTAGAGAGGTTTCCTTAGTAACAAACGCCAGACAATTTCAGTGGGACCTAGAGGTACGACAGCGTTCGAAGTTTGCAAAATTTGTGCCCCGAAATCGGATCATCTGAACATGTCTGGCGAGGGTCATTTCTTACTATTTGGATGCTGTTTACACACGATTGACGAAAATTTGCCGTCATTTCGACCCTTCCTTGTCAATACAACTCGCACTTCCGCCCGTAGGGTGCAGATCTGCAGATTAACAAAGCCTGAAGATTGGCCCTTTTGCGTCAATTGTTCAGCCTCAAAATGCATACTACAACCATTCATACCATTTTTGAAGATTTTCCTCAATTTTGACGCCGATTTTGAGGAAGTGCCGGTTCTATTAATAAAGAAGAAATCGTTTTTAAACCTCAGGTTTGCGTCTTAAGGCTGAACAATTGACGCAAATAGGCTGATCTGCAGGCTTTTGTGAATCTGCAGATCTGCACGCCACAAGCGGAAGTGCCAGTTGTATTGACAAGGCAGGGTCAAAATGGCGGGTCGACATTTTCATAAATCGTATGTAAAACCCTGGTGTGCAATTTGAGGCCGATTAAATGACGCAAAAGGGCCGATCTGCAGGCTTTTATGAATCTGCAGATCTGCACGCGCTACGGAGAGAAGTGCCGCAGTTGTATTGCCAAGGAAAGTCGAAATTGAGGCAAATTTTCACAAATGGGATAATGAGCTGCTGCATGCAATTTAAGGCTGAACGAATTAAGTGAAAGTGATTGATTGAGTGAGTCGCTTATAATTATTGTCTCTTCAAAATACGATCGGCTATGTTGAGTCTGTTGGTCTGCTGTAACTTTTTTTCTATTATAGTCCTATTTTCGTTGAAACACGGGATTTTAGGTGTTAATCTGTAGATTTGGGGTGTTAATCTGCAGATGCGAGTTGTTAATCTTGCAGATCTGATGCAATTTAGAGTTTAGACAGACCTGAGTTACACTCCTGGGCGCGCGAGGCGGTCAATTATCGCCGGCCACGTCTTTATGAACTTTAACGAAAAATGAAATGTAATAAAGCCAATCGCTAGGACGAAATGCCCCTCCTCCGAGCGCAACAGAGTATCAACGAGGAATACATGGCCCCTTGGGCATTTTGCTGTCAGTCACACCAATGCGGTACCACTCGTTGAAGCACTAGGGCGGTCGTTTACCATTTATAAATATTTGCCTCGATTTTGAGCCCTCCTTGTCAAGGTTGCCCGGATGAAGGTTAAAAACAATTTTCATCAGGCTCGGAAAAATAACGAATTTATCGGATTTCGTTGAATAAAAACTCATTTTGGTGACCCTGGCTCACTAAAACGCCATTTTCTAGGGTCTGACTGATAAAAATTCAGATTTTGTGGATTTCGCTTTTTTTTGGCTCATCAAATACCAATTTGATGGATCTCGCTCACCAAAAGAAAATTTTCGTGAGCCTTGCTCACTATAAAACACCAAATACGAGGGCTGTGCCAGCCTCAGGCATTTGGCGCCCCCAAGCGAATCTTTCATCAGCGCCCCCATGAAGTTGCCTTCAGGAGTTCAGGAGGCGTGGTTTGGCGGTTAAACTAGCGATTTTTCTCGGTATTAACTGTGATTTAACGATTTTCTTCCCATTTGCCGTAATTAGTGATTTTTCTCCATTTCAGCCGCGAATTAGCGATTATTTTCTATTTTATCCGTGAATTAGGACTGGTTTTTAATTTTAGCCATGAATTAAGCTCGTGTACAGAGTTCAAGCTCATTGATCAATGTATGATGAAGGACATTTCATTGAATGGCTCAGGTGTCACGTTGATTGTAGAAATTTGATGGTGCAATATCATTGAACATATGTTTACACGTTTCAATTTTATTGAATCAATGAAATTGAGCCATGAGATTGAACCGTGTAAACGCGCCTTTAGCGATTTTCTTCACTGTTAGCCATGAATTTGGGCTTTTTCTCAGTTTGAGCAACGAACTTGCCTTCTAAAGTCGGGAATTGGCGTTTTCCTAATTTTGGGGTGAATTAGCAATTTCGCAGATCCATTGGTGAATTCTAGATTATTTATTATCTTGGCCGTGAATTAGCGTGCTTGGTGAATTTAACGCAAATCACTGTTTTTTCTACATACTTTATTCGCGAGTTTAGCGCCTTTTCTCAATTTTAGCCGCAGCCTATTATAAACTTTTACCCTACGAATTAGCTAAGTATTTTTCTTAATTTGGGATGTTATTTAGCGCTTTTTCTCATTGTGTACGAATAGTAAAATGACTGATTCACGGCTGAAATTGAGAAAAATTTCTGATTCACGGGAATTTCAGACAGCATTAAGCATTTTAAGCATTTTTCTTAATTTCAACCTCAAATTAGCGTCTGGAAGTTGCATCGAGAAACCTCGAATTAGTGATTTTTCCCGATTTTGGGCACGATGAATATTTGCACATTCCAAACCTTTAGCCACTTAATTACATGAAGTACAGCACATCGGTGCGCCTACTCAATTTTAGCCACCTAAGGACCTACAAAAACTTACCACGCCTAATACTACTACTTCCACGCCTAATACTAGTGGTAATTTTTGGCTCCCTTACAACCTTGGCTCCCTGCCAGGATTGATGCCTCCTCCAGTACATTTCTTCCTCCATGACCCCCAGACGGGAAACTTGAAAATATCGTCGGACAGAAATCTCGTTTTCCCGTGCCGTCGCCGTTGAGAGCACCGAGACTGTCGTCCCTGACACGTGCCGGATTAAACGAGCCCATTCAATTCCCGCAGGAGAATAATAATTTACTTGCCGGACGTGTCACATACGGGGCACGTCTTTCAACAAAACACCAGTTTTGTGAGTTTCGCTCCAAAAAGTCGTGCGTTTCTCTCTTCAAAACCCTACTTTCACGGGTCCGGCTCACGAAATTACTCGGATTTGGCTCACTGAAAAAAGGAAAAAAACATTTTTCCGGTTTTTATTCATAATGTCGGTGCATGGAAACCGTGGTGGCTCTTATTGCCTAATAAGAGCGATCGCCTCTACCGATACCTCAAGCTCCGTCGGTAAGTCATGTGGGTTTAGGAAAAAGAGAGAGGGTAATTTCATGCACACTCTTTGACCGGTCCGACTATAAAATTAAAAGGTAGATCGCAAATTCGTGGTTTAGAATCAAGGTAAATAGACTTAGAGAGGTAGGCTCTCAAAAGGAAATTTTTGTCAAAATTGACGTCACGGGAGTAAAAAAAATAATGAGGAACCAAATTTCACCTATTATGAAGCTTCCCCTCCCATGGTTTCTCCCTTGGAATTTCTTTGTAGATCAAGCAAAAAATGAATGAAAAGCCAAAATAAGTGCCTGGATTTTTTTTTAAAAGCCATATAATTTGGCGGAGTCGTTCCTTGAACCTTATGTACCGTTTTAATGCCCAGTTAATTATAACGTACCGCGTGAAGCGCCGTGTATTCAGTACATACAGCACTCGGCGCAGTGACGGGCAAGTTTACTATGTGTATCAGTGAGAAACGACCAGTAAGCTTCATGAGGAAGCAAGGAAGGGCTTCCCTGCTGCCCGTGACAATCACGCTCACGAGCATTTCTTAGATAGGTTGGACAATAAAGCAGAAGTTTAAAAGTGTTCCCTGTCATGTATAAAATAGAAGTAATTTAGTATTTTAGTATTAATGGTGTGCTTCGACCAGAATCCCGGCCTCGAACTTAGCCGTATTCAATCACTGTCGATATCGAGGAATTTGTTTGCCTCATCTGGAGCCTGTAGTACAAACTCGTGCTAGACGTGATCGCTATGGTGGGATAATGTTATTTCTTATCCGGCGTCCTTGGATCCTGCATGCGGCTTTTCCCTGACCGTTCATACTAAGGCCCCTGGCCGCATACCCAGGATGGAGTAGGGCGATTCACACCCTCATCATACGAGCCTATTGGTTGATGTGCGGTTTGTTGTACAAACTCTGCCGAGAATCCTTAATACGAAGCCAAGTGTTTCGGGGCGCTTATATTATTGTTGATTGGAACGGTGGCGAGGTCTCCACGTTGATGAGCGTCACGAAAACTCATTGTTTAACGAGAAAATTGCTGAACTTAGCTCTATCTTAAAAGAATTTATAAAAGTTTCACAACTGAGATGATACCCTATGCACCTGCAGCAGTTTTCTTTGCTCCAACCATTACACTTAGGGGCCCTGCAATCACTTCTTTCACGGGAACATTGTACTGCAGGCAATAATGCGTAGTTCTCCCGATTTAAAAAGTATGGCCGCACAGACATTTTGATAATTTTTTTTTTATTGAAAAAAGTCCCACCTGTTAATTTTTTTTAAAAATTTGTCATCCCATGACGTCATGGCACAAACAATAATAATTGGTTGAAAATTAAGAGCATACCTCTTTAGTCTATTTACCTTGGTTTAGAATGACAATTTTGTAGTGGAACTGAAAACCCCTTTATACATATAACAAAAATGAAGACATCCGGTGAAAAAGTTCTCATTCATGGCGATAATTGAGAAAAATAGGTAATTCGGGACGTTCCTAGGCGCAACTTTATGGCCAAAATGAAGAAAAGCGCTAATTTTTGGCTAAAAGTGGAATATGATCGCTTCAATAAAATAAAAATTCAAATAAAGAATGCTTTGTATTCATTGGGAATCAATGAAATCCGAACACTTCCCTCCTCATGTTCGACACTCCCCTCCCACATTCCTTCCCAAAATTTAGTGCACGAGACCCCCCCCCTCCTGGAAAAAGTCCCTGAGTCTACCACGGATGTCTACCTGAAACCCCCCAATTTCGCGGGTCTTATTTGCTTAATAACCCATTTTCGCGGGTGACTTGGATTTCATTCACGAAAACACCTTACTTTGGGAATTGTGGCTCACTAGAACCCAATTATTTTATTCAACTCATTTAAAAAAAAAAAAAAAATTTGTCACGTTGTGGACAAGGCCACAACGTTTCTAAGTAGCACTATTAAATTATTCCATTGTTAAAAACGTATTACGTTGCATATCCGTGCAGCATTAGGGCTCAAGGAACTGAAAGTAAAAAACAAATATAGAAGTTGTAAGTTGCTTTAGAACTAAAACTCGCAATTCCAATGGAATGAATTCGACAGTATTTATTCAACTCTCTTTTATAATTAAAACAATACGAAAAGAGGGTATAGCCTCTACAGAATAAAAGTCCTTGAAAGTGCCTGTAATGAAAAGGGAGGAAAAAAACACAAGCAAGGAAATGTATTGTTTCTAATATTTACCTTCTGTGTACACCCGAAGAGAGAAAAAAACAAAAAAAACACCCCCTCCCATCTTCCATCCTCTTACCATCATTTCCCAACGGATTGAGAGACCCAGTTGGGAGCCGTTGGCTTGAACGCTCTTACCGTAGTCCCACTTTTTTTCCCCCAAGTTTTATTTTATTAAAAATCCAAAAGGCCAGGTTTCCCTCGTTCGTGCGTGTGTCCGGTAAGGCACAAAATACAGGAAGAGGGTGATTTCTGAGGGACGGATCCTTCATGTGAGTGCGCACTCGAGAAATAAGGTCGGCGTGGACTCTATGAATCCCATACTACTGTTGACCATCGCCTTGGACTGCCATCCATGCACGCTTGTTACTGATGACCGATGAGATTAAATTGATCACTGGGGCTGATTAAAAAGAGAAAACAATAAAGTAAACGGTTTAGGTAATTGATTAATTATTTGAGTATAACATTCTTTTATTATATTTTTTAAATATGCCGACTAGTTTCGGGGTAGTGAGGAGACAAGTTTCCTTGTGGTACCTGTCCATCAACAGGATTATTTGGAAGTGTGTGTTTATTGACATGTGACGGGGAAATTTGTTTTCGAACTTTTTTTTTTCGAAAAATTTTCGATGCCTTGAAAATGGGGTGCACTTACCCCGAAACTAGTCGGCAAATTTAAGAAATGTAATAAAAGAATGTTATACTCAAATAATTAATCAATTACCTAAATAATTTAACATTCACGATATAATCGACAATTAAAAGTAAACGATGTTTCTTTCAAACTAAGTTTTTTTTTTGCATTCAGGCGCAAAAAGAATAAAAAAGAAGGAAAAAGCATATTAACGCCTTCGAATAATTAGTAGCGGCGTCTCCTTTTTCCAGGTTCCACCGCTTCCTAAAAACCTGAGAGGCCCGTGATACTGGAGGGGGGGGGGGCAAGTCGTTCTTTGATAATGAAAGGCAGTGCTGAAAAGGACAAGTATATTGAGTTTCAGCTTCCTCGACTGTACCGCTTGAATTTGTTAACCAGATTAGCTATGAGGAGGGAGAGGGGTATTAACAAAAAAGATAAAAAGAATCTTCTTTCCGGATCACCGAGGAGAAAAGGTGACGGTAGCGTCAAGGGCGTCAGTGGTGGTAAGGTGGGGGAATGAAATAAGATGGACTGGATTTTGACAGTTAAAAAGGAAACGAGAGGGCGTTGTGAAGAGAATTGCTAAAAAGCACGAACGGAAAAAAGAGTGTCAGCCTAATGACGTTGAAAGGCTTTCGTAGTCTTCATCAAGGGGTGAACAAATATTCAGGCTCCAACGTTAACTAACGAAAAAAGGTATAAAAAATTGATTTATAGAATCGCCAAACACTCTTAAATGTGCAGAAGAACGGTAGTTGACAGCTTCTTTTTTCGCCCTTTCGTGCGAAATCACAATTAGGCGCAAGTTAAGGGCCCTAATGTGGCTGCTATGTTGTTTTTTTCTCTCTCCTTTCGAGTCACGCGAGTAGAACATTTGAAATTGTACGTTTCCAATTTAAGGAAGTTACAGTTGAAATAGCAACGAAAAGGGGCTGTATACGTCAATGTTGAATGTGGAAAATTGAGTTTCATTAAAAAGTGTCCCTCGCGAGTGTTATTTCGTGCCTTGTTTTTGAAAGTCATCCACTTTTCATTCCACTTTCAGTTTTCCTATGTAACGTAGTTACCTACGGATTTCCATTTCGATGTAAATAAGGCCATGGTTTTCTCATCCGCACATTTCCCGTTGTTAGCACGTGAAGTGAAAGAGGATGAGAAGGCATAAATTCTCCCCGCCCCCTAACAACACCGTAACACCATCCACGACTATCAAATTTCTATCGTAGCGAAACTTAGCGATAAGGACCAGTACAAATCAGACTCCAACTAATTAACTCAGTGCCAGAAGCCTGCAACCCAGCACCATACTTCCTTGAAATATAAAAAGCATAAATTGGAAATCAAACGTGAGAAGTCTTAATTTCACGAAAAACTGGGTTGAAAAGAGGGGTGGAGAAGCGAGACGCTGTGCTCAGATCGAGCTTTAATTAATACGTGCGACCCCCCCCCCCCCCAGTTCTATCACAGGAAAAGGAGTTTTAATTGAATGTGCAAATGACGTAAGTCGAGACGCTCAGTTAAAACGTATTGTTGTTAACTTTATTATTCAATTAATTCTTCTATTTACATCTATTCATAAAACAAAATACCCTGCTGTTTCATGGAAACTGACAGCCTATAAAGGCAATCAAGTTGATCTCTGAGTTATGTATCAACACGCCACCTCGCCTGAATACATATTCGATTTCACCTTAGTATACATCCCGCATCAACAACGACCGCAGCATCCCCTCGGCACTCACAAATTTTCGACGTCTCTAGGGTCATTAGAGATTGAAATCTCGACAAGACACACCATAATCCTCCCTTCCTTCCCCTCCTCCCTTATAATTACTTTTAACGACGTGAAAAGAACTCCCTTTAAAAGGCTGAAAAACCATTAATTAACGCTTCGCCTTGTTTATAAGTTTATAACTGGCTAAAAAAAAAATTGATGGAAAGCATCTCAAACCCACAGCTACCACCGCTGGGTAAAAGTACCTACGGACTTCTAATAAGCTTTGGAGTTTCAAAAGTGACTTTAAGGCTAAATTGAAAGTTCGGAAAAATATAAAATCTGTGGTTCACTTTTCGTTTTAAAACTCACAAAATAGAGGGAGAGAGAAATCGTTTTGAATTCAGAAGAACTCTGATTTTATTTTTAATAAAAACAAAACAAAAAAGGTTGAGCTACTTCAATGACAATGAAAAATTAGAAATAATGAGAGGGGCGATGGGGGAGGAGGCTTCTTTGAAGAAAGTCTTGAAGAACTATAAAATATAAAAGAAATTGGATGATTAGGAAGAGTTTGTGAGAGGGGCGGAAAAGTAGGGGAAACTCGCACGCACAGGGAAGAAAAATAAATAAGTAGGGCCCCGACATCAAGAATAAGAGAGCAGGTTGTGGAGGCATTGAGCTGCTGGGTTGTACAGCAGTTTGTTTGTCGAGGGGTGCGGGGACAGATTAAAGGAAAGAAGCGGCTAAGTCCTTTTTTCGTTCGCGATATATGATGGTTGGAGGGGTGGGGAAATAAAAAAGCTGAGCGGAGTTATACAGTGGTGGTGGTAGTGCGAGGGGGACGTGTCGGGGGGATGGTTTAGATAGCGCACGATATAGAAAAGGATGATGACTGAGCCTGTGTGGGTTGAGAGAGGGGGAGAAAACAAGTGTGGAACATTTGTTGGGATAAACGGTTTTCCAAGAAGAGCAGAGGCACACACTCGTGAATGTTAGAAATTGATGCGGAGGGGCGGTGAGGGATGAAAAAGATGGTCGTCTGTACCACATCCGTGTGAGAGAGAGAGAGTGAGAGAGTGAGAATGAGAAATCGAGGGGGATAGCAAAGTGGACAAATGTGGGCTCTCTGACCTGCCCGCTTTCCACTCGCTTCCGCTTCCGTGTTCTCAGTGAGCGGAAATCCTTTTTTTATTACCCCCTCCACTTTCAATTTTTTCTATTTGTTAGCGACCTTTCGGTAGATCTCCAGTGCCCCAGGAAAGAAATAGGATGAGGAAATCAACGGCCCCAATTTTATAAGACCATTTTTATCTGATAAAGTGAGATTATCTCCCACTTCATCGTCTTGGGATGTTTCGAAAAACTTGGGTGACTCCCGAAATTTCCTGAAAACTGTTCCATAAGGGCTTGCAAAGCCCTTTCAACCCTTCGAAATCAAATTCTCGGATCCTTTTGCAGTCGTCACTGCCACCGTTTCCTCTTCTTCTTTTTTTTTTTTTTTTTTTTCCTCTCTTTACTGTCTTTAATTTAACTCAGAATAAAATGAATCGCCTTAGGCGAGGGAAGGTGTGGGTTTTCCGCTCCGCAGGAAATAAAAAAGAGAATGAAAATTGAGAAAGAGCGAGCTAGAAGGAACTACACTCGCTCATTTTATGAGTTTTGAGTGTGTGTGTAGGGCTGGAAATAAAAAAAAATAAAAAAGAGAAGAGGAGAACGCTTCAAAAAACCTCATTTCAATTTTTTCTTTTTCGTATTTATAATGATGAGGTGAAGAAAAGCCTTTAAAATGACCTACACGTAATTTCACCACTATCAATGTCATGACATACCTAAAAGGATAAAAGGGGGGGGGGGGTACAGGGATTTCCTTTCAGTCTTTTTTGCACAACGATACGTCTATACTGAAAGGAAATAGGAAATGAGGGAGACGTGAGCTAGCGAGAAGGACTATACAATTATGTGGAACCAATGCCGTTAAACGCATACGACAGAGTTTTAGAATATGAGACATAGAGCCGCTGCTATTCCCGACCAACAACAGAGCAGGCGGTGTTCACCAGCGCTATGAGGCAGCGCTATTTGGACATCAAGTATGTCGATTTATATGGCCGCCATGCACGGTGAAGTTCGTATGACCGCCCGCCGGGAAAATGGGCAAAGGCGGCCGCATAAATGCTGGAAATCCATGGCAGAACTTTTTCAACGGCTCGTTAGATCAAAAATCCGTTTCAATTTTCGGAATCCTCGTGTCATGGAGCCCCAAGAGACACTGTTTCGTCTTTGAATTTTTGGCACATTTTAATATTATTTTACGTCGATGTTCACTATTTACTGGGTAATATTTTAAAAGGGAGATTTGAGCCGATTTGTCAGTGCCCCTTAAGGGGTGTCAAATTTGAGCGATTAGCGAAATCGGGCTTTTGCGGTCTAACTCGTGAGTCCAAGTTGAGCCTCCTTCCCTGGACATCACCCAGTAGCGTGCCGAGGTTATGGCGAGGAAGTGGACCATTCATTGGAGCGGGCCCCTGAAGAGCTTCAAAATAGAAAAGTAAGAATTTTTAGGTTTTACATTCATCGACGTAAGTACGTGAAAAAGAGTCTTGGTATCAGGGTGGATGGCGAGTAGGATCCATTCCACGATTTGAAATGAACGTTTCAGCTGCTCAGCAAATTGTGTGGCTGAAAATTCTATTCAACCCTCTGCATGAAAGCTGAAGTTCACTGCTGAATTTAATAAAGCACAAATGTGCGACTTCTGGAGGCCATTTCATAGCTAGAATACTGAAAATACGCTGATCCTCAGTTTCTGTAGGTTCTTAGGAGGCTAAAATTGAGAAGGGGCACTAAATCCCGGCTAAAAATTTGGAAAAATCTCTTATTAGTTGCTGGAACCGTGAAAAAAGGGTTAACATTCCGGAAGATTCGTGGTGTATAGTGAGATCACTTTACTTCTAAAATTGATACTTAAAAGCGACGAAAGCGGCGAAAGCAGTCATGCACTGATCTTGGGCCAATTGCACGGCAAAATTAACAAAAAGCGCTAGAGTCATGACTAAAAATGAGAAAAAAAAGGCTAAAATTGAGAAAAAACTCAAACGGGAAAAATTGCCTAATTGAAAATTAAAATCAGAAAAATCGCAAAAACGTCTAAAATTGAGACAAATTGCTAATTTGCGGGAGAAAAACGCTATTTCACGGTGAAAATTGAGGAAATTCGGGAATAAATCGCAGATTCCAGCTGTGTATACGTAGAGAGCCAATCTGCAGGCAAATTTCGGGGTAAAAAAAATACTAATATGCTGTCCTTAGTCCAATTACACGGTTAAATTCGAAGCAAAATCGCTAAAATACTGCTAAAAGTGAGAAAAAATCACGTCTGAAATTGAGATACTCCTGAATCAGTGATAAAATTTGCTAATTCATGGAGAACAAACGCTGACTCGTGGATAGAAGTGAGAAACCACGCTAATTCACAGCGGGATTTTCCAGAAAACGATAGTTCGTGGCTCAAGTTTTTGAAAAAGCGTTAATTCAAGGAAGAAAATCGCTACTTTATACAGCCGAAATCGAGAAAAAAAGGTATGATTGACGTCTTGGAAACTTCGTAGCTAAGATCGCTGGAAAAAACGCTGATTCTTGGGTAATAGTGGAGAAAGTCGCTTATTCACGGCTAAAATTAAGGAAATTGGCTAAATTGCTGCATAAATTTGAGAGAAAGGTAGAATTTGAGTAGAAATATATCACTATTTAGCGGCTAAAATGAGGAAAAACGCTTGTTGGTGGCTAAGATTAGGAAAATTGCCAATTCGTGGCTTCAGTTGAGGAAAATCACTAATGCACGATTGAAATAGAGAAAAGACACTAATTCGCGGTATAAAATTGAGGATACACGTGAATTCGAGGGGTTAAATTGCGGGAAAAGCGCAAATTCATGGCTTAAATTTTAAAAAACAACAACAATAATTTAATGTTATTACTAGTATTGCTAATGCTATTACGCACTAGGTGCGTACAACCCAGATTGGTGGGGTGTATGGTGGGGGGAGGAGTTTTACAGCTACAATGGAAACCCACCTAGTGAATGGAAAAGGGTTAGTCAGTTAATTAGGTGGATGGAGAACACCCTGTGGGGTGCCTGTGGGGTCAGTTTATCCTTTTTATGGCATTGTAATCGCCTCTTCAAGGCCTTGAATAGCCAGTTTGGCCACTTTTTTTAGCGGTGTTGCTTTTATGACGTGAATGGCCAGTTTTGGCATTTTTTAAAAACGCGAATCATACCAGTTACGTGATCTCTGCTGGGACACTACTGGATGGGTTTGCCTTTAACAAGGCACAAATCGTCGGCTTATAGGCAAGTTGTCTACCGAGCCATTTTTAAAGCACTCAGGATCAGTTTCAGTGTGTTAATAACCAGTTTGGTCAATCTTTGGGTGCAATTGACCGGTAAAGCGATTTGAAAGGCACAAACAGCCGGTATAGTCATTATAAGAGCACATCAAGTCATTTTCGCTCATCTTTTTGGCGTGAATAGCCAGTTTGGTTCTTTTAGGGCGCAAATTCACAAAGCGTGCGAATAGTTAGTGCTGCCTCGGTGGGGTTTGTCATTTCCATGGTACAACGCACGAATTCTCAGATTATTAGAGGACATGGAGTAATTAATGTCAATTTTAGAGCGTACATAGCTATTTTTATCATCTTTTGTGTGCAAATTCTCACTCTAAGGCCATTTTTAATGCACGAATAATCAGTTTTGTCATTTTTAGGGCGAGAATCGTCATTTCTGTTACTGCGGGAAAAAGTTCAGTTTCACCAATTTTTGGCCACATTTGGGGCGAGAATGGTTAATTAGCCGGTTTTCAGAGCGTAAATAATCAGATTTTGCCATTTAAGGGCATCAATCGTCAGTTGGGGGCATTTTTCGAAGCTAGTGAAGTTACTTGGGCCAGTTTTATGACGTAGTAAATAGCCAGTTCAGCCATTTTTTAGCACAAATTGCCAGTAAATCCTTTCTCAAGGCACAAACATCAAAGTTTTTCATTTGTAGGGCGTGATTTGTCAGTTCAGCTATCGACAGAGCGTGAATCGTCAGTTACGCCATTTTAATGACGTGAGTAGACAGTCGAAACACTTGTCAATGAAGTCATTTTCAAGGCCCGAGTTGTCCTTGACCATTTTCAGGGCGCGTGAACCGTCAGTTCTTTGAGTGTGGAAAAAGTTCAGTTTCACCGTCTTTAGAGTATGAATTTGTCAGTTTCCCAATTTTATGGCTGGAATGCCCAGTTATCCGTTTTTAGAGCACGAATCGTCAGTTTAGACGTTTTTTTTGGGTTAATGGTCAGTTTTGCCTTTTGCAGGGAACGATTGGCCAGATTTTACGCAATTTCTTCGTTACCGTAAATGTCCAACGCTTGGCCATTTTTATGGCATATATAGTTAGTTTTACCATTTTCAGGGCACGTACAGAGTCAGTTTTGCCAGTTCAAAGAACGTGAGTGGTCGCAGTTTGCCCATTTTCAGAGCGCGAATTTGCGAGTTTGCCATTTTCGGTACGCCATTAACTTACATTGGTCATTTAAATGACGAGATGTTCGGTTTGACGTGGCCTTGTTAGAGCGCGTGTTGCCACTTTGCCCTAATCAGGACGTCAAAGTTTTGTGCTTTTTATGGCGTATAATATCAGCTGTGCTCATTTTAGGGCGTGAATGGTCAGTTCGGTCATTCTTGGAGCACAAATTGAACGTTTGCCCGTCAGTCGGCGCATCGAATGTCATTCTGTGTGCAAGTGTAAAGTAAAACAATTGTCTGTAATTACACAATAAGAATAAAGACTGGCCCTATTTTAACGGATGTCACCACACTGTTTTAAATAAAGTTGTAAAATGCGAGATCTTCAATATTTGAATAAGTATACAAAAGAGTAAGAAAATAAAATGAATAAAGCAATGGTTCCCTGCAGAGAGGTTCTTAAGTATTTAATTGTGGTGGAGCGGGCAAAGGCGAAAGAGCACAATGAATGAAAACTTCTTGAAAGCCGTTAAGTAAAACAAGTTGAATAGAAGCCGAATCTGCCAGTCTGAAGGAAAGAAAAATGCTTTCATAAGCTCTTCTCACTCATAAAATTGTCATTTGTGACTTGAAATGTTGTTGGTCGGACTTAACCATAACATAAAGGTGAATAAAAACGAAGTTTTTTTTTTTTTTCACTCGAACTGGCCAAGAAGTCGCCTTGAGTTTTCGCTGTGTAAAAAGCATGTTAAAAACAGTCCATCCACGTACTACTAGTTAATCCGTAGATTAAGGTTTTAGTTACATTTTTCCATTCTGAAAGGACAATGGGAAGAACGGGAAAGTCCGAGAAAAAACTCCCTTTGTCAAAAAAAACAAACAAAACATTTATTATAAATTAAATTTCCCGGAAAACTAATTATTTTGTATGGAATGACAGACTGGAAACTTCTCCAGCATCCGCTTTTCGTGCGCCTGATTAATGGAAACTCAGCCGCGGGTCAAAACGATTTTTCCTACTTCTATATTTGTAAGGGAGTGCGTTGTTTCATTTCAACTTTATTATAGTTCACCGTTGCATCAATCGCAAGGATCAAACAAGAGGAAATTCGTCATCGGCGACAACTTCGGTGTGTGATGGGGGCACGCATAGGGCGTCCAACGAAATCACCCAGATTTAATCTCACACACTCACTCTCATCCATCTCTTCGAGTAAATATTTACTCTGCTGTGAACCCTTTCAATTTCGAGGAATCGCTGAGGGATGAGGATTTATAGGTCACGCAACAAACGAAGTGGTTGTGAGGGGGAGAGGGGCTTTAAAATAATATTATTCGCATGTTTATTAATCATTTCACAAACGATTTTTCTTACACACTGCCCTCGCGGTGCTCCAACAATAATAATTTTTAAATTCGTAACTATTATGCGTTAATATTTTTAGAATGTTGATAAACATCGGTCTTTTATAATGCAATTCACCTGGTAAATTATCAAGATGGTGGAAGCGGGAATGTTAGTGGCGGAGGGTGGTGTCAGTATAAAAAATCGATACGGAGAATTAATTTCAGGAAATGTTTATGCTTACAAAAAAGTAAATATGAAAAAAAATCGCTTAAAAACACGAAAGAAATGATTGATAGCGTGGTCCATTGTTGTTGTTTTTCTTCCCCGAGAAAAATCCCCCTCCTCTCTATACAGGGAAATGAGTATAAACGTGTTATTATTACTTCGCACCCCTTTTTTCTCGAAAAAAAAAAATATATCTAAAACTTGACGACATTACAAAAGCCCCACCACCACTCCACCACACCATCTATATTGAAAGGACAGAGTTGTAGAGTGCGCGAGATTGTAATTAAGGGGATATCCTCTTGATGGGAAAGTTTTGGGACGTAGTTTTTAGAATGTGACTGACAGGTTGTAGAGCTGGGAAAGAGGAAGCAGTAAATAGAAAAATAAATAAATTATCCTCTTTTGATCGTCAAAAAGGATAAAGGAAATAGAAAAATTCTTTCAAAAATAAAGTTTATTTTTTCTCCCTTTAAATAAATTAAGGACAGTGGATTTGTCCGTGGATCTCTTGTTTCTGGGAGTGAGTAAAAACGGTTAATTTTCCTAACCCTATTGGTTTGGGGGGGAGGGGTCAACAATTGGAGGATTGACCGGGCTATTGTTCCATACATCCGGACTGAACCCGTACGCCTCAATAGCGGCGGGTCTTTTTCAGCAAGAATAGACTGTGTGATTGAAGGGAGGATGGTGTATAAATGAATGAAAAGCCGAGGGACCGTTGTAAAATTCGAAAAACAGGACGGGTTAATAAAAAAAAAAAAACTCAAATTGAGGAAAGGGAAAGGTTGATTGAGTGGATTTCACTTGCCCTGTCAGGTTTTTACCGTGTAAATGACTTAAATGGAACAATTTTGAAGGGAATCTCTTCGTCGAGAGACGTTTTTTTAATTAATTTTTCACCGAAAAATAAAATGTGTGACACAGCTCTCGATAACTATCAGCGTGGAAAATTGTCTGTTTGGATTTGATTAAAAAGAAGAAAGGTAGCATCAACGATCAATTGATTCGATTTAGACTTCGAGGAATACACAAATACGTAAAGCGCTATACCCTACTTAACAAGGCCCATCCCTTGATAAATTTTCACAATCCTCAATCCCTTGCCTCATTCCCTTCTTCGGCTAGTTTTTTATACATAACATTCAACATTAACCATTTTTCCGGTCTCTTGAAAAAGAGAATGTGAATGAGAAGCGGAAAAGATAGCCGTGCTGTTGTGGGGGGTCGAGGCATATAATAAGGAACAGAAAGGTCAGAGTTAAATAATTTATTTCTGTAACAAAAGCGTAATTCCAGGGAATAATTAAGATCATAAATTTCCTTTTCAGAGCTGATGGCAGCAGAAGGAACACTCCTAACCTCCGCGCTCACCCCCTTCACCCAGCCAACTTTTACCGTGAACTAACCCTCGTAAGTCACAACTACAAGGTTACAGAATTAGGTTCCAATTGGGTAGTTTATTTGGCGGGGATGGGTGGGGGGTGAACGCCGTAAGGATGAAATGAACGTCATGTCCGTTGTGCCTCTCTTAAAGGCTTTACGATTCTTCAGGAAGGACATAACTTCCATGAGCAAACTAAACAGCGCGGGAAATTACAAATCCTGGTCGCTGCGCATACCGGAGCACTGGAGCATTGCCAGTTCAGGGCCTCAAGTTAATGAAAATTTGAAGTTTTGGGGCCATTTTAGTCGCGATGGATCCATCAGCCTAGGTTGACAAGTGGATATCACCCGTTTTATTTCATATAAAACCCCTTCGTTCTTCAGCCCCAGGGCTGAATAGCAACGACAATGAAACTTTTGAATGTCTCGAAAATGCACGTGTTGGGTCAATTCAACTTTCGGCGATTGATTTCAACGAAACAAGTAATTTTGGGTCTTAATTTAGGATACATTTCAAGTTTCGGTCTTAATATCGAAGTTTTCGGGCTTTTTTTTAGCGACCACGACCTTCCTGTAAGCTTTTTATGGAACCCGTAACACCCCCCTCTCACCACAACAGTCCGAAGCATTAATTTTTGAGACGGACACGCTGCCCGCACCCTTCTGATGCCCATGCTCTGCATGATGGTACTGTTCCTTTCGTCCGAAGCAAAGTGGCGATGAACAGGGCCACATGAGTTTGCCTCGCGAACGACACCCTAAATCGGCTCTGAAACCGAAATGATCAATTTTGGCCTCTTATTTGGAGGGACACTGCTGGTGGCCAGAATGGTGGGGGAGAACTACGCTGACTTAGGTCTTGAAGGAGCCCAAAATCACAAAATTTTACTTGAAGGAGCCAAGCTCACATTATTTTGTGGGGGTACCAGTGCTGGAACTATGAGGATGTTTCAAAGGAGGTCCCGTGGTAGTTAACGAGGAGGGGGTTGACCGCCTCAGCCCATCGACTAGACGAGGCCCAACGGCAGAGGAAAAGCATAAGTAATGATGAAAAAAACGGAATTTTTAAGTTTTACAGCGTTGATTCGTGGCTGAGTACGTATAAAAAAGGTAACTAAATTCACAACTACAATTGAGAGGTAACGTTCATTTTCCGCTACCAAATGAATAAAAAGTGCTCATTCTGCCCTTTTGAGGCAATTTGAATGACACTTCGCGGATAAAATCGGGAAACATTTTTTTCGAGAGAGAGAGAGAGAGAGAGCGTTTATTTTCAGACATTTTTACATAGAACACTACCGCTCATTTACCGCTATAGAATTAAGGCAAATCACTAATTCGAGGTATGCGAAGGCAACTTTGCGGCTATAACTTTGAAAAAATTGATAATTCACAGCTAAAATTCATAAAAGCGCTAATTTAGGACCAAAATTGAGAGAAATAAATAATTCTTGGATTCTCCACACAAGTTTTAGGTCAATTTAAAGGGGTTAAAAAGGCGCAGATTCGCTACTCTTGGGGCGAGACCGTAGTTGCGAAATTGAGAGTTTTTGAGAAATAACGTTATTTCACATCAGCTATATTGGGAAAAGGCGTTATTTCGCGGCACCATTTGAGAAAAACCATTAGTTCTCTGCTAAAATTAATAACAAAAATCGTAGCAAATTCATTGGAAAATTAAAAACAAAACAAAACATGCTAGTTTCAAGTTTCTATAGGTCCCCAGGCGGCTAAAATTTATGAATCACCAAAATTGAGACAAAATGCAAAGTAAATAGCTGAAATCGAGAAAAATGGATCACTGAGGCTATAGTTGATAAAAACCACTGATTTATTGAGGCTAAAATTAGGTAAAACAGCAGTTCGTGGTTTTCAAAGGCAATTTAATCGGTATCCCCCGGTTTCTGTAGTTCCTGAAATGGCTAAAATTGAGAAATCGCGCTATTGGCTGGTTCTTACAGCCAGCACATGCCACTGCACAACGCTAATTCGCGCTCAAAATTGATATAAAAAAAGTGCGCGTCCGTGAATGAAATCGAGAAAAATCGCTTATTCTCGGTTCACAGGAGACCTGCAGCACGGCTATATTTAGAAAAACATGGAAGTAAAAACTCTAATTCACGGCTATAATTAAGATAAAACGCGCTCATTCGTGGCTAAAAACAAAACAAGAGCAAATTCGTGGCAACTTCCAGGCAAAAATTGAGAAAAATCCCAAATTCATGGTTCCCGGGCCACCTTACAGGGATAATCAGCTGTTCTTGAGGGCAAATCCACGGTTAAGTGCTAATTTACTGCTAAACATTGAGAAACGGCGATTATTCGCAGCTGAAATTGTGACAAAGCAATAGTTCGTGGCTAAAATTGATTCGTGGTTTTTTGGAGAAAATTTTGAGCTTAATTGAGATAAAGCTCTCATTTGAAGGCAAATCACGGATGACCTAGACGGCTTAAATCGCTGATTATATCGTTGCTAAAATTGAGAAATCGCGCTATTAGGCGGTTCTTGTGGCAATTCTCGCGGCTAAAATCTTTTAAAAATATCTGATTCGCGGCTAAAGTATAGAATTAGCGCTAATTCATGCCTCAAATTGAGAAAAAGCGCTAATTCGGGGGTAAGATGGAGGAATCACTCTTCGCGACTGAAATTCATGAAAGATGCTCATATTTTACAACAAACATTTGGGCAAAAAATTGTGATCTCCAGTTTTTAGTTTGTCCCTTACGATGCTAAACTTGAGAAATATAGAATTACAGGTTTTAGATTACGTTCTTTATTCTTCAAAAGAAAAAATCTCTCAACCAAAAAAAACTTGTGTTTTTTTTTTTTTTTTTTTTACATATGTATGATTGATTCAGTCATTATTTTTACACTCCGCCTCAATGACTGAATCATCATACAAGATTCAGTTTTTCTCGCAAGTACGTAAATTTAGATGTTCCAAGAGATTTTGTTAGAATATCCGCAGGTTGTTCGTTTGAATCGATGCGAGTAAGCTGAATAGTTCCATCTTGTGTCTTCTCTCTGACGTAATGATATTTAACATCAAAATGCTTCGTTCTTTTTGTGCTAGCGTTGCTATTAGCGATACGCATGCAGCTGTTATTATCTTCGAACACTTTTACAGAATCCACATTAATTTGTAGTTCTTTCAGTAGACCTTTGACCCATACTATATCTCGAGTGGCCTCATACAAAGCAATATATTCAGCCTCCGCAGAAGATAAAGCCACTGTACTTTGTTTCCTAGTCTTCCAAATAATAGGATTCCCAAAGACCTTAATTAAGTATACAGTGGTAGACTTTCTGTCTTCCTTATCTGCCCAACTTTCATCGACGTAGCAGCACACTGTGGTATCTATGGAATCATTCTTGAATTTCATTTTTAGATTTTTCGTTGTTTTCAAATATTTTAAAACACGAGTTAAATACTTATACTGGTTATCACACGCTGATTCTTGAAAACGACTGAGGTGGTTGAGAGCGTAACTTATGTCAGGACGACTGCCGGACATGATGTACATGAGAGTTCCGAGTAGCTCTCTGTAGGGTTTTTTCGTGATACTTGTGTTTCCGACTGTCTTGTTCAAATCCAAATAGGCTTCCATCGGAGTGCATTCATTTCTACTTTCATTCATCCCGAATTTTTCAATAGCCTTTTGTATAAGAATTTATTGATCAATGGTAATCCCTGCCTCTTCATTCTTGGAATTTATTCCAAGAAAAGAACTAAGTTCTCCCAAGTCTTTCATGCTGAAGATCGCTTTTAATTGTTTCTTAATGAGAATTATTTCGTCAATGTCCTTGCAGATCAGCAGAATATCATCGACATAGACCAGGATAAACTGATAAATTTATGAAAACCAAGTTGATTCAGCCCTTCATACAGTTTATCATGCCAGCATTTAGGAGCTTGTCGGAGACCGTAGATGGATCTTTTTAACTTGAGAATATGTCCGGGACTGATCCTCAATCCCTCAGGTGGTTTCATGTAAACTACCTCGTTCAATGACCCATTCAAGAATGCTGTGTCAACATCCGTCTGATGAATTCTGTAATTGTTACGCACAGACAGTGAAAGAAGCAATCTAAGTTTCAAGTTTCGCTACAGGTGCATAAAGTTCGTCTTCGACAAGATTTTTCTGGAAACAACCTCTGGCTACGAGTCTTGCTTTATATTTTCCGTCGCCCTTTATTTTTACTACCCATTTTGCATCGACCACGTCAAATTTGGAAGTATCAGTTGGGTTACGTACTATGTCCCAAACTTTGTTTTCCTCCGTGGCTCTTAGTTCAGATTCAATCGCAGCTTTCCACTTCTCCGCTTCTGGTCCACTAAGTGATTCTCCATACGTCGGAGAATCATGTGTTTCCCCTTTTCCTATAAGAACTTTGTCTGTGATTTTGACAAAATCGACGTCTCTATGAATTTCTACACTTTTTACTGTCTTTGAAATAAATTCGGTAGCCTTTTGTTTCGTCGTCATAGCCAACAAATATACCTCTTTTAGACTTTTTATCCCATTTCTATCTCATAGGCCCCTTTTACACGAGTAAGTTTTTTGAACAAATTAGCCATTTTGAAAAAAATTGACAGATGTTTCCTGCCTCAAATCATCTGGTTGTGATCAGATTGAACATATTTTTGAACAAAAAACTTACTCGTGTAAAACAGGCCATTAGGCTTTGGAATGTGAACAAAAACTTCGGATTCGTAGGGCTTCAAGAAATTAATGTCTGAGGACCGATTATAGAAGAGTTCGATTGGAGATTGACCGGGTTCCCGAGTTCTGCCAGTTCTATTGAGTATGAAAACTGCTGCATTCGTAGCCTCCGCCCATAAAGATTTATTCAAATTTTTGTTCTGTGACATAGTCTTGCACATTCCACTACTGTTCTATTATCTCGTTCTATTCTTCCGTTCTGCTCTGGTGTGTAGGGACATGAACGATGCCGCGGTCATTTAAGAAACTCTCAAAAAGAATAAAGCTATTGACTTCCTCCAATCCGTTATCTGATCATCCTTTTAACTTTCTTGGTCGTCTGTGTTTCAAACCAGTTCAGATAGGCTTGCAAATGTTCTTTTACTTCTGATTTCTTTTTCATGAAGTACACTGTTCTCAAATTCGAATAATCGTCCCTTAAAAGCAGGTAGTAACGATTTTTCCCTAAAGATTCAACTTCCATGGGGCCTCCTACATCCATGTGCACTAAGCCTCCTACTTCTTTCTCCCAGCTGTCACTGTCAGGAAAAGGTTTCCTAGTCATCTTTCCAAGTTTACATTTTTCGCAAACAAATAAATCGTCCTTGTAACTAATTTTACGTTTTTCAAGAATGTCCTTCACGTAACTTAAATTTTGATGTCCCAGTCGTTGATGCCATTCGTAAAGAGACACATTCGCATACATTCCACTTTGCTTTATTTCGTCAAATTTAATAACATAAAGCCCTTGTTGAAATGGGGCTGTCAACAACACTCGCTCATTAAATTTAAAAATTGTTTTTTCACTATCAAACACAATATTGATGCCAGCATCCGTAACAGGTTTGACAGCTAATAAATTAAATTCCAATTCTGGGATGTAAAGTACCTTCTTTACAGTCAATTCAAACCCATTGAAATTCATGATGTCTCCGTAACCAGCAACTTGAAGCTCGTCGCCATTGGGCATCGTTACTTGGGCGGCTTCACTCGATTCTATGAACGCGGAGAATAGATCCTTGTTTTTGGTCATTACTTGAGTCGCTCCGGTGTCTATTATCTACTTGTTTTCCAAATTCCAACCACTTTTGTGCTTCACATTCAGAGCGGTGGCCGCGATCCTATCTGTCTCTCCTGACTCATATTCTTCGTGACTCAACACAGCGTTCACGCAAAATTTCGCAATGTGTCCAAGTCGATTGCATTTAAAACATTTCATGGTTTCATTTTTCTTCTTCAGTACCCCACAATCTTTTATCAAATGACCGTTCTTCTTACAATAGTTGCATGTTCGTTCATGGTAGATCACATCCGTTGAAAACACTTTATCTTCTTTCTTCGAGATTGTTGTTCTTTTCTTCGTTTCAATGTCTTTCATCATTTTCCTTTCTACCTCCGCTGCCAGTTTCAACCTCAAAGTTTTGAAGGATGTATCATTCGTACATTCAAAGGCTGTAACGAACGAATCGTAAGATTTTGGTAAACTATTTAGAACTTTGGCAATCAACATCTCGTCTGACAATACTTCATCTACTGCTTCCAACTTGGCAGAGATATTGTCAATTTCCTCAACGAATTCCATAACATTTTCGGCACACTGTAATGAATAGAATTTGCTATGCAGATGCAACTTATTCAACATATTGTCCGTACATTGTCTCCAGCTTGTCAAGCATTGACTTACTAGAAGTACATGTAGTCAATTTTCTTAAGGCCCGTTCACAAGCTCTATGTTTACGTTCTGTGGAGTCTATGCAACCAAACAAATTTATTCCCTCGAAAAATGAAGCATTTTGATAGGTTGCGCAGACACCACACAACGAAAACATAGAGCTTGTGAACGGGCCTTTAAAACATTTTCACTCACACACAATTATCTTCTTTTTTTCGCATTCTTTCATACCGTTGCTGCAAATCACGTGTTGAAAAATCCATACTTCATAATTTTCTCTTCCTTGAAGCACGATTCGCTCTCGGTCAGCGCCCGTCCGATACTCGTTTGCCATGTTTAATGCACATAAACCTTGTGATTTAAGACTTAAGCGCATAAGTCTCATAATGTATAGAATTACAGGTTTTAGATTACGTTCTTTATTCTTCAAAAGAAAAAATCTCTCAACCAAAAAAAACTTTTTTTTTTTTTTACATATGTATGATTGATTCAGTCAATAGGTTTGTTCGATTGTCGTCCGGAGCTGCTCTGGACTGCACGAACAGTCCGAAAAGTGTTCTTTTGTAATCCCGAACTACACTGAAAGCGTTCGTTTGTAAAATCTCGGAATGTTCAGTGCAGCACTATCTACACTGGAAAATTAGGAGGAGCTTTCTACTCGAAATGTTATAACCTGCTCATTAATTACCTTTCGTCAATCATTTCCTTCTGGGAAGTGGAAATAAACCATAAAGGTGACGTTTTTGATCGCCGTAAATGACGTCAATCCCGGACTGCTCGAACTACACCTGCACCACTACACTGAATAACAAACGAACAAACCTATTATTTTTACAAGAAATCGCGCCAAAGAGCTGAATTGGAGATCGGTGGTGATGCACTTCTTCGACCTATTCGAAAGTAATTTTTCCTGAGCGTGAGGAGTGCAAAGTTAAATTCGATAGAACCCCCGAGCCTCTAATTTTTATTACACGCTCTCTACATGAGTGGAGAAAAATCGGTTTTAGAAGTTTGTAGAGCTCTTTTGTCCCGGCCCTTCGCCGAAAGAAGTTATTTCCTTATTGAATTACGTTAAGTGAATTCGAGTAAGATACGTATCGAAAGTGGGTTTTTGTTGTTGTAGAGTATTAAAGTGAATGAAGGAAGTAGAGCGGCTGAAAAAAGGTTTTTGAACGGAACACGCAAGGTGTAGTGGAATGTTAGGCAAAAAACCGCAATTCCTACCAAGTGTTGTGGGTTTGTCCTCCCAGTATGACTCCGGGTCCTGATCCTGAACTCCAGAAAATTTGGTAATAATTTCTCGCTATGACATGCATCACAAACTAGAAAAAACATGTAGTCCGGTTTTCCCCGCACGTCCCCGTATACATGACATTTGTCTAGACGATTATCTTGCCCTTCCCATTGCCCAACAGCATTCGCACTGTAACGCTAATTTATTTTCAAAATGAAATTCCTCCACGAATAGCCTTCAGTCAGAATGATTTAACTGCGGTTATTAAATCTTTTTTGGGTTTTAACATGACTGGCGCTCAAAATCCACTACCAACGATGTAACTGTTTGAATGTCTCCCCACGCACTCAACGACCATAACTGTACCATAGAATGCCTCTCAATACAAAAAACCTTCCCCCAAGGGCAGTTCGTTTTTTTTTTTAACAACACCCCTGAGTGTAGGCGGTGATATGCTGTGGGACGGGTGACGCTGAGAGTGCTGTAAAAGTTCATTTGTGAGAGAATGTTGGTGGAGGGGGGGGGTGAACCAGAAGTTTGACTCGAGGGATTCCCTTCGATACGATTTAAAAACTATTCCTCTGTGGGCTAGACTTTTTTTTTTCGATCTCATGAACACTCACCTTGATTGATTATTTCCTGGGGTTTGTACGCCACGTCTGAAACAGAAGACAAATTTTATTTTGAAAAACCAAAAAATTATCGAGATATTCCCTCTAATTTTGTTTATTTTACTAGATCAGAATCCATGAACAGGAAAACTCCTTTCCGCGCAGTGAATATAAATTATATAAGTGTGACGAAGCGAGGGAAATGCAATAAAGAAGACTGAATATAAAAGAGGTCAAAGGGAGGGGTAAAGGGAAAGTCAGATCACCCCCCTCCTAACACGCACCCTGTTTCTTCACATCTAGTCTTAAATTTATTTATTTTTTCCCCCTCCCGGATTAAGACAAAACGCCCAAAAAAAAAAAAAAAAAAAACTCCACACAAGCGGGTCATTTAATAACGGGCTTCAACGCACCCAAGAACGCTATAAGTGGTTCAATTTTAGACGCCCAGGATTAATACAAGGATCAACGGCTGAAGCCTCGTGGGAGAGCTTGTGGAAAGGGGTGGTTATGTGCTAAATTAATAGACTCGAGGGATGAAAAGGAAGAAGAAGAAGAAGCGAAAAGCAAAAGCAACGAGGTCTTAATCTCATTTTATAAGACTAAGCAGTTTTAAGTTCAAAGCCCCACCTTTAACATTTGTAGGTTGTTTGGAAGCACAGAGCTCCCCCTCTCCCCTCAACAGGGGGCCTTGTATTCGCTTTCATTATTTTGAAGTGTGTGCGAATCTACACTGAACGTGGATGGGTGGGATTAAATATGAAAAGAGCAATTAAAAGTCTTTGTTCAAGAACTTTGAACGATTAAAGATTCAACTCGAAAACATTCAGGACACTCACAATCGGAATTCAGGGTTCACGGGGGGGGGGGGGGGTAATCAAATTCCCGAAAAGCCAATATTACTAGAGACTGAGATGAACTTGACTGTTGGATGATAAACGCTCAGGAATGTTTGAGTTTGGACAGACATGAATTGACAGCTCTCGCTGTGGTGGATTATTACTTTACTGAATAAGGCCAAATAGCCATTTTCTGCCATAATATGTAGTGATGGCAAGTCTTGCCATCTTGAAATTGTCAGTTTCATCGTTAAATTGTCAGTTTCATCGTTAAATTGTCAGTTTCATCGTTAAATTGTACGTTTCATATTGAAATAGTCCGTATCCTAGTGAACTTGGCTGTTTCCTCGTAAAATTGTCAGTTCGGCAGAAATCGTCGATTTCTTCATGAAATTTTCAGTTATGTCATGCAATTGTCAATTTCATCACGCAATTGTTGGTTCCGTTATAAAACCGTCTGTATTTCGACATGTAATTGTCAGATTTTTCCAAAAAATCAAACGCCTTTGGTATGAAATTTTCATTTTCGTAACGAAAACGTCAGTTTCATAATAAAATTGACAGTTTTATCATCGAATTGTCGTATCAACAAATTGTAAAAACGTCTGTTTTGTCTTGTTATTTTCGCTGCCATTATGAAAATTTGAGAGTCGTTATACATTTTACAGATGCTAGGTTTGTCCTCAGACACAATTTCTTCCTAAAATCGTCAGTTACCACGCACAAACTTGAACAAAACAAACTATTTTATTACTCCACCTCGAAGTGAACTTCAGTTCGCAGAATCAGTTCACCCCGACATACCGACAAAATTCATATGCTTCCCGACAAGAGACTTTGTTGGAATGTACATGACATTATCGATGGATAAAACGAATTTAATCTTGAAAAGATTTCTTACAAAGCATCTTACAAAAAGTGATTTGGAACGTCAATGTGTTTCGTGTCACTCGTAGCTGAGTAGAGTCAAAATTCAGTTGAATAATTAGGGTTTAACCACTGTTATTCGACTTCACCTTGTTTCTGTCCCTTACAGAATTTCTTTCTTTACTCATTCTTTTCTGTCTCGATTCGTTCAATGTCTTCTTTACATTACGCAGCGCAGATTGAATTGCATTATTCTCGTTGAATTTCACGCGTTGTTCGTCAAACGATGGTCGTGATGGTCTTGGGAGGATCGCATAGACGTTACTCGGCCAAAACGTTAGCCCGTCAAGTTAACGTGGAACTCGCCCTCCTGTGATGAGCCCTTGTCATTTTCTTCAAATGCAATCGAGATTTTTCCAGAATAAACGGCAATATCATAGTTTGAGACGTATTCCATTATTTCTCATGCGCCGATACCGCGAATTTTAGGTTTTGTTGGCAATTATATCAGATAGATCAGGTAGGTATTGTATCAGATTAATATGCTTGATGGGCACTCTGAAAATGTTAAGGTTATAAATTACCCTTTGGCCCTTAGGCGTCGAGATGATTAGCTTCACTCACGATTTTTACTGTAATTTTCGGAAATAACGCCAACCGACAGACTCCCGTCCTACGTGAGTGGGATCAGGGGGGAAGGGGCATTCAAGCTTTTTTAGCGTTTTCAATGGTTTCCTATAGTGTTTTATCCATGCAATTTCGATGACGATCGCGCACCCGCGACAAACGCTAAAACCCACTTCCCGTCCGTGTCCCAACTCACGTATAGGGCACAGAATAAGAAAACTGGGTCGCAGACCGTCAACAACAAACCGGCTGTTTTATTTCATGTCCGTTGGAACATCATTGGAACGTCCCATTCTTATTAGTGTAGGTACATTATTTTACTATTTTTTTGCAAAATGAATAGCGTTATTTTTGTCCAACGTTTCGACATTTTCCAAATTCCGCTTTAGTAAAGACCTAACATTCTCCCGAATCTGGAATAAAATAGACGTCACTAATCACCATTCGATGCAATTACTATTTTGAAGTCGCACGATCCTCTGGCGTTTTCCTTTTCCACAAAAAGTGCTCTGGAGTTGCTCTGATAAGCTTTTAGGCGATCCATTTGCCATTAAAGCCACCGTGGAGCACTTTTTAGTGAGTTCTATTTGTCACATAGTATCGCTGCAGAGCAGTGCCAGAGCAACATTTCTTGCTCCCAGAAATTTGAGGGAGCTATGAACAGCATGGAAGGTAATACTATTATTATGATATCAAAGTTTTGCTTATTCCTTGTCTAGCTGCCGTTAACACTAGAAGTACCGGAGTTTCAAACTCCCTTTGACTACCGTGAGGGGTCATTTGACCCCTGACGTATTTTATCGAGAAATCGTTTTATTCATCATCTAAGCGTGATTCTTTTGACTTAATTATGCATGTCGGAGTGTGACAAAGAAAATAAGAAATCAATTGACAAGAAGTATCCCTAGCAAAACTGATAAATTATGAAAAAGGCGTGACTGCCGACTGGTCATGAAGGGAGTTGGAGTTGATACCACGAAGACGGCGCGAGCGAGAGCCTGAGCGCACTACTGAGATAATATCACACTTTGCCGTCTTATTTTCCTTTTATTCAACAACACATTCGCTCTTTTCATTTATTTACTATTATTTATTTGCTATTTGGCCCAAAACAAACAATTGCCCGGAAAGTATTCATGAAAAATTATTCCAAAATTGGTATGGTGTCAATTGACCCCACCCGGTACTAAAAGGTAAATCTTGAATTTTCTCGAAAATAATTAATTCAAAAATGTATTGATTAGTGGTTTCTGATGGCTAGCACCAAAATATGAAAAGTCACGGAGCCGAATAAGAAAATGTCGACCGGTTCGGAAAACATGCGTTAAAAAAAATAAAAAAGAGTCAATTGACCCCTCTCGGTACTTCTAGTGTTAATTACGTGTGTGGTTCAAAATATGGGAATACCAACGCAAAAAAAAAATGTTTTATGAAATAACTCCTTTTTGTAAGCTCGCCAAGAAGACAATTTTATATATTAGATTGTACTTTGAAAAAAATAATCACAAACATGATTCCAATAATCAAACCCTATGAATAATAGCAAAATCGCGTAAAATCAGTTTGCCCCGACAAGATTCCTCAGCTTTCAGAAGTGATCCTTGGCCAGTCTATACCAGAGATTTCGTCAAAATATCCGCTTCACTTTCGGTAGGAGTGACGAATTTCATACATTTGAATACATTCTTGTTGAACCACTTTTTCCAAAATGTGGGTTCGTATGTCGATGTGCTATGCCTCGTGTTACTTGTAGGCAATAAGCCTTACTGAGTCCAAATTCAAACAAATAATGGGGTTGGATGAATTTTCAGTTTTTTCCCATTCGTATTTCTTTCTCTTCTTCTTGGAAAGGAGTTCCTCAGTAGCTTATTTCTCTAGTTATTTCCTTTCTCCTTCGATTTCTTCATTGCCTTTTTAATGGCACGTAGATTGAATTAAATTATTATTATTATTTTCCATTTATTACATGTTGCAACTGCTACATATACATATACAATTACGAAATAAATAACATCTAGCAACTTCACTTTCACTTTACACAGTTTGTGGCTCCACTACACTTATAATGTAGCATACCAAGTCGAGGGGTTTCGTCCTTTTTAGCCGTCGAAAGTCTCCCGCAGTATCCAGCAGGGCGAGTGCCTCAACATTAGAGTGTTTGTGGAGCCTCTTTTCCTGCTCCGCTGCTCGTCACGATGCACGTCAAGACCTCGTACATACCAGGGCGCATTTGTTATCATTCTCAAAACTTTGTTTTGAAAAGTTTGTATGACTTTGACATTGCTTTTCTTGGTGCAGCACCAAAGATGACACCCGGAGGCCCAGAAAAGGCCTCAGAACTTGCTGGTGTAGCAGGAGCTTGTTGGCCATCGAGAGCTCAGAATGCTTCCCGAGCAGCCAGTACCTTTCTCCTCTTTTTTTCTTTTTGACGTGGGGCTTTTACCGGAGTTTAGCATCCAGCGTCATGCCTAGGTCCTTCGCCGTATTTGCAAATGGTATTATTTTCTCATTGATTCGCACGGGAATTGGGCTGGTCCATCGATTTGTAAAGTTTACATGAACATATTTCTCCTTGTTGAGTTTTATTCTCCACTTTTTTGTCCATGAGATTAAGTTAAGTCAACCAGCTCCTCAATGACGGCCAGCCGTGTACAACACAAAGCAGGGGCAGCAATCACACTTGGAGGTCCATCACAATTTTTTGTATTTTGAATTTCAGCTATAAGGCTTCTATTCTTAAAAAAGAAACATATGAGTTTTTCTACGATAACCGTGAGACATGTTAAAATTGCTCCTTCTCTCGAAAATGTCATTCCATTTGTACCCGCCCCGCTCTCTACCGGAGCTTCTGCTGCTCTGGAGCTGCTCCATGCCCGAGCAATGACGTCACTTGCTCCGCTCCAGAGCAATTCCGCCTTGGCAAATAGAAAACGCCATAGTATGTTTATTCTGAAAAACGGGATACTTCAGGACTCTATGGCCACCATTTTCAATTTTGCGGTTATTTAGCCCCGAATCTCGCCAAATTTAACAGAAATGAGAATGAGAACTCGATTCTTGGAATTTTGTGGATATTTGTCTCTGAAACTTGCATTTATGCTGCTATTGATCTTCTAGGATTCCATGGCTATTTTGCCCTCAACCATTGCAGTCCCTATTTTCACTGTCTGCGATTTTCGTCATAATTTCACGGCTATAATTTATTCTACGGTTATTAAAGTTGTTTTTTGAATGGGTACTCAACTTGGTAATTTGAAATAAAGAAAGAAAAAAAAGCGTTTCACAATTTCGCTGTTGTGTCCCTGAAATAGCGATTTCGCGCCTGGTCATACTCGTCAACAAGCCGTTCCACCACAATTTTGCTGCAAACTCCGAACTTGGCGGTCATGAACCCTTGGGGGCTGTCCCTTATTTGGCCTCCAGTTGCAACTTTGATATATATTTAACCCAAAAACAGACGATTTCGTGGCTATTCGGCCCTTAATCATTGCAGTTTCGTCACTGCTTTGTACCCTGACTGATTGTTAGCTGCCAAAAGTTTTTACTGGCCAGATAGTGGGATAGTGTATGTTTAAGAGACTGGAATTGACGGGCCCGTCCTACGTGAGCGGGAATCGCGTGATTTCAGCGTTTGGCGTTTTAGCGTTTTCATAGGAAAACTCCCGTAGTGTTCTATTTGGGCAGTTTCGATTTAAAAGGGAAAATATTGAACCAGCTACAAACGCTTAACACGCTATAAACGCTATAAATCGCGTGAGTCTCGCCTCACGAGGGACACGGGGTTACTGTTACCCCGTTGTAAAGTTGTATTTTCACCCTGTATAATTTGATTATTCGGTACTTGAACTCTAATTTGGTGACTATTGGCGTCCCTCAAGGGGCCAAAGCCAGAAGTAGGCAGACCGGCTTTGGGTTTCTTTTGCTCACATAACCTCAACTCGTCCATTTTTCACGGGCATAACATACGGCCGAGCCGGAGAGTCATACGATTCGGTTCTTTATACTCTTAATACGCTCCCTCTAATGTATTATTTGTGCCTTTCCATTAATTTCAAGGTCAGAAGTTTGTCTCGTTGGATATCAGTTACAGCTATTATTGTTATTCGAAATATTCTAAGTTATGAACTCGAAGTACGTTAAACTAATTGTACTCCCACTTATTTTCACCGTGCTGCTCAAATCTATTTCGTTCAGACCGCCTTGGTCCTTGGATAATGTGACTGCCATCAACGTGGAGAAGGCAATTGAAAAAGGCTTGGTAATCCCAGTTTTCTACAAAAAATATTTACAATGTGTCATGATGCGTATACTTTTGAACAGGTTTCGAGTTTGAAGCTGCTTGAAAGCAGGCTAGAGGATAAATTTGAGATTAAATTCAAGGTAAAAACCGATTATTTACTTTGTTGACTCACTGAACATTTACTCGCCGCAGGAGTTGTTGGAAAACAAGCGCGGGACGCAGTGCTCTTGCCAGGATGCGACTGCTGAGCAAATAAAATCCGCCGTAGAGACATATCACGCGGATCAAACCGGCCTACCAGACTATGCTTCGTCCTTCCAAGGAGGGCGCATCATCTCCATTCTCGACACGAGGCCTTATCTCACTTTGACGCGACTTTTCGGTATTCCCTTCCGCGTCAATTTGAACCCTCCCGAAATGATTATCACGGTGAGGAAAAAAAAAACCCCTCTCCGCATTTCGTTTGTTAACTCCTTAAAAAAAACCTTTAAAAAAAAAAAAAAAAAAAAAAAAAAAAAAAAGTAGCGAAGCGTCATGCCGGGACAGTGCTGGGCCTTTCAAGGTTCTCACGGTGAAGTGGACATCGCCCTTGCCAGGCCCGTATACGTGAGTGGAGTAGCCGTGGAGCACGTGTCGAGAAAGATCCTTATAGATAATGATATTCGTTCCGCCCCTAAACAGTTCTCAGTATGGGTAAGTAATCGTCACTCCACACCTTGAATTATTGCATCGACTCGAATCTTGCAGTGTTGTTGTACAGGGAAAAAATCCTGCTCTAAAACCATTTTTATGGAGAATATTCAGTAACGAACATCTAGCAACAAGCGGAGAAAAGCCTGAGCTTTTAGGGCGATTTCAATTTTCCTACTACGGAGAAAGTCTTCAACATTTCCACGTCAAAGTAAAAAAAGTGTTTACTTGTTGTACCGTTTTCCTTAAACTCATCTGCCTTTTTTTCTTAAGCCTCTAAACAAATCATTCAGCGTGATTCACTTTAAAATAGAAGACAATCACGGAAATGATGAATTCACTTGTGTGTACCGGCTTCGGGTGCACGGCCATTCGGGCGTTTAAACACCTTTTTAACATTTGAATACATTAAATAAAGCATAGTACTCCTTGCCATGGGCTCTCTTATGCATGATCGGGTGAATTAGACAGTGGCTGACCACGTCACTATCATTATAGAGGTAATACTGAATGTGCATCTTTTCCTGTGGGAAATACTCTTGGTTGGAGCGGGAGTCTTCGAATTGAAAAATCAATGGTACAGAATTAAATATACCGACCGTGGAGCACAAAAAATGGACTGTTGAGCCGGGGAGGGGGTGACTCAAACTTCCCAGACAGTTAGTTTTGTTTGTAGGGACTGGCACAATCAAGAAGTTTTAAGGGTTCGAATATTTTAAATCGTAAGCAGATTTATGACTTAGGGCGAAGCACTTTTCTGTCGCTCTTTTTTAATTAAATTGTGCACCTGTTCGTTTTATGAAGTTTAAGCAAAGTAATTTTTTATGTAGCAGGTACACGCGAGGCACTAGTGCCTCGTTCCAGCGACTTGTAATTTTCATAATTGTAACGGTCCAATTCATTTCAATAATGCTGACTTTACACACATACGCTCGTTGTTCATCTTATTATAAAACCGTGTGTCCCCATGCACTTTCACCTAGTCCAATCCCAGCCCGAACGTATCGCTGCACGTACACAGGCTCGCTCTGATCCAGAAACCATCGATTCCTCAGACCCTGATGGTTCGTCCAAAAACTTTTGGATCTCTAGAACTTGACTCCGTGCATCTGTACCTATGATTCACAACGCATTTGATACTGTAAGGCACATTTGGATCCAAAAAGCGTGAATTCAGTATCAGGAGGGAAGTTTTTGGCCAAAATCTTCGAATCAGACATGTCAGAAACCAATTTCAAGCGGTTGACTTACTGAAAAAAGGCCAAATTAACGGATTTGACACCTTCAAAATCGAAATTTTCGTTGTAGTGGCTCATTTTAGATAGCAATTTATTGAGTCTCGCTCCTTTGAAAAACAAAATTTCGTATGTTCGGCCCTTTCAAAGTGTAGCCTTATTCGAATGACCAATTTAGCATATTTTAGCTCTTTCAAATTCATAATTACACGTATCATCCATTTTCAGACGTAAATTTCGCTGGTTTCGGCAACTTCAAAAACGAAATTCCGTGGTACTGGCTTATTTGAAACTCATCCAGCTAGCATGCCATACAGAGAGAGATTGGGAGGATGAAACAAAGGTGATCTCTTCCGAAGCCCAAATTCCGATGATTTTAGACTGACAGAACCCAATTTCATGGTTTTGGCCAATTCAATTGCAAAAACACTATTCCGCCGTTTTTAATCCCTCAAAAACCAAATTTCGCGAATGTTGCACGTTAGACAAATCAATTTTGCGGGGCTGGCTTCCTAAATAAAAAAAGGTCGGCACGGATTTCGCGCCATTAAAATAAAAATTTCGGTGGAGTTGGATCATTTCAGATAGCAATTAGTCTCGCTTCTTTGAAAAATAAAATTCCGTAGGTTCAGCTCTTTTAAAAATAAATTTCGTGGATTTTTGGCACTCACAGAACCCAATTTTGCAGTGTTTGCGCTGTCAAATTTGGATGCATTGACACTTCTCTAATAAGCCAATTTCACAGAGTTGACCAAATTTTAATGTCACGTGGTATGACGCTGTCAACAGAGCAATTTTGCCGGGGTTGGGCTCTTTCGGAGTCCAAAATTCGCTTTTGAACCCGAAAGTCTGGCTTCTGGGAGTCATCAGGGTTCGATTCGGGAAGAAGAAAGAGTTACACAAAAGATGTTCTTTTATGATATTCATGTTAATTCATTCGATTCACATTTCCGTGGTAACGTGGACACCAACTGGCGCGTGGGCTGGCTGCGTGGCTTCCCCCCCCCCCCATGCGCGGACGTCCGTCTCGCAGTCTATGACTCAGTGTCTTCTCCCTTAACTCTCTCCAAACTAGAGAATTCTCCGGGTTTTATAATAAAACCCCGGGGGCATGTTTAAACAATCCTAAGTTTTGGGGGTAAAAAAAAAGCAGTTCCTTCAAGGATTTATTGACGCTCTGTACCAGGCCATTCCCGCCCGCTTGTTCCAAACCAGCCATTCACAGCTGAAATAGGAAAAAGTGATATTTCAAGGCGAAATGTTAGGAAAACTGGTAAAATTCTCAGCTAAAATTAGGGAAACGCTCTCATTCACGTCTAAAAGTGAGTAAACGTGCTAATCCATGGCTAGAATTGGGGAGAAAAAAAGGTGAGAGTGCCATGAAAAAACAGTCGTCCACTTCTGAAACTAAGACAACATTAATTCTGTTCAATCCCTAAAATTAACAAGCTCGAGAAAACGTTAATTCACATATTGATAAAAACGATAATTCGCAAAAAAAATTGAGAAGACTAATAGCGAACTTGCGGCTAAAATCGAAATAGCCCACACAGCTAAAATTAATTTTTTAAAACGGTAATTCTCAGCTAAATTTGAGAAAACGCCAAATCATGGCTTTTTGAGGCAATTACCCTTAGCTAAAGTTTAGAAAAAGCCATAATTAAACGCTGCGTGAAGTTCTTTGTTCATTTATAGACGAACTAGACTCAACACAAGCTCATAGAAGTATTCACTCTGGGCACTGATTTTTTAAAGTCTGCCACTGATTGGCACCCCCCCCCCCTCCAAACGACCTACATGAAATGCTGCTAAAAAAAAAACCGCACCCGGTGCAATTCAAAGCACTTCGAAAAAAAAAAAAAATGAAACCAAGAACAGCAGTTATTTTTGGCCACTTCTGAGGAGCGATAACGGGTCTTTTATGCGGGTCGTTTTGGATGGGACCGGAAGTAACATAAAAAATAAAAATCGCTGGAAACATTTTTTTTCGAAAGAAAATGACTAAATATGACCAGGAATTAAATATTAGTGCGTAAATGATTGATTTCGATTTGTAGCGTAATAATAAAACTTGCCAATTTTTTTTTGTTACCTTAAACGGCCGGTCTGTGACTCGTGACGTAGTTAAGGGGTTGTGACCCCTCCCAACCCTCCGCATCATGGCTGTTATTGTCTTGCCCCTTCTTGTCTACCGCATTCTCTTAAAGTCCTATCGTTTGTTTAGTGGGAAGCTATTGTGAAGATCACGCGAATGCTGTTATTATACGTCATCAGTCTATCTAGCTTATTTCAAATGGCTCCCGCAACCCAATAGTTTTAAAAATGAATTAAAAAATATAGGGCCTGATTTTATTTGAACGGATCGTGTTTTCATGAGTTTTGGTATCCAAGCTATCACGACGGCATAATTTTGGAAAATGTGTTACTTTCTCATTCAGCGTGATCTGAACCGATTACTTGAACCGTATGAGAGGGGGAAATGGGCCATTTTTTTTTTTACGCTCCCTCTATTATTTATCTGTGCTCTCTGATCGAAATTGCCAAAATTGAAAAATGCACGAAACAGCGAATATCTTGGTGTTTCTCGGCACGGGAATCGAAAATTGAAACGAATATTCGATCAGCCGAGCTTTTGAATGGATTCCGGCCGTGATTGTGGTGTTTTCGTACGCTCTGACCCGTTGGCCCCACGAATTTTCCAGTGGATAGCGTGGCATTGAGTGAGCTAACTATTTCCTCGTTTAACTGTCAGGGTTTTTAATGTTGAATTTTATAAGTGTGCGGACAATTTGTGATTATGAGAAAAAAACTCTTCCACGCTGTAGTTAGCTAGCAATCGCTTAATTGGGGCGCTTATGACAGTCACAGATATGAATATTCGATTGCAAAATGTTACAAAAAACACCGGTATGATTCCCAGAATTCCATTAGAAGCGTACATGTACAATTGCTTGTTCACCCGTGAACGTTGCATTTCCACCTGAATATATTGTCCATTTTCAGTCTAAATACTCGCAGTAATATCCCGGGTGTTGAAATAGGGAGATAGAAGATTAAAGTTTGATTAACAATAACTTTGTGATGAAGTGAGTGGACGCTCTGTTAACTCCGCCCATGAAATTAATTTTGTAAACGGAGGAGGTAAACTGGTTTAACGTATTATGTAATTTCGTTAGCTTAACTTTGGGGCCAGGTCGTTTGCTTTACGGAGTTGCTTTTCTCAATTACTTTGGTGTATTTAAAATTGTGTGATAGATCGATGCCTTCCGTGGCTCTCTCGAGTTGTTTTGTGTTCATTTTAGCAAGAGTCTTTGTCTCGTGAGTATTTTTTATTCGTTGGGAGACAACAACATTCAAAAATTTGTCATCAGCGAACGCAACAACATCGCCCTTAAGAACATCTTACGATGGATTTTAACGCCACTTTTGCTGTTGTACTCACCCACTGTTTCTCCTCAGTTACCCATTGCTACCTCTTTGAAGTGTGTTTTGTCTTGGGCCTAAAAATGAGAAATAGAGACAGGAAACCAAACATCCCATCCCCCCAACCCCCTCCACTATTCTCGTTTTCCATCAGTCTAACCACTTCCGTATAGCCTCTCAATCAAGAGATGAATTGGAGGACAGAAGAGGAGGCGGGGTTTTGCACAACAAGGTATATAAGAGGACACAGGTGCTTCTGTAGCTGCCTACATTCATCTATGGCTTTCCTCTCTTCACCAACAAGCCCCCCCCCCCCCGAAGCCATTTCAAATTTCACTGTCCCCTCCCCCCTTTCACCCACAGTTCAACTCAGTACCAGAACTAATTTTCCTACCCCCTTCAACTCCGCCTTCCAAACCCACTACGAACCAACCCGTCTTTTCCTGTTAGGAATTTGTCAACGTCAAACCCCTTCCCATTGTCGTTCAAGAGAATATCGTTTTTCAATGAGAAACAGTATGATCAAGGGCAGACGTCTCCCCCCCCCCCCAGAATCTTTTTAATGCTTTTTGTAGTTTATTTGTGACGTTAAGTTCCCTCGTTCGAACGTTGTTTTTACTATAACTTACCCCCGGAACTAATAACCGTGTTGCTCGGTCAATATTGGAAGATGATGAGCGGCTTGTAATGGTAAGGGGGTATTAAAATAATCATCCCCTGCGGTGACTGTTTTTGTGACCCGTTCGGTTTATTATTTCCAATAAAAAGGTATCTGTGGCAAGAGACAGGCTAATTATTAAAATTACTTCCCTTCTAGCATTTCAAACAAATTTAATTAAATCGAGAATTTAAAGCAATTTTGTCTCTCTTTTTTTTATGTACCTTTCCTCGAATAAAAGCACTGGAGGGAGTATCATCCGGTGGAACAAATCATGAAATGTGGTTTTCCCTATGTTCTAAACCGAAAGACTACTGTTCACAAGTTAATAAAATAAGCCTTCATTCCAAAGCAATTTAATCGAAGTTTTACTCAAAAATTTAAGTATTCTATTCTACACGAATTTTGAACTTTCAAGGCTTATATTTTTGTTTTCATCACGATCCCTCCCCCTCCCCCCTCCTTCGCTCATCCGCAACGCCATCTCTTTTGCCCCTTTCGACGTATTAAAATCCAGAGAGGCTGTCTCCACCATGAACCTTCCATATTCAAGCTTTTATTAAATGTAATAAATTACGGATAACGCACGACATGAAAGGAGGGGTTGCTGGGTGGTGGGGGTGAAGTGACTCTGGTGAGAGGAAGGGCGAGAAAGAGAGACACCGGGAGAGAAAAAAACGTTTAAACTTGAGAGGGTTAAGAGCGGGAGCCGTACCTTTTGGTGATAAAATTATATCTTGTTTGCTACAGGGAAAGTATCCCAGCCCCCTTCTCCTGCAACCCCCCCCACCTATCAACATTTCATTCCTTTATAACATACGCGACTCTAACTCAATAAAAATTGGTTAGGGTAGGTAACCTTGGGGAGGGGGAGGATTCGTGTGCTTACAAAATCCTAAAATTTGAACGACCAAAAAAAAAAAAAAAAAGTGAGGCTAGGGTGAGAGAGAAAGAGTCAATATCGACCGCGATCGTAAAAATGTAAATCGTGGTGAATGCCTAAAGAGAAATATTGAGAGCATTTTTTTTTGTTTTTCAACTCCCTCGAAATCTTGAATTATTAAGTCAATCCCCTCCACCCATCATATCCAATTGAAATGGTAGGCTATTTAGCAACCTGAAATTTTCTAGAATTGTACCTTATTGGACTCAATTGAGTGCATCATTATCGTTATTATTGTCAGCTTAGGGTCGATATTATTATTCATGGAAAGCTTGTCTTTGAAACGTTAAAACGCTTGAGCGGGTTGCATGGGTGTATTCCAGGGGGGAGGGCTTCCCCGGACCAAAGATTTCGGAATGAAAGGCTCAATTTCATCATTATTTTTCTCTTTTTGCTTTCGATAACTTTAAAAACAAAACAAAAAACGCCTATATGAGCAAAAAGTGCAGGACTATACTAATTTGATTATAGTCAAACGTGAATGTGGGTCAAATTTGTTGCTACCGCGGGCGTAGCTAGCTTTAGACAGAAGGGTGGGTAGCTTTTGTATTCTCCTGCGAGCCTTGAGCCTATTCGTTCCGACAAAGTACGCGTCGGATAATGCCAGTGAGACTTCGGGTGGGTGGGGGGGGGGGTGACGGATTCCATCAAGTTTAGAGTGCTCGGCCACTAAAAAAAAAAAAAAATAATAACAAAAAACTTGCAATTTCTCCGAAACTTCCGGTTTCGTTGAAATCAAGCCCCTAAGCTTGCATTTTCGGGGACGTACTAATTTGCGGATTCCAATAAAAGCTTGCGGATTCCATATGTGAAATGACGATAGAGAGCTGCAAAACAACACGTATACTGCCATAACATACCAGTAAATTTTAATGGCACTTTACGTGATAGTTACTCAAAAGTACTAGTACTTTTACCCACAGGTCAAGTGGCCGATTCCAATAAAAGCTTGCGGATTCCATATGTGAAATAACAATAGAGAGCTAGATAGATGTACGTAATCCACAACGTGCCAATCGAAAGCAAAACCTACTGGTGATTATAAGTGTACAAATCCCGCTTTTCCGATTGCCACCTGGATACGTGATTGAAAAATCGAACCGACCATGATCTTGGTGTTCTAGGGTTTCTGAACTGAAACGTGTTCATTACGGCCCATGTGTTCCAGTGTCAAACATGTATTATGCCGGATTTCTATACCAAACACGGATCATGCAGTCTCATTTAATCTCCAAGAAGTTATTCGGGAGCGCTAAATTTTAATTTTCAGAATGAGGCGAAACTGAGCATGAATGTCCAAGGTCAAAGTTCGAAGGAGTTTTACAGGTGAAGAGAAATTTCAAAAACGCTGCAAATTTTACACATGGATTCATATTCATGTACGTGGTCATATTCGGATTGAAATGACATGAATATCGACACCCCACATGCCTGTGATCTCAAAACATTTAAAAAAAAAACAACCTATTTTTGACACGCTTTAGGCCAATAAAAACCCAAGGAGTTAGTTGATAAACCTGATCACATGTTAAGACGAACTAAATCCCTAATGGACTCTATGTGCAGAAGAACGAGTTTCTTCTAGCAATCCTAAGGCAAGAAAGGCCCGGACGGCGGACGGACATTGCAGAAATCTAATCTAGACGTGGTAAAACGTATACAGAAAAATTTTCTGAGTGGGTTGGACAATTTTGTTTCCTGACCGAAAACGTAGAAAAATTATTCACTATGAACAATCCAAGTCATACGGATAACGCGGTCATTGAACTTGGTATTATTGATATGTTGAAAAAAATGAACGATCCGTTACACTGCTCTGCTATGAAAATAGAACATCCGCTAAATTCAAATTACTTACGAAACCAAAGTGTTGAAAGAAACATATTATGGTATGAGGAAATGCACAACATGGAAGCGAAAATGAATATAATCATTTGTATTTGGCGGGTTTCCTAATTATTCCAATTTGCAGGAGCAAAAAAAATTACGGAAAACATTTTTTCGACTGTGAGCAATGGGTTTTCCATATGTCCTTCGTGAATAATAATCCAAAAGTGAGATCTAGCGTATCTAACTTAAGGCGAAACGTGCGACTGTAACATCTGGAATTGGCGATTGAATGCAGTATTCGTGTCAATTCATAGCACACCATCGGCATTTCTGATTCGGAATCCGCAAGCATAATAATTTGGACAAGTACTAGTACTTTTGAGTAACTATCACGTAAAGTTACATTGAAAGCTCCTGGTATGGTATGGCAGTATACGTGTCGATTTGCAGCTCTCTATCGTCATTTAAAATATGAAATCCGCAAGCTTTTACGGGAATCCGCAACTTGACCTGTGGGGACAAGTACTAGTACTTTTGAGTAACTATCACGTAAAGTGCCATCAAAAGTTACTAGTATGTTATGGCAGTATACTTGTTGATTTGCGGCTCTCTATCGTCATTTCACATATGGAATCCGCAAGCTCCTATTGGAATCCGCAAATTAGAAACTCCCCATTTTCACGTAATTTTAAACTCAAAACACGCATTTTCGCAGGAATTGAGACCAAAACGTCGTATTGCGTGGATATTGATGGAAATTGCAATTTCCTGAGTATTCATCAGACCCACCGTATTCATCGTTGCGATTTTGTTGGGGGGGGGGGGATAGCAATAGAGAGCTAGATAGATGTACGTAATCCACAACGTGCCAATCGAAAGCAAAACCTACTGGTGATTATAAGTGTACAAATCCCGCTTTTCCGATTGCCACCTGGATACGTGATTGAAAAATCGAACCGACCATGATCTTGGTGTTCTAGGGTTTCTGAACTGAAACGTGTTCATTACGGCCCATGTGTTCCAGTGTCAAACATGTATTATGCCGGATTTCTATACCAAACACGGATCATGCAGTCTCATTTAATCTCCAAGAAGTTATTCGGGAGCGCTAAATTTTAATTTTCAGAATGAGGCGAAACTGAGCATGAATGTCCAAGGTCAAAGTTCGAAGGAGTTTTACGAGAAATTCGAGGAGTTAGAGAAATTTCAAAAACGCTGCAAATTTTACACATGGATTCATATTCATGTACGTGGTCATATTCGGCTTGAAATGACATGAATATCGACACCCCACATGCCTGTGATCTCAAAACATTTAAAAAAAAAAACAACCTATTTTTGACACGCTTTAGGCCAATAAAAACCCAAGGAGTTAGTTGATAAACCTGATCACATGTTAAGACGAACTAAATCCCTAATGGACTCTATGTGCAGAAGAACGAGTTTCTTCTAGCAATCCTAAGGCAAGAAAGGCCCGGACGGCGGACGGACATTGCAGAAATCTAATCTAGACGTGGTAAAACGTATACAGAAAAATTTTCTGAGTGGGTTGGACAATTTTGTTTCCTGACCGAAAACGTAGAAAAATTATTCACTATGAACAATCCAAGTCATACGGATAACGCGGTCATTGAACTTGGTATTATTGATATGTTGAAAAAAATGAACGATCCGTTACACTGCTCTGCTATGAAAATAGAACATCCGCTAAATTCAAATTACTTACGAAACCAAAGTGTTGAAAGAAACATATTATGGTATGAGGAAATGCACAACATGGAAGCGAAAATGAATATAATCATTTGTATTTGGCGGGTTTCCTAATTATTCCAATTTGCAGGAGCAAAAAAAATTACGGAAAACATTTTTTCGACTGTGAGCAATGGGTTTTCCATATGTCCTTCGTGAATAATAATCCAAAAGTGAGATCTAGCGTATCTAACTTAAGGCGAAACGTGCGACTGTAACATCTGGAATTGGCGATTGAATGCAGTATTCGTGTCAATTCATAGCACACCATCGGCATTTCTGATTCGGAATCCGCAAGCATAATAATTTGGACAAGTACTAGTACTTTTGAGTAACTATCACGTAAAGTTACATTGAAAGCTCCTGGTATGGTATGGCAGTATACGTGTCGATTTGCAGCTCTCTATCGTCATTTAAAATATGAAATCCGCAAGCTTTTACGGGAATCCGCAACTTGACCTGTGGGGACAAGTACTAGTACTTTTGAGTAACTATCACGTAAAGTGCCATTAAAAGTTACTGGTATGTTATGGCAGTATACTTGTTGATTTGCGGCTCTCTATCGTCATTTCACATATGGAATCCGCAAGCTCCTATTGGAATCCGCTAATAAGAAACTCCCCATTTTCACGTAATTTTAAACTCAAAACACGCATTTTCGCAGGAATTGAGACCAAAACGTCGTATTGCGTGGATATTGATGGAAATTGCAATTTCCTGAGTATTCATCAGACCCACCGTATTCATCGTTGCGATTTTGTTGGGGGGGGGGGGGGTTTACGACGTATGGTCCTCATTAGCCTATGATGCGTTTTATCGTGGATGGCTAGCTCACAAAAAAAAACAATATCAAACTGGCAATTACACGGATATTTTTATCACCAAAACTTGAAATTTTTCCGAAATCAATACCTATAACTTGCAGTTTTTCATTAAGACCAGAAATTTGCATTTTCTCCGAAATATAAAGACTCGTAGAATTTTCAATTGTCAATTTCATGAATATTCAGTCAGAAAACTTGTAATTTTTTTTCAAATTAGGACTCCAACTTGCAAACTCATACAATTTCAATTGCAAATCTTATATCTTACAATTCCCTCCCAAGTTCAAAAATGCCCTGAAACTTGCCGTTTCACTGAAATTATGATGTGCAAGTTGCAATAACGCGCGATATTCAGCAAGGAAACTTCCAATTTCACGGATGCCTAGGAAATGTTGCAACTTTGCTGTTTTTTGTCAGAATTTAAGACTTTAAGCCCTGTCGTGTCCGGCTAAAGAGAAGAAAAAAAAAACGTAACTTACGCTAATTCGCGGAAATAAGTATAGCTAAAACTTGCTATTTCGCGAAAATGAACGATTTCGCTGAAATTAAGACCTAATATCCAGTTCAGAATATTTTAGGCAGTAAACTCAACATTTTTAGGATGTTTGCACATTCAAACTGTTCTAATTTAGCGACTATTAGTCATTTTCTGATATCCCAAAAGTTCCGCCGGAGCTTTATTTCTGCAAAAACGTTAGCTTCTGGGCCTTTTTTATGGGTCACTAACGCCCCTCTCCACAGCCTATTTGGCTCTGACAGCGCCCCAAGTCGGCCGCAAAGCGCGTGTTCTTCGCCAGTACAGCACATCATTAGCACTTTTTCTCGATTTTTGCCGTGAAATTTTGTCCAGAAACCTGGAGGCAGCGCCTTTAGTAAACGTTTAGACGTGTGTTATAATTAGTCTCCAGGAATCGCGTGTCTGTTTACTCTTTTTCTTAATTTAACGTGATTAATGCATCCAGAAACCGCAAATCAGAGAAATGTCGAGGAATTTTTTTTTTTTTTTTTGCGAAGGTGGGCCTCGGGCAACGACAGGCTCATAATACACTTTGACCTTTCTTGACACATTCTCCCGGGGAGCACCACTGTTAGACTGAGCATTATTTTATTCATGCCCTCTCATCTCTTATTTTTTATCTCCCAGTCCCAGATTGCCACATTTCTGGAGTTTTGGCTTCCTTTAATGTGGAAGTGCATTGAGGGGGGGGGGGAGGCGTTACTCAACAGGATGGGAACTCCAGCTACATCGTAGTTTCATACGTCGTGTGCGTAGGTATATCTTCCAAGCATCGTGTAACTTTTTAAAAGCACCAAGAGGAGATTGTGCCTCCAAGCTCCGTTTTACTGCCCCTTTTACAAACTTTTCGAAACTTTTCGACTTTTCGAGACTTTTCTTTTTGAGACTTTTCGAAGTCTCAAATGAGAAATATTTTACAACCAACCCTTTTGGTTGGGTGTAAATAATACACTATGAATTATTTACATAGTGAATAATACACCTATGTTTTCGGTCAGAAAAGATATTTTATTTACTTCCTATTTCTCTCGGAAGCGTTTAAAAAAATGTAAAAACAAATAATAATTGGATGTGTGGTTCTTGAGTCGGCAATAAAAGCCCGCCTTCTGCGTATAGGTTTTATGAGTCGTAATACTCGTAACCCGCACAACTCTTCGGTTATGACTTAAAGAGCCTACCTTCCGTGAATTCCTGTGTATTTCGCGGGGAAATAAAACGGAGTGTAACACCATGAAAAAAGAGAAAATTGCCGGCAGTACGGCTAACAAAATAGCGAGTTTTTTTGTTGTTTTTTTCCCCTCCGCTAATAATGACACCCTGCACTCGTTTTAAGGCTGCAACAGCTTGAGAAAACACCGGTTTGGTGTACAAATGAGGCGAGGAGAGAGAGGTAGGAGTGAGGTAATCGACCGAGCGAGAATTAGCTGGAATGAAATACATTTCTCATGCCCCCCCCCCCGCTCTACGGGTTCCACAGAAGGAAAGGGATAACAAATGATGCGCCTGAACGGGTCCTGTTAAGTGCGTGGGCCTTTTTGCGTCTGATTAGCATGGGCGGAATTCTTTATCACGCTCTCCCGCGTTTTTACCATTTAGGCTCCATTATTGGGATTTAATTAGCTGTCTCCCACGTGGAATTATAAATCCGCGAATTAAGCAAGGCTGAAACAGTAGAGCGTGATGTGTTTTATGGGGAAATACTTCCTTCTGTAGGAAAGGAATAAACTTTACTTCCCTATAGTATAACATTACTACCGTTTTTAAGATGTTCAAGGGTTGTAAAAGGTTGGCCGAGTGGAACAGCATAGTCCTACGGTTAGGACCCCCTGACCCCTACTCATCATACGCGAGTTATAAATTTTCTCCCCTTTACAAGTTCACCCTTTTTTCTACCCTCCCCCCCTCACCATGACCAACACCAAGCCACTCGAGAATGAAAGTTGAGAGACCTTTCCCCTCCCCCACCATCACAACATCCCTTTTTATATTCTCCTGACTCGGCACATTCGCTTTTTGCTATCCTCTTATTAGGCCATTAGATTCTCCAAATCCTTCTTACCACTAACCCTTCCACCCCCTCGTCTACCATCATCGTTATCCATCCCCCTTCCTCCATCAAGACCATCGATGCCGTTGTTTCCTGTAAAACTGAGAACGCGATAATCGCTTGAAAGAGGCGCAAGCAGTTTTCTTCTGTCTGTCGGTGAGGTGGAAAATAGGGTGGGGGGGGGCAATAGCCCTACCGTTTTGTACTTTGCATTAATTTCCGATTATTCCCTTTTGTTCCTTTTCCATTTTCTCCCTTCGTCCAATTTCCGTTTTCGCTGCTTAAAAATCTTTCTTTTATTTGTCTTGCTCCTACGAATTACAAGAGAGTGACGGCGAAGATACGGTTCAGGAGGGTGAGGGGGGAATAAAAGTAAACTGAAGGAAATTTCCGTTGAAGCAGATGGCTGTTTATTTCTTTAACCCCCTCCCCCTCACCAACTATCCGGCTTTAAAGATATTTGACTTCTTAATCTTCTTTTTTTTTTTTAATATAAATAACAAAAATCCAATATTTTTTACTTACAATTGTAGTAGAGCAAGAGAACTGACGCAATCGCGAAAACAACGGTGGCTCCGGCTATCACTAGAATTGGGATGACTCCACGCCCACGGGGTCCAACTTGTCGACTGCTGTCCGGAATGGTCGTGCTGGGTACGTCATAGGCTCCATTCAAGTGTAAACTGGTGTAGCCAGTGTCGTTCACTATTTTTTTTTCCACCCAAACCACCACCATTTAGGGCATTTGATTGTGATATCTAGATCCGACCAGTCGGCTTGATTGCACTTGAAGGCAATGAAACCAAGGACAAGGATCTTATTTTGCATTTATCGCTCTCTGATTTTGTTTTTTACAACGCCTTATTATGACAAATTAATTTGATTCGGACTCAAGACCGGACTTTTGAGGCAACATGGTGCCCAGGGTTTTTTGTCCCCACCCCCTTTGTTTAACTCACGCTAATTTGGGAACCATAATCTCACTCCATGTGCACTACGAGAGAGGAGAGACGAGACCCTGGTCGACCACCCCACAAGCCAAGCCCTGGCCAGTTAGGGCCCTCCAAAATCAGACAGCGACCGCAATTATAGTTTAAAACAAAACAACCTACTCGTCCCATTTTTAATTTTCCTGCTATTGCCCGGGCCTTGACCCGTATCCGTGTAAGTATAATGAGCCATCTTTGACGTTCGCCCCAGTAAACCGCATTTTTCACGTCAAACAATCCTTCATCTTTATTAGTCCTTTACCTGTTCGAAACAAACAAAACAAAAAATTGCAATTAGCTGAAGAAACATGTTAAATATTTTCTGTGTGGCGGAAAATAGGAAGAACTGACGCGGGTGATAAGAAAGGGAAAGAAACGACTGTACGAGGAAAACCTGTCGTTCCACAGCTCTCGTTTTCCTTTCTGTCGTTTCAGCGTCCACACAGATAAGAAATCATTCCCAAGACCTTTTTCTAAGATAAAACTTGAAAAGACCGAGAGAGGGGAAGCTGTACAGAACCTTCTCTTGCACTTTATTTTATCTTTATAATTCTTTAAGAAATTACTGGGAAAAGCTACTATGTAGAAGTTAATTAATTAACGAATTAGAACGACTGGCTCCCTTTTCTCTAAAGAGATTCTTAAAGTTCGAGAAAATCTTGGAAAGTTATTTTTAATTATGAAATAGAAATCTTGTAATCAAACTGAAAACTTAAATGGGATGAGCAAATCATATTATGGGAGTCGTTTGGGGGGGAGAGGGGCTTGCGATCTAATAATAATTGACCCACAGATATTGCTGTTGTCGTTTGGCCACGATGAGCACAATTTAAAAAGCCCCCAACCTTGAAATTTTACAAAAATTCTGTGATGCGAAAGTGCTGGACCGGCAATTTCAAATTTCGCAGATATATTGCTTCAAATAATGCAATTTCACGGCTATTCAAATTCATATTGAGCACCGTCAGGGCTGGTTTCATCGAGTTTCCCACGGCCACAAAAAAAAACAACGAAAACTTCCAATTTCACCGAAGTAAAGGCCCGAAACTCGCTATTTCGTTAGTATTCAGTCAGGGTACTTATAATTTCGCGGATATTTATAGCTCCAAAGGTTGCAATGTTGCTGCTATTTTTTGTCCAGCACGCAATTTCGCGAAAATTAAGATTCGGAATTTGCACCTGCGTAGAAATTTGTAACTAATCGAGGCTCCCAATTTCGTGGATATTGAACTAGGAAACTTCCATTTCCGCAGAAATAGAGACCCGGAAACATCCATTTTCGCAGATTTTCAGCGAGGAAACTCCTTCGCCAGAATTTCAGCCAGGAAATTTCCCATTTTTGACGATATCATGCCAGGAAACATTCAATTTTGCGGACATTTAGCTCCATATATACATAAATATGTATAAGAAAGTCGTGGCTATTCGTCAGGCTTGGGGCGTTGTTGAGGCAACCGGCTAGCGATTTCATAGATATTTACGGTAAGTCTGAAAGATGTAATTTTGTGCCGGCACCAGCAAGAAAGAAAAAATAAATAAAAATCAACGGAAATTATTAACCAAAACTTCCAATCCCTGCTGCCCGAAATTAACATTTCCCGGATATCCTCTATCATAACTCACAATTTCGTGACTAATTAGGCTTCAAATCTCGGTCCCTCCAATTTCACTTATATTTAGCTCCGATTGAGACCATTCTGCGGCTATTTGACCTCGAAATTGGTTTATTGACTGATTACTCTGCTTGGTCATTTAATACCCTGTATATTTGCGTCCAAAAATTAGAAATGCTTCACAATTTAGCAGTATTCCAGGACGTATGTCCCTCAATCAAGCCCTTTTGTGACTATTTATTCAGAAACTTGTATATAACACCGATATTTTGCCTCAAAACTTGCAATTTAGCAGCGATTTTCGACTCTTTGGCAACAACTAACAAGTTGTTTTATTTGGTCAACGGTTGACCCTTTCAAAATTTATTTTTTTGCGAATTATTGCTCACAGAACCCAACTTTGAAGGATTTACTCGCTGAAAAAGCCAATTTCACGGGATTGTCTCCCCTACAAAGTCAATTTCGTGGGTTTGATCAATTCAAAGAGTCAATTTCACTGAGTTGGCTCCTCCAATAAAGCAATGTCCGCTGGTTAGGTACTTTAGATGTAATAGAATGTTTAGCGCTCACAGAACCTACTGTCACGGTTTTGATTGATTCAATAACCAAATTCCACCTAGAACGAAGAAAAATGATTTGCCAGTTTGGCTTTTTCTGCAATCTCATTTTGCAGATCACGTCAGAAGCAAACCACCCCCCCCCCCCAAACAAAAGCACCCCAATACAGCTAATTTTCTGGAATTCACACATGATGTTTCCAAAGGTGAAATTTCCAGCTTGTTGGCTAATTTTAAAGAGCGATTCCGTGGAGTTGGCTCTTTCAAAACAAATTTCGCAGTGCTGGCTCACGTCAAAAGACCAATTTCACGGTTTTCCACTGCAAAAAAAAAATTGTGTGCTTGTGATCCATTCAAAAGGCAATTTTGCTGGGTTGACTAATTTTTAAGAGCAATTTCACGGGTCTGGCACTTTTTGCATGAACAAAATTTCACAGGTTTGTCCCACTCGAAACCAATTTTATGTAATGGACCCACCAAAAAGGCCAATTTTGCGAATTTGGGCCACTCAAAACCCCAATTTGTCGCGTCCGGCCTCATCAAAAATCGAGTTTCGTTGACTTGGCTCATTCAAAACCACTTTATGATGGGCTAATTCAGAAAGCTATTTCGCGGTTGAAAATTTAAATCAAGAAAAACCTCTAAAACACAAATTGTGTTATTTGTATACGTTGCCCGCGGACGTCGAACACGCAGGGCCGCCAACGAAAAAAAAAAAACATGAACCAATCAACGGTTCCGGAAGGCTTGCCTTTGTTTTTCGAAGGGGTATGGCTTTTAGCTAATTATTTATTGTTTTATGTTATATAATGGTTGAAGATGGCTGGCAGCAGCTGAAACCGGTCCCGTAATAAAGTAATCTTTACGCCACGTGAACGTCTCTCTTTTTTTCTGTTTGAATTAATTATTTTTTCTGAAACTGAATTATTTGTGTTCCTTTACTGTGTTAAAAGAACACATCCCTTATTTGTGTTGATTTAACGAATGAAAATTGTTTTTGTAAAGTGAACGGGGTTGTCCGTTTATTTTTGCGCTTTATTTTGTAAGACAACTAGGGCCGCGAGGCTGGCAAGGCTTGCCCTAGGGACGGAGAAGAGCTGGCGTGCCCACGATTTCCCTTGAATCAATGGTCTTGATTGGTGTTACTGCTAAGCAAGAAATTGTGCCCTTCATTATCCTCTACTCAGATTAACGGGTGAGGATGGGATCCCCTCCACACACCACACACACACAAAGAATAATTCGCAATAGCTAGCGACATTTTCGTTATTTATTCACTATACTTATCTCTATTTTCCACCGTATTATTACTATAAAATAATTAAATTAAAGGCTCTGTGCGAAGCTGGTAAAAAGTGATAACACATTAAGCGTTAATTTAATTATTTTATGAATAAAGAAAATATATCAGGTGGCAACATCAGAGGTTATTACGCTAACATTTTTATTCAAGGAGGGTGGTGAACTGTTTTGAATATGAAAAAAGTAGGGGGGGGGGGCAGAACAAAAACTGTTGGGTGCGAGGGGTGTATTTCAATGAAATGAAAAATTATAATAAATTATAATGAGATTAGAAAAAAAAAACGAGTAAACTGCCTACCTTATAATACATTGAATTCGAGGAAATCACTTCATCCATTAACATTCATCCATCCAACCCCCGCTACCCCACTAGTGCTTTCTGCTTTTCTTTAAAAAGAAAAAGAAAAAAAATGTTCTGAATGAAAATGGCGAGGACATGGTGTCATTCTGCCTCTTCATTTCCTTTTTTTGCTTAAAAATAATTTATTCATTGCTCTTTGATATAAGTCTTAATGATAAAATGTACAATTTTGTCGTATATCTGTCATCGCAACATTTTTGTTTGGCAGCGATCGCTATTTGAGGCGTAAAGAGAAAGTCTTGGTTCTGACACGTGAAATGGCGAACAAATTAAGCTAAGAGAATAGATTGAAAGCCTCCAGTAGAAGGAAATTTCATGTTGTTTATTCTTGAAAACCCTGAGGTTTTATTTCATCTAGTACAATAGTCAGACTTTGACCTTAGGTCAATAAAACAGGGTGTTTTAACTGGGTTGTTGAAAGTGTTGAAGGGAAAAGTCTGCAAGAAAAGCCGCGAGTGAATAGAATGGGCAGGGTGACATGGAAAGGGGGTGAAGACAAATCCAGAAGATTGCTTTTACCCTCAATTGTAAATCACTACCAAGTGACATCTCTCATCCCCCTCCTCCACTCTTCAGCAATGCCTTCATTTCTAATCCTCTACTTTTGCGTCAATGTGGAGTTCTCGGGAATACACGCAGCCTGGGAGGAAAAGAGTTTGTTGATTGGGAACAAGATTGCCCAAACCTCTTATATGGTTTTTATGGGTGGGGTGGTGGGAGGGGGGTATTGCGAAATGGTTTGAAAGTGAAGGCGGAGGAAAAAAAAAAAAAAAAGAAATCAAGATTCTATGAAGTGAAAAGAAACTTGGGGTGATGGTGCGGGTACTCCAAGGTGATTTGTGGACTCCGCACCACGGACGCTCGGGGAGGAGGCTCTAGTGTCTCGTGTGACGGGAGGGTAATAGAATGACGAGGTTGGTGGTGTGGGGGGGGGTGAGTTGCTGCGTGCTCGAAGATTTTGTGAGGGAATAAAGAAGAAGAAAGATTTTCTTCAAACACCGGAAGTGAAAAAGGGCCGAGGACGGAAGAAGAAAAAAAGGAACGTTCACTTTTCCAAGTGATAGAGAACAGTAGTTTTCTCTTTTTCACACACTTCATTTTTCCTCTCCTTCGGTCCCCACCCCCCAAGTACCCACTTTTTTGGGGGATTTTGAGGTACTTCTCTGCCATTCATTCCAAAGAAAGAAAGCCCTTCTAAATGAACATGAATAAATCCTTGAGTTTATCACTTGAACTCTCTTAGGGGGGCTGAGCGTGATGAAAAAACCTTAATGAGGAGCTCAGAGCGACGAGGACGAGTTTTTAGGAATACCGTAGATCTCAAGTTCAGTAATTACAGTAACCTCTCACCTCCCCTTCTCACCATCAAACTGGGTGAATTGTAGAAAAAGTATAAAGGTGTGGCTAACTGACAGGGTTGCTGAAAAAGCGGAAAGAGTCGAGAGCTCGAACCACCCCCCCTCTCATCACGGGGGCCTTGTCAAGAGTTTTAAAACTTTGGGCAATATGAGTTACAGGCCAAACCTGCGGCTTCAAGATAACCCCCCCATGCCTCTTTTGGCACTTCTATATGTTTGCCAAATACAAACATTGGCGAAGCCTTCACCGCCCCCTCATGACCGTCGTGCACGATTCCCACTGTAAGTAAGAGAGGGGGGAAGCTCTTTCACCTTTTAAATGTAGACACACATTGTTGGGTTTGGCGGAAGGGTAGTAAAAAGAGGGAAGGGGACCCGAGCAATCGTATTTATTCGACATATAAGACCACTGGGTCGGCGGGGGGGTTAGGTTAGGGTGTTAATAAAGGGTATTTTGTTTGTGAAAAAAAAAAAAAAAAAAAAAAAAAAAAAAAAAAAAAAAAAAAAAAAAACCCTAGTCCAAGGACCCAGAGAGACAACCTTTCGTTAAAGCTAAAATTTGCACATGCAATATGTGTAAAGTGGTCCGCCTGAATGGTTCCCATTGAGTGATGGTCACCGTTGCTGTTCTCGCCCCGTACAAGTGAAAAGCCCCAAAATTGGAAACATCGGCTGGCCGTATACTCATCTTGAGAAATTGAGAAAACGCTGGTTCTTGGATTTATGAGATAATTCGCCGCTAAAATTGAGAAAAAATGCCCAATTGCAGTTAAAATTGATAAAAAGCGTTACATCAAGGCTAAAGTTGAAGAAAGAAAGAAACAAACAAACAAACAAAAACATGTGAATTCGCAGATGAAATTGAGAAAATGTGTTAATTCACCGGTAAAATGGATAAAAAGCGCTTCATTGCAGATAAAATTGAGAAAAAGCAACATTGTGAAACAAAAACTATCGCCCATTCCAATAATTTCGATTCTTATAGTTAAATCAACTAAAAAATCAAATGTAGGTACATGGTTTTTCTCCCTCTCTCCCAACCGCGCAGGTACATCTTCTCTATGAACAACACGTGCGGAAACGGCTACACGGGTTTATTAGTTGAATTACGTATAAATCTACTAGTTCGCAAGAGAAAGAAAGAACGTCAACTTTAACTTCCTATTTATCGTTGCCTGAGGAGGTCGGCGAATTGACCCACGAAACGTCGCTTTATATGAAAAAACAGCTTAGTTGTTTTTTTTCACCTAATAGCCCTAATTGGTCGATAATTGGTATAAGAATTGAGAAAAAGCAAGTTCGCAGTTTCAGAAGCACAACACGGGGAATCCTGAAATTGAAACAGATTTTCAATCAGACCAAGGATTTAAAGTTCTGCCTTTAATTCTAGCGTTCTTGGCCTCTTCGGCGCCATTTTGGAAAAGCCTCACAAGTTTGAAGAAAAATTAAAATGCATGGAGGCATTAGGTCTATTCGTTTGTCGCCCCGGACTACTCCGAGCAGCACGAAATTTTGCAACCTCGCGGGTTATCATGTGAAATAACGCGAATAAATAATGAAAGGTTAGTACTTTCAGTGCTAATAGTGCAGCTCCGGACGACAAACGAATGGACCTATTGCGACAGTTGGAAGTGGAGTCGCATGGCGGGAAGATTGTCAAATCGCGAGTTGAAGTCTAGAGCACACAGTGTGGACAATCGTGTAGCTTCAAAGAACGAAACCCATGAATTTTGAGGGATTTCGGTTCAAAATCCACGGATTTTTCGTCCAAAACGAGACTCAACCACTCCAAATCTGGGTTGGGGGGGGGGGGGTCGCCTATGAAATATGATTTAAGGCCACCGGCGATCCCGCCAAATGTCGTTGTTAAAGAGGTATAACCATGCAGTGGCGTACACCTACTGCTGAGACGCGGGGTGGAAATCGTAATGAGGACCCTTTTTTGCGTTGGGCGCCGTGCAATGAATCCTGCAGGTGCGAGAGCCGCCGCTCGAGGCCTTAGACCCCTAAATAAACAAAGAAATATATATTATGCGTGTTATATCGTTGAATTGTGGCTTTTTCTCAAGTTACTAGGCAAATTTGCCTCCACAAACCACGAATTTTGGCTTTTTTTTCCATTTCAGCCGCAAATTAGCGCTTTCCTCAATATACAGCTAACAAATCAGCGACTTAATTCCATTTTCAGTTTTTGCAATTTCAGCCGCAAAATTTAACTTTTTCCCAATTTTAACCACACATCAGCGATTTTTCTCAATTTCATCCGTGAAATTGTCTCCAGAAACTGCGGCTTGACGTTTTCTCAAATTCACTGCTAACAAACAGTTCCTCCCAAGTTTTTACTTTAAATTCAGCGCTTTTTCTCGATTTTAACACGGAATGAGTGTTTTTTTTTACCCGGGAATCCAGCATTTTTAGTTACGGTGGATGAGAAGTTTTTCTCATTGTCAGCTTTTTGCACTTTTTCACAATTTTAGCCACATTTTTTCTTGATTTTATCAAGAACAGATTGTCACATTTTTTATAAATTTTATCCGCGCATTATTATTGTTTCCTTAATTTTAGCCGCAAACTAGCGCTTCTTCTCAATTTTAATCAAGAACAAACTCCAGAAGCTGCGGATTGGCATTTTTTTCAATTTCAGTGGTGAACGATCACGCTTTTTCTCAATTTTAGGAACGTGTTAGCACTTTTTCTCCATTTCAGCCGTGAATTAGCGCTTTGTCTCAATTCCGCCAAAATTAACTCTCTTTGTTCATTTTTGCCACGAACGAACGCTATTTCGCAATTTACGCCAAAAATTTCAGCGTTTTTTTTTTTTTTTTTTTTTTTTTTTTTTCTGGCACTTCTAATTTGATACCAAGCCTCCTTTTTGCCTGCTTATAAACATCAAAGAATATAGCGCCTAAGATATCGTTTATTTCCCAACTTTTTAGGTTTTTCAGGGGCCCCTTCTGAATGGGGTGTCCCCTGCTACTGCAATGTCGTTCTTTGTATGAGCCTGTTCCAGTCAAGTCTGTTCTTGAAAAATTCAAGCCTATAAAAACGTTTTTTTGAGGAAGTATACCCAAAAGTGGGTGCTTCAAGCAACGAATCCACAAAATGGCGATCCTAGAAGTCGATTTTTTATTATTAGTATTATTATTATTTATGAGTCGAACCCGAGACTTTTTTTTATTTTGGACGACCCGAACCCGGTGGAAAATGTTTTTTTAGGAGGCATGATGGTAAATTTTCTTGAGACAATTAGGGGTTTCAGGCGCCGAATTTATGTTTAGTTACATGTTGGGAGGCTAGTTACATGTTGGGAGGTAGTGGGAGGGGGCTGAGTCGTGATAGCCCAACCTTTATGAATCCGCCAATGGAAAAGGCGTGTTTTAAACGTATCGTACAACAGAATGCATTAAAAATTTATTGAGGCCAGTATCAAGTGTGCTGGTGTGTGAAATGTGAGAGCGAGGGGTATTAATGCAAAAAATGCATATACATATACCTAAATGAGCACGAAGAGACCACGTGAAACATTCGCTTAATCAAACAAAGTGAGTAATTGTAGACTAATTGACGCTACCTGCGTTCAAACGGTATAGGTATCGATTTACCAGTGTCAAAGGCTTAATTTTGTGAATTTACCTTCTCTTTATGAAGGCTTTAGTATCGCAACAGCCGTGCTGTACTGCCTCTCTCACCCCATTATTTCCATTATGCTAACAAAAACTCTTAAAATATCGCGTTTACGCGTAATTTCGCGGATAGCTGAGACTGGAAATTCGGTCATTTGACGGGCTATACGCTTGAGTGGCGGTTCTGTAAAAAGCCACACAGCACAAAAGGTAGACGACGAAAACTTGCAATCATCCCCTTCCCTTTTTTTGCCTCTTCACGTCGTCATACTTAAGGAGTAGGGAGCGTGTAAAAGCAGAAGATTGAAATTTTTCATTCTTTTGTGCTGAGGGAAATTTCTCATAAAAGCCACCACTACACACCTTCACGACGCTTCTCTGCACACTCTCCTCCCATCAACCAACACCACAGTCATTTCCTGTCATGCCACACACACAGATTTTTCTCATCAAGTAGTTTTCTGTTAGCGAGAAGAGTTCGTACGACAGGTCGAAAAAAATGGAGATGACTGACTATCGCAGGCATTGTAAGGTGAGGGGCGCCAAAGGGGAAGAAGAAGCAGCAGAAGAAAAAAACTCGCAAGACCCCCTTGAAAATGTACTTTTCCTCTTCCTTTTCACTTCCTTCAGCCACACTCATTCGACCCGATGCCGCCTTTTTACCCGAACCCCAGGCTTTTCCTAAATTAAAAGCGGCTTTAGCCACTTTTTCTCACGCCCCATCCCTTCCCCACCAATCAACAGCACCTTTTTTTTCACTCTGTCTCTTTCTCGTTGCTTGTCATTAATTAGTTCGGAAATCCCGATAATTAATTTGAAAGTTTTTGTTCTCTTCTCTCTTCTTGCACTTCTTTTTTTTTACGACCCCTTTCCATTTCGGTCCCCTCACTTTTAAACGAATGGAATGGAGAGAAGAATTGGAAGCACTCGGTGGCTCCAAATCGGCTTTCTCAGCCATTTTTCCTATTATGTGAGTTTTCTAAGTGGTGAGAATGGGGGAGGGCACGGAGGACAGTTTTCATCCCTTCTGAGCCTTATTAGCGCACCTTGAAACAAAAGTTTTCCGCGCAGCTTCACGAAAAATCGTACGATATTTTGGTATAGGTACTTTTGTTTTTCTATAAAACTTTTTTTGTCGCCGACCGTTTTTATTTATACTCTATTTTATTTTCCCCTTCAATATCCTCCTCTGTATGGAATTTATTACTTTCCATCCGCCCTGGATTATTTTTGGAATGGAAAATCACGTATTTTTAAAATTCCGACCCGTATTTAGTACGCATCAAAAATAGTAAAACCTAATGATAATTCCTACTTTTTCTTCTTGTTCACTCCGATATGAAAATTCCAGCATAAATCGCGTGAGAGCTAGAAGTGAAATGCGAGACTCTCAACTGCGATACTCAATGCTCAGCAGCCCGTATGCGTAACACAAAGTGGCAGAAAACAGAAAGTCCGAGGCGCTCGGTCAAGGGTAAAGACAAAAAAAAAGTTATTCGCACCCGAAATTTTAGGTTTCTCTGTGCGACTTCCCTGTTAAAATTGAGAAAAGCTTCTGATTTGCAAGTCCACGTAAATTCTCTGATAATTTTTTGACAAATCACTCATTCACACCTAAAGTTGAGAAAAAACGCTCCGTTCACGATTCAGCAGCTAAGATTGCGAAAACCCCGCCTATTCACGGCTACAATTGAAAACTAGCACTTATTCGCGGCTAAAATTGAGAAATAGAGCTCATTCGCAGCTGATGTTGAGAAAACGCGCCAATTTTATGGTTTCGCGAAGCAACGGCCAAGCTAAAAATAAAGAAATTCCGCTAAATTCACCGTTTGTGTTAAGAGCTTTTTTCATGGCGAAAATTCATAAAAAAGATTGTTGAGAAAAGACACTCATTCGCCGCTTAAATTGAAAAAATTGGCTAATTTGCGGATAAGTTTGTGAAAAAGCGCTCGTTGACGTCTAAAATTGACAAAAAGTGCTCGTTAATCGTAAAAATTAAGCAAAAGATCTTATTTTGCGGTTAAAATTACAGAAAAACGTCAATTCACGGCTAAAATTGAGAAATATCGCTCATCCCTGGCCAAAATAGAGGAATATATCTCATTCACAAGAAAAATCACCCATTTGCGACTGAAATGAAGAACTGGTGCCAGTTTCAGTGATTTTTCGATCCCAACTTTCCGGTCAAAATTGCGAAAAAGTGCTAATTGGCCGTTGTTAGCGCAATTTCAAGGGTACGATAAATTGAGAAAAAACACGAATAACGACCATCTAATGGCGTTTTCCATTTGCATAAAATTCGCCACTCTAGAGCCGAGCATTTCCATCCCGTCTCCTCCGTTACCATTGTGATATAATTTAGAGAAGACGGCCGGAAATGTTCGGCTTCAGAGCGGAATTTTATGCAAATGGAAACGCTATAACTTTCTGAAAAAGTGCTCGCGCAACTCATCCACGGCCCGAATTGAGGAAAAAGTTCTCTTTTGCGGCTAATATTGAATTCGCGGTTTAGCGATGCCATCCCCAGGCCAAAAAAACCAAAGGCTGAAGTTGAAAAAATAGTGCTCGGCGTTCCCAAGTAAAATTAAGAAAAACGCTGTGCGCTGTGAGGCTTTATGAGGGGCATTTTCTGCATCTTTTTACGCAAAACAAATATTTTTGGGGCTGAAAATAAGATTTCACGGCCAAAATTCCTCTCCTCTTATCAAGGAAGAAAGAAAGGATGAAAGGAAGAAAGAAAGAAAAAAAAGGAAGGAAGAAAGAAAGAAAGAAAATAAGAGAAATCTAGGAGGCAGTTTGGCTGTTTTGAGAGCTATCAAGCGTCAATTTTCCTCTTCAAGTAACAGGATTCGAGGGGCATGGGGTGAAATGCGCGATTTTTCATCATCACGATGCCCAGTGAGCTGAAAGCCCAGCTGAAAAGAAAACTGTTTTATGAGCTATAAACAGCCTGTTATGGTGCCTGGTCCTTTGGTCGTCCATTGGGGCTACCAGTTGTCTACGTATAAGGTGATAAATAGGATTTGGACGAAATTTAGAATTCTTTGGAGATCAAATTGCGCCATTTAGTGATCGAAAAAGCAATAGATTGGCCAAAAGGGGGGTAAATGTTGTTTTCTTGACAGTAGAATTTTATCTTGGTGCCTCAAACTGCCTAATTTTCAATAAAACTAAACGGTTTGGCCTTCGAAGTCTTGAAATATTGACCTGAGAAACAAATTTTAAACATCGAAAGAGGCAATTTTTCGTTCAAATACTGTCAATTTTTGCCATGAAACTGGTTAATTTGCTTGGAAAACGACAATTTGTCCCACTCTACCCATGGTTGACTATATTCAAGCGGAAAACAGCAATTTTAGCCCTTAAGACCTGATCGGTTTGGCTATAACAGGCAAAAGCAACTTTGACTCGATAGATGGCTGTCAGAAGTGACTTTTTCACCGTGAAACTATTTTCGGAGGATTATCTCCGCGGGGCTATTTTGTGGCCGTGCAGAACCGCAGGGCTGGCCGACCACAACAGCGCTCGAAGTGAGACGAATACACACAAAATTGCAACATTTGGAACAGCGCAATCAGGTCCAAACCAGCAATTATTCTCCGATCCATTCACGGTTTTTGTCATGGGCCAAACGCCAATAAGCAACGTTGTTTTTCGTGAATGCAACACCTTTCTCCTGCCCCATAATTTCTGAAAACATGACGCGCTACCATGTGTGGTGTGGAGGGAGGGGGGTGAACTGCTTTCCGCACGAACGAAATAAAATTGAATTCTGCACATCGTTTTCAATTCATGCTCTCATCCACAGTTTTCCCTGTCACATTTCGGATATTGCGCTTATTTGTAAAATGGCGGGGGGGCGGGTGTACGAATGAGAAAAAGGCTTTGGTTTCAAGGTTCAAATTGTGCCATTTATGTGATGGCTTGAAGGGAATTGAGGTAGAGGGCGGGGGTCGAATGTATCTCTTATCCAGGCTTGTCGGCTTTTTGGAAAATGAAAAAGGGAAAGGTTTTTTTTTTTTTTTTTTTTTGAAACCTTGTGACTGACTCTGACACCAGTGAGAGGCTTTATGTTCAAGAACCTCGTTGTGCGAATAGTATATTGTGTGTTGTGGGTGGGAGTAAATAAGAAATGGAGTACGGGCGTGGGTATAAGAGATGTAAGTATTAATGCGGCCTCACAACCCCATGCCATCACAGTGATACTTTTCTTTCTCTCATTGTGAGGGCGGTACGGAGGCTCTCAAAAATTCTAAGCACGTCAAGTTTCTCTCTTCGTCTCTTCGTTCAACAACTCCACTGAAAACCCATGGCAGTATCCTCTCCCATTCCTAATACTACAACCTAATCATCATCATCTATTCGTCGCCGCCCTTTACGGAGGACGTTACACGTTACGGAGGACCAGAAGCTCATTTTGGCCCTTTGATAATAGTTTGGTCCAAAAATTGATAATTTTCTATACCGTTCCTCTTCACAAACACACGAAGCGCACGTGGACCCGGCTGCCCCTCCCCCCAACAACAACACACTGGTGTCAACAAACCGACCGAAGCTAACTACAAGGCGAAATGCAAATTACGTGCAGCACCTTAGGTGATTTCTGACCCTATAAACGGCTGCGTGCTACTTGGGTCATGCGGAGCAACTTGAAAATCGTCCCGGAATGGGGCAACTCAGCTATTTAGAGGTACCAATTGAAGGAGAGGGAACCGATCAGAATTAATGAATTTTACACTTTTCTCTCCAACAATAAGATACTATAACGCAACGAGAGGGAGGGGGTTGCAAAAATTAAGCGGGCACTAACCGTTGGCAGGCAGCAAAATCAACATATTTCTGGTCTTAAATCAAGATTGTGGGGCTTGACGAACAGTTTCTACAGAAGTAAAATTACCACTTCAGTCAGTCACCAATCTAGGCAAAATTGCCAAAAATCACCTTACCGAGAGTCTCATGACTAACTGAAAAGCGGCTACAATTTAGATAAAGCGTTGATTCATTTATATATTATGTAGCCAAAAAAGATTGCACGGTGAAGTGAAAAATTAGCTAATTTGCGGATAAAATTCAGGGTATATACTGATGTCATTCGCGGCTAAAATTGTGGAAAAATGCTAAAATTTGCAGCAAGAATTATGAAATTAGTCTGAGTCATGGCTAAAAATTGGCACTAATTCATGGCCAAAATTGAGTAAACCTCCTAACTCTCGGGACCAACGATGTCCATATAAAAGAACTGGATTGCTGGATTGCTCATCACTGCTGATAAAGAATGGCAATCAATTAAGTTCCCAAGTGGATTAGAGGAGTGGAGTTTCAAAGTAAGAACCATGTTGCCATAACTACGCAAGGAAAGGGACACGGTGGACCCCCCCCCCCCCCCCGTGGACTGGGCCCCGCCAGTCAACTGTGGGCAATCCAGGTTTATATATCGTTGCTCGGGACTAATTGCAAGAAAGGGGAGAAGCGCAAATACGCGGATAAAATTGGGATAACACGAACTAGTTGATAAAATTAATTAAGGCCTTAATTTAGAATTCAATTCAGAAGAAACGCTAATTCTTGGATAAAAGTTGAAAAATTGCTAATATGTACAAGGCTAAAAGAGAAAACATCATTAATTCGCGATATAATTGAGATAAAACAGTAATTCTCTGCTGAAATATAGAGAAAGCGCTAATTCGCGGCTTAAATAGAGAAAAAGTTAATTCCCAAAGACCCTGAAATTGCCTGGTAAAATTGAGAAAACGATTATTCGTTAATAAAATTTGGATAAATCACTAAATCACGGCTAAAATTGAGAAGCTAATTCATGGCTAAGATTGGAATAATAGCTAATTTACGACTAAAATTTGAGTGAAAATAGCCATTGACTGCTGAAATTGAGAAAAAACGCTAAATCACGGCTGAAATTGAGAATTTCAATTTGCGACTAAGGAAAAGCTCTAATTAGCGGCTAAAATTGGGGAAAGGTGCTAATTCACGACTTAAGTTGAGAAAAAACGACAGCTAAATTTGAGAAAACTCCAATAATCGTAGTTTTTGGAAGCAATTATACGTATAGGCTCGTGTAAAATTGAGAAAATGCTATACATATAATGTATAATTCAACGCTACGTGAAAATTATGTCCTTTGTTCATTTAGTTTAGAGACTACCAGGGCCTCATGGAAGTTTCAGCCATTAAGGGGCCTTGGTCTTGATGGTCTAAATGGATAATTTCTCTACTTTTTGGAGAATTTCGCGATTAATTGGATATTTTGGGGACTAAATAGAGAGTTTCACGATCAAATTGTGTGTGTCATGTCTACATTTTTTGAAGTTTTTCGTGACTCATTTTGTTTGGCAGTCGGACCAATTTGGCAGGAAAAATTCGTTGGATCGCGTCGTACCTAATACGAATTTGAAATAAAATGCTTACCCCATGCCCTCCCCCGGCCAAATTCCCACTGTAAGGCAACCTGTGAAAGACGGCAATATTTGCAGCTTTGATAAAGAATATCAATGTACATTCGCAATGTCATCGACGCTCAATCATCTCTTCACAATATTTTCAGAAAGTTACCTCAGCCCCCCCCCCCACTACCACATGTTCAAGCCTATGAAAATGTTGATGTTTGAAGGGATGTTAAAAGTGTGAAGCATTCGCATGGCGGGGGGAGGGGGCGTATCCCTTCAAGAGTTATCCAATAAGTCAACTTGACTTTCGGTGACGAATCAAAAACTTGGGTGTGACATTCTGTATCATTTGTTCCCTCTCTTCAACATCGACGTTCTGAGAAGAATGTTGGAAGCACTGAGTGGTGGGGAAGGAAAAACTTTGAGAAATAAATTGCCGATGTGAGGAACATTGGTATAAGAGTGAGGCGTGAGATCAATCCAAAACTGTCAGGCAGAGAAGAAAGAAGAAAAGAAGAAGAAAAAAATTGTTTCAAAGTGCGACATCGACGAAAGTTTGAATTAGATTCCTTGCAGGATCAAAATGACAATTGAATCGGTGATTAGTGACCCTCTTGGGGGGTTTGTTCAAGTGCATCCATCCGTACGTAATTTTCTGGCGAACACTTTGAGGCGTATTATAGTGCGTTATGAACCTATGATGCTCTCAGGCTTATGATGCTTCAGCCTATGATGGCCTATGGTGCTATGCTATGATGAGCCTATGATGCTTCAGAGCATAGAAACCTCCTCATTATGAGGATTTTCCCACAAAAAACCAACAGTCACCTCGGTGAATTCTTCAGCCTAGTCAGCAAATTAATATTCGTCGGTGAAACGATACACATGTGCGGTCTATTCTGAAAATGGGACTCATAAAAGAGTATAAGAGTATACAAGCCGGGATTAGAGTGAACCCACCGTGAATACATTCGGAAAAAAAAAAAAAAAAAAAAAAAAAAAGTTTTTTTATATAGGATTTTCTTGTTTATTTTCGCATAGAATGAAGGATATTGCCTTTTTGAATCGGGCATTAAAAGCTCTGATTTTAACCCAGCAGTCGTATACATGAAAAACCTCTCGAAAAGAGCTTTTATGCACATGATTCATCTAACGCATCAAAATTACAAACGATTGACGTGTGTTGGGCAAGGGAGCAGGGGGGGGGTGACTATTGTAATCATATAATTTCGTATTCATCTGTTTCGTGTATTATTAAATCGTCGAACATACACGAACGCAAATTTCCCTCTCCTCTCTTCTTTATCCAAACAATTGAAGGACAAACAAAATCAACCCGACAATTTGAACAAGTTAAGTGAATTAAATCTCAATCAAATTGAGGGATTTGACCTTTAATTAATCGCTTGGAATTATTATGACGTGGGATCGTTCAAATAGATTTTTAGAGTTGAGCTTTATAATCCCAGGCATTTATAATCTCTGAGAGCTGTGGTGATTGATAATGACAAAAAATAATTATTTTGTTGTTTAGCTCAGAGTGTTGTTGGTGGTGGTGGGAGAGTGAATAAATTGCTAATAACAGCTACGCTACTGATTGTTTTTAGTTTATTTAAGTTTACTGACGTGTCATGGTGGATGAAACAATCGCAATTTATTGCCTCTAAAATAAATTTCTTTGTCGAATAAAAATTGAGAAAAAAAAAAAAACACTTTTAACGCGTTTATTTTTTTTTAATTCGAGCTATTCAAATACGCTATTCCGAATGAAGACGGACAATCGCGATCTCACCCCTTTCAAGCCACCCGGCAATCTAGCGTTGAACTAAACGCTGAAAATATTGTACCGCCAACTCCTCGAGTAAGCTCTACGCAACGAAAACCCACCGCCACCCCCAGTCGTCGGCGTTGTCGTCGTCATCCCACCCACTCAACTTGACCAACCACGGCGGAGTGCTGCCGCCGCCCCCCCTCACGCCGACAACGTTCTCTTCAAACACTTTAAGCTCGTAAAACGTCGCATAAATCCGTAGGGTGGGTCAAAGGGGGGGCGTCCCTTATTCCCTATGGTCACTTTAAAGTTTTTAGGCATGAGGATGGAAAGGAGTGAGTGAGAGTCCGAAGATACATCCTATCCATTTCCAAAAAACTCCCTTTTAGCCCTTTTAAACCACCTTCTCCCTTAATTATTAATAAATCAATGAAAAATAAGGACTTTTTTGAATTAGTAAAAACCTCTTGTAAAAAAAAGTGTTTAAACATAATTTAATAACAAAAGTCCCCGTAATTAGCTTCAAGTATCTCGAAAAAAAGAAAAAACAAGCTTGGAAGATTCCAACTCCTCAAACAAGATGCCTCCCGGCTAATTAACCCTCCTCACTACCGATTTTTCTTTTCTTAGGCAATCTGCAGCGGGTGGCACGCAAAATGCCAAAATTATGAAGTAGAACTCGTCAAGATGGGGGGGGCGGGGGTTATTGATTTCAAATGAGCCGTCTATGTATTAAACAAAATGGGTTTAGATGACGACGTTTTCTTGTGGTGTTAGGTGTGGATGGTGATGGGCGGGGTGCGGGTGTTGGAATTCGTTACTTCTAGTCGTGGGGTTTTTGTTTATTATTCATGACGATGATAGGGCTATTTCACGCACGAAAGGCAGAGCATTTTTGTTCTTGTTTGCGAGGAGGCTAGGAGTATGATGAAGGGCTGGAAGGGGACAAATGCCTGTTGTTTTGTGAGAGTGATTATTTTTTCGCTTTCATAAATAATATGCGGCTTTGGGGGGTCTTTTATTTTAGTTGGACGCATATTAGGAGCCCTCTCCAGAGTGCATTGCGTCAGAAACTTTTGCTTTTATCGATCACTCGAGCCGTTTGCTCGATTGAGATAGTTCGAGTCTTTGATGCTCAAAACTTGGTTGGACCCTCTTTATGGTTTGAGATTTTCGAGCTATTTTGTAGTTCCAGCTTTTTGTGGTTCGACCTTCTTTATCCTTGTTATCCGACCTGGTCGTCGGAGCTTCATTGTGCATTGAGGCAATTTTGGGGCTGAGCTTTTTTGTAATTCGGCAACATAAACACAACAACGACAGTTTTTTCTAATGTAATAAAAAATATTTGCTATCAAGCCAAGACGGTGTGAGTTAATCCCCAAAATGACGTTTAATTTGGGCCCCAAAACTGTCATAAACCGATTTAGGCCATATACGACCTTCACCTATCGGGAGGGCGGGATCTCAACAAGGCCCATCTATATAAGTCTAAAATTATAATCAACAAACGTAATTTTTATATTCATATCGGTTTCACAATTGTAGCTCGAAAGAACAGTTTCTTCTCACTTTCAGCTACGAATAGTAGCAGCGAGTTAGCGCTTTTTCTCAGTTTTATCTGATAATTAACCCTTTTTCTTCATTTGTGGCTGAAATTAGCCCTTTCCCTAAATTTCAAGCTTCAGGGCTTTATCTGCATTTCAGAGTCGCGTTAGCAGTTTTTTAAATTTTAACTTCGAGTTGGCACTTTTTCTCAATTTTATAGCCGCAATTAAGCAATTTTTCTCAATTTTGTCCACGAATTGTCGTTTTTTCCCCGCTAATTGGCCTTCTTTTTCCGTTCTGCTTACGAATTAGGAATTTTTCTCAATATTGAGAATTAGCGCTTCTATACAGAATTTCAGCTGTGCGTTATTATAGCTGTTTTTCTCCATATCCGCGGTGAGTTTGCACTTTTTCTAAATTTGAATCCTAAAAATTAGAGCTCTTATTATAATATTTTATTTTGGAATCATTTTTGTGGTTTTGTTCAATTTTGACAGTTAATTTGCACTTTTTCTAGATTTCCGCAGCCATTTAGGGCCCCTTCACCATTTTAGCCATGGAAATGAGCACATTTTCTCAATTTTAGCCATGAATTGGCACTATTACTCAATTTTAGCTGCTAATTATATAGCGTTTGTTCTCAAGTTAGGCCCCGAATTGATGCTTTTCCTCAACTTCAACCGTGAATTATATATACATATAGCAGTTATTCACAATTTTAACCACGAATATCTCTTTTTCCCAATTTTTACCTTGAATTTGCGTTTTTCATAGTTCTGGCCATGAATTATCGCTTTTTAGCCATTTTCAGCCACGCTTTTGATCAATTTTAGGCGCGTAATATTGATATTTCAAAATGTTGTCTGTGAACTATATCGCTCTTTCTCTATTTTAGCCATGAACTAATGCAACTGTTTCACTAGAAAACCAATATTTATTTTCAACTCGATTTCTTCGATAGCCATAGGCAAGATTCAAAAACTTGGAGAGCGTCAGCCTAATCGTACCCCTAATGTCAGAATGTCAATCAATACCACCCGAAATTCCTCAACCGGCCAACCCTGATCGACCATCCTGATCTAAAATTCGGGCCTGCAAAAAAGCGTAACGGACGACACCGCGAAACGGTAGGAGTCATGGTCGCATATCCGCACCGCTGGACAGAGGGGTGGACAGCTTTTCTTTATAGCCCTCGGTCTGTTTTCGCCCAACAATGAACCCATTGGACAGGCGGGTGGGGTCGAAAGGATTGGTCTAGACCAGAGGTTGCCCATGGGCCACAGGCGCCCGGACTCTTGCTATGAGCTTCCAGTGATTCGTCTTTGTCAACCTATGGGCGCATCTGTTGAAGCTGACCAGCATATAGGATCCACGCCCACTAGAAAAAAAAGGCTTCGAAGCTCGCAATTTATACGAAATCGGGGAAATTTGCAATCGCAAGGATATTCAACCAGGAAACTTCTAATTTCGTGTACATTCGTCAGTCTTTTAGCGCTTTTTGGTCCGCCTAGCCTGATTTCCACTACCACAAAAAAAGGCGCCAAAACAGGACTTTGTGCTCAAATCAAGAACCTAAACTTTCAATCGCCGAAATTAAGAATCTAAACTTGTAATTACGGTGAAATTAAGAACCGAGACTTCCAGTTTCGTTAAATGAAGCCCGAAACTAGCATTTTCACTAAAATTATGATCCGAAACATGCATTTTCTCAAGAATCAAGACCTAAAAGTCACGTCATTTATTTGATATTTGGCTTGATAGATTTGGCTTTGAAATATTTATAGATATTTGGCCTTGGAACTTCCCACTGACCGGTACCTATTCTCTTAGCTGTGGGGCCGGCTAGCCAGGTGGCTCCGCCGCCAAGAAAAATACCTCAAAACTTGTCATTTCCTTAAACTAAGGCCCGGAACTTGCGATTTCACTGCAGTTATGACCTTAAACTTTCAATTTTGCGGATATTCAGCCAGGAAACTTGTAATTTCGTCCAAATTATACGACTTAAAATTGCCAACTTACCGCTCTTCGTTTATTGTTTAGCGCCCAGGGTCCACGCCCTCTAATAAAAAACCCTGAAACTTGCAACCGAAATCAAGACTTTAAACTTGCAGTTTTGCAAAAACTGAGTCAGTTTCCGATTTCACGGATATTTTCTCTAAAATGTTTACATTTTGTACGGCGTATGAGACTCGCCAGTCACAGTTTTGTCGTTGCCGTCTCGTGGGGTTCTGAGACCACGAAAACAATAAATGCAAACTTGCAATTTTCGCTTAGCCCCGAAATTTCAATTTCTATGAAATTAATTTTGAATTTCACCACCGAGAGTTAAGGTTTAAGTTACGTTAACTCAGAATTAACGGGGGAAAATGCACCTCAATTTACAATGTTAGAGTTTAGTAACTCCAATCTAACTCCCGGTGGTGAAATTCACCATGAAGCCCGTAACTTTAAATTTTGCAAGAATTAAAACTGGAAACTCGCAATTTCGTGGGTAATTGAAAGGCTGTGGCTGCTTTGGAGCCGGCCAGCACAGGGCCTACGCTCAAGAAGAGAGAAAAAAAAGTGGCTTGCAATTTTTTAGTTTTTCACGGGGTTATTATGGCCGGATATAGCCCGAGTTCCAAGGTCCTTAAAGAATAAGCCCTGAAGCTTACAATCTCGCAAAAATAAGACCCTATAAACTTGCAATTTCGTTTAAAGTAAGTATGACCTGGAACTTGCAATATCGCGAATATTCAGACAAGAAAGTGATATTTGCCTTTAAAAAATGCTGCAAATTTTGTGGCTAATCGTGGCAGTCGTGGCCGGGTAGCATGGCGATTACTGAAAAAAAATCCCGAAAATTAAAGACCAGAAACTATCAATTTCGAGGATATAAAGCCCGGAACAACTAGCAATGTTTTGAATATTCGGGCCTGAAACTTGGAATTTCGCATATTTTTAGCTTTGAATGAGTGATTTTTCTCAACTTTAGCCTTGAAAGGATAAATGACTGAGGAAAATATGTTTTTCTGGTGGAATTCCAATGTTATTTGGACTTCTAATGGCAAAAAAACATTCAGTTTTAATGCTAATAAGTCAGTTTGGAGGGGCGAATGGACGGTTTCCGAGTGTAGCAGGTTTCGAGGATAGCTGCCCGCACCCTCGTCGCCACGCTGACTGGTATAGGAGGGAAACTTCTTTGGCTGACTTTGCGTAGGTATACCGGTTTCAAAGGGAACAGAGTATTTTTGATTAATTAGAAGACAAAACGTTTTATTGAAAACGGAAACTTTTTTATTGCATTACATTGGATGAAAAAAAGTGTGAGAAATGGGACGGGGTAAAAGAGAACTTTCTCTTTAAAAGGAATGTTTGCTTGGAAAATCGGACGAAATTGGTGGGAAATTCCTCTGTTTCGTTCCTTTCGTTCGATACTCACCCTCTCCTCTTTTTAAGCGAAGGAAAAACTGAACGCAAAGGAAACACTAGTGTTTCAAAAGTATAACGGACCAAAAAGGCTCTTTTCTTTCAAGCTTTTTATTTACATACATCCTCGCTATTGTTCGAATAACCTTGGAAATGGAAATAAGTGAAACCCTTTTAAAGGAAAATTGGTGTAAAAAAAAAAAGTGTACTTCTAAAGAATCAATTTGTTTTATACCCTTTGCTGGGGGATCTTCAGTGGGACTGATCGTGCTGAACTCGGTCAGTCTGGTGATACGGCTCAAGGCACAATCTGACCGTATTAATGGACCAACAACAACCGTTCCCCTGAGAGGGGGGGGGGGCATTCGCAGTTTACCATGAAAAGCTCAGAGGGGATTTAACGGGTGGGTACTTGTGCTCGATTTGAGAGACGTGAGAGTCGTTTACTGCGCGTCACGATTTGATTGAGTAAATCTTTAATATCCGTGATAAATTAATTTTGAGGAACTCAAGTTTGAACAAGCGACAACGTTTAGCTTTTAAAGGGTGTAAAGTGAACTATGTTTTATTAAGCGTTTTACATGAGATTGCTGCACGCAAATGAGCGTGCATACCGTATCTCAAGCTTTCGCTATCCGAGTTAGTTATTTAGGAGAATGAGTTTCCCTCGTAATGTTTTACAAGTTTGGGCATTCCCACTGTTGATCGTGGACCTCCCCTCCGGCCACCTCCTTACACATTTTAACGCTCTCGGAAATCTGCCGGCACATCGAAAATGACCCGACCCCCACGGCCTCCGAAAATACTGATTTCAAAATACGTCAAGAACTCGATCGAACTATCCTATCCGCGGAGGTCGTAACAACCAGGCTGCGCCATTGAAATTGGCGGGTGGGGGGAGAAGGTGATTTTTATAAATGTATTCAGCCCTTGCCTCTCCGCAACCATAAAACAAATTCCTATCCAATGTTTTAATGACCACTCGACCTTATTCATGAAATATATGCCTATATAGGGTAATGGCAGTAACCGAAGACTTCCCGTAGAGGGGCAATACCACACCTACCCAAGCGTGATTCTTTGTAAGGTTTCTCTTATGTATGGTCTACGATACGGCACTCAAACAAATCAATTTCACGTATTTGGCCCTTTCAAAAGGCCAAAATTTTGCGCATTATTTTGGCACTCACAGAACAGTTTTGGAGGTTTTGCTCAGTCAAAAGACGATTTCCCAGGATTGAAAAGCAGATTTCCCGGGGTGGACTCATCCAAAGAATCACTTCACGCGTTCAGATCCATCATAAAAGCAACTTCACGCATGAAACAGCAAAAATCCGTGAAATCAAGTTATGAAGGAACCAAATCCGTGGCATTCGTTGTTTAAAAGTCGACAATATCGTGGATGGAACAAAAAGATGAAATTTCGTTTTTGAACGAGCAAAACTAATTCTAGATAGAGCAAAAGCCATGAAATTCGGGCTTCGAAAAAATGTAGGCCCGTTTTCACCAATTCGCCGAACAAAACCTAATCCCGATTACAATAGCATATTGCGTCAGAAATATTATGGTCGCTATAATGGCAACTAATTGCGATGAATTCTAAACTTTGTTGGTGAAATGGGTCTTAAACATGTGAAATTAGGATTTAAAATGCCCAAATCCGGGAATTTTTTTTTTTTTTTAGGAGCCAAATTCGCGACATTCAGTTATGAAAGAGCGAGCGAGAATTCGTGGCAGCAACATTGGGGTTGAAAGAGGTAAAATCACGAAATTTGGTTTTTAAAACAGCTAACTTTGACGATTCTTCACGAGGCGCCTGCTTTTGTGCACTTGGATACCAATCCACGTCTCTTGTAAAAGCATATTTTTTACAAAATCACTTGTGATTGTGACTTTGATGTTTTCCAAGGTCATCACCGTCGGGCGATACATTTTTGGTAGCCCTTTCAGTAGAATTACTCCCACGAATTCGTCATCTACTGGCTTCCTGGCGACTCGCCAGTCGCCTGGAGATGTCCATAACGGCGTTGACATAATCATCCATGGTGTTATAGTCGACCAGTCTAACTGAGAAAATCCTTTGCTTTGCTTTGCTTTGCCTTGGAAGGCTTTTTCGAGGGAATCTTAGGCTTCTTTTGCCGTTTTAAGGTTCGTAGCGTAAGGAAAGCAACACTTATCGACTGTTACCTAAGTTGACACGGCTTTTTCGTCCCGTCTTGACCTAAGACTCTCTTCTGTCTTGTCCTCTCTCCTCTCCGACGAATATCCATTCACATCCATTCAGTTGTGAATGAGGTGACTATTCTTCATCTGGAATCTCCAGTCTAAGTAATTGGATCCCCCTTTCAGCCTCTCGAACGTCGGAAGCGACTAAAAACCACTGTCTGTCATCTCTCTGTACACGTGGTAGGCAGACACCAGAAAGAATACCCGAAAGACTAAAGGAAATTCCGTCAACTTTTTCACAAAATTTATGGGCCCATAACCTAAATGAGAATTATAGTCAAAAACTTCACGACTTAAGGGGGGGTTTCAGGCGGGTTTCCTCGACCCGTTCCCAGTCGCCCCACGCCTAAACTTCGCACATAAATTTTGGCTCCATTTCTGCACCAATACTCGATTTCAAAGTCTAATTTGAATCTTCAGGAAGTTCTACAGTGACGTTAGATCTTGCTTTTCCAAATTTTATCCCTAAAATAAACCCAAAGCACTTTGGAATTCGATTGTGTTTTAAGGTAATTTCAGGGATGAAATTTGGAAAAGCAAGATCTAACGTCACTGTAGAACTTCGTGAAGTTTAAAATAAGACTTGATCTACGAATATTGATGCAGAAATGGAGCCAAAATTTATGTGCGAAGTTTAGGCGAGGGATGACAGGGAGCGGGTCGAGGAAACCGGCCTGAAACCCCCCCCCCCTTAACACTAGTTTTATTTAACCTTCCGTCACACGCGTCTCCCACTGAAACAAGAACACACACGCCCAGTTTTTTTTTGTACTCGTTCGTTTATTGTTTTTTTTAATGGTTTTCAATTGGGTTTTAGCGTTGGAATTCTTTTGGATACTAAAACAAGTTAATTTATTATTTTATTGTTGTCTATAATAAGTGTATGTAGACATACACACAAATTAGAAAAATTAGTTTCCGCAATTGACAAATTTCAGTCATTATAGAAAAATGATTTTTTCATACAAATCCAGCACACACGCTGCGGATTCTGGATCATGTTGAAAACGCGCGCGGAGTGAGCTTGTATCTCCAGTCGCCTGGAGGAAAAAGGTCCCCATATAGCACCCCAGATGGACTTATTTTTGCTTCAAGGACTACTATGTTAGAAGCAAACAAAGGGGCTTCAACAGCGTTGTTGCTATGTTAGAAGCAAACAACATTGCAAGAAACAGTTGAATCGACTTCTTCTGATTCACTGTTGTGGTCACTCGTTAGAACGATGTCATCCTCGTGAGATTCCGAGCAATCGTCTTCAAAACTAGTATCTAATAAGGGCTCCTCCCTCTTTTGACGCTCGAGTTCGGTGCGTATCTCTTCATAAGTGAACAAAAAACGTTTCATTCTATTGAAATAAAGAAAAAGAAAAGAATAAGGTCAAATTTACGTTGTGAGAAATGCGGTTTTTGGTACGCTCGTACTCGCCTGGGGTCAAAACGGCTATAAACGACAGAAACGTTTTTATTTCCGTTGATCAAACACTACTGAATGAAGTGACTAGCGTAGTTAGAGGAATACCAGGAGCTGTAAAAAAAATTGCTAACTCACTTTTTTTCTCTTTCGAAAAGTAAGCGGGGTCATATTGACCCCACGTGAGTTCCTAAGGGTTAAGTTCCCAAGTGGATGAGAGGGGTGGAGTTTCAAAATTAGTACCGTGTTGCCATAACTACACAAGGAGAGGGACAGGGTGATTGTTTACCAGGGGTCGACCTGCCCCCTCAAGGCGATGTGAGCAATCCAGGTTTATACATCGTTGGGGGTCACAAAAACACAAGGAGGTTCTTAAGCGTTCAGCTTTCAGTCTACGTACAACAAAATGGCCCCTTAGTAAAATTGCTCAGCACTTGATGAGGTTTTGTTTTCAACACATGTAAAATAAGAGGGAAGTATTAATCGCAATTAATCGTGTTATAGTTTTACAACGGACCCAGCGTGTTGTTGCACAACAGCAGAGCCAATAATATTACTACTACAAAACTGGGGTTCAAATTGGGGTTTCAAACAGTGAAAATACACAAAAATTGAGGTTTTCAAGGAGCCAAAATGACGTAGGTATCGAATAAACCAAATTCAGGCATTATGGTTTTAAAGTTTTCTGAATCAACCATCGGTCGCTGTCAAGTTGCTAAGGAAGTTACACTGGTTGGTGGGCAAACAAAACCCCTCCACCCCCATCACCATGTCACCATGACGACGACAGCAACTGAACAGTGATGATTGAACTAGTGAGCTTTGTAGCAAGTTTGTTTGCCCACCAACCAACCTGACACCCCTGACCGTGGCCGATACCTGCAAAACTGATGTCAGTAAAACCCAAAAGCACGTAATTTGGCTTTAAAATCCATAAAACTCGTGAAATTTTGGTTTCAAATACCAAAAATCTTCAAAATTTAATTTTGAGGTGCCAAATCTGCTAAATGTGGTTATGCAAGAGCGAAAATCTCTGGAGAAATTGTGGTTTGAAAAAGGAAAACCCGCGTAGTGTGTTTTTCTTCGATCATTCATTGCCATATACGTAGATCTAAAGCCACGAAATTTGGTTTTTGATGAGCCAAGTTCATAAAATTTGGGTTCGAAAGCCCGCAAAATTGATTTCTGAAAGAGTAAAACCCACAAAGTTTGGTTTTTGAAAGAGCAACTCCCACGAAATGTGTTTTTGAAAGTGGCAAACGCCAACCAAAAATGGTTTGTTTTGAAGCGTGCACTACGAGGTTTTCAATGGAATGTTCTGGATTGTATGGCGAATTTCCAGTGAAATTGAGGCATGACACGGTATGGGGGAGTGATTCTTCTCGACTGGATCTGCAATTTATAGTAATTTCAGTATACATAATGTTCCACCTCTTTCCAGAAACGTGGACACAAGAAGAGTTATTTGAATTGGAAGTGTGTTTTGTGTGTCAAGAGATTAAACTGATGTAGAAGTTGCACCCCCCTCCCCACCTTCCTCGCGAAGTGCCCGATGTGCGGCGGCGTCCCGTCCCCCGGTAATTAAACGCTATAAAGAACGGCTTTAATGCTACTGACTACCTATAAAGAATAATTGAAAATAGCATGGAGGGTGCAATCGAGTCACCGTTTAGTTTAGACCTCAGACCTTCAGCTACCAGAGCTACATTTGGTCCGGGCCTCATCAGACCAATGCGAGACGAACGCGGTACTGATGGGCAGCTCCTGCCCGCAAGTGCAGAGGTGCTACTGCGCTATACGATCCACGCTCAACCTGTTCTGGCAAACTTTTTTTTTAGCGTGCATAATCCGCGAAAATAGGTTTCGAATGAACCAGAACAGCGAAAGTGTTTGTTTGAAGTATAAGCCACTCCCACGAACATGTTTTTTTTTTGTGAGAAAAATCGAGAATGCGAGAAAATGGTTTTTGAATGAAGCAACCCCACGAAATTTCTTTTTCAGGAACAAAAATCCGCGATATTGATTTTTCAGTGATCCAGACCTGTGAAAAATGTTTGCCTGGCGAGAAAAATCCACGAAATTTGTGTTTTGGCAAGCGAAATCCGAGAAATTGGTTTTTAGAGAGTCAAACCTGCGGAAATATTTTTCAAGTCAAGCCTACTCGACACCCCCGAGAAACTGACTATATAGAGCCTGAAAGAGGTCCGAAACTGGAATTTGATACCAAAAAGTTCGAAAATTTCCCTCAAAAATCGATAATCTATCCACAGAGTTAATGCACAACCAGCATACACAGACTGTGGCGGTCTGAACACACTATGCCCAATTTGACGGAATCTGCTCGCACTCCTGCAGCCACCCAATGGCCTAAGCCTATGGTGCCAGGTGCAAAATGGTGGGGCAACGGCGGATTAGTGCAAAAAGGTTATGATTTGGAGACAATCCATTTTTTGAAATCGCTGTAGCCTGATATCCGTCTAACAATAAATATAAATAAATAGAAAGCGATCATTAAAAGTCCAGCTCTCCTTCTCTTTCATTTGTGTTTCTCCTCATCTTATTCCCAGGTTCATTTATTCCCCCCGAAGGCACCCATTATCGCACGGAAATTCCTTCCAAGGAATCTTCAAGTCTTTCTTGATGGTTATCTCATCCCCTATTCCCATCACACTTTTTTTTCTTTTTTTTATTTCTCATTCAGTCTCTCGCACCCTCTCTTCCTCCTAACTAATCCAATTCTCCCCCTAATGACTATCCCCGCAGGGACGCCCTGATCTATTCAAATGTCTAATACATTTAGAATTCTCGCACCACCACCACCCCTTATATTCCAACCACCCTTCACGCAGCACGGCTCGTTATGCAAATTAGCAGCCTACCCTGCCCCCCGCCCCCTAATAGGTCTGGTAAGAAAAACAAAAACCCCAGGTCAGTTCTCGGCTTGGTTTTTTTCTTTCAAAACTTTTCGAGGCTATAAATTGTCCATCTCAATTAGGTTACTTGGGGTCCTTAAAAACGTTGTTTTTTTAATAGTTTCTATAGGCCCTCGAGGAATGACCGTAAAACTTTCTTGTTTGTTTCCAACCCCCCCCCCCTCACTTAATTTTAAAAAAATATTAGTTTAAAAGCGTGTTATATGGGTTTGTTGCGTACACATAAAGTTTTATAGACGAGAAAAGAGGCGATGAAGTATTTAATTTTGATATATGGAGGGCCCCCCCGAAAAAAACACACTAATAATATACTCGACTGCTGTCTCTAACGAATCTTGATTCATACGTTTTAAAACTGAGGCGAATATTAATAATAAAATTGTGGCGGAGGAGACTAAAATGAGGGGGCCCGCGGAGGAGGGATTATTACGAAAAGAGACGACGGCGGCGCCTGGAGGCATCCCACGTTATAATGTATGTAAATCGAAAGTACGAAGAAAAAATGTTGCCTTGGAATGAATTCTTCCCGGAATAATTTTAATTAATTTGTTCGAAAAGAAAGACGTAATGAGTCATTCTAATGGCTCACATTTTTGAACCGATTGCGACGAATTCATGGCCTGTGAAGTCAGTCGCGGTTCAACATTCTGATGATTCCCTGAATTAATGAAAACCAGTTTGTATTTTCTAGGCCGTATGATTCGTTTACAGTGAAATGTCACTATAATCAATTTTTTTGTCTCATAAAAGTGCAAAGACGCGTGATACTGACTCTACAGGCGCATTAAAGCGCTTCCTTTGACTTTTTTTGTGAGTAAGGTCCAATAAATACGACGTTTTAGATGAGGGAAAAAACCAACAAATTTCAAGCAAAGCGACGGTACAAAAAAGGTGGGGAAAGTCATTTCGTGGACTTTACAAAGCCCTGGCACTGCGTGGGACGTCGGCGGCTGGTTTCATTCTCTCTATACGCTCTTTCACGTGGCCAGAGAACTTCTCTCTCGCTCGTATATTTTCTCCTTTTTTTTTTGTCTCGCTCTTCAAATCGAGCCCATATGGCGTCCTTAAACGCGATTTTCACGGTCAAATTCAAGAATCGAGCCGAGGTGAAAGAATCAATAGGCCGAGTACGTTGAAAATAATAGAATGACGTAATTTTCAAGACTGTCACTCCGAGTCGTTTCGAGGGAATAATTGAAAAACACGCTCGAGTTTACTTCTATACCCTGAAACACTAAGATGATTCCTTCAGGAATGAGAGGTCTTTTTAAGCTCTTCCTTTTTACTGTCTCACTCACATATTTGTTGTCTCCCTTCGCCATCGCTTTTTCAAAAGTAATGTCGCCCCTCTCCTCTACTCCTTCGACTTTGACTTTTATTAGAGTCTTTCCCGAATGCTTCAATATATATTTCAAGAGTGATTTAGAGACGTGTAAAAAGAAAAGGAGGGACGAAAAGACATGGTCCTTCAATTTCTTTTTTCTTGTAGTTGACACTTTAAAACAGAACCAGTTTATTAATTTCTTTATTTTATCGAGTCAAGGACAGAAAAAAAAGTCATGATTACCCTCGCCACCTATTTTCAATAAACAAGTTAGTCGTACTTGTTTATTGTCTTTAAGCGTTCATAAAGAACGCTAACGGACGACGGACTAATGGAAGAGGATGGATTTTTGAATCCTTAACAGGCACCTTGAAAGGCTTTTCGGAGTTTTTACGCACCCCTGAAATCAGTATTTTTGATTATCCTAATCCTGGAGTTGATGTAAATTAGCGAAGTATCTCGGAGCTGCGAGTACGGCTGATCGGAGCTGGATCGAAGGTCATTCGTAAGTTGACACCTAGTTTTTAAGATCATTTTGGAGGAATTAGAACATTTCCAGGACAAATTGTGAGTTTGTGAGGCGAAAGCTGTCATTTCTGCGCCCCACGTAGCGTTAATTTAGGGGTTTTACTCAATTTTAGCCGCGAGTGAGCACTTTTTCTCAATTTCAGCCACGAATTAGCGAAATTGAAATTTTCCTATTTTTTACGAAGCATGATTATCATGATTCACACGGTGGCCACGCAACCAACAGGGCTGGAAGTCCCGAGAAAGAGCCTCGACACATGCGGATTTATTTTCTGCGTCCGGGTTTTTGTGTAAATCACTATTTGCCACACTGGAGTCGAAAAAACCTGAAACTAACTACCCACGCGAAACTTCTTCTGCTGCATTTCGGGCTGTAAGCGGCATGCGATTCAAAGGACTCATTAAAACAGGTCTGGCTCAAAATAACTAAACTAACTTCTTCAAAATTACCGAAAATTCGAGAACGTGAGGTTTCGCACGTGGTTTTGGTGACGATTTTTGCAAAAACCACCTTGATTCCAAGGATAGGGCCCCACTCTCTTGGATCCGAATAACAGGTATGACTTCACAATGCAAACTGATGGCTATTCAGCTCGAAATCTGTGTCAATTCAATCCGAGGAAAAAAGATATATTCAGTTTTTACAGTCGCAGAATCATTACACAAGCAAACTTATCTGTGCTATCAACGGCGGGCCGCCCCTTTCGCCACAATATTGGTACATCACTGCTGAAAGTCTTCAAATTCTATTCGACTCACAGAGGCGCGTGGCAACGAAGAAGAAGTAATTGAGAAAAACTATGGATCCAGTCATTCGCTTTCTATGAGTATAAAATTGGTAGTGTTAATGCAAAAGTCCATGTTGCTCTATGGTAGGATTAGGAGCTTCAAGATGTATTGCAAGTTTCCGGGGTGGGGGGAGAATTTGGCAATTTCAAGACAGTTTTGCATGTTCCAGACATGAAATAGCCACAGAAATGCTTTTTTGTGTATAAATTAGGTATCCGTTTTTTACCCCAAAATCGGGATTATATAGAGACACTATGGGTTTACTCCCAGTTTCCGGACCTAATGAGCAGTTTCTGGAGAAAAACTATCATTTTTGTGTGGAAAAGTCCTTATGAGGACAGAATTTAACCTTAGCGGCTTAAGAGATCATTTTTTGGAGCAAAATTGACGCCTTTTACACATCGAAAGGCCACACCGACCGTTTACGGGCCAAAATGAGAGTTTTTTACGGACATTGGCTTTTTTCATGTTTGACAGAAATTTGGGGTGAAATTGATGATTTTCTTGGCAATTTTAAACTTTCTTAAGAAAAGGTGCCCTATAATGTGCGACGGTTGTCACTTTCTCAGTCATGCAACGACCTCTTTATGGGCTTCCGTGAAAAAATAACCAATTTGGTATTGGATAGCCTATTTCCGGGCTGAATTACCCGTTTCTTAACTGTAAGTTCGGACTTCGCAGTACAGCTTCAACCACAATAAGCGTTCCTTTTTTCTTTTCTTGTGTTCCCATTCTTGATTTCCAAAATCCAGGCCCACAAGGAAGAAGAGCATATAAAACTGATCGCTGAAAAGGCTCACTGTCAGCTATAATATTAAGAAAACCCCAACACGTGCGGTATCACGAGACAACTTCGTGACTAAAATTGAGAAAATTCGTCAATTTGCATTGATATAAATTGGACAAATCTGTCACGGCTAGGATTGAGGAAAAACGCTATAAAACGCGATAAAAAGCACTCATCCGCAGAAATCTCGCCAATTCGCTGGAGATAAAATTGACGTAAAGCAATAATTCGCGGTAAAAATTGAGGAAAAGTCATGATTAACAACTAAAATTGAGAAAACCCTCTAATTCACATATATATTTTAGAAAATCCGCTCAAGCGCGTCTGAAACTGAAAAAAACCTTGCTAACTCCCGGCTAAAATTGAGATGAAGCGCTCAAACGAAGCTTAACTTGGAAAAAGTCGCTAATCTTCCGCCGAAAATTGAGAAAAAAACGCTCATTCACAGATCAATTTAAAAATCCGCTAATTAGCGACTAAAATTTTGAAGAAATACGAATAGTTCCTAGCTAAAATTCACAGAAGACTTGAATTCACCGTTTTTTTTAGGCATCTTCCTGTCTACAGTTTTGAGAAAAACGCTAATTCGAGGCTAAAGTCGAGAAAAATGGCCGATTCAACGCTAAAATTGTGAAAAATCGCAAATGAGGTGGAGAAAAGGCGGTAATTCTAAAATAATGAAAATAGTTAAATCGCAGGATAGAAACGCTATACATCGCAGCTCAAATTGAGAGATTGAGTGATTGAAAGAAAAACGCTTATTGACAGCTAAAATAGAAAAAAATAACTAATCGATCCTCGATTACACGGGGCTAGTTTACAAGATAAAAGCCAGCGTGTTCGCTAAGCAGCTTGTAAACTCGCCCCGTGTCATCGTCTCTTTTCACTATCCAATTGTAAAAAAGATGCGAAAAAGTGGAAAGACTGGCTAATTTACTCGCTACAGGCTTGTAAACTAGCCTCGTGTATAATCAAGGCTTTAACGGCTAAATTAGTGAAAAATTGTACTTGAGAAAAATTGCTATTGTGCTGTTGAAATTGTGAATAATTGCTGAGTGTGGAAGATGCGAACATTCCATGCTAAAAACGAAAAAATCACTGGTTTCACCGCTAAAATTGGAAAAAAATGCTAATTGGCGGCTTGCGTTGAGAAAAAGCCATACTTTATTGCTATGCTATAGGCGTACATAAAAGGTACACTGTTTATTCAGAGGCCACACGTCCACTGGTCGCAAGCATCCTACTTTTTTGTGCCAGGTGCCCTCAGAAACCACGATTTCTACATTTCATCATCCCCCCCCCCGTCCATCACTCAGGACAACATTGTTCGTATTTCCCGGGCCCACAATGGTCGCTGAGGTACCCTAAAACAATTATCCCGTTCGTGTTCCTCGTAATTCAAAGACAATTCTCATTTCAAATGCAACAGTGTCATCGAGATGAAAGTTTCGTATACAAACACCCAAACGTTGGAATGTCCCGAAGGGGCTGTTACCCCCCCCCCCCACCGACAAGTCCGTTTTCTTCTTCATCATCGCCGTCATTCCCTAACTGTCAAACTTGACTCCTTTCAATTTATTTCAAGGGTGGAGGGGGGGATATGCTTCCGAACGGGTCACTAAAAGTTTAGAACAAGAAGCTATTTAGATAGTGCTCAATATCGGTGATGGATTAGATCCTACCCCGCATCACCTTCCAACCCCTTTAGTACACATACTTCATCTTTATTCGTCCATTAAATAGGGGCACTGTAGGTCGTTAAAAAATAGATTTTATCACAAAAAAGGTGACCCTACCTATTCTACAAATAGTCTTTTTTACTTTGAAACTAGGCACAATGAGTCATTTAGAAGTTTGGTAAAGGATCGGATGGAAAAAGAAGGAAAAAAAAGGATATAGGAGTGGCGTAATAATAGGCTGGCCATATGGTTCCTTGATGTACCAGAAATATTTATTCTTCGCGCCTACAACACCCACCCCCCTCTTCATCATCTCTCACCACCACAAAAAGGACTTCTAAAGGTATATCACTCGTCTAGTTAATATTCCTTATTAGACGTTAACACTTGAAAACCGAGGAAGGCAGTGGAGAATCCCATTTCTTTAGATGTGAACGAGAGAACTCCTAGCCATACGCGTGGGCGATGGGACTTACGGCCAATGAGAAAAAAATAAAATAAAAAAGAAACAAAAAAAAGGTGAAAGACTGTTGACATTTCTGGGATACCTGTTCCTTTATAAGAACATCCCCGAAGGTGAGAAATAAAACCCGGGGCGTTTTGGTGTGTTTTTTTTTTGTATACGTTGACGCTCCCCTACTGCGTTTTTTATGATCAATTCAAAAAGTTTTTAATGCGTGAAGAAATTATTGTCGTAAGGGGAGGAAGGGATTAGAAGGGCTCCGCTGAAAAAACAAATTGCCAATCCGAACAGACGAAATAAATGTCATGGAATGGCGACCGTCCGAGTTTTTCGTGATCAAACCAAATTTATCACAAACTTGGTGGTGTGGGGGGGGGGGAAGGAGAGAGTGAGAACTCAGCGTGACAAATAGCGTTTAATTCCTAGGGCCCAGAGTACTAATTTGTCACGTAAATAAATCCGTATTAATAGAGACAACAAATCAAGAAAAAGATGCGGGAGAGAGAGAGAGAGAGAGTGAGACAGGCGTGTATACCTTTAAGCCTGCTCAACGTCAAGTACGACGATTACTTAACTTTTAATTGAAACACCAAACGGATCAATGCCCCCCCCCTTCTCTCTCATAATTGTTGAAACATTGTCACTCGACCTCCGGCCACCTCAGGCATTCCCTTCGCTAAGATTTATTGGTCTGTCCGAGACTGTGCGCATCAGGTGTCAATTCTAATTGAAGTTAGAGGTATTATGGAGGGGAAGGATGAAGTCTTTTTTTTATCGTCTAAACTTGATTGAAATGACAGTAAAACAGAAAAATGTATTAAAAGGGGCAAAGAGAACACAATGGAAGTTGATTAAAGCCTCGGAGATGCCGCCTTTGGCGCACAAAAAGTTACCATGTCGTGGTTTATGACAGTTTCACGCGCTGTTTCCTGAGACAACACCCTCTAAAAAGGAATTCCCATTTAAGGGAAAGCTTTCTTGAAAGAAACAATTTTCAGCAGATTGCTTTTTGCTTTTAAAAGCCTTTCAAGGAAGACAGAAAACAACAAGTGTAGAACACGCACGATTAATATCATGTAAATTTTAGGGCTGTTGAAACGAAGCGTCTTTCAATAAACACGCATTTTTTAAAAGAAATTCCCCCTGTTTCTCTGCCCATAATCAACAGGTTATTCATGAAAAAAACAAAAAAAAATGTTCAGATTGAGTTGTTGTGTATTTTTACCTGACAAAATAGCTCGAGCGAAATCCAAGTTGTGAAGATTCAAAGCCAGCGGTGGAAGAACCAAGCGGCCGCCGCCGTCATAAGCAAAAATTTTCGTATCACCCGGCCGAAGGGATTTCGGTGGAGGCGGCAGACGGCCGCCAATGGCCGAACCGTCGTGTTTTTTCAAAACTCCAATCGGTACCAGGTGGCCACCGTCAGTCGGGTCGACGCGAGCCGTTAAAACGACGGCGGCGGATTTCAAAAGAGCCACATCCGTTGGTCCGAGTAGAAGGGTTGAAGTGATTTGAAGGTGCGCGAATAACAAAACTAGGAAATGTACGACACAGGCGTTGTGAATCGCAGTGAAAAGCGAGCCCATAACTTTTTTTTTTTTTAACGGTTGGATTAAGCCGAGACGGAGACGCGAGAAAGACTAAAAAGACTTCATCAAAGGCGAGTGTGTAGGTACGAGCGTACGGCTTTCTTGACGCCCACGTGGGTTCCAGGTTTTTTAGTAAACTTTGGAATTATAATAAAATGACAGGGCGCGTTGTGTGGTAGACCACCATTTTAAACAATTTCAATAATGTTTCCCATTTTTTATTATCACCTCAAACACGACAGAAAACCTCTAATGAATGACGATAAATAAAGATGTTCTACACTGCCGATAAAACAGTCCAAACTAGAAAACTTTACACAAAGTCCTAATTTAAGCCATTGTTAATTCATTCGAATTAAAGCTAACTTATTAGGGCCCACACCCACCCCCCGCCACATCGCCAGCAAAACGCCACTCCTCTCTTTTTTAAGACAGAGCATCCCAACTCGCAGATTATACAGGCCGTAAAATGTTTGTGCTACTAAAACATTTAATCCCCTCTCTTCCCCAAAGGATACACAAGTAGAAAAAAAAAATAATAATAATAAAGGGCCCTGTTAGAATAGCAGCCATAAACAGTTTGCGCCAAGGCTGATCATTCAAATAAAAAAAGAAATGAGAGCGATTATAAATTTTGAAACGACAATTTTTGAATTTAACGACATCCACTTCGGGTTTAACGGGAGTCTTTTTGAGTGAGAGACGGGTCACGGTAGAGGGGCAGGGGTGTTAAAAGGGTCGTAAAGAATGACAAAATTGAAGTGAGGAGTATTATCGCGAGATTTTATTAAAAACCGGTTCAACGACTTGAAAACTGTGTGAGATTGTAGTAGGGGGGGGGGGGTATTTTTACTTATAACCGCGTGCAGCGACATTGAACGCGCTAAAGAACTGTACTCGCGAAGACATTTTTCAAGATTTCTAACGTGGCTGCACATGGGCGGATAAAAGTTCAGATAAAACGCCAATAGTTGTGACTAAAATTGCGAAAACGGAAAAAGTGTTCGTTGTTCGTTCATGTCTAAAATTGAGACAAAGTGCTTATTCGCGGCACAAATTGAGAAAACTCGATCGTTCGTAGATGGAATGGAGAAAACGTCGATCCCCGGTATCTGGGCGCTACTTCGTATAAGTCTGAAATAGAGAAAGAAAGCTAATTTACGGACAAAAAAAATATTGAAAATATTGAAAAATATTGAAAAAAATTGAAATTGAAAATAATAAAAATATGAAATTGATAATATTGAAAATTGAAAAATATTGAAAAAAATTGGAAAAAATTGAAAATATATTGAAAATATTGACGGAAAAAAATATTATGAAAAAGCGCTAACTTTCGGATAAAATGGACCAACCCCGCTAATTTGCATGAAAATTGGGAAAAGTTCTAATTTACCAAAAAAAATTAGGGCGTGAAAAAAGGGTTCTTAGTACCCTGTTGGACGAGTCCGCGATCCGCGAATAAATGCTAATGATATTCGTCCCTAAAATAGAGAAAAACGCTAATTCATTGCTAACATTAAGTAAACATGCTAATTAGCGGCTAAAATTTTAAAAAGCACTGATTCGCTGATAAGTAAAATTGCGAACGTTGCTTCATGGCTGAAATTGAGGAGAAACCCTAATTCCCAGCCGAAACTGAGAAATTCGCTGAATTGTGACTAAAATTTACAAATAGCTTGCTAATTAACGGCTAAAATTGAGAAAAGGGGATCGTTCGCAGCTGGAATTGAGAAAACGCTAATTCGTAGTTTCTGGAGCTCACCTCGAGGTTGAAATTGTGGTAAAGAGCTAACGAGCGGCTAATATTGAGAAAAATTGCTAATTTGCGGATAACATTGAGGGCATGAAAAAGGAACTTGGTTTTCTGTTGGACACGTTCGTGGATGAAAGTCCATACAATTCTAATGATATTTGCGGCACCTCAACAAATCAACATATTGTACTTCTGGACTAACTCTCAAGAAAACGACAAAAATTGCCTATTCACAGGTAAAATTGAGAAATAACACTATTGCGTCTATGGACCCCTTTACTTTTTTTACTTGTTTTGATTTCCGAGAAAAAATTGCTCCCCAGGTGGGATTCGAACCCACGACCTCCTAGTTTCGCGCCAGATGCTCTAACCAACTGAGCTATCCAGGGAGTCCACTGCACCTATCGGGTCAGTGCATGTATTACGCCGCTTTTTCTTTTGTCCGGAGAATGGGTCTTCTAAATTCAATTAATTCATATTTTCCATGTTATTTTCGAGTCGATAAAAATCAGCCCCAAGTCCGTGGGCTGATTACTTCTCGAGTTATGGCATAATTTGTACGAAAAAATGTTGTTTTCGCGCTACCTGCATCGTAAGTTGCCCATTACGATAACATGATTACTCCAGTAAGTTTGATTTTTCCTAACCTGGCACTTTATAGCTTCAGTTTTTTGAAAACTGTACAGTAAAGGTTTGAAACTGACATGAAAAGTTTTTTACATGCCAGTTTTCCATAACCTTGTGCAACCTTTGTTGAAATTTTATCACCTCATCCGTGATTATACAGATATCTTATGACGTGGTTTTTTTTTTGTCAAAAGAATAAAACTGGGTAACATTCGACGACGGTTGCGCGAAAAATAACGTGTATCACTCGACTATTAAGTGGTATTACCCGCTCGCTTTTAATTAGTGGCCTCGGCAAGCCTCGTCAGCCAAACAAAAACTCGCAGGTAATGCACCACCATGTAATGTAATCTACTTAATGCTTAATGTAATCTGCTTAATGTAATCTGCTTAATGTAATCTACTATTTTGGCTTGATTTAGTTTATTAAAATCCTTACGCCCCACATTTAGTGATGAAGTCGTTGTATTGTTGAAACCCCTAGTTTGCGCAATATTTATTGTACGTGTATGGCCTCTCAAAAAAACTCTTATTATTTTATTGCCGTAAGACGGCCAAATTCCAAGCAATAAACAGTTTCGTTGTTTTTTTTTGTTTTTGTTTTGTTTTTTTTGTTTTTTTTTGTTTTTGTTTTTTTTTTGTCAATTTTATCCGAGGAGCAGTGAAACTCACGGTTTTTTCACATTTCTATGAACGGAAAAGCCAAAAACCAAGATTTATAGGAGCTTCATAGTCACGAAACATTTTAACCCTTTTGGATTCAGGGGCGGACCGGGGTATCGAGGTGCAGGAGGGGTCTGGGGTCTTGAATAAGGGGGCGCCGGTTGAATGAGCTTCAGTTTGCGACTGATAACGCAGTGGCGTAGAATTGGAGGCCATATATATAGGTTGGAGAAATATAGCCATAAATTGGCGATTTTTCTCAATTTTAACCTCAAAGTGCCTTCAGAAACCGCGAATTGGCGTATTTTCAATTTTTGATGCAAATTGACATTTTTCACAATTTCAGCGACGAATTAGTGATTTTCCTCGCGAATTCCTCCCGCGAATTGTCGATTTTTCTTAATTTTAGCAGCGTAGTAGCGTTTCTAACCCGTGAATTAGCCAATTTTCTCAATTTTAGCCACAAATTGGCGTTTTTCGGAATTTTAGCTGCAAATCGGCTTATTTTATCCATTTTTAGCCGCACATTAGCTTCTTTTTTTTCATTTTACCACCGCGAAATTTTTTGTTACTTTTAGCTATAGATCAGCGCTTTTTTTCAGTTCAAGCTATGAATCAGAAGTGTTTTTTAGCCATGAATTTGCCGTTTTTCTCAATTTTAGCCACTTTGCCATCAGAAGGCACGAAGGCGAGAATTTAAGTTAGAAATTTTACCACAATTTTGTCCGCGAATTGTAAGTTTAGCCGCAAACTGGCACTTTTTCTCAATCATAGCAGCGCAGTAGCGCTTCTAGCCCGTGAATTCGCGAATTTTCTCAATGTTAGCCACGAATTGGCGTATTCCGCAATTTTAGCTGCATATTAGCCATTTTTTCCATTTTATGTATTTAAGGGGGGGTTTCAGGCGTGTTTCCTCGACCCCTTCCCAGTGACCCCTCGCCCAAACTTCGCACATAAATTTTGGCTTCATTTCTGCATCAATGTTCGATTTCAACGTCTCATTTTAATCTTCAGGAAGTTATACAGTGACGTTAGATCTTGCTTTTCCAGATTTCATCCCTGAAATTACCTTAAATCACATTCAAATTATAAAGTGCTTTGGGGTTATTTTAGGGATAAAATTTGAAAAAGCAAGATCTAACGTCACTGTAGAACTTCCTGAAGATTGAAATTAGACTTTGAAATCGAATATTGGTGCAGAAATTGAGCCAAAATTTATGTGCGAAGTTTAGGCGGGATCGACTGGGAAGGGGTCGAGAAAACCCGCCTGAAACCCCGCCTTAAGTTAGAAATTATACCACAATTTTGTCCACGAATTGGTAAGCACAGATATTCGGTTTTTAATATATTATTTATGATAATCTGACGATGGTCTGAGAGGGGCGCGGAGGTGGTTTGGACACCCACCCCTCCCGGGCCAGTCCGCCACTGTTCGGATTTCTTGGTTTTACCCGCGGAACAGCCAAAATGTTAGCCCAGAAATTATTGTCAAACTCACCCCCCCCCCTCTCGCTTTCAATCACAGAGCTCACGTGTTTATTCTCTTCTCTTCTCTTCTGTGGAGCAGTGCAACTCGCAGGGTTTTCTTGCGCGGGTTGAGGTGATATTAATACTTTTTTGTTTGGAATTTTGTCACAGAATTGCCTAATTCACCCCTCTCCCACGCGGTCGTTATTATTTTATCAGCAAGACAGGCGAACTCACGTTTTTTTCTCAAATTTAATGCGCAGTACAGTCAAACAAGCCAATTTATTTTGGAATTTCAACCACAAACTGCCAAACTCAACATTTTAGATGAATTAAGTATAGGCCTTTCAAAGTTTAAAATTTAAGGATCTCACAAATTCCTTTGTCATCGCACTTGGGCTCCTTTCTAGGAGAGCTTTCCTTTACGTCTTGCTCTTGTCACTGAAGCCCAAAACCCACCGAGCCCCCTTCCGACACCCGATCACCCCTCACTATCCAACACAGTGTCATGTGTCTACGTTTTAAATGTCGAAATTTCCCCCATCTGTTCATACCTGCGTTGATGTCTCACTCTCACACTCAAAATAGAATTTACCGAAGTCATGGACGCGTCAGCTAAGAAAATCTGATCTTGCAAATTCTGCGATGGCCTTAATTTGATTTAATAACCTTTTTTTTCATTCTAAATTCGCAAATAGGACTTTTGAAAGCCAATTTTGAGGAAATCCCGCATGATGCTCTTCCCAAGAGTTTTTCTATTTATTTCATACCTCCCATGGACCCATTTGAACTCACACGTCATGACCAGCACTAGCGCTTTCCTTGTATTATTTCATTTATGCATATCCCACATCGACTGCGTTTCATACAAATCACTTTTTGAACGATCTTCACTCGGCACGAGGTGCTGGTTCACAGTCCCTCGCTCTTTTTCATACTCGTGAGCGAATATCGCTGATTCTACCTTCCTCAAAACGATTTTCTTCCTCCTCGCCAATTTGATCCAATTCTTATTCTTTTTCGCTCGATTCTCATTGAAAGTGTCGTCATTCCCGTTGAGTTTCTTCAGGCACGTCAACGTTCTGACCCATTTCTTCAAGCCGTCGGTCCATTTTTGCCCCGGTCTTTGATTTTCTTCTATCAAAAATCCTGGTTTAACCATTTGAGTCATGGTTTTTTGAAAAAGTTCGTGACTCGCTAGTAGCTTCCTTCTAAATTCGTTAATCATTTCCCTGTTGAGTCTTAAAAAGCAAACAAATAGTTCACAAAATGACAAAGGTTCCCTCTACTCAAGGTGTGAAATCTTTCACCTCGTCTTTTTGTCCTCTTTTTTCAGCATCGATCTGAAACGATCTGGCAACCATTCAGACTCAATGTTTTTAACGTGAAGTACAGTGTAGGCCTGTTTCAAACTGGTCTGACTTTCTCGTTTGTCCTTTTTATATTCTTCCTTATCTGACTGAGAAAAACCTCCGGTTTAATGTTCTCGTACTCAATTTCGCATTGTTGTCGCGAACCTTTTTCGGTCTATCAATAATTAAGAAAAGGCGATTCTTCTTCCAAACAGTTTTACAAACGATGCACTGTTGACAGAACATGACAAGGCCGGGTATAAGGCAGGCGGTAAAGCAAGCGAGTTGAAGCCAGAGAAACCAGCGGAAAATGTTAACTGACAACACAAAGATGATCGCGTAGTTACAGGCCCCTTTGGACCCGAGTTTTAGAAACACTAACCCAAAGTAAACGTCCGAGTGCAATGTCGCGTGTCCAATCTGTCGACAAGTTCGTCCCAACTGTTCAATTCTGGGAGAAGAATTTGTCTTAGACTTTCGTATTTAAATAATAAAATCGCCGGTTCTAGGCCATTTTCTTTAGCAAGGTCGATCCAAGCTTCCAAAAGTTCGAGCCTTTTAAAACAAAACAAAAAAATGTATTTGACGATTGGTAGGGGATCGGTGGGTTGGAGGGACGCGGGTGTTTACTTTAATTGGTTGAATGAATTTGTATCAATCGCATCGAGGCCAATTTGAGTTTCATTCAAATAAGTTTTTATCCCGTCAGATTCGTTCCCAAGAAGCATTTATGAAATAAATCGAATGTTTTGTTGCGGCGTCAAAATAAAACATGAAGGAATTGAAAAAGTGGGTCTGTGAAACCGATAGGATTTGCTTCTGGTTGATAGCTAAAAATCGACGAATAATTGACGGACATTTTTCAAGTGCCCATAATGCTCGTTTAAGGAGTGAATCCACTGACCGTCTGCTGTCAACATACCCCCCCCCCCCACAACGCCGGAATTCCTCAACGCGCGTATTCCCGACGACTAGTGAAACCACTAAGCCTGCAAGGCTCAAGCTCTCAGGATGAATTGGACCCGCAGTACACGTCCGTACGACCGTACGGTATCGAACCTTACGGTATCATGAACCTTAAGAGTTTAGACTGAATAATCCAAACGCCAAGGATGATCTCACAATAATTTCACAAGGGTTTAATTTTTTTATCGCTCTCCAATCCCGAAAACGCTAAATGCCTCCCACAATAGCGCCCTAGATAAACAGCCTTAAAATTGCAACATTTTGGTGGCTAATACCAGCGAAATTGGGAGTGTCCCGCCTGAAATCCACGATATTGCACGTTTTACGTCTTAATTTCGTGAATTTTAAAGTCTTGGGCATTTTTCCAAGGGGCTGTGGATATCGGGGTATGACAGCGCACAAAGTCTGGCAAATATAGCGACGAAATTACATCTCTAGGAGATACAAATCTGCGAAAATGCAAGTTACGGGACCCCTAAAAATTAATCATAAAGTTCCTGGTCGTAATTTAGCGAATCTGAAAGCTTCGAGATTTGTTTCTTAGTGACCACGCAGAACCCGGGCTAGCCGGCTAGCACGCCAGCGCTCTGACGAATAGCCACAAAGACCCGACATTTTTTTAGGTCAATATCCGTGAAATTGGTAGTTTTCTGACTGAATATAGTCGATAAAGCAAGTTCCAGGGCTTATAATTTTAAGCTAAACTGCTAGTTTGATGCCCTTTGCCTGATGGGCCTGATGCCGGCCCCTAATGCGCCTATAGCCTCGCAAATAGTCCTGTAATTGCAAACGTTAAGCGCTAAACATTGAGTGTGAAAGTTTGGGTCCTAAATTGAGCAAAATTAGAAGTTTCTTGGTTGAAAATATCGGCAAATTTGACAGTTTCTGGTCTTTGCATCTTAATTTTGGTGAAATTGCAACTTTGGGGTCATAAATTAAAGCAAAATAGTACGTGGCAGTGGTTACTTGCGCAGTGGATCTGTCTGTTGGCCTCAACAGAGCCCATAGCCTGACGATTAGTACCTACGAGTATGGAAGTTTCTTGGTCATTGTCCATGAAATTGCAAGTTTCGGGTCCTACTTGCAAATAAATGGCATGTTTCGAAGCTAAAAATCGCTGAAAGTGTAAATTATCTATTGTTTTTCAATTTATTAGCTCAGACTCCGCGGGCAAGCCGGTCAGGACGGACAGCGGCGTGGCGTCGTAGGCTGATAAGGCTCAATGCATACAAAACTGCAACTGTTGTTCAATATTCGCGACAATAAGCGAGTTTCTTACGTGTTAATTTCGGGAAAATTGTGAGTTTCGACCCTTTTTCTAGTGAATTTGGACCCTGGGTTTGGCAGGATCAACTGCGAAAATACCAACCCTGGTGAATATAGCCGTGTAATTTAGAGATAAATGTTTTTGAGTTTGTAATTTCAGGTCCTTTTGAGCAACCAAATCACAAAGTTTCCTTGCTGAATATCCACGAAAATGAAAGTTTTGGGACCTGATTTTTACCAAAATTGCAAGTTTAGGTCCTTAGTTTTAGCAAACATTGCAAAAATGTGACCTTTTTTGCCGGCAGTGGATCCAACTGGTTATCCGTCTCCATCGCTAAATATCCGCAGCAGTGCGATTTTCGGGTCTTAGTTCCTGCAAATATGCTAGATTCAGTTGTTAATTTAGGCAAAATTGCAAGTTCGGGGGCATTTTTTGTGGCTGTGAAATTTAGGCCAGCTTGCCCCCAAAAACTGGGAGAAAATGCCCACGAGGTTAAAAGTTTCCTGGATGAATAATATCCACGCAATTGCAAGTTTCAGGCCTTTATTTTGGATAATCTGCGAATTTCAATATTTTATCCGGGAATAAGCGAGTACTCACCGTATCAGCCGTAAATCAGCGGATTTCCACAAATGCATCCGTTTTTTCTCAATTTTTGTCGCAAAATTGCGCTTTTTCTCAATTTCAGCCATTAATTTTTCTTTATTTGAGCCGCTAAATATTTCTTAATGTAGTGTAAGCCACTAACTTCGGATTTTACTCAGTTTTAGCCGCTAATTGCCGCTTTCACTCAATGTTAGCCGTGAATTACCGCTTTTATTCTATTTTGCTCCGAATTAACAATACGCCATGAATAAGCGTTTCTCCACTTCTTAAAAAAGCAAATTATCGTTTTTTTTCAATTTTTCCTTTGAAATAGCGTTTTATTTCAATTTCAGTCGCAAATTTTTTTCTTGATTTTCTTGCGAATCATTTCTTAATTTAATCCGCGAATTGCTGATTATACTCAATTTTAGCCGCGAAATACCACTTATACTCAATTATATTTCAGAACTAGGGCTTTTTGTCACTTTAAGCCACAAAAGTTTCTACATTTTAGCCGAAAAGTATTTATTAATGTATAGAAAGCCCCTAATTACGTATTTTACTGAATTTTAGCCGCTTTTATTGCCGCTTTAACTCAATTGTTGCCAAAATTAGCGGATTTTCTCAAATACATCCGCAAATTGGCGTTTCTCTCCATAATAGCCATTAACGAACGTATTCTCTCAATTTGTGCTCCAAAAGAGCTTTTACTCGATTTTAGCCATGAATTAACGCTTATTTTTCTCCAATTCGTCCCAATTTTAGCCGGAATCAGCAGGTTTTTGCAGCTTCAGCCGTAAATTATGAGGTTTGCTAATGGTGGATTTCACCACCTCGACTTAAGGTCTGTCTTAACTAAGCCGAACCTTGTTTACATAAAATTCAATGCCTATTTTCCCTTTAAGTCCAACTTAAGGCTAATCCGAACCTTAAGCCGAGGCGGTGAGATCCACCATAAATAATATACCCACGAACGTTTATTCTTAATTGTGTAGTAGCACATTAGCGCCTTTTCTCGATTTTAGCCAGGAATTAGCGGTTTTTTGCTCACTTTTTAGCAATGTGAATTCGTACTTTGTTTCCATTTTTGTCGTAATTGTAGTTTTTTCATAATTCTTGTCGCAAATTATTTCTCATTTTAGCCGCTTATTACCACTTTTCCTCAATTTTAGCTGTAACTTGGCAGATTTTTTCAAATTGATCCACGAATTGCTATTTTTCTCCATTCTAGTGGCGAATGAACGCAATTTTATTCAGCCGTGAATTAATTACTGCTTTATTTTATCAATTTATGCCTCGAATTACAGCATTTATCGGTGAATTGGCCTTCTTCTCGAATGAGCGCTTGATGAACTCAATTTTAGCCGGAAAACAGCAGATTTTGCACTTTTATTCTTGAGAATTAGCGATTTTTCTCAATTTTAGTCAAAAAGTGGCTTTGAGAAATTATGAATTGGCGATTTTTCAGTATTAGCCGTGCCTGTTGAGTGGTTGATCCAAGGACGGATCTGGATGGAGCCTCTCACAGGGAGGGGGGTAACGGAAACCCCTCCCTCTCACACAGTACGTCCCCTTCACATGCCCTCCCAACCCCTCCACGATGTTTAGAGTTATTTGACCAGATTCAGGGGGGGGGGGAATTTTGGGCCCTTAGATCAGCCAAAGGGTTGATCACTGTTTTTTTCTTTTAATTTTATATTCGCGAATCAGCATTTTTCTTAGTTATAGGGTTCATTTACTTTTTCCTTTGCTATGAATGAGCGCTTTTCCGCTATTTTAGCCGCATCGTCATGAACGCCTTTTCTAAACTTTTTGCCGCGTATTTGCTCCAAGATTAGTGCACTAGCGCTTTTTCTCAATTTGATCCACCTATTAAGAGCCTATAGAAGCTAAATGGCGTCAGCGTTTTTCATTTCTCCATTTCAGCGTGAACTTGTCTTCAGCTGTTTACTATCTCTAATTGGTCTATTTTTCTTGGTACAAATGGCAACTGAGCGTTTGTTTTCAATATTAACCCTGAATCAACGCTTTTTATAACCTAAAAATCCAAAATGTTCCATCTTTAAGTTGAATCGGCGGTGGCCGGGGAGCAGGTCCGCCCCCTAATCCTTTTAGACCAAGAGCCAGCGACGTAAAAAGTGCAACCATTTGCATACTTTTCTTACCCAGCGCATAAAATCGAGAATAATTCCCCAATAGTGGGAAAAATTGTCTGCCTCCATTTGGACGTGACGAAACCGCAGTGGCAGACGGCATCAAAGATTCACTTCTGGGGAGAAGTAACACAAATTCCGATCATACGGCAAAGACGTTCTATTCACGTGATTACGCATTGAAAAATACGGGGAAATCCATATTAAATTTAATGCTATCACGTTTTATGGAGTCGAGCCAATGGCAAAGTCGTGAAAGCTTAAAACCCTCTAATTTGAAGTATCGGTTTTCGGTGCCAGGGTACTGTTTTCTGGGGGAAAATAGGATGAGAAATCTGAAAAAAATATTTTAAAAAATCTATGTAGAACAGTTTTATGCTATAGTAGAAAAGCAGTGTCACTTCAGGTAAGAACACACCCCAAAAAATGTTTTAGGCTGCAGTGTGTGTAAAATTATGGTTACTTTCACCACGAAATATGAAAATTCATAATACGCATTTTCCATGCGCCGTAAATCAGAGTACAGCCGATGGGATCTTTCAAAATGCATCGAATAAAAAAAAAAGGATTCGATACTAGAATTTTTCGTCCCTCTTCTTCAAATAGGCCCCGTATACCCTGACACCGACAAGCAGTACTTCAAATCAAAGGGGTTTTCGACTTTTCCTTTGCCACGCAGCCGCAGGACCCGTGAGCATGAAACGTAATATTCATTTCCCAATATTTTCCAATGCGTTATCACGAGAATAAAACGTCTTTGCCGTCTGGCCGGAATTTTTGTTACTTCTCCCCACAAGTGAATCTTTGATGCCGTCTGCCACCGGTTTCGTCACGTCCAAATGGAGGCAGACAATTTTTCCCACTATTGGGGAATTATTCTCGATTTTATGCGCTGGGTAACAAAAGTATGCAAATGGTTGCACTTTTTACGTCGCTGGCTGTTGGTCTATTTCGTCACCACGCTATACCGCAAAACACCGATTTCGTGAGGGTTTGTCGTTTAAAAAATCCCAAATTTGCGTGTTAGGTTCTTCGGAAATCCAATTTCGTTGGGTTTAGTAAATTGAAAAACTCCATGGGGGGGGGGGGGTTAGTCACTGAATAAACCAATTTCACGGGGTTTAGTATTTAAGTAAATAATTATTTCGTGTATTCAGCTCTATGAAAGGTCAAGTTTTGCGGGTACGGACTATTACAAATCTATTTATTGAGTATTGCACCGTCGAAAACATCAATTTCGCTGTTCCGGCTCTGGAGGGCGCGTCTTTTGGCTAAATGTGGTGAAAATTTACGATTTCCAAGAAGAGAGATGCATCAAAAATGCGACGCCTATGCATAGAAACTTCTAGGGAGTACTAGGGTTCTAGGGAGAACGCTGTTTTTGCGCTGCACGGAGGACTTCAACCCGCGGTTTCTTTCACGGAATATCTGCGACAAATCTGCTTGATAGACGCCACTCAGCTAACTTCCCAATATTCCCATCAAACAAAAGCCTCCAATCTCTTCCTCGCCGCTCTTATGCAACGCTTTCATTAGCAGTTTTCAAGCTGGCTAGCAATTCTGATTGTTTCTGGGGTTAAAGTATACAACTGGATGAGGCGATGAACTGATGGTTTCTGTATTCTGCGTCTGATGAGTTACTTCAATTATTTCATTGAATAAAATAATCATTTGTTTTAGCAAAATCGTCAAAATAGATGTAACCTTTTTTATTAGGTTTATTATAGTAGATTAGTAGTATCTAGATAGCAAGTAGTTAGTAGGTATAGAGTAGCTCTAGCAGAATGAAATCTTCCACTACTCGACACCATGGGCCAACAGTAAAAGATTTCTGTTTAAGTCGCCTAAGACCAGAACAGAGAAAGACACGGAAGGCGAAAGTCATGGAACTTGAGCGACAATGCATTTTAGTACGCCTTCACTACTCTTATTGACCCTTCAGCGTCAATTTTGATATGTATATATATTAAACAGGAATGCGTCAAGGAAAAAGCGAGACAACTAAAAACCGATCACGAAGGCTGGAGAGGATGGACCGAAGTCAAACAAGCTCTGGGCTCTTCAACCATATCGACGGAGTCAGTTTCGGAGGTATTCGCCGGATCCGACGACAGTGATGGTTCTTGTGGAATTGTCCGATCCGACTGTGAGGGGATTGTCGAGTGGGGGTAATGATTCCAAAAACTTAAAACAGTTTATTCCCCGTCCCCCTCCTCACACAGATACATTGTTTGGAGATGAGCTCGTTCCCATTGAACGACTTCCTGATGTTGAAACACCGTCCAATGAGTCCTCCAATTATACATTTCTGTTCGACGATGACGTGCGGAGCTTGTCACTCAGTTCGAGAAGATCCAAACCTCGCTTCACTCGCTTGTCGCCTCAAGGAAAATATTACGTAAGGGGGGGGGGGTGTTAGCGTTTTTTAAAGGATTTGACGCGTTCACTTTTTGTTGCAGTACTTGGAGGATACATCCGACCCACAGTTGACCATGCCAATCGATAGAACTGTCGTGTCAGAATTGAAACACTCGTACATTAGCGACCAAACCACGATGAATGACCTCATGGTGGAAATTGGCTCCACGAAAGAGTATTTTATACCGAATTATCAGTGCCGTCTCAAATGGCAAGGGCTCGACGGGCCCCGATCCCAAAGAGGCCTATGTTTAACATTTTGGGCGTTCCATGGAGCTCTAATGCTATTTTCTGGGGTCGTAGGGGATGGTCAGTTCAAGCCTCGGTAGTCGCCTAATATTGGTGGGGGGGGGGGCTATAACTGCTACTCTGAATCAGGGGCGCAAGTTCTTTCGGGTAAAATGGGCACTCAAGTACTTTTTACGCACTGTCCTCCTCCACCCCTTGCCCGAATAATAACATAGAGGCGGCACTCGTAATATTGAAGCAAGAAATCTGTTTGCATCTAATACGCTTAGCACGTATTGTTTATCTGTTTAGACAACTCAGATTTAGAAGATCTTCTTCTCTGGCGGCCAAACATCGTATGTACTTCGGTATCATCAGTAGAGAACCGCAAGAAATAGAATCGTACTGGCCTGGACGAAAGAAAATTAGTAAAAATGAAGCAGATAGTCGCCGAGTAAGGGAGCTTCCCTCCCACACACCGTGCAGCCCTCAGTTAATCCATCGAGAGGACAATTTTTAAAGATCGTAAGACGGTTCTCACGATGGGCCGTGAAGCGCGGACTGAGAAGCGTCGCTATCGATCACGAGTGTCTCAATGAACTTTTTCAACTTCAAAATTCAGACAGTCCGGCCGTTTGTTCCTTGAGAGCTGACCTTCAAGAATTGTTGAGCGTTCCGGACGAAATACCGGGCTGTCCGGCCGAGGTTAATTATAATAATTCGGGCTTTTTTTTTCCCGGGAAAAATCGTTGTAAACTTTTAGTTTTTGTTTTATAGCTGAAAGGAAGAGCCGCCGTGTACCGTCAAGTGCTCTACGATCAAATGTATTACGAGCGCAAAAACCCGGAAAATTATTTTTTGAGTAAAGACCCGCGATCCCGTAAAAAGCCCGATAAGTCGCCCGTTGATCGCTGGTTCGGTGCGACTACCATACCGCCAGATCTTTTCGATTCAAGCGCACTGTTAGAGCCGTTAATTGTTGAATTCCCGACGTAGGACCTCCCCCCCCCCAACCCGTTTTCAAAACCATCTAACTGCTCCCCTCCCTGCAGCGTGGTCGAAAATTTCGTGTCATGGATACTGGAAACACCGGAAGTTCGAGTGCCGAAATATTTGGTCAAGACCGGTCTCGTCACCAAGGTTTTGGAAAAAATGGATACGAGTACGAAATTTCCGACGAAGCGTCGGCTTAAGGCGAAGAATCGAGCGCGACGACGAATCGTTTCTAAAATCATGAAAGCAGAGAAGCTATTTTATGACACTTACGTTCCAAGATTGAGTGAAATCTACGACCAGACCGTGGAGGAGAGTTATCACACAAATAATGATTAATTTTTGTAGAAATAATAATAGAATATTTTAAATTTTTTACAAACATCGTAACATAAATGAACGATTAGGGAGACGAGGGACTAAATACTCACGCATCAACTCACAGGATCATTACACAATGAATTAATGAAGGAGGAACCGTTAATTATTTTGGTAGTTGCTATAATTATTTCCACGTTGCCTGTCAAGTCAAAATAAATAATAAGAAAAAATTACCAAATCGGAAATGTTTCAAACTTACGATCTTTATTTGAAGCCAAGAATCGTAAAGCGGCGATTTCGGAATACGTGCACCCTCCCAGGAAAAACACTAGAATGACGGGCGGCGAATCGTTCTGAGTAATCGCTGAGACTTGACTATCAATCGACGACCCTGCAAAGAGACAAACGAACCAAAATTTTAAGGGCGCGTGCCCCCTGAATCCAACAATAGCTTTGACCACATACGTCTCGTCGGATTGACAGAATTAAATTGATGATGGACAGACTGGCCCGGAAGTAGCGGAAGGACGTCGTTCAAACTGGCCCAGCTACCAAAACGGACAAGCCTTTGAACGAGACGAACGCTCAACGGTGCGTAGATGGCGTGAACGTAGCTGAAATCTTTTGGAGACGACTCACTGCCGTCTTCGACGATTAAATTTAAAGTCTTGTTTAAAACTGTGTACCATCGAGTGTTCGTCTTTCAAGAAAAACGCCATAATTAATCAACTAGAACTTAAGAAAATCACCGCTTTTTACCTGGACTTTAAGAATACCAGCGTCTTCCAGTCTCGACAATAACAAAAGGCTATCAAATCCATAAGTTTGAACGATTTCCCTCTTATAGTATTCCAGTACTTTAGGTTTAAGTCCACTATTCGTAGCCGATTGAATACAAATCAGCCTCAAAACCTGCCGAAATTCGCCTAAATTACGGGAAATTATATGAAAAAACACTTACTTACGTTCACCAATGGTTCTTCACGAGCTATGAGATCCTCAACGTACGTTTGAACTTTATCCGAGTCAATGCCCAAAAGCAGTGACTGCTCCAATTTGAGTTTCCCTAGAAAGTCGTCCGTTTCTATAAATTCTTTTATCATTTCGGCGATTTTCACGTCTAATAAAACAAGGGGGAACAATTAAACGCGAGCCGATATTTTTTAAATCAAGCACGCACGGATTCCAAGAGACTCCTTGTTGGCCATAAGCGTCGGTAGCTTGGCGACAAACTGCCTCAGCTTGTCAATGCTTTGGTCCGTGTCTTTTTCCCCCAGTTCGGCGGACAGAACGATCATTTTTTCATTTAACACGGGTCCCACGGCGCTAAAGCTAATGTCTCTGGATGGCAAAACATTCCGTCAGTTGTGTGTGAGTGTAAAAGGCTATAAGAGTGGTACCGAATTTCAGCGTAGAGAGGATCTCCCGAATTGACTACAACTTGTTTTTGACTAGGCATTACTCCGTTGGATTCGTCATTTTGTTCGTCGAATTTTTCCGACGGTAAAATGACGGTATCTGAACCAAACGGTAGACAAAAACATTGTTACAGAACTCGGGTTTAGGGGGGGGGGCAAGAACGTACTGTATTTGATGTTGAAAATCTCGTCAACAAGGCCTTCGTAAGTGAGTTGAGTGAGCAGAGGAGTCAACATGTCGACAGTTCGATCCAATAGAACGAGATGATCGATGAGGGAAACGTTGGGAAAATTATTGGGTTCGTTCGCCAGGCGACGCATGATGTTGTACACTTGAGTCGCGGCGTCACCTTTGCCCGTCACATTCGTAATAGGTCCGTAGATGTTTTGAATCGTCTGGAGGGCTCGAGCGGCTTGGTACAGGGAAGTCGGGTCGTTGAACAGGTACAGATCCTGTTGGAAAAAAAGGGGGAGGGGGAGAATAAATGATGGATCAGAGGTGGCACTGCGTCCGATGGATCCCGATAGTGATGGTGTGTATGTGTGTGTGGGGGGGGGGCTGAGAGTTGGTTTGGATTTTATTTTATTTTTCAATTGTGACCTCGAAGCCTGAGGCTTATTAGAGGCCCAGCCCGTGACTCTAAACTTGCCTCCCTCCTTGATACGTGTGAAAAGGTTACGATGTTATGAGGGGGGGGGGGTCTGTTTTAAATCTGCGAAAATGGTGGCCCCAATGTCCCAAACTGTCATTTCAAACCAGAACAGCTTTGAAAACGGCGATTCTGACCCCTTTTTTTTGCGCGTCTTGCGACGGTTTTATTCGTTCCATCAGACCAGGAGAATAGAACGTTGAATTTATCTCACGATAATTCAGAGTCGATTTTTTTACTTTCAGCGATACTTGGTGATGTGCGGTTAGCCTCAGGTGCATCTCAGGTCACGCACGACCAAGGAGAACGCATCAGGCGTAGAACCCACTTCAATGGGCTCGTTTGGTCTAAAATCCGTTTCAATTTTCGGAAAACCTCGGGATCAACGGTTTCGTCCCATTTTAAATTTGGGCCCTTTTAGGAAAAGCGGCCGAGCTATTTAAAATGAGCGATTTAAAAAGCCATCTTCGGGCCGCACCCGAACGCCCCCCTGAAACCCTAACCCTAAAACGCTTCCAATGGGGCTCTCAGCCCCGAAAATGGAACGTTTTGCTTTCTCGTTAGACTTCGGAGGATTTTTCTCGACTCCAGACGACCATGCGCGCTGTTCTGAAGAAAAGTTTACGGGCAAGTCTTCGGTTAAAATTTAGAAAAAACGCAAACACCAAGGTTCACTCGGACTTTCGACGGCTGGAAATTGAGAAAACGCACTAATATGCCGCTCTTGCAGCAAGACCATAGATAAAGTTGACAAAAAGCGCTCATTTCCCGTTAATGTTCCGCAAAAACACCAATTGAGGCCACTCCGTGGCTAAAGTAGATAAAATTTACCAATTTGTAAGGCGAATAAAACTTGGAAATCACGCTATAGTACAGTTCTTGGGACAAAGTCCAAAGCCAACCCTGGAAAATGAAGAAAAAGCGCTCATTTTCGGCTAAGATTGATAAAAAGCGCTCATAAAGTTTGGTCAAAGCTAATTTCAGACCAAACGTATTTGATAAAAACGCTAATTCACGGTTTTCAAAGCCCTTTTACGGCTAAAATTGAGAAAAAACTAAAATCCACGGCTAAAATAAAGGGAAAACGTTAATTCGCGGCTAAAATTGAGAATGAGAGCCAGAGGCATAGAATTAGGGGGGGGGCGAGGTGGGCCATCGCCCACCCAATATTTCTAATGGGTGGGCAAAGACACCTTTTCGCCCCCCCCCCCATGTACTCACCAGATTTTCACCAATTTCTTCCATCAAACGGTAACCGCCGCGCCGGCTGAAGATGAGCGTTATCGACCATTTTTCAAAATGGTTCGATTTGAGCTGTACGCTGGTTATGAGTCGCTCAGACCGTGCTGAATTGAGAACTGCAGGCGGATAAGGCCAAACAGCCCCTAATAAGGGGGCGTCAGCCAGAGGGGTAAAGTTTTGGGGGTGAGGTGGGCCATCGCCCATCCAATATTCCTATTGGGTGGGCAAAGGCACCTTTTTGTTCCCCCCTCCCCCCAGTATCTTCACCTGATTTTCAACCATTTCTTCCATCAAACGGTGACCGCCATTGAATTGTGTGCTTGGTTTTACTACGGAACTTGCATGGCAGCCACCTTCCTAAAAATAGCTAAACTAGCTATTCTCACAATAAAAACGGCCAAACTGTCACGCCCCAAAACGGCAAAACTGAAGATAGCCCCTTGGGAATAGCTAAGCTGACTATTTCCGCCCTAAAAATAGCGAAGCTGGAAATTTCCACTCTAAAAACAGAAAAAAAACTTACTTCTCGCGCCCTGAAAAGATTATGATTCCCACCCTATCCCCGCTAAATTAACCAATCGCTACTAAAGTGGCCAAAGCGACCATCGAGTGCCAAAAATATGGCGTTGGCTTGACGGACTTCGCGTCCTAAAAATAGCTAAATACAGACTATTAGCGCCCAAAAAGGCAAAATTTACGATTCCCACAATCTAAAAGCGTGCACTGATTCTACATATCCTAAAATTGGCCAAACTGACGATTTGCGCCCTGAAAATGCCTAAACGGATGATTCCTGCCCTGAAAATTACAAAATCAACCATTCGCGCGCCAAGAATGGCCAAACTGAGCATTCACGTCCTATATAAACGGCAAAACTGATTCTACGCAGATGCACCTTAAAAATAACTAAAATGACGATTCGCGCCTTTAAAAAGGCTGAACTGAGTTTGTAGCAAGCAATTAACTGAAATGACAGTTTGCACGATGAAAATGGCCAAAATGGCTATTCACGGCCTAAAATTGACAAAACCAAAAGTTTGCGCGTCAAAAATGGCCAAACAGAGCCTTTAAACTTTGAACATGTCCTAACTGAAGATTCTTGCCCTAAAATAGTTAATAGGCCCTAAAAATGGCATACTCGTACCGGCAATTCACGCTCTAAAAATGTCCAAACAGATCATTCGCACCCTACAGAGGCTAAAGAATGACGATTCACATCGTGAAAATGGCTACTTAACAGACTACGCGTGCGCTATAAAATTACTTGACAGGTTAATCAAGTCATAAAAATAGCTAAACGGACCATTCGTGCCAGGAAAATAGCGAAACTTACCATTCGTGCAATCGTGGGTCACTTGAGCAAACCAATTTCAAGGATTTGGCTTTTTCAAATGGAAACGGGTCTTTGGCTCAGCCAATTTCGCATTCGCATGCTTGGCTCTTTCAGTACTCCAATTCTGACGATCTGGCGTCGTGGATTTTCATGAATCAAAAATCCAATTTTGTGGTGCTGACTTCTTCAAAAACCAAGTTATACGAATTTAAGCTCCTTTGAAAATCATTATTTTGTGGGTTTTGCCATTTCAGAATACCAATTTAATGGTTTTAACAAAATTACAAAACCTAAGGTGTATGCTCCTGAACGATTATTTTGTGAAGATTTTTATTCCAATCCGGGGGCCCCTATGCGGTCACCTACCCTGCCTATCGCTGAAAATGGTCCTGTTTAGAAAACGAGAGGGGTGATCGCTCCATTCGCCCCCTCCTTGTAACCGCCGGTGGATAGAGCATTATCTGACCACTCTGGGCGTTTGAAGAGATGTGGAGTGTCCGGTGAATGCGAATTCCCGACTGTGCCACGCGCTTCTAAATTATGTTTATGTTAAAAAATTGAAATTCTCAGTAAAATGTGGTGCCCCATTTATGAGGGTAAAGCCTGCGCCACCCCCCCCCCCCTCATACACAACGCCACTGCTAGGATAGCTACGTTTTTGAGGCGTAAGACAGGAGGATGGTGCCAATTTTTGGACGCTCTGATGAACAAAAATTTACCTTAAAAGTATGATCGACTTCCATCGACATCAAATCGTAGTCAAAAGGAAATATGTCAATTTCTAAATCTTCCAAGAACGTAAAATTCCCGTAGACTCCTTTATCCTACAAAGTAAGCGATGAGGTAAATACTCTTTTCTATCGAATAAAAAATAGCTTTATACGTACAGAAAGACGTTTCCTGCAAGCTGTACTCATTCTCGGAACGAAAAACAAGTGATACTCCTTGCGCGTACTGCCTCGTTCCTCCCTATAAATCGCAATTAACCGCCAAATAGCTCCCTGAAATGCCCAGTACTCCGTCCCACTCACCGAATATTATCGGCGATTATATCCATCAGACGTTCCTGAGCTCGAGCAATATACACGACATTCTTAGCGTCCTTGTAGGGCAACCTACCGAATTTCAATAAATGCGTCGAAACGACGTTGTGTTCCTTCAATTGCTTGGAACTTGTGACGAGAAGACGCATCGGTTTTTCAAGGGCCTCGTCCCAGACGATCATCTGTCACGAGTGATGGCGGGGGGGGGTGTTTTAATTGTTTACGAATAATAAAATTATTTTGGGGGGTACCTTTGTCCCATCGCACTTGTCAATCAGCAAAAGCAGTTTCTTTTTGAGATGTTCTTGCAGGAGGGACAAATTAACTTTGTCCCCGTTTAAATGATTCGTATTTGACATTTTTGCGTTCAAAATGTTCTTAGTTATTTAATAAATACATGAAAACGTTGCCGCTTCCTTCTTTCGATACTTCTGACAAGAAGACTGATAAACTGATAAAAAAATGGGAGGGGGGTAAATACCATGGAAGGGGCCGAACTCACCCCCTCCACTCTTCGCATTGCAACACTTCAATCTTCAATCTTATGTTGCTGTCTTTTCTTCATGAGTTCGAATTTTTTTTGTTTAGTTCTTCTGTCCTTCAAACGACCACGTCTTCGTGATGACTAATGTTGACGCCGTAAATATTTGCTGGATAGCCGCGAGATCTAAAACGTCCTCATTGTGTTGAAAACGTAGAGAAAAATAGTTGAGTTTTTGTTCGTGAGTGATTGTTTTTTTATGAACTTCAAACATGTCGCTTAGTGCATTTATGGAATTTTTCCAAAAGGAAAAGGTAAAAATGGTTTTTAGTCGTTCGAAAAGAATTTCTGTCGAAAATCACAGCATTCGTAGTTATTCCATGCCCACAATAATAATTGGTTGTTGGAGAATTTTCGTGTCGTTCTGTGAGTCTTTTATATAAATAGACGCTATCTTGCCGCCAGGAAATCAGAAGTTGATTTGGTTTTTTGTCGGACGAACGGGGTGGTTTTGCTCTATTTAAACTGGACGGATAAAAAACTGAGTTGGGCTACGCTTTTGTGTCGTTTTTTAACAAAAATTTTGTCGTCCTCGAAATGCTTGAAGGGCAAGCGATAAAACCGGCCCCTGTGAGCTTTTAGTTCTTAAGGCCGATCGTACCGTTCTTTGTCACTTGCGACACTCGTAGTTTGGATGTTTTTAATGTGTAGATGGAGAACATGTAGAGAATGCCAAGCATCTCGCAGGACATCCTGGCTATGAGAGACTCAACGTCAGCATCATTCTCCCCTTGAATGAGTCAGGGGAGCAATACTCTGCAGGCTGGTGCCGACTTTACTTTAGCTTGCTTGCTTTAAGCGCCCCAGACACTGTCAGTTAACTGAAGGCAATCGTGAGGCCGTCGATCGGGGTTACCCACACATTTTCAGTTAATCTGAAGGCCATGAACTGCAATCCACCTGCAGTCCGTAAAAACTGAAGGTGTGTGGCCGTAGGACCGGCTAGGGTCGGATGTGAGATCGTTGACTAACAGTGTATGAAACCCGTCGATTTTGGCCGGACGGTCGCCTCTTGAGGCGACGGCCTGCAGGCAATCGCATAGTGTATGGGGCGCTTTAGACTGCTTTAGGACTTTTTTTTTTCTTCTGTTCAATAAGCAAGATTCCCAGGAGTTTTTATCTGGTTTAGATGAGCGACTTTATTTATTTGGCTCAAGGTTGTCAGTTATCTAGGAAACAGGGACACTGAAGATGGCGAAAAGCCGAAACCGTCAAGACAACGTAGGCACCTAGGGCTACGTCCCCACATACTTATAGTTTCTACAGCTCTTCCATTTTGCAGGGAGAAGAGGAATAATTTTCTCCCCGAAACTGTTTTTTCGGTCAAAACATACGGTTATTTAGTCCCAGTTAGGACCATCTGTAGGGGTTTTGTCTTTTCTCAAGTTTGGCCTCGGATTAGAGATTTTTCTTTTTTTTTTTTTTTTTTCAATTTCATCTGCCAACTAGCAATTTTTTTCTCATTTATAACTATGAATTAGCGCTTTTCCTCACTTTTATTCATGAAGGCGGTTCCATCAGTAACCGCGAATTGGCGTTTTCACTATTTTAGCTGCGAATGAGCGGTTATTCGCGAATTCAGGGCTTTTCCCTTGATTAGCTGCAAACGAGAGCGTTTTGTCCCATCTTAAGACTTGAATTGGCGGTTTTATATCAATTTTACGGAGTTTTCCCATTTTTTTGCTGCTGCTAATTCAGTGCTGTATGTCGATTTTAGCCGCCAATGAGCGATTTTTCGAATTTTAGCCATGAATTAGCTTAATTTCTCAATTTTTGCCTTGAAGTTGCCTACATTAACCGCAAATTGTGTGTTTTCACAACGTCAGCCGCAGGTCAGCGCTTTTTCTCAGTTTTAGCAGTGAATTTACCTTTTGTTCAATGTTAGCAGCGAATTAACGTTCTGCTCAACTTGGCTATGAGTTACCGTTTTTTATCCGGTGGTTTTATCAATCTCTGCCGTGCATTAGCGTTTCGATCAATTTTAGGCGCGAATCAGTGTTTTTTCTCAATTTTAGCCGCGAATTAGCGCTTTCTTCCCTATTTTAGCCGCGAATTTACATTTTCTATTTTTGCACTTTTGGCCACGAACAAGCGCTCTTTATCCATTTCAGCCGTGATTTAGCGTTTTTCACATCCAGCCGTGAGCTTATTTTAGCCACGATGTTGCCTTCAGTAACCGTGAATTCGCGGTGTCTCAATAACTTATGCTTCGTATAATCATTTCTTCGTCGTTAATTAGCGTCTATCTCCAACTAGCCGCGAATTGGCCAAAAATGGCCTAAACTTAAAATTGGACGGAACCGCGTATCCCGGGATTAATCGGCGGATACTATGGCGAAAATATCTTTTGGTTACCCTTCCTTTAGCCTCTATTTTTGGTTGCTGTCCCTGACGTGAGCATAAAAAAAGAGCGTGGTGCGATTTCTATTGCGAGACCTCCCCCCTCCTCCTCCCGTGTATGGTTTACATCAATATCTAAATTTTGACACTTTTTCTTCAGACGTTTCGACCTAACAAGCGTTTCACTCCTGGCACGATGCGATATTCCCTTCACAAACAGGCTCAAGCGTCTTTACACTCGGGTATAAATCTTCGATCGGCCGTTAAACTCCCAGAAGGGGAGGAACTCAACGATTGGATTGCCGTCCACGGTATGAAATTCATCGATTTTGTTACCCCTTTTGTCCAGGTTGTAACAAATTTTTTTAAATATTTCCATCTTTCTTGCCTCCACCACACAAACACACAGTTGTAGATTTTTTCAACCGAATCAACCTCATTTACGGTACCGTCTGCGATTACTGTACGGCTGAAACGTGTCCGACCATGACCGGTGGGCCGAGGTTCGAATATTTATGGGCGGACGGTGCCAAATACAAAAGACCTACGCAATTACCGGCTAATAAGTACATTTCCCTACTCATGGACTGGGTAGAAGCTCAGATCAACGACGAGAACCTTTTCCCCGTATCGACTGGTAATCCCCTCCTCACCCCAGTGTCACTCTTATCACCACATTTTAAATTTCGTTTTTTGTTTGTTTTTTTTTTCAGACGTCCCCTTTCCCAAAACATTCCATTCTCTGTGCAAAAAAATCTGCGCCCGCCTATTTAGAGTTTTCGTTCACGTCTATATTCATCACTTCGACCGAATTGTAACGATCGGAGCGGTTAGTCGACTTGTAATGACGTTTTTTTATTATTATTTTGCATGTTTTCCCCTGCTGCTGGTGCTTTCACAGCATGAGTTCTTTATAGTGCACGAAAATTATACTTTTTTTTTTTGCATTCCGGCAGTACCTTGCCTGATTTTTTTGTTAACAACAAACCTTTTTTTTTCAGGAACCTCACGTCAACACTTGCTTCAAACATTTCTATTACTTTTTGAGAGAGTTTGACCTGATAAATATGGTAGAACTGGAGCCTTTGTGGGAAATGACGACAAAATTATGCGGGGACCCTAGAGAGTATACACGGTAAAAAAAAAAATAGGGGGAATAGACAAGAGTTATCGCCTTATATTTTGATACTAACTTTCTACTCAATCGATACGATCAATGAAAAATCGTAAAAACGCTGTAATTAATTGTTAATTTTAATTTTTTCACGAATAGCGTGACAGGCTCATACTCTAGTCGGGGACAAGGGAGAACGGAATTGAAAAGACTGGGTCCTTCATCCACTCCCTTGAGAATTATCCCAGTACGTTAAATAGGCTGTTACGGAGTTATTATAACAACAATAATGAATTATTTTCTTACCAAAGATAAGTTTACTCGTAATACTCTAAATTGTGAATTAATTAATTTATTTATTTATTTCTAATCCAAAATTATTTTTTTCGTTTCGTTTCATTATGGTTTTCGTTGTTTTAGAAATAAACGAACAAACAATAGTTAAAAGGTAATTACTGAACTTTCTAATGAATCAAAACAAAAGTGGGGAAAAAACGATTTCTCTGTTCTATGACGAAGCACTTATCCTCATTTCTTGACCAGTGTCGTGTTAAGTGACAAAAAAGGATGTCGAAGGAGTGTAGAAACTATCTATCTTAAGTCATCCTTTCTTTTTTCATGTCTAACTAGAAACGTTGACGGGTGACTTTCAATACTCTTCCCCTCACCTGTCCTACCATGGTGATTCATTCAACGGATATATGTAACTAAGGAATTGGGAAAGTAGGAAGAAAAATAAGACAAATTTAACAGAATTTTTTAATAAATTCTGTTTGTTTTTACGCTATTTAAATACAAAAAAAAGGTACCTTTCAGTGAACGAATTGCGCTAAAGGTTCAACTTTTAGCGAACTTAAATCTATGCGGGCGTCAAGCGCCTCGTCAAGTTCGCCAACGATGGCCCTGAAAAACGCTCCCGGTGAGTCACAACTCACAACTTTTTTTTTTTTTTAACTTACACATTATCGCCTCTGATGATGTGAAGACCTAGAACAACTTGTTCCACGCCTTGCGTCGTACTGTACACGCGTTCGTGGCTGTCGTCGAGAATAATATTAATTGTTTGGTCGAATCCTTTCAAGGTTCCCTTAAAAAAAAAAAAACACGATTAACCTATCGCAATTAGAGAAATTAATTGTTTTGGGGCCCACGGCGTCTATACAGAGACAGTAGGGTCGCATTGGTTGCGATCACTAGGTCGGGGGTGGACTCAGCAGGGCCTTTTAACGTGAACAAGGATCTAAGAGTTACGCGGTTTCAACCGATACATGCAAATTATGATTGGACGAAACCGCGTTTTGGATGAGTTGAGCGGATGAAGGGGTTAGGCCATGGGCATAGTTAAGAGGGGGGGGGGTGCTTCTAAGATTATGCAGGGCCAATGATCTCCTTTCCATACAAAAAAACACTAGAAGCGTCTAATGCAATTTTCTTCTCAATGTCTGGTATATCTTATCCCCAACAACTCTATCAATGTGCTCGTGGCGCCACCAGCAAGCGAAACAACGGGTTTCGACCTCGCGGTTCTAGCGACAGGTTTGCCACTAACCGCTTCGGCATTTTCGCGTTCTCGAGAGCCGTCAGAGTCCGAGTCCTCCGGTTCGTGAATGCCTTTGGAAGGTTAGTCGATTCATGATGTAGCTTACCAAGACAAGAGGGACAGGAACAGACCGTCTCGGACCCCTTATCAGGGGAGGCCCCCGAAAATTTCAAACATGGAAAACAGAGGATTTGTAGATTCCATGTTCATAGATGTACGCACGTCGGAAGTAGTTTTGGTACACGGTAGGACAGCGATTTGACTCCTTTCGACGATTTTCAGTTAATTCGATTTGGAGAATAGAAGGTAGAAGATGCAGTAGCGTACCGAGGTAGGGGCGAGGGGGCCCTCGAAAAACTTGAAGATGGAAAATTTACGATCTTCAGATTCTATGTTCATAAAAATGAGTTTTGCTATGCGGTTGGACAGCGATGTTGGCTCTTTTCAGCCCAACCGACCTGGGGCCGTCAAGAAAAACTCACGTGAGGTGGTTGCTATGGCGAGATAGTATTATTTGTGATGTACCGTCATTGGAGCATGCAAGAATTGTTTTTCTCGACATCTCTAACTAGGGCCCCTGGAGAATGGAACGTCGTATAGGTGATCAGCAAAGAGTAGGTATGGCTGAATATTCGACTTAGCCCACAAAAGCGCTATTTTAAAGCCTAAAATTGTGAGAAATAGCGCCTTCTGGAGGTAACTTCGCGGCTAAAATAAAGAAAATTCGTCGATCCCAAGTTTCTTCAGGTCCTTGAGCCGATAAAGTTGAGAAGGCGCTCTAATATGCTGCTTTTGGGGTCAGTATACGCAGCAAAAAGTCTTGGAAAAAGTGACAATATTCGTGGCTAAAACTGCGAAAAAGCGTTCAATTGTGGTATCTCGATGCAACTTCCAGAACAAAATAGAGAAAAAATCTCTCATTTCGCAGTGAATAGGGGCCACTTTACGGCTGAAATGAGAACAAAAATTCTAACGCGCTGTTCATTATCCAAACTGTGGCTAAAATGGTGAAAAAGGCTAATTAAAAGCTGTAAAAGTAAGAAATAAATTGCGCCTATAATTAAAGAAAAAAATAATTAAAAAAACACTAGGGAGGGCTGAAATTAAAAGTAGGGCTTAAAATGGAAAATTCTCTACTGAAATTGCGAAAAACGATAATTCACGACATTAAAAAAATTGTAATTATCGACTAAAATTAGGTGAAATAATAATGAAAAAAATCACTAATAAAATCGCGGCTAAAATTCAACAAAAGGCTAATTCTCGGCCGAAATTGGAAAGAATCACTAATTAATTTGGGAATAAAATTGAGTAAAATCGTTAATTCGCTGAAAAAGTCTAAAACAAATAAAAATTTGCGGATACAAATGAAAAACGCTGCGAATTATCGAACAATGCCTTATTATTTCGACTGTTTATGGGTTTATTATTCATCGATGTAGTCAAATCCGGCTTGAAATTACATGAAAATCGACACCCCACACCCCTATGATCCCAAATCCTTTGAAAATCCCCATTTTGGAACCGCTTTTGGCCCTTAAAACCCCAGGGAGTTATTTGATCAAACTGATCAGATGTTAGGACCAACTAGACCCCAAATGGAGTCTATGTGCGAAAGAACGAGTTTTTTCGAGCAATCCTAGGGCAAGATATGGCCCGGACGGCGGACGGACATTTTTTTTTTTTTGCTGATTTGGATTCTACGCACTTTGAAACGTAAAACTACAAATTTTGAGGGGGGGTCAAAAAAATTTTTTTGCGATACGATTACAAAGACTTATTATTGAGAAATAATAAGCCAAAAGTGGCTAATTAGTAGGTAGCTAAAATTGAAAGAACCCTAATTCACGGCTAAAATTTAGGAAACGCTGATTCGCTGCTAAAATTTAGGAAAATGTGAATCCATGGCCTCTGAGGGCAACTTTGGGCTTGAAACTGGGAAAAAGCGCTAATCCATAACTAACAACACAGAAACATTATATTGCAGAGCAAAAATGTTTAAAAAACTGCTAATTTTCTGATGCCATTATTGAGAAAGATCACTATCTAGCACGGCTAAAATTAAGAAAAATGCTAGTTTGTAGCTCAAATTGAGGAAAAATGCTAATTCGCTGCTAAAAAAAGGCAAAACATCGCTATAATTAGCAGCAAAATTTGATTAAAATCGCTTTCAAGGAATTAAAAACGCTATTTCGCTGCAAAAATTGAGGCACTTCACTAATTTGCGCATAAAGTGCAGAAAAAATTCTAATACGCTGTTAAAATTGAAACTAAAGAGAAACCACGAATTCGCGGCTAAAATTGTAGGAAAACGCAAATCCGTGGCCTGTGAAGTTAACTTCGGGCTTCAAACTCGCAAAATGCGCTAATCCGGATAGCACCAATTAAAAAAAAAAAATGCTAATTTGCGGGCTGAATTTTCGAGTCAGCCCACAGAAGCGCTATTGGGAAAGCTCAAATTGGGAAAATTCTCGGTTAAAATAGATTAAATACGCTGATCCCCAGTTTGTTTCATTCCTTAAGCAGATAAAATTGAGAAGCCACACTACTGTCCTGTTCTTGGGTCAAGTTCACGGCCAAAAGTTCGGAAAACGCGCTGGTAATCGTGCCTAAAACTGCGAAAAATCGTTCATTCGTGGTTTCTCGAATCAACTACTAGACTAAAATGGGGGGGGGGGGAGAATCACTGATTAGCGGTGCATGGAGGCCATTTCACGGGTAAAATGTTGGGAAAACGCTAATGAGCAATTCTTGGGCCCAGCCCACGGCTATAATTGAGAAAAAGCGATAATTCACGGCAATAAAAGTGATAAAACCGCGGCTGAAATTAAAAACTAAATAAATAAATAGTGCCCCACACACGGGCAAATAATTTTGACAGATTTGATCGGCCGATATTTTCAACAGATATCATCAACGATCTAGAGCAAACGATGAGATCGGTCGTCGCCCCTTAACGTACAAAAGTTATCTTCGACCGATATCTGTTGCCCGATCAAATCTGCTCGTTAGTGGGGGCACATCTGGCAGATTTGATCTATCGGTCGGGTTCGAAAGATATTTGTGATCGGTGACAGTTATGGAGTTTAAAAAAAAAAAAAAAAAAAAGTGGAAAAAGTGCAAAATGCTTTTTCATTTAAGAAATAATGAAATGAATAATTCAGATCAAAAGACTTTATAAACGAACTGCAATAAAAGCAGTATATTTTCTAGCCTGAATCATACATATGTTATTAGACACTATAGAGTGGACAGATCAGATCGTTACGTTAAAAGGTGGGCATTCACGAGCAGATATCTGCGGCAGATTTCATGTTTTTGACAGATATCGGTGGTGAAAATTTGCTCGTTAGTGGGCAAGAAACGACGACAGATCAACCGTGATCGGCCAACCGACATCGGTGGGAGTTCAAATCCGTCAGATGTGGTCTGTGGTCCCCCACTAATCAACCGATTTCTTATGAGAGATATCTGGCAGACATAGATCGGCCGATTTCGAATCGGGCGTCGCCTCTCAACGCAACGATTTTAACCACCGAAACTTCACTGAACATGTATTTTCTATTATTTTTATCATATGACCGATCTCATCGTTTGCTCTAGATCGTTAACCATATCTGTTAAAAATATCGGCCGATCAAATCTGTCAGAATTATCTGCCAGTGTATGGGCCACGAAAGGGTCAGGCCCGATTCAAAATCGGCAGATATGTCCCACAGATATCTCTCATGAGAAATCGGTAGGTTAGTGGGGGACCACGGACCACATCTGACGGATTTGAACTCGCAAATTGAGACAACAAACAAATTCACAAACGAAATTGAGAATAGGCGCTAATCAGATGCTAAAATTATGACAAGAGCCAATTCATGGCCAAAATTGAAAAGAATCGCTAATCAATTCACAGTTAAAATTGAGAAAAAACGTTAATTCGCGGCTAAAATTGAGAAAACAGAAATCCATCGCTTCCGAAGGATAACTTAGAGGCTGAACCTGAGAAAAAGCACAATTCCACAGCTGAAAAAAAAAGAACAAAAAAAAACAAACTAAAAACGCTATTTTGCAGATAATAATAAGAAAATCACTGACTAGCGCGGCTAAGGTTAAGACTAACGCTAATCAACAGGAAAAGTGCAAACCAGTTGCTGAAAATGGAAAAATCGCTAATTGGCAGCTAATTCGATAAATGTGCTGAAAGTGAGCAAAATCACTAATTCACGGGATAAGAACAATACTTCGCTGCTAAAATCCAGAAAAAGCGCTAATTCGTGGCTAAAATTGAGGTAAATCACTAATTCACGGAAAAAGTGCTAATTCGCAGCTAAAATTCGGTAAAATTCCAGTCCACGGCTAAAATACAAATACACCGATTCGCGGCTTTTCTGAAGACAACTTTGGTAGTGAAATTTAATTGAATCGTGAATTTAATTGAATCGTGAATTTAATTGCGGGTTGAATTTACTCGCAGTCAACATGATGAAAAGCACTGCCACAAAAGAGAAAATTTAGGAGTGTCAGTAATCCACAGATAAAGTGAGGAAAAAGCGATAATTCGCGGCACCAATTTTAGGCTTCCGGCTTCGTGACTAAAACTGAGAAAAACGTCAATCGCTGACAAAATTGAAAATAATCGCTTAATTAAGCCGCAGCTAAAATGTAGAAAAAACGTTAATTTGTGGATGAAATTGAAAAAAACCCAAATACGTCGCTTCTGAAGGTTTCTTCGAGGCCTAACCTGAGAGGAGGCGCCAATCCACAGCTACAAATGGAAAAAAATGCTAATTTGCAGCAGATAATGAGAAAATTACTAATTAGCTAGGATAAGGTTAAGAAAAAACGCTCATATTAAGAAAAAATTGCAAAAAAGCTGATAAAAAAAAGGAAAAATCGCTATTTGCTTCTAAAATTGAGGAAAACACCAGTTCGTGGCAGAAATTGAGAAAAATCGCCAATTCACAAAATGATAACACTACTTCACCCTTAAAATTGAGAAAAAGCTCCTATTCGCGGCTAAAATGGAGAAAAATCATAAATTCACTGAGAAAGTGAGGAAAAAGCGCTAATTCACGGCTAAAATTTGGAAAAATTCCAATCTGAGACTATCATTAAAAATACGCCAATTTGCGGCTTCTGAAGATAACTTTGTGGCTAAAATTGAGAAAAACGACAATTGCTGACAAAATTAAAAAGAATCGTTAATTAATTCTCGGCTAAAATGTGGAAACATCGTTAATTCGTGGATGAAACTGAAAAAACGCAAAAACGACGCTTCTGAAGGAATCTTCCAGGCTAAACCTTGGAAAAGGCGCCAATCAACAGCTACAAGTGAAAAATGATAATGAGAAAATCACTAATTAGCGCGGTTAAAGTTAAGAAAAACGCTAATTTTGTGGGAAAAAAGCTAATTTCCTAACACCAATTCGTGGCTAAAATAGAGAAAAAAATTTCTAATTCACGGGATAAAAACGCTACTTCCTACTAACATTGAGAAAAAGCTCTAATTCGCGGCTAAAATTGGAAAAATTCCAATCTGCGGCTAAAATTGAAAATACGCCAATTTACGGCTTCTGGAGGCAACTTTGTGACTAAAATTGAGAAAAACGTTAATCACAAACAAAATGAAGAAAAGCGCTAAGTAACGGCCAGAATTGAGGAAAATCACTAATCCTCGGATAAAATTAGGAAAAAGCGCTTATTCACTCATGGTTGAAATTGAAAAAATTTTCAATCTGCGGCTAAAACCTAAAATACCAATCCGCTTCTGAAGGCAACTTTAAGGGCAATAAACTGAGAAATGTTACTCGCGGCCAAAATTGATAAAAGCGCTAATTCAAGGCTGAAATTAATGAAGAAGCGCTTGTTCGCCTTGAGGGCGTGACGCATGAGCCATTTGGGTGATCACGTGGCGTATGAGCCGGTAACGGCTTAATCGCTTCGGACTCGGCTGCGATCCCACTGGAGAACAAAGGGACTGAGAACGATAATACTTCTTTAAATAGCCAAATCCGCGAAATTGGGCCCCGCAAGTGTGAAATTCACGAAATTTAGACTTCTAAAGATTCCTGAAGAGGATCAAATCCCGTGAAATTGTGTTTTTCAAGGACGCTTCAGCATCACAAAGTTCCAATTTTTCGGGTTTCAGTTTTAAGAAATATAGAACCGAGCCAAAATGAGTCCTAAGAGCGGTATGATGGGACAATGGTAACGACAATGGGACGTCAGTGATGATGCGTCCCGCTCAATTATGGTAATTGCTGTACCATCAGTGTAAGCCTTGATTGTGTACCTGGGCACAAATACATCTGCTGTAACGAGGAGGCGGATTCCCAGGCCTCTTTAAGGTCTGGAGTAGTGACTTCTTTGGCCCGGAGGCGCACTTTGTGTCTTTGTGGGCAGCTATGCACTGGCAGGGACGAGAGTGAAGTTGGTTCAGATTACTGACTCTTGTCAGCTTTGATTACTTCGACACCACATTTGGGTGATCACAGAATGGCCTTTAAACGTCGAGATGAGCCGACGACAATCGAGACAACCTCTCACATCGTTTTCGGGTGTAAGGCACTTACAGGAGTTACAGGCCGCTTGTAATGCTCGAGGGCGTTCCTGCGAGCAAGATATAATAGCCAAAAACCTCCTGAGGGGAAAAAATATTCTGGAATAGACCCACAGATTCAGGAGGGGCTCAATAAGCCGCAGAGGATTTCATGATATGGATGCGACTCCCCTACTGTTGATTCGCGACAACAAAATGATCAACCTGGGCCTTCAAATCATCCCAAATCCAAATGCCATGAATTGGCTCATGACATCATAAAATACCTAATACATTCAAATAAATGAAAACTTACTATGAAATTCCTGCCGTCCGAGGTAACTATTGAAACCGTATCTGAAGAGAGGCGTTATGTAAGAAAATTGGAGACAACGCGGATGACATGCCTGATGGATGGAGTCCAGTGAAGCAATTTAAAAGGATACGATTTATGTAGCTTTCCAGTCCTGAAGCCATTTTTCATAAAATAATGCGAGTACTAAAGCTTGGGAAAAAATCACCAAAAACAGCAAGTCCCACGGTCTTTTCTCCTTTCCTTCTCAAAGATCAAAACAAGAAGGCCACCACCGGGTTTACCGGAAGGTTAACAACACCGCGATAACGATAACGCTCGGTGCGAAGCGCGGGGAAAAACCCGGAATGTCCGTCCTCGCTGGAGTTTCGACGTCTTCCTCGTCCTCGCCACCACAACGACTGACCATCACCGATTTCGATCAAGACTCGACGGCCGACGACACCGAGCTAAAAATTCGAATTCAAGCCAAATGGTACGACGACCGTGTTGAATTGATCGCCTCCAATTCAACGGACACTTGGACGGCGAGTGTTCGCCTGTCGGCGGAGGATCTCGACGAATTTTTGTCCGTACAAAGTTTATCCTTGAATGAGTATGTGGACAATATGATGGTGGCCTTAACGGGTGGTCGTAAATTCAAGGTGTCCTTTGACCAGGAAACGAGTGTTTTAACTTGGTCAGAGGACTGCGAAGGGTTCACCGTCGTCTGTGGGAAAATCCCTTTCGAACGAGTCAATTCATTCGTCACGGACTCGCTAATTTTTTCCCTTCTCGGCACTTATAAAGACGTCCTGAATAATTCCAACAACATACAAAAATTGATGGAGGCTGTCTCCGAAGAAAATTCAAAGCTGCAGTTCGCATTCAAAGAATGCATTCGAGTTAAAAATGAAATGGAAACAGAACTATACGCTAAATTCGCCGCCGTGTTGAACGAAAAAAAGAAATACATCGCAAAATTAATCGTAAATAGCAAGAATAATACAGAGCCGGTGCCCGGCCCGTCAACGCTGTAAAAATGTCAATTTTAAACACATTTTGTTATTAAAAATTTGTATCACAGTTAAAGTTCAATGAGACTTTTTACCCCGTCGATTGGGTCTACCTGTGGACGTCGAAGGTGTAGGGCCAACCAGAACAGACCCCTCTTTGAGTTCATCTTTGTGGGGGCTGCTATTGATGGTTTTTTCAGCCTCCAAGTAGAACATGACGTCCCGTAGTTGCTCTTTCAGGTCTTTAATTTCGGCTTCTTTGGCTTTGGCAAGTTCGGAGAGTTGAGTTTCAGCGTTTTTCCATTTATCCTGCCATTGGGATTGATTTTTACGTAGAGCTAAATTGAGTTCGGTCTCTTCTTGTAGTTGTTTTTGAAGGGAAGCTGCTTTGGTTGTTGCGGCTTGTAGCTTCTTTTCAAGGGCTCTTTTGTCCTTTAGAAGGGCTGACGTTCTCTCATTTTGGTCGCTGAGAGCTGATATGGTACGATCTAGGTCTTGGTTTAAGGTGGTCACCTCTTCGCTGGCCTTTTTTTGAAGGTTATTAATGAGATCTTCGTAGTACATGCGCTGTGACTCGAGCTGAGAGGTTAGGAGGTAGGTGAACTCCAGTTGAAGACCCTCAACTTTTACTTCGTCCTCGCCGGGTTTAACGTCGGGGTTTCCACTTTCAACGAGTTTCCCGTCGGCTTTATTCTGTAGAATTCTATGAACGAAATTGTCTCCAACGTAATCCCAAACGCTGTTACTGCCCAGTTGCATCGAATAGCAATGATGAGTGTCGATATAGTGCTGGTAAGCGTGACCCTGTACGTAGCGGCCGCACCCTACGTGACCACAAATGAGACAAATCCAAAGTGACTCCGAAGCCATACACTCCAGGCAGTGGTTGTCTTCGGACGGTTCGGGTGTTTGAACGTAGCGACACACTGGACAACTTGTGTCACCCCATTTAACCAAGCAGTTACTGTGAAACGCGTGGTTACACATGATGGTTAGAATACCGTCGACTGACTCGTCCATTCTTTCAAGGCATACGGGACACGTTGGAAGCTCGGTGTGTGAGGCTGGTGCAACGCTGCCACCCTCGTCCTCGGGTAGAATTTCAATTCGTGACACGAAGACTAAATGACAGCAGTACTCCGGTTCCATACTGCTGAAAGGGATTCCATTGAACGACTTGTAGAATTCGATGACTGACTCGGGGGATCTGAACGTGATGAGTGCCATGTATTGATTGGGCGAACTGTCTTTGATGATTCGAACATGTCGAATCTCGTCGCGACACGGAGCGGTAAAAGCGAGAAGATCGTTGCATGTCATCGTTGAAGGCACTGCCAGTATGCACACAGTTTGGCTTCGCGTAGCAGCGCGTTCAATCTCAGTGAGGTCATCCTCCTTGAACAGATGAAGTATCCCGACGGTTTTTTCAACAAAAGGATTCCCAGACGTGAACTGAAGAAATTCCTTTCCACTTATTTTCTCCAAAACACCTACAAAAACATACATTACAAAACCAAACATTTTAATCGTTACTTCAACCACCACTCACCGCGTCTGATGGGTTTTGTCGATCCTTCGCCTCTCTCTGCCATATCGTTAACACCCAGAGTTTCGACGCATATCTCCTGTGTTTCTCGCCGTCCTTTAAAGCCCGATTTAGCACTGGTTGAAGGTTCGCATTTACGAACTTCTTCCGTACTCTTGTTCGTCGCTGCTTCTTCGATTCTGATCACACACAGTGACACTTCCACGGACATAACATCAATGAGAAGAAAATGTGTAGGAAAAGTCGGAAAACTCTTACGAACTTAAAGAAAATGTTAAATAACGTGAAAAACTAAACAACGTACGTGACTGTAGGACCAAAAGTTGTAGTTGTGTAACCTGTGAGTGGAGTGGAGGTTTCAACAAAGTTATCCTTCAGCTGTCCCGTGCCCACCGCTCTATCACCAAAGATAAAGTGGAAATAACAATCAAGCTGGGAATGGTAAAATAAATGCTGAAAAAATGCTGTTCTGGTTGAGACGTTTAATTCGACGAAATACTCGGTCGATGACTCCAGAGAAGGCCCTCCAAGGGAAAAAATGGTGAGACTTATACGATTTCGAGAAGCTGCAGCACTCTCTTAAAACGTCTCACTCTCTCTCCCTAGGATGTCCATCGCGTACATGCTCGTCGGTTGGAATATCGGTGGATTCGTCCTGTATATGTGCATGACGGGACGCGCCGACTGGCCCACTTACTACGGCCTCAAGACGAAAGAAGAGGCTGAACAGAAGTCGACCGAATTCTGGGCTGAGAAGTTGGGAATTAAGAACACTCGTATCGTTAGTCTAAGAGGGCTGAGTAAAGTGAACGAAGTTGACTATTCAAACGAGAATAACCGTAGTTTTAAGGAAATGTTGGAGGAGGTTAACAGGATAAATCGTAGAGAAGGAGAAGGCTCAATTCGTTGAGTAACAAATAACAATGCTTGACGTATCAGTAAATGAAAATGTATATTTAAACGCTAAGTTCTTAAATAAATTCTTTTAAATAGGGTTAAAACTTTGTAATTAAACTGGCCATAACTTATTTACAAATTGAAGATTTTTGTATAGAAATTATATCCAACGCTCGACTCACGAAGTCACATTCTCCTTGTCCGAGGATATCCTCTCGCTATCCTCATCCATGCCCTGGCGAAGTTCCAAAGTGTTACCGTCAGTCATCATATGTACCGTTTCCTCCTCTGCATCAACATCTCCACCGCCTTCGTCAAAATCCTGTTTCTCTTCATCACCTTGACTCGGCGGCTCCTTGTCAATAATTGACGACGGTTGAACGTCACCCCAGTCGAATTCATTGTCATCTTCAACGGCGTCGTCGTCCATCGCCACTGAGATGTCGGCCGTCGTCGCCGTATGGTTGCCCGCGTCGAGAGCTCCATTGTTTTCATCGTGATCCTCTGGATTTTCCACTTCCGCCATCTCTTGATCGTGACTCGCGTACTCTGAATCGTCCACTTCGAAATCTTCATTTTCGACAATTTCTTCGCTCCTTTTAACCTGAAAAGCCATAAGTTTAAGTGACAACTCAATCAAAGGAAAAATAATTAAAATCCGTACATCCTCGACGTTTTTATTTAGTAGCATGTCTAGACGGCGTTTACTAATTTCATCCTTATGATGCTCTTTTTCATCTTTGTCGCCTCTCGATCGTCCCTTTCTATCCGAGAAATTCGCTATAGACTTGGCCACTTCTTCCTTCTTATCGGCTATCAATTCTGAAAAAAAAAAAAAAAAACACTAATCAGCAACAAAATTCGATTAAAAATTGTTCTAGCTGAAAACGCCACTCACTGGTAATCTGCTCCCGCGTCTCCTCTAATAACTGCGTGCTTTTCTCGTCGAGTATTTTAGGAAGGTAGAAAAGTTGGGGCGACGTTTTAGTTTGAATGAAATTCATCAAGTGATTTTTAGTGGCCTCCCATTCGTTAAACTGTGAGAATTTGGATCGAATTAAAATTTAAGAAAATACGTCACAGTCTGACAAATATGTTCAAACCTGTTTTAGACGCATTAATTTGAATTCCAATTGTCGAATTTCCATTTGTTGTTGTCGACGAGTGCTGAACAACTCTTGGCGAGTCTTTTTTAATTCTTCCTTCTCCCTCATGGCTGCATCCTCCAGTTTTTTCTCCACTAGGGCCCTTTTTTCTTCCTTGGGGGCAAAAATCAAGCGGAAAAGAGTGTCACAGACGTCTTGACAACATTTTTCTTAAAGAAACTAACTTTTTCTTTTAATTGATTCTCTTCCTGTCGAAATTTCTGAAGCGTTCCCAATAGAGCACCGAACATACGACGATTTCTCGCTTGACTGCCCGCTTGAGCCGCTAGCACCTCCTTCCGACTCGGTGCATCCGTCGCTATAACTTGCGACGTCAACTTGACTTCGCTACTCATTTTCTGGCGGCCTCCACCACCACCGCCGTCACCACCACCCGGGCCTGAATTCGCCCTGCTCCTCTTGTCAGGTGGCGGTGGACTGAATGTGTCGTAGTCGTCGGCATCTTTCGGCGGTCCGGATAGCCTGGTATGAAAAGAAAAAAAAAATTAACGACCCCGCTGACTATGGGAGGAGGGGAGGTCTTACCTGCTGAAAACTGTGATGGTTTGTTCGCCGAGACGCTTTTTAGCGGGAACCCTTTCTTCTTGTTTGCCCAAGCGCGACCTGTAAAATCAACAACCGGTTAATGCGTTAATGGATGGGAGCATGGGCATAGCCCGAGTGGGGAGGGGTGGACATTTGCCCACCCCTAGACTTGACAGCGAAGCTGTAGGGGGGCAGCTGCCTCATGCAAATGCAATCGGAAAGTACAAATCCTACAGGATCACCACTTTTGGTCAACAATTTTTGCGGGACTGCCTCACTAAAGCAATTCTCGTGGGTCAGACTCACTAAAAACCAAATTCCGCGGTATTTTGTTGCTGAAAACCCAATTTCATGGGGAGTTGCCTCATTCAAAAACCAACTCGGACTACGCACACTAAAAACATTTTAGCTGGTCTGGGGCACACAAAAGCCAATTTCGCACATTTAGCTCGCCAAATAAAAAATTTTTTTCTTGGGTATGGATCGCTAAGAAACCAATACCTGGCCCGCTGAAAAATCAATTTAGCGATTTGTTGTTGGCCGCGCTTTCTCCCTAAAACCCAAATTTTGCGCGTCTGTACAGTCACCACAATTTTTGGGTTTGGTACCTCAACAACTCATTCTAGTGTATTTGGATTATTTAAAAATCTGTACGCGCCTGCACAGCTGTTTCAAATGCCAAATTTCGTTCCTCTGGGTCTTTTAAAACCCCAAAACTGGCGGGCTCCTTCCCAATCAAAAACCAACATTGTGCATTATTGCTCGTTCAAACTTCTAATTTTATTGTTAGTGTGATCGCTTAGACTACGAGGGTTAGTAGGTAATGCATGCATGAAACTGTAGCCGTAGGAGCCTACGTTGTAAGTCCTACGGCTACAGTTTCATGCACGCATTACCTTCTAACTTTACTGTCCCGGATCATTAGGAGCCAGATATCAAAGATTTCCCTAGTTTGAAAATAAATTTCGAAGTCTGCCCACTCAAAACCAGTCGAATGAAATTTCGCGTGAGAAAAAATTCGAGGTATGGCTACATTGGAATCGAAATTCTAAGAAAAACCAAATTTCACCATTTGGAAAATCAAATTTTATGAATTTTAGTCGGCGGACACAGTTTGTGGATTTAGCTATGCCTCTCAAGCTCAGGAGCCTGTAATGTCGATGATGATGATGATGGTGTTGGTGGGGGGGGGGTCCTTCTCACGGAACATTTCAGGGTTTTGCATGCATGAAACTGTAGACGTAGGAGCCTACGTTGTCTGTCTTCCCTCGTTGAGGTGCGTTAGAAACGAACCTGTTTCGGCTGCTCGCCATCTTCAGCGTCTGTAAGTACAACTGAAACTGTGTGGTACTGGTGTCACCCCCCTGTATTTATACCCCTAGTCTTAAGCCCTCCTTTTCACTTTCCCCCACCGTCACCCCTGGTGTGTATGTTTACAATGAAAAAGTCCGTTATTTTTTGTCTTTTGTCGGGCTGTCTTAGGATGTTACGTGAGGTGGTTGCGTCGGATGTATTTGTTTTTTGGCCTTAGGTGAGATGTTTTGGGTCGCCTTTCTTTTTATTGGATAAACCTCCTTTAGAGGAGCAAAGATAGTGTCAGAAGTGGTGTTGAGCTGTTCGTTGATGATGCTTCCCTCGAACGTTTTTTGTTTGTAAATTCCCATGTTCTCCAGTATGTTTAGTCTTCGTCCTTTCTGTCTTGCGTGTACAAGTTTCATGGATTGTGTTATGTTTTGTGGTTGGTGTTTATGTGTACGAAGGTGGTTAGCAAAGTTTGAGTCGATCTTGTGTTTGTTATATGATGCTATGTGTTCCCTGTATCGTTGTCTCAACTTCCGGTTTGCCCAATGTAAACTTCGTCGCATGAACATGTTAACTTTTGATCATATATGTCGGGTTTTTCGGCTTTTGCTCGTGTCGCGTTCCTAAGCGTATTGTCAGTCCTCAATGCTTCGTTCAAACCTTTCTTGGTAAAAAAGTTGGTAAGTCGGTATGTTTCCCTTCCGGTGAAGGTAAATGATGTCCATTTCTTCACATCACTACTGTCAGGTCTTTTTCTCTGTAGTTCCTGTTTCTGTTTGAGTAACTTGTCAATTCTTCTTGTCTCGTATCCGTTATTTACCGCTATTTGGTAAATTAGGTTAAGTTCGTTTCTGTAGTTTGTCTCTGACATGGGGATGCTGTTAAGTCGGTGTATCAAACTTCGGAAGGCCGACAGTTTGTGCTCGATGGGATGGGAGGAGGAGTTATGGATTACCACATCTGACGCAGTATTTTTCCGGAAAATATTAAACGATAAGGTTCCTGAAGGACTATGTCGGATTATGTTGATATCTAAATAATTAATTGACTGATCAATCTCTTCTTCGACCGTAAACTTCATATTTTTTTGTACACCGTTTAAGAAATCCAATACTCGGTTGACGTCATGTTTTGGCATTACACACAAAATATCGTCCACATAGCGAGCACAGAAGGTGACGCCATGATCCTCACGCAGCCTCTGTGTGAATGCCTCTTCCAAATGTTGCAGGAAGGCTTCAGAAAGGATGGCTGAGGTTGGGTTACCCATTCCCAGACGATCTAGCTGTTTGTATATATTCCCATCAAACTGGAAATAATTCTGACTTACTACTGTCGTGAGGATCCTGCCAAACACGTGGTTGGCGCCGACCGCATCGCTGTTTTCTCTCAATTTATTATTGATAATCGTGAGAGTTTGGCTAACTGGGACAGCTGTGGACAGATCTTTGACGTCGAATGATACCAAGATTGATCCCTCTGGAACGGTGACACTATTAAGTTTTTCTATTAAGTCTGTAGAGTTTTTCAGTGTGTAGGTATTCCTAAGTTCAATTTTGCTTTTTAGGATCTGGGCTATATGTTTCGCTAGTTTGTACGCTGGAGCTGTTGTATAGTTAACTACTGGTCTGATGGGTATATCCGGTTTATGTAATAAGCCGTAGGCTCCTGCGGCTACAGTTTCATGCATGCATTACCTACTAACCCTCGTAGTCTAAGCGACCATACTAACAATATCAATTTCAGGGTTTCGCTAATTTAAAAACCAAATTGGACGAGGTTGGCTCCTTCAATAACCCAATTTCGCAGCGACGGCTCTTATTAAAACCAAGTTTGTGATTTTTTCAACTTAGCGGGTTTGTATCTCTAAAAAAACACAAATTTACGTCTTTGGCTGAAAAAAATAAAAATTCACGCTCACTTCACGCTTCACGCTGGTTTGACTCTTGAAACCAAATTTTTGGCGGTTTGGCTCCTACAAAAATCCATTTCGCCGGTTTGATTCGACCTAGGGAAAACAAATTTCGCAAAAAGAGCTAAAATCGGAAGAACGAGTCAAAATGGTGACAAAGAGCCAAACTCTCATAAACGAGTTTACATCACGACCAAGACCCAATAAACGCATGAAAGAGCAGAAATGAGTGAGTAATTTCCAAAACGGTGGAATAGAGTCAAATTCGCATTGAAAGATCAAAAAACGTTAAGGCAGTCAAAATCGCGCCAGACAGACCTGAAATCGTAATAAAATGGTCAACAACACGACAAAGAGCAAGTTTACTAATGAAGCTACATTCTGGCGTGAAATCAATCATAACCACGAAACGACAAAAACTGCGAGACATATGAGTCGAAATCGCGCAAAATGGGACAAATCTCGCTATAAAAGGCCCGGAATTGTGAAAAATTGCCGAAATAACCAGAAAGAGAAAAAATTCCAGGGAATAAATAAAACAGTCAGGCAGTGAAAAACACAAAATCGCAAGAAAAAATGAAAATCGGTCCGGAGCCAAAATCCCTAGAAGGTGCCGAAATCTCGCATACAAAATAGCATGAAAAAGGCACCAAAATGTCGAGAAAGTGTCAAAAGCACGGATACAGTTATGTGTTTTTTTTTAGGCATCGACGTCGTCGATTTTGGGCATCGACGTCAAAAGTCATTAGGCCGTTACAGTGATGATATGGCTAAAATGGCGAGAAACCCCAGTATTGCAATAAATATGGCAAAAATCGCGCAATCTAGGCCCAAAATCGTAACAGAAGGGTCAAAATTCACAAGATACGTCCTAAATACGAGGAAAAAGGAAAGGAGGGAGGTGAATAAAGACCCAAAAATCACGGAAAGGCACAAATTACGAGAAATATGGGCCATAATCACGCGGAAGAGCCATAGTCGCTCGAGAAAAGCCCCAAAATTGTAAAAATATACAATATGGGAGAGAAGGGGTCAAAATTGCTGACAAACGAGTCCACCTGGGTGGCGCGTTTCATATTTCCCTTTGAAGTTACGCCACCCCGTGTCACATCCTCGATTCAAACTCTATTAGTGACCGGGTCACACCACCCAAGTGGCCACTTCTGTCAGGGCACCAAGAACTGTCGACATCGCACGGAAAAGACACAAAATAAAAAAAAAGAAATATCCAATTTATGAAAAATCGGATTGAAAGAGCCTAAAGCCCTGTTCACACGATGCAATGTTTGAAGCTAAATTGCTTGCTAGATTTTTAAAAACATCCGGTCACTACCAAGGAACGTATGTTTTTAAAAATCCAGCATGCAATTTAGCTTCAAATATTGCATCGTGTGAACAGGGCTTAAAACTCGGAAAAAGCCAAAATAGCAAGGAAAATGTGCCAACATCATCAAAAGAATCGTGAATGTTAGAATGAGCCAAATTAAGTGAGAATTACTAGCATAGATCGGGACCGGGGTGAAAATCTGGAAAACGTGCCAAAATTGTATTCTTCGAAGGAGAACCGCCCAAAATCGCAAGAAGAGTCAAAATGGCAAAGAAAGTGCCAACGAGGCAGAGCGAAAAACGTACTGAAAGAGCAATAATCGCGAAGGGCCAAAATAGCGACAAGGATCCGCCAAGAAACGTCCAGAATCCCAACAAATAGGGTGGGGGGGGTTTTCTTATTCAGAAAGTCAATAGAGAGATTTTTCAATCAGTCCACGTAAACGCTAAAGCTAATTTTTGTGTACCTACGCGTTGCTAGAGTAGTAAGCATTTCGTTGGTTGAAATTGAATAGCGTTAACGTTAGCGGAGCTGTTAGCAAAATCTCTCTAATTTCGAGGGTTTAAACGAATGAGTTGAAAAGCTGTGAAACGTGCACCTCCCTCTGCTCAAATTGGAGGCGGCACAATCCAGTATTATCCCCCGCCCCCACACATACCAGAAAAATTGTTGGATCCGGCACTGAAGGCATTTGAAGTGTTTGGGACCAATAAACGCGGAAGTTAGCGTGAACTGTACTGAGCGTGACTTAAACCGTAGGTACACAAGAGACTACAGTGTCACGTCAATTTCTGAGGCCAGCAGGCCCGAGGAAGTAAACCAATATGAAATTTAAAGAGAAATTCACCTTTCAAATCGAGAAACAGGCGGTCCCAGCCGTCCTCCACCCTTGACCGACGGCGAGTCGTACACAATTCGAGGCCTCTGCGGCGCCTGTTTCGGACCGTCCGGATCACCGCCTCCCGGCGCTATTCCGTCGTTCGGCTTTCTTTTAAACGCTTGACCCCTGGAAATAAGTTTTAAATGCGCTCCGCGTCAAAAGAAACGCCAAAATAACGCCGGTCAACACCTTTACCTCGCGGGAGTGGATCCAATCACGTCTCGACCGATACTTTTCTTGATAGTCTCCTCGACGCCTTTCAATTTTTCCTTGGCTTTTTCTAGTTCCGTTTGAATGGTACTCAACGAATTTTCCAGCTTTTCCATTTTCCTTGACGATTAAAAAACACCAGAAATACAGCGAGAAATTCAATAAAGCGCAGGGGGAGGCTTCTTCGATCACGACGACCACTTTTTTTAATTTTTTTTATCCAACCGTGTTGACCAGAAACTGACAGCAAGCGGGGAGGTTCGAGGGGTAAATCAGGCTGCCCCTTTTTTCCTTTGTCGACGCTTCTGGCATGGCGGGAGGGGTGGTGGTGAGGTCTTGGCAACATTGCCCCGGATCCAGAGTGTTGTCTTGTCTGTTCTGTTGTGTGTGAAAAGGGGTGAAATCGTTCTTCAAAGAAATTTTCCCAGTGATTATGAGCGAACAATTTGATTTGGCCAAAATGTTTTCAATTCGGCGTTGCCCCGGCGTGTTTTGAATAATTCCATGGCCAAGCGGAAAGTTAAAACGTCGAAAGACGAGATGCCCGAGGACGAGAAGAAGGCGATTTGCAGGGACTTTTTGAGGAACTGCTGTTCAAGGGGTAGCAGTTGCAAGTACAAACATCCGGAGGGGAAACTCGTTTTTTGCATCGACTTCCAAAGGGGTGAGTGTTTGACGCTTATTTTAAGGCGAGGGCTCGACTAAAATTTGTGTTGAAAATGACAGGAAAGTGCACGCGTGCAGAGTGTGCGTTCCTTCACAAATTCCGTGATGAGGTGGACCACTGTGAGAATAATATTTACCAAGGACGTCCGGAAGAACGAGAAATTCAGGTTCCAGTCTGTAAGGATTTCTTGAAGGGCGAGTGCGAACGGTAATGCTTTAAAGTTGAAAGATCCTCCTCCTTCTTCATTACAATAACACCACTACCATTTTTTAGGCCTATATGCAAGTTCAGGCATGTTCTCGGACGAATGAACGTCCCCACAGAGCAGCCTCAGATTGTCATGGTCAAGAGACGACGCTATGACGAAACTCCTCCTCAACCAGCACCATGCTTTGCCGCTCCACAGTGGTCCCTCGAAGAGGAGAACGCCTTCCTCCGTAAGACCGTACAAGACCTTCGAAAACGAGTTGACGACCTTCAAGCGACCAACGAGTTTCTTCTCGATCAAAACGCCCAAATGAGAAAACCCTCCACAGGGTTGACAGCCGTCACTGTTCCAGCCGCCGTCACAATCACCAATCACGGCCAAGTTCAACAAGTCAGTGGCCCCATACGAACGGTGACCGCATCCGTTGCCACTGTACCGGTCAGTATTGCGGCTGTTGCGTCGGGTACGCCCGTCTCAATCGCCACCGTGTCCATGTCACCCGTTTTAACGGCACCGTCAGTCACAATGGCGACGGCACATCATGGTAACTATCCATCGCTCACCCCCATAAAGAACTCATTTTTTTTTAACCAACTTTAATCCTCAGGGGAATCAGCGTCCCTCATCAGTACCGCACAAGGTCAGCTCGTTTCCTATCCACTCGTAGCTCGTCCAGTGATTACAAACCTGACGCACTAAACACCGACGGTAAACCCCCCCCCCCCCAGGCATAAGTCATGATGCCCAGCCCCTTCTATTGATTTTTCTTATGACATAAGAAGTTTTATCGAGCATTTTTTTCGTCGTATTGTATGTTTTAACACTAAATTAAATCTACGTGTGATCAAATTATGAGCAATACATTAGTGAGTAAGACGAGTGCTCGTCTAAGTGGGTTTGTGCTCTGTATTCAGGCTGAATTATCAGTTCCCGTGATTGATACGCCAGATTTCAAGAAGAAATTCGAGGTTTATTGTGATTTCCTGGTTAAAAATGTCATTCAATTACCTGAATAGTCGGTTTTCATACCAAAGAATCAGATCATTCGATACATTCAGTCTCTTTGACGAATAATAAATTTTGAGGGGCTAAGACGTTGCCAAAAATCGCGGTGCTTCTGTATTTAGATGGTTTTAAGGTAATTTTAGACAGTTTGTTAAAGAAAATCAAAATCTACAAATGTCTACTCCTAGGCAGTGGCCAGCCTACGCCTATCAGGGCCCTGGGCGGACATCTCTACAAGGTCCCTTAGTCTCTAAATAAACAAGGGATATACTTTTTACGTTGGTAGCGTTCAATTACGGATTTTTCTCGATTTCATGAAGTTGTGGTTCTCCTAATTTTAGCCGCTAATGAGCGCTTTTCCGTGGATCCACCGCTATTTGATAATTTTAGCCACGAAGTTGCCTCCAGAAAACACGCATTAGCGCTTTTTCTCAATTCTAGCCGCGTATTAGCGCTTTCTCTCAATACTAGAAGGGAATGAGCGATTTTTCACATCCTGTAACAACCTAAAAATTTTAAATTTTCCATCTTTAGGGGATTCGGGAGCCCGGGGTCCCCCCGCACTGTTCAGTGCGATGTTCCTCCTACTGACGACACGGTACGCTACTGCTCCTTGGACGAAAATGACTGTGTTCGAGGTCAAATTGACACTTCTGGCTTTATGAAAATTAAAACTAGAATGGGCTGTTTTTATGCAAAGATCCCTGCCAAATTGTATTTTGCCAAGCAAACATCGTGTTTGGTTTTTATTGGAGCCAAACCCTCGAAACACGGGTTTTGAATGAGAATCCCCTCTTCCGATTTGTTGAGGCCTCTCTCGCCTTATTGACTTATTTGTCGCGATTTATGCTCTTCCTCGTGACGTCGTTGGTTCTTCTTGTTGCCATCTTGGGCGATTCTTCTTCGCAATCTTAGCTCGTTTTCAAGGGTACGGCCCTGTCTCGCGATTCAAGCTCTTAACTCTCGCTTAGTTTGGCTCTTTCTCTCTCTCCCTCTCATGAATCTTACTCGCGACTTTAGCTCTTACAATGACGTTTTTAGCAATCCATAGACAGTTCGAAGCTTTCTTCCGATTGTGGCTCATTTTTCTTGTGGTTTTGGCTGTCTCCGAGATTTTTACGCTTCTCGTGATTTTAGCTCTTTTAACCCGATTTTTACTTTTATCGCGATTCACTGTCAATTATTTCCGATTTTGTGTCCTTTCAGCGCGATGTTGGCAGCTCTTTTATTACCCTCAGTTTTGTCCCATTCGGCATTTTACACAACTTTGGGCGTTTCTCGTTCGATTTTGGTTCATATCTGTCCCGATTTGCATTTTTTTCGTGATTTTGGATCTTTTCACGCCCAAGTTCAAACTCCATCTTGAGAATCCGCATCTTTTTCGCGATTTTGACCGTTTTTAGGTCTATCCGCTTATCTTGTCTGTCTCCATGATTTTGGCATTTTCTCCCGATTTTGGATCTGACAGCGAATTTTTGTCTTTCCCATCATTTTAGAACTTCCACGCGATGTTGCCTCATTTTTCTTGCTATTTCTCAGATATTTGGACACTTATCGTGATTTTGCCTCTTTCATCCGTATCTTCACTGGGAATATCTAATTCACTGACCAAGGTTACGAATTTTACTGACCAGCCTATATCTCCACTAATAATAGTCAAATGTGATTGTCATTCAGCACATATGTGAAGTATTCACGCGGCAGCAAATGCTGACCATGTCTGGCTGCGATAAGAAGATATGGCGGTCATGTTCTCCCCGCAACGAACACGTTCGAATTTTACTGACCATTATTATCGTTAGGGTGGGTGTGACCCGTAACATTCCGGGCCTATTCACACGCAATAAAAAAAAAACTAGTTTCAATTGGATCACAATTCGAGTATGGCTAGAGCCTTCGGACTGATTGTCAATGTCCGGGGAGAACATGACCGCCATTTTTTTTTATGTCATCCAAACGTGGATAGAATTTGCTGCCACGTGAGTACTTCACATGTGCTGAATGACAACCACATTCGACCATTATCAGGGGAGGTACAGACTGGTCAGTAAAATTCGAACGTGTTCGTTGCAGGCGTAGCATGTCCGCCATTTCGTCGGATCACAGCAAAATGTGGACAGCATTTGCTGCCACGTGAGTACTTCACATGTGCTGAATGACAACCACATTTGACCATTATCAGGGGAGGTACAGGCTGGTCAGTAAAATTCGAACGTGTTCGTTGCGGGGAGAACATGACCGCCATTTTGTCGGATCGCGGCCAAACTTGGATAGCATTTGCTGCCACGTGAGTACTGCACGTGTGCTGAATGACAACCACATTTGACTTTTATTAGTGGAGATACAGGGTGGTCAGTGAAATTCGAACGTGTTCGTTGCGGGGAGAACATGACCGCCACTTTTTCTTATCGCAGCCAAACATGGTCAGTATTTGCTGCCACGTGAGTACTTCACATGTGCTGAATGACAATCACATTTGACTATTATTAGTGGAGATATAGGCTGGTCAGTAAAATTCGTAACCTTGGTCAGTGAATTTGGTGCACCCATCTTCACTTTTCCTCGCAATTGGCCATTCAATTTGGCGCAAAACTGAGGTTTGGCAGTTTTTCGCCATTTTGGTTCTTTTTCACAATGTAATTGGACCTTTTCTAGCGCGATTTAAGCTCTTTCGCGTGATTTTGAATCATTAGTCCAGTCAACGAATTTTGGTGTACCTAGAGGTATGACATATTAAAAGTCCTTGCCCCTAGTGATGGCGCAAGGGATGGAGAGGGAGGGGCAAAGGTCTCTTATTTTGGTTTTATGGCTTTATCTCGGAAGAGGTTGGTTTTTTACAGCATGTATGCGTATACAAAAGTATAGCTCACACAATTTCATACATACTTTATTCCTAGGGGTTTTTACCGTCTGTAACCGTTAGTAAGATTATATGAACTCGGAACAAGTGATTTTCGAAAATAAACTTTTTTGCAACACATTTTATGGCAAAATTTTGCGGTCATCGTCTCTGATCTTAATTCCATCGAAAATAAAGTTCTGTAGAATTGAATTTCATTTAGAACTTGACGTGTGCCACCAAAAGGGGAGACATAACTCTCCAGGAGAAAAATGTGGAAAAATAAATTACTGAAGAAATACTAGTGGAGGTCTGAGATGGGGTCTAGTATGGACTCAAAAACAAGTGGCTCGGCGTACAGCTTTAGCTGATGCCTAATTGCCTACTAAAAAGTACCTGTCCACATTTTGCTGTGATCCGACGAAATGGCGGACATGCTACGCCTGCAACGAACACGTTCGAATTTTACTGACCAGTCTGTACCTCCCCTGATAATGGTCGAATGTGGTTGTCATTTTGAGTGTACGTATGCACTCAAAAGCGCTTAGGTAGTCTAATTCATTCATTATTTTTTGGCAGAGACTCCTCTTTTTTTTAGTAAAACTGAAATATCTCTCCTTCCAGCTGTTATAATGGTAACACTTTTTTTCATTGTGGAACGGTCGCATCCAACGACACAAATCATCATAAGCCTTCTCAACGGAGGTTTAAAGTGGCGTTAAATAGCGTTCTTTATATTTTCGCTAAACTATCCATCGAAAATTTGGCAGAATAAGTTCATAACGGAAGGCGCCCATTTTTGCTATACGTACGTTCTTCAGATGTATGCGTTTAGAATCCCTCCTACTATTTTTTTTAATAGGCATCCCGGATTTCGATGAAATCGTTTTGACATTGAAAAAGTTAGGCACGCCTGTTCAATTTTGCATCGTTGTTCACGCGGCTTCCGCTATACGATACGATCGAGGAAAAACGTGCATGGGACCTTGAAGTGGCTTTTTTGTGGCCTTCAAATTGAGCCTAGTAGATTGATTAGTCAGCACTGATGGTTTTGGAGATATTTCAGTAAAACGAACAAAATTACCCTCAAATCCAAACTCCAGCTCAAGCACTGGCAACACCCGACGTGAAATTTTTACACAGTGGAGGGAGGCGGGTCCGAATGAGATCGCACCAAATATTTATCCGTTTTTCCAGTTTCCAGACTTCGGCCAATTTTACGTCAGCTTTTAGTTTCCTTCTCCTATTTCTTCCAAAAGACGAAGGGAAGGAATATAGTGGTATGATAGTTTCTTGTGTAAAATTTTGTGCTCTTCAATTTTAGTCTGGAACATTTTTGCGTTAAAACAATTGGTTCAAGAATTATTTCGTGAGAACGATCGAAATGAAACGTCTACCAACAGCTGCTCCTTAACCCGACGCAGAATCGTTGGGAATTTTGTGTGCTGTGTTAGGGGAAGAGTATCAAACAGGGTGCACCAAACGTTTTCCTGTTCTTTTGGGTGTTTGGGCCAAATCCTAATTTAACTTCTATACCTACGTTTATCTTGCTAACGGTTTGAAATGGTCAAAAAACCATGGGATAATAAAAAGTAGAGAATTTTGTAAGCTTTAATTTTGTATACGCATAAATGTTTTGAAAGACCAACCCCCACTAAGATATAGGCAAAAAACCATAAATAAGGACCTTTGACCCTTCCCCCTCCCCTTTTGCGCCAACCCTAGGTTCAAGGACTTTTAGTATGTTATACAACTAGGCATCCCAAACAACGTGGCACAGTCGGTTTTTGTACGTTTTGACTTTCCACTAGAATCATTCATTGACTGGGCTACATGTGTTTCTCGCGATTTTTGTCTTTTCGTGATTTTGGTTCATTGTCACCCCCGAATTTCCCTATTGTAAATTTGGCTCTTTTCGTGATTTTGACCCTTTTATTACAATTTTGGGCCGATCTAGTGCGATTTCGCCCTCTTCCACTTCGTCGTTTGTTCTCCCGATTTTAGCTCTTTTTTGCTATCCTCAGTAGCTCATCTGGGGGTTTATTCTCTAACTCCGAAGCAATAGCTTTTTCGAAGTCATATGTTTATTTCATTAATTTTCTTCAAGCAAATGAATGAAATAGACTCATGGCTGGCGAAAAAAAATATTGCTTGTTGTTAGAGAATAGGCCCCCTGGTGCGATTTTGGTTTTTTCTCGAGAATTTCAGTTTGTCTCGTGATTTAGGCACTTTCTCTCAATTTTTGCTCTTCTCGCGGTTGGCATTTTAAAGAGTCAGACCCGAAAAATTTGGTCTTTCGGAGAGCCATACAGCGTGAAACGAGCAAGAATCAACAAATTTTGGTTCTCTTGGCAACAAAACCATGAGTTTTGGTTTTTAAATGACCCAGAGGTACGAAATTTAGTCTTTGAAACAGCTGTACATGCGTGAAACGGATGTACATAAAATAATTCGAGCGCACTGAAATGAGTTTTTGAGGGGCCAATCCCGTGAAATTTTGGTGATTGGATTACCCCAGTGGTGCAAAATTTGGTACTTGAAAGAGTCAAACGCGCAAAATTATTCTGAAATCGCTTTTTGAACGGGCCGAACTCATGAACGGTTTCTAAAGGAGTCAGGCTCGGGAAAAAGACCCATTTAGAGGGGAAACACCATAGGTGTTGGTGATGGAAAGACCCAGATAGGCAGTAACAAGATGCATTGTACCTTTGAACGAGCAAAATCTCGTAATTTGGTTTTAAATGTGCCAAACCCGCAAAATTTGATCTTTTAAAAATCCGAAGGCGCTTAATTTTTCCTTTTTCAAAGCCTTTTTTGAGTGACCGAGACCCGCCAAACTGGTGAGTTGAAGGAGCATAACCCACACAATTTTGTTGTTTCGGTTTAAAGCCAAGTGATTGGTACATTAATCACCAAACACTAGAAATTCGCCCTTTAAAGGCCCATACCAAGCAAAAGACCTTGAAAAAGGGGTATGGGGGAGATACTTTTTTTTTTTTTTTCATTGCGAAACTATCAAGGCCGCAATTGTCGGTGAGGGGTGGGGGCCCAGGAATGGATGTGCCCCTTTCCATGTTTACTGCTCCAAACAATTTAACAGCCAAGTATATAAACGATTAGTAAATAGGTTTATTATTTTTAAAAAACGAAGAATAAATAAAATTATGTATACCTACGCACTAAAATGAGCAAAATTATCGTAGTTAATGCATGAAATAGTCGTGTATAAAACTACTCTTTCACAGCTCAAGTTTTCGCTTTCTGGTTTCACTGGGAGTGAGCTCTCTAGCCTTCAAAGATGGCCGTAATTTGCGAGGAATAACTTTCAAAAAGGAGTAGGGGGGAGGGTATTTTTACGGGTTTCTATAATTAATTAATAATTTAAATCACACTCTCACATTGTGTTACTAGGAAAGATCAGTCTTAAGTTTTTTTTTTAAGGGAATTTTCTGTTTACCATTACTTGTACCTTTTCCCTGGAGACCTACGGGGCTTAAATCCCCCAAGTCCCGAGTGTTTGATACCGAAAACGGGCAGTCCTACGGCTGGCGGAGTGTAGTCATAGCCAGCATTGTTCACGTGATCGTCACTGTAGCCACTGTAAAATTCGTCCGCTTCGTAAACGCCCGTTCCAGGCGCTGCTGGTTCGTCCTCGACAATATTTTCCGTTATTTCGTATCCTCCGCCGCCGTCGTTCGAGTGGTGGTGATGGCGAATTGGAGCGATGCTGTTATCCACTATGGGTTTAAAGCCGTGCTCGTTGATGTACGCGTTAGTTTTGGAGTAAAAGTCGCTGAAAGTGCCTAGGCCAGGTGTCGTCAGTGGTCCGCTGGAACAATCGTGCCAGACGGAACTGTTCAAATTAGTATGGATTGGAGACCACAAAATTAATTTTTAAAAAAGTGCAGTTGCAGCTGTCACTTACATGTCGCTAATGGTAGCAAAGCGGAGTCAGTTATCGAGTCGTAGGTAAGCTTTGAAGCATGGTAACTACTGTGCGGTTTGCTTATGCCGAAATTCGTGATATTTGTAATTATAAAGCTTGCTTAAAACTACAAATTTAGAACGCAGCAGAACTTTTTTTTGTAAACATTAACGTTTATTTACAGTAAACTATGGTATATTTACACTGCTTTTTAAAGCTAGTTGGGGACAAGAAAATAATTTTGATTTAGTTTCCTGAGTTTTTGATGGTAAAAAAAGGGTTCAACATTTTGATTTATTTGGCAAGGGATCAGTCTTCTTTAGAGGTGAACGCCCTCCTTACTTTTTGTCGTAGCCACCGTGGCCGTGACCACCGCCGCCACCTCCAGCGCCGTAACTGCTGATACCTTTGTAGCTTCCACCGCCGAAACTACCGCCGCCATGGCCTCCGGAGCTGAAACTGCTGTAGCTACTCAAACTGTGGCCACCACCACCACCACCTCCTCCATAGCTGTAGCCACCGCCTGAACTGTGTCCACCGTGGTCACCACCGCCGTAACTGTATCCACCGTGACCTCCTCCGAGGGAACTACCGCCGAATGAACTGCTGCCGCCGTAGCTGTGACCACCACCGAATGAACTGCCGTGTCCACCGCCGCCGCCGCCGTAGCTGTATCCACCACCGCCGCCTGAGCTATGGCCGCCGCCGGATCCACTTGAACCGAAGGAACTGTGCCCACTGTAACTGTCTCCACCTCCGTAGCTGTAGCCTCCGTGGTCACCAGCACCGCCTCCATAACCACTCAAGTCTCCTCCTCCACCGTGGTGATCGTCACCTCCTTCAAATGTGATCGCGATACAACGTGAAAATCATTTTGTGCTAACGAAATTGAAATTACCTCCGAATCCTCCTCCGTGGTGATCATCATGTCCGCCTCCATAGCCGCCGCTTCCACCTATCATGAAACAATTTTTTTTAGTTAGTACGTGCTGACAAGCCGTTAATTTGAGCTTGAAAGTGAATGTACCTCCGAAACCTCCGCCGCCGCCGTGGTGATCGTCATGGCCACCCCCGAAATCACCGCCTATAACGGCACACAATTACTTTATTACTCTCACATTTTCATGAATGAATTTTAAAAAAGAATAATTCGCTACCGCCGAAGCCTCCGCCTCCGTGATGATCGTCATGACCGCCTCCGAAGCTGCCGCCGAAACTACTGCCTAGAACGATGCCTAAACTTTATACGCTGTTCACCCTGAATATTGATTTTTTTTTTTTTTAAATACCTCCAAATCCGCCGCCGCCGCCTCCGTGGTGATCATCGTGTCCACCACCGTATCCTCCGCCTCCTACAATACGTTGCAACACCAAAATTCAATCATCCACACCTCCTCACTGACGAAAAATACGCGTTACCTCCTCCGAATCCGCCACCGCCGTGATGATGGTCATCGTGACCACCACCGAAACCACCACCTCCGAAGCTTATACCGCCTCCGAAACCACCGCCGCCGCCGCCACCCCCGTGGTGGTCATGATGATCATGGTGGTCGTGTGACTCGCTGTGACTGTGCTCTTCTATGTGGTGAATTTCGGGTTTTTCGTGGTGGACTTCTTGAATAATTTTTGGGACGTGGACTCGGATGTGAACGCTGAAACACACAAATTGTATTATCAATAAAAAAAAAAATAAAAATAAAAAAAAAAAGACGTGAATGAATGCTTTTCCGTCCGAGAACAATTACAAGAAAAGTTTTCACTTTTTTTCTTTCTCTCTTTAATTTCGTTTTTCTATCGAAGGACATGACTCACTCGGCGTTATAATTTTTTGTTCTTCGACTTTTACCAATTCAATCGATTTCGTCCGATCAGAATAAAGAGTGAAAGAGTTTTCTTTCTATTTCCAGTCTTTACGTCTGCTCTTCTATTCAATCACTCTCTTATAGGCTTGAAGGACCTTTCGGGCGCTTCTGTTAAGCCGTCTTCCCCCTCCCATCACCAACCAACAATGTATTAAAAAGTATGCCTTGTCTCATGCAGCGGTGCATCCAGTAGCTAGCAGATCAGGGTCTGCTAGAATGTAAAAAAAAAAAAGCTAATTCTCTTCTAGGAATGAGAAAAAGCGCTAATTCACGGCTAACTTCGCGAAAAAACTTTCATTCGTGGATACAATTGAAGAAAAGGGCAAACTCGCGAATAAAATTTAAAAGAAGTGCCAATTCACACCTGAAATTGAATAAAAAAAAAAAATGTTTTTTCGCGGCTAAAAGCGCTAATTTGCTTATGAAATTAAGAAAAAGCGATAATTGCGGCCAAATTTGAGTGAAACAGTTAAAAAGCGCTAATTTTCAATTAAAATGAATAAATGCGCTAATTTATTAATTTTTTTCGAAACTAAGAAAAAGCGCTACATCGTGGCAATTATGAAAAAATCGCAAAGCTGCTGCTTCTATGGAGAAAAATGGTCATATCATGGCCAAAATTGAAAATCATCGCCAATTCGCGGCTAAATTGGGGAAAAGCACATTACCAGCTAAAATTGAAAAAAAAAATTATATTCGCGGCTAAAATTGAGAACAAGCGCTTATTTGCGGATGCAAATAAAGTACTCAAAGCGCTTATTGCGGATTTGAGAAAGTACTCATTCACGGCTAAAATAAAAATATCTAATTCCTGGTTAAAATTTGTAACATTAGCTATATAAAATTGGGAAAATTCTCTAATTCCTGGTGCCTCAATGCAATTTCTAGATGAAAATTTTGGCGAAATAACTATACTGGCGCTGTTTACGGAGGCCTTTTAACGACTACAATACGCGGCAAAAATAAGTAAAAAAAGCTTATTCGCGGCTGCCATGAATAGAAAGAACTAACTTGCGGACACAATTATTGAGAATGAGCTAGAATTAAGAAAAACACTATTTCACGGATAAAATTTAGAAACGCTACTTAAAAAATTAAATTCCTCGTTTATTTAGAGACCAAGGAGCCCCGCGATACGTGTAGGTCCGCCACTGTGTGCATCTTCAAAACCACCCCTCCCCCGCCTGTCACCTTCCATCGCGTATTACAGAAGTCCGTTCACCCATGAGTTACCCCATTCACTTTCGGTGAAATTTTGCCGAGCGACACGATGAAATACTTTTACTTTTCTGTTTATTTCAACTCAAGTTTCGACCTTCGTTTCAAATAAATGACCGGGGGTAATTTAATAAAACAGCCACTCGGACGTGGTTTTCGCCCCCTTCAACCCGACAACGAGGAACAAAAATGCGTTTTGGATACTTACTGTTCGTGACCACCGAACGTTGCGTGAGCAAGGGCTGCAAGTCCCGCCAAAAACAAGATTTTGATCTGAAAAATTATACAAAGGGGGGGGGGGTCTTTCATTAAAATCAAATTAGAAACGGTCGGGTGGGTGGTCGAGAAATTTGCCAGCCTCGGTTGAGTACATTAGGGTGAAAATACAAATTACGCCAATTTCTTAAAACGTAACGAGAAATTTTAACACTCACTTCATTTATTTTTATTTGAATAATTAAACAACTGGTACCTACATCTCAAAAATATTGCCGTGAAAATTGCAATTGCACGGACTTTGGTATTTTTGGGGGGAGGGGGAGCATTTGTGTATCCCAGCTTGTTAAAATTGGGGTTCTATGTGATCGAAATAGACAAAAATTGAAATAATTCACAAGTGATATCTATCAACTCACCGTAATTTTTGACGAGATCATCTCGTCTGGGTGCTGGTTTCCTTTATTTGTAGAGACACCGCTAAATCCCAAGAAAAGGAGGAGGTTCTCGCGGCGATCTTTCAATTTTAATTTTTTATAATTTTTTAAACCAATTCAAGCGAACTACTGATGCTGTTTTTGAGATTCCCCTTGCAATTTATACTTGACGGAGAGAAGCCCCTGTATGGTGGTTCCCCCACAGCTTTCTCCACCACCCCTGTCTTTCTTGCAAGCCGCCTGCGTCTTCTTCCACGACTCCAAAATACCCCCACCCCCTCACCCCTCGGGTCATTTGAACTTCCTATTTCATTGCATTAAAATTGTATTATAAAAAAAAAAAAAACTTCGCAAGATTTCCCAGTTATTAATTAAGCAACGGGATGCTTTGGTTATTCTCGAGGAAGTTACAAACCTCGCGAGACAAGGAAGTGTACGTTAAAAGTCCTATAGAGCCTCCACCTGGGAGAAATATAAGTCGTAACAATTTTAATGAGGGGAGCGCTTGACATACAGGTCTGTTTTGGGTGGTTCTGAAAAGACGTGTACTTCCACGTTAATAGCTGTAATAAAAGATCTTTTAATTTCATACAAGTACACGCTTGTTTTGCCGTGCTGGGCTACAATTGGCGACATGTTGACAAACCTAATTACCATCTGCGGCTTCCCCTTGCGAAAGTGTGCTGAAAAGCGTAGAAATATATTAGTGTTGCGTGTAATGTACCGCCAAGTGATTAAATGGTATTGCAGCGTCATTGTATTAATAAAAAAATTGGCGCGTAATGGTTAAAAGTAGCCTTCTCATCGCAGTGACCTGAAAGGGGGTGCACCGATTGAGTCCCCAGAAAGATATGTACACTCTACGCCGCCCTACGTTGTTATGGCTGATGGGTGGAGGAAACAATTTTCTCTTGAGGATAATGTAAAAGAAAATTGAAGTACAAGAGTTAAAAGGGTCTCGGGAATAAAGCCGCTTTTCCGAATAACTCTTTTAGAGGGCCCACAAAGGGAGAAGGCTCTGCCTTTGGTCTTCAGGACTGTCAATTTACGTGGCCACCTTATGCGCGCCGAGGAAACTCCTGTGGCCCCTAGAGACGTGTGTCAGTGGCCAAAAACTGTGGCATCTTTCTGATAGCCCCTTGAGCCTCTTGTCTGATCGAAAATCCGTCTAATTCCCCGTGTGGAGCAACCCGAGTGATACGCGGTTTCGCCCGCATGGTCCGTATGGCAATGCCTAAAATAACAAATGTCACGAAACCACGAATTGCAAATTTTTCAATTTTAGCTGCAAATGAGCGGTTTTGCTTAATTTTACCAGCGAATAAACGCGTTTTTTTGCCTTTTTTCTTAGCAACGAATCAGCGCTTTGTCTCAATTTTAGTCGCAAATTAGTGTTTTACCTCGGCGTGAATTACTAACGTTTTTTCTCAATTTTAGCCGCAAAATAGCGCTTTCCCTCTTGACGTGAATCAGCCCTTTGTCTGTGAATTAGCGCTATTTCGCCATTTTTGCCGAGAATTGATGCTTTATTACAATTTTTGCCACGAATTGGCGCTTTCCCCCCAATTCAACCTGCTGATGAGTGTGTTTTCTCAATTTTGGCCGCGAATTAAGTAGCTTTTTTCTTTCTCAGTTTTATCCGCGAATTTGCGCTATATTTCAAGTTTAAACAGAACTTTTCCCAGTTTTAGCCGATGTATTAAGGAGTTTTCTCCATTTTAGACGTGAATTGACGCTTTTGCTCATTTTTGATGCGAGGACTAGCCCCGAAAACAGTACATACTTAGGAAATATACTTTCATTTTGCGTGAAAATCGGTACATGCAGAGACGAAACGGATGAATTCCTTATTATCACCTTCCTCTTCCCTACGGTCTTTATTACGTCAACGGCTATAGAATACGTTGTACGCGAAATTCACGATTTAAACCGCAGCCCTTTCAAAGGCCACATTTTCCGGATTCATTTACTCTCACAAAGCCCAATTTTGTTGGTTTTGCTCACTCAAAAAGCCCAATTTTGTTGATTTTGCTCACTCAAAAAGCCATCAGTTTCGCCGGATTGGCTCCCTGAAAACTACGCGGTGTTGACTGATTCAAAAAAGTAATTCTGTGGGTTGGGCTCTTTCGATGACACTTGCAGAACCCAATTTTGTGGGCCGTGTTCCTTTTTGAATTAAAATTTTAATGAGTTGGCCCATTAAAAACCAATTTCACGGGTTTTGTTAAGAAACGAAAATCACGGGTATTGCTCCTTCGAATAGCCAATTCGGTCTGGCTTCGCCCATTTTCACTAACAAAATTGATCTCGTTTCAAGTTGATCGTGATTAGTTGTCAATGACGACCCATATGAATTCTTATATAAGTGTTTTACATTGTAATCGTGGTTCAAGAAGTTGGTGAAATCGGGACTAAATAATACAATTTCGGGGGATTTGGCTCATCAGTGACCTAATTTTTTGAGCTTGCTCATTCGATTACCAATTTCGTGGTGTTGGCATACCCAAGAAAGAGGAATTTAACGGGTATCGATGCATCAAAATTGAAATTTCGCCACTTTGCCCCTCTCAAAAGCAATTTCGCTGGTTTGGCTATTTGAAAAATCTTTTTCGCGGATCTTCCTCAATCAATAACCTATTTTGCACGTTTGGCTCTTCCTTAAAGCCAATTTTCGGGGTTTAGTCGTTGAAAACCCCAATTTCGTGGGGTTCAGTAGTTGAAACCCCCAATTTTGAAGGCTTGGGATTACACAATACTAACTTTGTGGAGTACATAGTTGTTGAAAATACGAATCTATAGCGCGTTTAATTGTTTTCATAGGCAATATTTTGGGTACGGGATGGGTAATCAAAAATCCATCCATCCATTTTGTGGATACCCACGTTCTAGAAACCATGCAATTTTACATAGTTCGCTATTTTATAAAATAAATTTCGTGGGTTCGTCTCACTTAATAAACGAATTTCGGATGCCTGCTCTCTCTTTATTCTCTCCCAGCGTGTCCTCGGTGGTTTGTGTGGTGAAGAGAGGGAGAGGGGGAGGAGCTATTGCTTGAAATTTGAGAAGAACTCTTTAGGACTGCCGTTCCTTGCAAAGGTTTGCCGTTTTTACGGGCCCTTGCCTTTCCCAACTGACAGTAATTGTTCGGGAACAGCAATAGCGGGGGAGGTGATGCTACAATGTGGAGTAAAGTCACTGAAAAAACTTGAAAAGTCAATTTAGCGGGTTTGAGTGGGTAATCAAAAATGAATTTTGAGGGGTTTGACATTCAAAAAAACTAATTTCGTAGAGCTGGAAGATTTGGCTCTTCCAAAAATCAATGCCGTGGCCTCGGCTCGTACGGGCTGAGGCCACAAAACCGAAAACCCAAAAATCCTTGAGGTTGATTTCTTTCAGGAAAAACAATTGCGCGGGTTCGACTCTAAAAAATCATTTTTCCGGTTTTGGCTCTTCAAAAGACCAATTGTATGGGGTTCGCAAGCACCACATCAGCATCAGATGTCAGCTCTGCGCAATTCTTCCAGTTCACTTTCGGTGGGGGAGGACGGTGGGTTCTCGCGATACTGTAACCGGTGATGGGATTCAAACAGATTGAGCTGCCGTCTTCCATCAAGATAAACATGTCGTCGCCATGAATCAGATTTCGGCCGTTTTTTTTGTTTGTTTTTTTTTTTTTTTTTTTTTTTTTTTTTTTGCAGTTCGTATAGGTGAAACAGAAATGACTGTGCTATTGAGAGCTCTTGGGACGCCCCAAGAGGGGTCCTAACCCTGGGCCTGCGGGCTCCCCAAAGGAGCAGTAGCATACCGACGTAATGGCGGTAGGGGTGGACAGAAGAGCTTTAAAAATTAATAAAATAGAGATTTTCAGGTTTTGAAGCGTCGATTCCCAGAATATATTGAAAGTAAGCGCTCATTTGCCGCCGAAATTAAGAAAAATACACAAATTCAAGGTATCTTAAGGTAACTTCGCCGCCGTCGTAGAGAAAATAAGCTAAAAACCGAGAAGGCGCAATAATGTAAGAGGCAAATACGTCGCAAAAAGTAGGGGAAAAAATTAGCGCGTATATGCGACCGTAATAAAAAGCGAAAAAAAACCATTAATCACGTCATAAAATGGAGAAAAATTCCAATTCGCGGCCATAATTGAGAAAAAGCGCTAATTCACGTTTGTAAGTAGCGATGAATCGCTCAGCAGGCTCAGCCAGCTATTATTGAGAAAACGTCATTTTTGATGGATTTCTCGAGGCAACTTTGTGACAAAAATTTAGGTAAAAAGGCGCTAATTCGTGCTGATGGGTAAAAAAAAAAAATAAATAAAATCGCTGATCCACGGTTAAATGAAGAAAAACTATAATTCACGGCTAAAATATATAAAATACGCTAATTCGGGATTACATTCCATAAAACCCGCTCATTCACAGCTAAAATGGGAAAAATGGGAAAAGGTTAACAAAAAACGCTCGTTTTCGCAGCTTAATTGAAAAAAAAAAATCACGGATCGACTTGAGAAAATCCGCTAATTCGCGGAAATTGAGAAAATGTCTAATTCGTGATTTCAAAGATTTGATAAGTCGGTTCTTCGCGGCTATTACTAATAAATAATTAGCGGCTAAAATTAAGAAATTACTCGCTGCCAAAATTTAGAAAAATCCAATAACTCGCGGTGAAAAATTGAGGAGAAGCAACGATTCGCGGCTTAAGTTGAGAATAAACGGACGTTAATTCTCGGATCCATTTGTGAAAACCTGCTAATAACTGGCTGAAACTGAGAAAAACCGCTAATTATCGGCTCAAGTTGAGATAAATCGCTCATTTGCTGCTAAAATGGAGAAAAATGCTGATTCGCCGATCAATATGAGATAATAAACTCCGCTAATTCACGGCGAATTTATGCTAATTAAGTGAAAGCGTAATTCCCGGCTTAAATTGCGATATTATTCATTGCTTAAATTTCAGAAACAGTGCTAATTCACAGATACAGTTGAGAGAACCCGCTAATTCGTGGCTAAAGCTGAGAAATCTCGCAAATTCCCGGCTAAATTTGAGATAAACCTCTCATTCGCAAGTAAAATTTGACAAAGGGCGAAATTCGTAGTTATAGTTGGCAAAAGCGCTCATTCGCAGTTAAAATTTAGGACAACTCTAATTCGAAAAAACGATAATCCGCTAATTCGCGGCTAAAATTAGAAATTGTATGCGGCAGAAATGAGGAAAAGCCTCCTCCCCCCCTCACCCCTATTCAATCCGCTTCCGATTCAAGCTCAAGTTCGTTCGTTGTTGACGTGTGACGTCGAACCCACGAGTAAAAGTTTTTTTTTTTTTTTTTTCAATCGTTTTAGCATACGAAAACTTGAACTTGAAGGTTTTCGCACGTCGAATACTACAGGGCGTCGAATGCTCACAGTTAGTAACGCTCTTGTTACACTCTCTGAACAATGAATGAAAGTGTTTTTTTCTTCTTCTTTTTATTTTATTCTCGTGAATACGTGAACGAGAACTGTTTTTCTGGAAGAATGTACGTGGGAACTTCCGTAAATAGTTTCAGATGATGGGGAGTGGGGGGAGGTAATTTTCCAGATAACATCGTGTATAAACGCGTAAACGGTCTGTAAGTTCAGGCGTTGAGAAAAAGGGTTGAGGCGTGATTGGAGAAGCGTAAAGAAAGCCGGAAGATCATTCATGAGCTGAACTTTAATTAGGATTAGTGGTGACGTGGGGACGGGTTGAATCGGACGCTTCTTAATAATCTCTGAGTATACTTTACTCTTTTAAGTTTTACTGCTTTGATTAATCGTAGCCCGAATGTGTACTTTGCGGTAATTTTTTTTTTTTTTTTTTCATCCTGCAGCCACGAAATCGTGTGTTTTAACACAAAGGAGCCGCCTCTTTTTTTACCCTAATTCGAACACCTTCTTACAAACCGCAAAAGATAGGTCGGTTGCTCTCAATTTTCTTGGCGCGAACAATAAAAGGAGACCCTCCTCCAAAATGTGATGCGTGGCTGGGAGGGGAGGGAGGTGTTTCGTAAAAAATTCGTTGCAAAACATCCTCATCAATACATTTTATACAGGATAACACATTTCGAAGGATTCAATCAACTATGGTCCCTATAGCCGTGCCTTTGCGTTCTTCCGAAGGCAATTCGCACCAAACAAATGATGTTTTGAACACGTTCACTCCACCCAAAACAAGCCGGAGAAACTTTTTTTTTTATGTACAGTTGTCTATCTATTCTTTTATCATAAAAGTGAAGTACGTGTTCGCATTTTAGTCGAAAGGAGCCTCTCTGCCGTAGTGTTTTGGCACCCCACCCCCTCACCAGTGTCATATCAAACTCTATTACACCGGTGTGGTGGTGCCTTTGAAGCGACCAGGGTGAAAGTACTTCCTCGCAGTTGCATAAAGGCATCTCTTTCCCCGCGCTTATTCCTGACCCTGGCAGTGCACTTTTGCAGTGCATCGACTCTCTTTTTAGTATGCTGGTGCACACTATGCCTTCAAAATATTATGTATCTACCTTGGTTCTAGATTGGCTACTGTTTTAATTACCCGTGACTGGCATTTATTTCCTTATTTATACCAGAGACCAGTTTGTATATGGAAAGGGGCAGATTAAACAAGAGGCTGGAGGTAAATGATGAGCAAGCTCATGCAAAAATCGTAATTTTTCGGTTGCTTTGTGTTCCCCCGCAAAGCAATCCATCCCCTCATCCCCCAACCACGATATTTCCCCGGAAATTGCCCAACTTCATATAATAGTGTGTGAGTGTGAGTATTAAAGTGAAAGGTGTCAACAAAAAACCGTGTCTGCTCTTCATAATATTATACTAATTATTGGCCAACTGTCTAAAAAGCGCCACCTCACCCAGCCGTTATTAGCTGAAGAGCCAGCCGGTCGTACGCGCCAAGTAAATTAACCCTTTAAATCGTGTAGTATCAGCCTCGGACGTACTCTCTTTATAACGGGAGAAAGCCAGATTTTGCCGTAATGACCCGAGTTAAACTGTTTAGCGGTCTTGACAAAATTTGTATAGAAAATTCAACATTTTTCCAAATTTTCCTAAACGTTAGCGTCAAAAAAATGTACGGAACTGTTGAAATCGACAGGGATTAGAGACAGTTTCTCCTTGCCTTTAAGCTTTGAGAGCTTCATTGTATTTGTGTTCACGCCTGCACCACCCGCATGCTGGGCTTTCACAATATAACGATGACCGTCTTCAATAACAATCCTTCGTGACTCATGAGAATTTGCTTTTTTTCTTCTTCTTCTTCTTCCAGTTTTTTTTTTTTTTTAATGAAAATTTGTTTGTTCTTTGCTGTCTCGATGTCGACGGTCCCACGGGTGGGTGGCTGTCGCTCGTGTTGATGCGCATTGAGACGCGAGAATTCTTGCTCGGGGTCGTTCACAGTGTGGGCGTAAAATTAGTTTGTTGACGACCCCAAGTTTATGCATTTTGCCTATACAAGTGCAACTAACAATGAGTCGACGAAAGTGAAAATGTAGGTAAGTCTAATCGTCTGAAATTGTATTTTCGAATAAAATAAAATGGAGAAAATAGACAGAAAAAAGAAGTGACAGGCTTCTTCATCCAGAATCCCAAAATGATTGATTTATTTCTGACAGAGAGAAAGTGTTAACGCATTGCGGACAGTTTTAAAAGTCTGTTACGCGATCGTTAAAAATTGCTTAGAAGAGTCGTTGGACCCCGTCGCGAATAAGTTGGAGCCCAATAAGAGCACTTATATTACCAAATTTGCAATACGCACAAATCGTTCCTTTCATCCCATTGAATTCCGTCCACCGACCCTCTCCTTAGCAGTGATCAATTTTTTTTTACAGGAAGGAATAATAAAAACCTTTTCAGGCGGGAATATTTTGTTTACAAACAAGACGGCCGCCGCGGATTACATCGCTGTTGCTTCTCCGGTTCGACCTGAATAAATTCAATGTGGCGTTTCTTACATAAAAATCTCAATAAAAAAAAAGTAAATAATAAAAAAAAATGACCTTATTCTAGAAGGAAGTCAGAGAAAGAGACCCTCCCCAGGCTGGTTCTCGTATTAAAAAGCGCTTCTTTACTAATAAGGAGGACTTTATATACTCTTTCAATTTATTTCAGCCTGAAATTGTTACTATTTGGTGCCTCTGAACGATCTTCGATCCTTTTTCGGGAACGCATTCTAGCACCTCTACGGCTCGCAACAACAAAAAAGGTTTTTTTGAAAGGGAAAGGGTACACCCCCTGACAAAGTAAGAAAGTGCTTCGGGGTGAATACCAAAACAGAGCTTTTTAAGTATCTTACGTAAATATATACGAGAATCCCACGAAAATTCTCTCTTGAACTAGAGAATCGCATTCAAAATAATTGGGGCCTCTCTTTTATGTAATTCACGAGCCACGAATAAATAAAAAAACAACGAGAGGACTTCGTTCGTACTTATTTCAGAAATTCTTCGGAGAGCCCCTCGCCCCTTATATGATGATCGTTAGTCGCCAATTTTCATGACAATCATTTTTAGCGCAGATTTTAACGATTTAATGTGGTGGTGGGGGGGGGGGGGGTAACAACGCCAAACTCGACCGTGAAACAATGTAGCGATTGATGGGAGGGACGGGTGGTGGTCCCGGGCATCCCTTCAAATGGGGCATTATCGAGAATCCGCGTTCCGCGTGGCCCGAAGGAAACAAAACGCCCCGTCACACACCACCACGGTCCTACACATTCCATATATCTCTGTCTCTGCAATAAGCAAGATGCTCCGTGAAAAGTAACCGCGGGTAGAGGTCTTTTACAATGAAACCCAAAAACTGCAAACTGCATGGCGTATTTCCTATATTTTAGCCGTGAATTCACGCTTCTTCTAATTTATGACCGCGAATAGCGTTTGTCTTAATTGTTAGCCGTAATTAGTGCTTTTTGTCACTGTTTGCCACGAATTATCGCTTTACCGATATCTCAACCGCAAATATTAGCACTTTTACGAACTTTTCGCGGCGTACTTTTACTGCACATTAGCGTGGCTTCTCAATTTTAGCCACCTATTAAGGGCCTACAGAAACTTAGGATTAGCATATTGAAGTAACCTTCAGGCACCCGGAAATAAGATTATCTTGTTTTCAAAGAAGCCAATGATGGAATTGGCTCTTACTTCAGCTAAACCCGTAAAATTTGGTTTTGTAACCGTCAAATTCCCTAAAAATGGACTTCGAAAGTGCCCATACCCGAGGAATTGCCACTTTGAAGGACCCAAATCTGTGGACCTGATTTTTCGCCTCGTGCGAAATTCGATTTTTGAATGCGTCATCCCATTCTTGATTTTGGGTTTTTGGGAAGAGAATCCTGCGAATTTCTGTGGGTGAAATCCACAGATTCTAGCCAGCGACTTAATACAAGACCCAGGGGAGACGGAAGACACAGGTTTCATCCACTTCGTCTCCGCACTTACGAAGAATCACACCTAAGCGTGTGCCTATGCTCAGGTTGGTCGGAAGGGGGGGGGGATTGTTAATTTTCCTCCGCCGATGGGACATGATAGCGCGGGCGGAGAACCCCAAGAATCCAAAACTGGAAATTTGCTTCCAGAAACAGACCAAAAAATTATGGTTTTTTCTCAATTTTAGCGATGAAGTTGCCATCAACAGTACGAAACTATGAATTGGCGGTTTTCTTCCAAATTTTTGCTGCAACTTTGCACACTCTTAGCCACGGATTAGCACTTTTTCACAACTTTGACCAGGAACTAGTGCGTTTTCTAGAAACTGTTAGCGTCGGACTTGCCCCAATCGCGCTTTGTCAATTTTAGCCGCCTAAGGACACCCATATTGAAGGGATAAGCGATTTGTCTCCATTTTAACCGCAAATTAGCCTCTAGAAGCCGCGAATTATCAATTTTCTCAATTTTAGCAGCAAATGATCACTTTTTCTACATTTTAGCAGCGGATTAATGGCTATGGTTGATCTTTACTCGCTTTGGCGGGTACCCAATTGACTCTTTTTTCCTATTCTAGATGCGAATCAGCGCTTGCTCTCAATTTTATACGTATAACTACACGCTTTTTCTCCATGTTTGCCGTCAACTAGCGTTTTTATTAATTTGTAGCGAATTTTATCAATTTTACCCACGAATTTACCTGTGAAAGAGCATCAATAAAATACCAATTTTATAGCGTTTTTTCTCTGAAAAATTTCGGAAATGTTCATAGAAAAGCCGCGACGTCGCTTCCAGATGCCATGAGCTTACACTTTTCTCCATTTTAGCTATATATTAGCGATTTTCTCAATTTTAAGCGCATTCTCTCAATTTTAGACACGAATTGAGTACAAGTGGACTTGGCGGTTAAAATTGAGAAATAATTCACTGTAAAAATTCAGGAAAAGCCTTGATTCGATGTTGAAATTGAGAAATGACCAATTCGTAGCTGAAATTGAGAAAAAACGCCAATTCGCGGATCAGTAAGTTTTGTGTACCTAATACATTTATTTATTAACCTATCTATGAAAAATACGCCGCTAATTTCCGACTACAATTGAGATAAAGCGCTAGCATTTCTCATAACTTAAGAAAACATGCTAATTTGCTGCTAAATTTAAGAAAAGAGGTCATTCGCAGCTGAAATGGAGAAAAACGATCATTCGCGGATTAATTTACTCAAATTCAAATGGCCAAATTAAGCGAAACATTCACGTTTTTTGACAAAATAAGGGGGTGGGACAAAATGAGAGTTTTCCCTCAATTTTAGACGCAATGAGCGCATTTTCTCAATTTCATCCACGAACGATCACTTTTGTCCTCAATTTCATCCACGAATGAGAGCTTTGTTGCCTCAATTTTAGACGGGAATTAGCGATTTTTATCCATTTTAGCTGCGTATTCGCCTTCAAAAGAGCACAAAAATGTGCTTTCTCAATTCAGCCGCGTATCGTATATAGAAATTAGGAATAATTAGTGATTTCCCACAAATTGGAATTTTTGAATCAATTTTAGGTATAGAAGTGCCAGGCCCATATTGTGAGTTTCTGATGGACCGATTGTGAAAAATGACCTTTCCCAAGGCGTTTAAACAATTTCCAGGTTAAGATCACCAGTTTTGCAACAAAAAAATCGATTATGTGGCTAATTTGACAGTTTTAGGGTCTTCACAATCACATTAGACGTGTGGGATATAGCTGAGGAAAAATCCATATTTTCGCAACCAATTAGTCTCTTTTCATGGGCAAAAGGAGATTCTTGGACTGAATTGTAGGCTGACACAATTGAATTTCACAGAATCCTGAAAATGAGAAAATCAGAGAATTTTAAATTATTTTTCTGCTCATCAGTTGTTAGTTGTTACACAAAAACAGGGCACACACCTCTACATATTGAAGCGATCGTGCATAAATTGCAAAAAATTAAAAAAAGGAAGACCGGATGCAAAAAACTGTTATGCAAGGTTTAGGGTGTCTCCGAAAAAAATTAAAATTTCCTGATCTTACGCAATAAAAAAATGATCTTAATTATCTGACCGGCTCCGAAGTTGAGTTATAAGATTGAGCCTCCTATTTTAAATCCTTTTCCTACGACGATGCCCTCTCATTCTCTGTCTCTCTTTTAATGTTCATTCGCTATCTTTCTTAGCCTTTTTTTTTTTTGTACTTTCTACCAATGTCATTACCGATTAGGTCAACACCTTTCTGTCACAAGTTTGGAGAAAGGCTAAATAGATTCTACACGCGGACCATAAAAGACGCTCTCCCCCCTCCCTCCAACCTTACTCTCGAGAGATAACGACGCCCACGACGCTTCGCGCTAATGATTAAACGTTTATAAGTGCTCGTATATGCGAAAAAAATAAACTGGCGAGGTGATAAGTTCACAGGGAGACGTTTCATGACATAATAACTAAATAAGTTGGGATTTCTCCCGTGGGTCACTTCTTTCGAGACAGTTCAAATCAACCCCCCCCCCCCAATTCCTCTTATTCCAGTTACGCAACCATAACGTGACCGCCTCCGCCCCCTTCAAGTTCAAGCGCTCTTCATTGTAAGAAAAAGGGAAACGATTGAACCGGTAAGAGAGGGATCTTACGCTTGTTTCCTGAAATTCCCGGATTTTTACTTCTTCTTCTTCTCCCCCATCCCGCGCATTTCAATGAATATTTTTCTTCAGAGACGCGAAAATCCTTCCGTCCACCTCCTGCTATTAGAGTTTATCGTCTATATTATTACGTAAACTATCCTTTTTCGCGAGGTAATTTTTAAACTGCCTGCGGCGCTTACTGGTTGTCCATATACACTTCCTACTACTTGAAAAACACTTTTTTTTAATGCTTCCCCGATCGGAAGTTAGACAGGACGTTTTTTTATTATTATTTTCAGTTTCGTATAGAGAGGTCGTGGGAGGGGGATTAATCAAAAGTTGTATTTCAAGTGTCGTCAGTCAGCAGCCATTTTTTTTTTTTTTTTTTTTTAAGTTTTCGCCGTGACTTTACGTCGCTTTTATTCCTCTCATAGCAATTTATTAAGCTAGCGCACTTTCTTCGATCCTATAAAAAACATTTTATAGTCCTCATCAACATTATCATAACACACTCTGAAAATTACGCAATTCTCCCGATGTACTTGAGAAGCAGCAATCCCCGCCCCCCTCACCAATAGCCATCACAAAACTTTAAAAAAAAAAAAAGAGTGACTTTCACTATTTAAAAGCGGTTAATTTGATTCTGGATCCGAACTAAGTCAAGCGTTAATAAACGCACTGTTTTTCTCTTGTTTCGAACGTCTAATTTTTGTAAAGGTTTACAAGTGAAAGACCGAAATTAAATTCAGCATTTAAGGGGCTCGACTCTGGAAGGTTCTCCCTTCTCAGTTTTTTATATCAACCGTCCATCCAGAATGAATGCGGGCTTTCATAATAAATAACGACTCATGTTTCATCTGTTTCTCTATGGCATGGAGTGGATAGGGGGGGAGGGTGGAATTTGACCGGCGGCCGTATTTTGCTACGAGTTAAAGTCGAAGAGAAACGAGAGAAGAAAAAAAGTAAATAAATAATGAAATTACCTGGAAAGCCTTTCACCGTAAAGTTAATATAAGAACAGCGGAAGTTATAAAAGTCGAGGTCGTCGAGTTCTTCCTATCCTCACGTTCTTTTATTCGAAGGGGTGAAAGGTCCTCTTCCTCTTACATGGCCTGGACAAGTTTACTCCTGTGCTCTTCTCTATTTCATTAGACGCACTGATATGGATGAACATATTCGAGAAAAACCTCTTCAAGGGTTAAAAAACTTGAATTGTGTAACTTCATCTTTTATTATCTGATCGGTAGCCAAGTCTGCCGTTTATATCGATGCACGAATCGGATTTGGCGTTATGAACTACGCATTCAACGCTCAAAACAGCGTTCTGATAGTTTTTGAAAGAGTGAAAATTTGCGAAAGAAACAGCAATTTTCGTTAAATTTGGTTTAAGCATCTCGTCCATTGGAAACCGCATTTGGCCGAATGAATGTTTGTTTAGGTAAGCCGTCCACTGAAACGGTTCCAACGGACGGCAAGGCTTAGAAGGAACCAAATCCGTGATATTTGGTTATGGAAGAGCAAACATCCTTGGCGAAATTGAAAGTTGAAAGAGCCAGTACTACGAAATTCACCCAACCTAAGAAACTATTTTAAAAAGAGCTATTATGCCATTCGGTTTTTGATCATGCGAAATTCCTCAGAGTAGGGGGTTGAAAGAGATAAAAATCAACGAAATTTGGTGTTTGAAAGTCAGTTTTTCAACCAGCCACGCCAAACTGCAGAAACAAAATCGAATCAAACGAGCCAAACCAGCGAAACTGCTTTGAGAAAGAGGTAATGCCACGAAATTTGAGACAGTAAAAATACGCAAAACAGCCTACGAAATAGCAAATCGGGTTATTAGCGAGCGAAACCCAAGAAATTTAGCTTTGGAAAAGCGGATGTACGCAAAATTTGGGTCTGAAAGAGCCAAACCGACGAAATTTAAATTTCGAAAGAGAAAAAACCCATTTAATTTTGTTTTTGAAAGAGCAAATCTGCACTGCTTAAAATTGAAATCTAACGAGACAAATCTGCAAAATTTGATTTTAATAGAGAAAAATTTTCCCTGTTTTGGCCAATATCGGGTGTTTGCTCTGTCAAATTCTTCTGGCGTGCTCTCGAGGGCGTGTGTTGGCTTGGTGGTGGTGGGGAGGGAGCGTGCTCGGAGATGTGACCGGTGGTGTGATCCAACTGATGAGACGTCATTCGACTGCTGTTCATTTCCCGAGAGCTTTCGTCTTCGGCTTCATGCTTTCGATCGTCCTCTTTACGGTTTTTATTGGCCCCCTCCTCTCTGACAGCTACGGGGAGAAAAAATTCAAGGAACACCGGGAACCTCGATTTGGTTGCTGATGAAGAACTGCAAGAAAATTGGTCAATCAAACCATCAACTTTAGTGGCAGAAGTGGGTGGTGAGGCCATGTCTACATACAGGCCTACGGCTCATCGAATTTTGGAAGAGCTATGCGCGGCGCTACGACAGGCCGAAATCTCTCCGTGTCGTTTCCCCGGGCTCTGAGTGGTTCAAAGAGTGGAAACAGGCAATGAGCGCAAACATTTCGATGCGCAAACAGTTCGATGCGCCTGAGTCGGCCCTGAGAAATTTGTGTTCTAACGAGGCCAATCCCCCCTCAAATGGGGCAGAAAAGAGTGTTTCTTTCTTTTTAAACCATTTCCCTCCCCCTAGACAATTTCAACCAAACTTCTTGATTAGGTTGTCGAGGAAGCTCGACCGACCGTGCAATGGTGTTACGTGGGTCCCTAGTATGTTGCACTAGTGTCAGGGGCTAGCCCTCTCTCAACTTTACCCGTCATGTAACGTTTTTTCTCCAATTCAGCCATGAATTAGTGATTTATCTTAGTTTTAGCCCCAAATTAGCACTTTTTCCAAATTGTTAGCAGTGGAATTAACCCCAAGAAGCAACCTTTAATAGGCGGTCACAATCAGAAATAACTGAGGATTAGCGTTTTTTATTTTAGCCGCAAAGCTGCCTTCAAATACCACGAATTAGTGTATTTTCTTCAAATATAGCGGAAAAAGATCGCTTTAAAAAATCAATTTTAGGGCAAACGGGAGCTTTTTCTCGACTCTTGCAGTTAATTAACGTTTCTTCCTCAATTTTTTTGCCTGGACTGGCCACAAGAAAAGCAAATAGGAGCGCTTTTTCCCAAGTTTAGCCATACATTTTTGGCCGCTAATTAGCGATTTTTGAAAGCCTTTAGCCGAGGACGTGCCCCAAGAACAGCCCATTGGCGCGTCTTCCCTTTTATAACGTTTTATAACGAATTTTTCGTGAATTATAACGTTTTATCTCCATTTCATGAATTTTTCCGCAAGAATCCACATTTTCCATTCTCAAGTTTTTCTGGGTGTTCCCTCTGATCAGTGGCCCCCGGGGTGGTTCCACCTTTTTTTGTCAGTCGAGGGAATATTTATGTTGGACGATTTTTGCCTCTTCATTCCTCCCCCGGTTCAGTTCAGGCTTGTACGCCTCTATATACGAGATCGTCAGTGACGAAGTTTGAACGTTTTGCCTTTGCGTTGGTTTTGGAATATTTTTCTTGACTCCAAAGTAGCCTCTCGAGGTCCGTGTGTTGGCCTGCAAAGTGTTGGGGGTGCAAACGCCCAATTACGCTGCTAAAATTGAGAAAAATCCCTCATTTGACACTAAAATTAAGAAAAATGCACAAATTCACAAATTCAAGGGCTATTTGCCCTTCTGAAAGCTAACTTTTTACTACTGAAATTGAGAAAAGTATCCGGTCTTTGCTTATGGAGGCAACTTCCTCGGTTATCCGCCTTTTTAGCCGAATAAACCTTTTTCAAGGGTCAAAATGTCATTTGTTCTGTTCAACCAACCAGATTCCTGTCCCAAGTGGCCATTTTCATGCTGATGGTGATCAGTTTTGCGAGATAAACAATAGTAATGGTGCGAATATTCATTAATTAAAGTAGAAAACAAGGCTGATGGAAAGCCTTTGGGGGGGTGATCTTCCCATTCTCCTTTCCTCCAGGTCTCCGTCTGACTGTGAACAGATTTTGCCATTAGTTAGATAGGCCGAAATCCGACAAATGTAGGCATTTTTCCGCAATGCGGAGATGCTTTGCGTAACTGCAGAGAAGCTGTGGACCCGCAGAGCTCTCCGGTATAGCTGGGAATTTTAAAAAATTGAACACGGAATGACCGCGCATCAGTCGGTGGGTTATATGGGGTTCACACTTTCAACACGACCCTCCCGGTGTTGCCAACTTTGTGCTTTTCCCTGTCAAGTCAAGCTCAAAATTTCGTCATAAATCCGTTAAAATGTATTCCATCCCGTTAAAAAAAAAATCCGTCAAATAAGTAATGATCAGTAGGGACAAACAGGCAGACAGACCCGGGCTCCTCTTCTGTGGAGGCTCCTGAAAAGCTTAAAAATGGAAAAATAGGATTCTTTAAATTTAATGTTCATGAATTCATGAATAAAATACCGAATAAAGCGATCATTCGACTTGGAATTGAGAAACATTCGCGAATTCACGTTTTATGGTAACCTTTTACTGCTAAAATACATATATAAAACACGCTCACGCAGTGGGGCAAGTAGACAAAAAACGGTAATTCATGACTATACAAATACATAAAAGTGAAAAAAAATCACTCATTCGTTGCTAAAATGGAGAAAAATGCTAACTCTCATAAAAAAAAAAGGTGCAGATTGGAAAAATCACTAATTCATAGCCAGAATTCAATAAATCGCTGGTAAAATTGAGACAAGCGCTAATTAACGTCTGAAAATGAGAAAAAAACAACTAATTCATGGCATAAATCATGAAAACGCCGATTCATGTTTTCTGTAGGACATATTATTGACTACAGACGAGAAAAGCGCTAATTCATGACTAGAACAAAAAAAAACCGCTAATTCAACGCAAAAGCTTAGGAAAAGCGCTAATTCGCAGCTAAAATTTAGGGAAAAACTCTAATTCGCCGCTTAGACCCCGTTGACAAGCCCTATGTTACGTGTCTGTGGTGTCTATGCAACCAAACAAAATCTCCCTCGAAAAATGAAGCATTTTGATAGGTTACATAACATTATCGCACATAGGCTCTATAGACGCATGGCATAGAGCTTGTGAACGGGGCCTTAGCTTTGCGAAAATGCAAATTCACGGTCAAATCGAGAAAATGCCAATTGGCGGCTTCTGGAGGAAACTTCATGGCTATAGATGAGAAAAGGATCAAATTCATTGCTAGAAGTGAGAAAATGCGTTGACTCGCGGCTAAAATTGATTAAAATGCTAATTTCCGGTTAAAATTGAGTTAAAGCGCTGATTCTTTCAGTTAATCAAAATGGAGAAAAGGCCTTCATTCGCAGTCAAAATTTAAAAAAAAAAAAAAAAAAAAAAAAAAAAAAAAAAAAAAAAAGCGCTAATCCGTTGTTTCTCAATTCAATTTCGTGACCGAAATTTTAAAAAAGCTCCAATTTTCGGATAAAATCAAGAAAAAGCTCCAAATTAAAGATCCAGTGTTTGCGCTGTTGAATGAAATATCGCATTGTTTCAACGCGGTAGCATTTTTTGGTGCCTTGAAAGAGTCAATCATGTAAGAATGAATTTTTGTATGAGTCAACCCCACAAAATCGGCTTTCTGGGAGTCAATCCAGCGGGTTTTGTGAGCACGAATAATCCGCAAAATGTTTTTCTTGAAAGATTCACAAAATTGCACTTCGTAATGAGCCAACACCCTGGAACTATCGAACTTACACGAGCGGAATTTTGGCTACACGGTGGATAAAATTGAGGAAAGCCGCGAGTTTTGCCATAGGTATCGTACAAAAATTGCGAAGACACGTGACTAGTGCTGATCTTCAGTTCTAAAAGTGGGCAAAACCACGGCTTTTCAGTTATTTCGTGGCTTAAATATCCGAAAATCCCATAGTTTTGTTCGGTCTACGTTGTGAAATCGAGAGATACCGCTGGTTGGAGCATTTTGCGGTAAATAAATAAATAAAAATGTTTTTTGGCTATTCCACGCCTTAAATTTAGGATATGTATAGAGGGAGGGGGGCAATGAGTTTGAGCATTTCGTGGCAAAAAAACAACAACAACAAAAACAACAACAACAAATTGACCTCTCACGATTCTGGCTGTGAAAACTGTGAAATCCGGTGAGTTTCAATAAGTTTCGCGGCTGAAAGTAATAGAAATCTTGATTTTTACCGTTCCATACATAAAAATGCATGGGAAAATCCGCGATTTGGGCTGCTCTGGGCGTCGCGTCTCGCGGCCGAAACTAAATGGAAATCACCGTTTTTTATGCTCTGCGGATAAGATTGTAATGGCTTTGCATACGCGCGCATTAGCGGATAGTGCTGAGAAAACCCGAACACCGGTTTTTCTGACGTACGATACTAGAAAAATTTTGATTAAAACAGTTGGCATTGTCTTTTTTAAGGAGATAAGGCCGAAAATCAATTAGCCAAATCCGCGAAATTGTGCTCCGTAAGTTTAGAATCCGTGATATTTGGACTTTTGAAGAGGCACTACCGTGGAAATGGCTTTCTTTAAAGACAAAAACCAATGAATTTGCATTTTTGGATGTGTTGGCACTACGAAATGGGCGTTTTGAGTGACCAAAACTAGCAATAGCAAGATAATGTATATCTATGTGTGTTGACAATAATCCGAAAAGTCCAACCCGCGAAATTTATTTTCGAGCGTACACTAAAAAGTGTTTTGGGGGGACTGAGTGAGTCAAATGCGCCTCCTAGTCCCTCATTGATCCGGCCCTGAGGCCTATTAAAGGTTGCAAAGATCTTTAATTTGAGAAAAATAAAGGACCGTATTCAGAAACCGACCTTAACCTTTACTTCTCCTTAAAGCGCTTCAAAACAGATGACATATTTTTATAAACCATCACATTTTTCAACTCCTTTAGTTAAGGCTTCGTAAAGGAGGGTTTCTGAATACGGCCCAAAGTCTTGATGACAATTTCACTTCAAACAAGTGATCACTTATCACTTTAATAATCCTTTCCACTTCTCCGAGGTCCCCCTTGCAACCCTCCACGCTTTTCCTTTTCCCTACGAACGCTGCCCCATCACGCCACCCATTGCTGAATTTAAATCAAACTAATTCAAGATTAAGACAAAAATTAAGGCCCGGTTTCACCAACTTCTTAAACCACGATCAACAAATAATCACGTTTACAATGTAAACACTTATATCAGAATTCATATGGGTCGTCATTGGCAACTAATCGCGATCAACTTTAAACGAGATCAATTTTGTTGGTGAAAATGGGCCTAAGGGTCAGCGAAGACAGAGAATATTTTTCTTGAAAGTTAACAACACACAATTTCAATAAGTTTCACGGGTCCCGACCGATGATTTACAGCCCTTGGGTATTTAAAAGAAACTCGTTATAGTTTTTGAAAAGCCGTGAACAAACGTTTCAATCATAATAATTGCAGGGGGCTACTCGGGAGCGAAAGTCAATTATCGCGAAAGGGAAAGAAAATACGCAACGTAATACAGTAAATAACGTTTCGCTTTCATGACTTTATTACACGCACTGAGTCAATATCAAGGTGAAACTTTGTATTATTTTATCGTCAGTTTTTCCTGATTCACCGCTGCCTTTGCTGGTTTGATTGTCTTTCTTTTTTGAGGGCGACAATTCTTTGTACTTATAGTCATTATGATGATGGGCCCGTGATACAGCGAAATTATGGGGTTTGATTGTGTTTTTCCTTATTCCTGAAAATAAATAATGTTAGGGTTCGTCGGAGGGTTAGCTCCTGAAAATCCCTGGCTTAAACCATCGCTTACGCGTTTCTACACGCGTACAAAAAAAAGGGTTACTGTCACCGTACGGCCGGTTTAATTCGCTGACCGAAAACCACCGATTGAAAACTCGATGCAGGGTGACTGGCGTCGTAATTGTGTCCGACGTGTGATTGATACGCGACTGTGTTTCCCTTTTTAGGGTCCGTGGAGATTTCATTGCGATATCCGGGGCCGGCAGGTGCAGTCTTCAGTGATTGAGGGGGCGGCGTTGTCGGGCGAGTCAAATAAATGCCACTGTATGGTGGCGACTGTTGAACGCTGGCCGCTTTGAGTGGTTGTTGGTCAGGTGATGGAGTCCAGACGTGGTGAGGGTATCGTGTCGTTTGATGAGTCGAGTGGTGTTGTTGGGCCGTTTGATACAGAAATTCGTCGGCCGGCTTTTCGGTGTTTGGAATCGAGTTGAGGTAATGTGCTGGCCAGTTGAGCGACGAGTCTTGAATCTGAGAGTGCGTTACGGAATTCAATTGTTCCGTCAGAGGGCTATAGGCTGATGGTTCAAATCCTTTTTCGATTTCCGGTACTCTAAAATCAAAACAAAAATCAAATTAAGCATTAGAAATCCCCATCCCCTCCCTGAGAATTACTTCAAAGACGAATAGCCGTGGCTTCCCTCAGCTTTATGATGTCCTCGACTATATGGAACAGCATCATCATCATCCATGTATTCATCTGGTATGCTCACTGGCTTGGACCACTGCGTTGATCTCACAGGATGTGGATGTACTTTTCTTTCCGGTAGTTTCTCCATAGTAAATATCTGACCAACGTCCGGCCTATGGGGCTCCTTGTATCTCATCCGTTTAGTAGACGGTCCTTCCCTGTATTTGGAATTTCTATTCCCCCCTTGACGCATTTTCGAATAGTCATGTTCGGTTGGATGTCGAGGTCGTCGTTTGTAACGTTCCCGATTAACTCGGACGTTACTCTGACCAAAGTAGGCGTCTTCCTTGTAATTGTTGGGGCGCCGTTTCTTGCCACCTGCACCCGTCATTCTGTAAGAATCGTCGTTATAACTGTTATAGTCGTCGCTCGCCTGCTGTCCACCGTAGTAGTCTTCTTCCTCGTCGCCACCGTCGTCACCATCGTCGGCAACGACGTCCGACTCTCCCTTCCATTTGATCGGATGTCGAATGTGTTGTGGTCTCCAATTCGACTCGTACCCTTCATCGTCCCAGTCGATGCTCTCGTGCAGACCTAAACCGCGGGGTTGTTTCGGTCGAGGTTTCCATTTTGGGTACGTGGGGTGCACGTCCTCCTCCACGATGACGTGTACGTCCGGTTTGTGCTTAACGTGTTTCGCCTTATGGATGTGAATTTTCTTTGTGTGATGATGATAGATGTGTTGTACACGGGTGGGTACTCGTATTATGACCTTTTTCCTAAATTTGAGAAAAAAATTAAAATGTTCGCAATCGATTAGTAAAAATTCGTTTTCGACAATTTTAGGACACCCCTCCATCAGTCTCCCGATAGATTTCACTGAAATACGTAGAGAAAGTGCATTCCATAAATCGAGCAAACCACTTTTCAAAACGCATTAGATCGTCTCATTACTCATCACTTTTCTTCCAAACTACAACCCATTTCATTTATTCCTCCCCCCTCCCACACACACTATTTTTTCCGTCGTGAGTGGTTTGTCAACGACAAGAGCGATTTTCCAAATAAAAGAAATGAAAATGTCATGTGGAATTCACTTTTTCCTCGAGTACGTCACCACATCCGCCCCGGAAAAAAATAAATAAAAAACACTCACTTTGTGTGCTCCGCTAATGACAGGGCCGCTTGAATCGTCAAAACTGCGATCAAAATGGCGGGGAAACTCTGAAAAGCGAACAAAAGGGAAAAATTTCGCGTTGTTTGTTTAAATTTTTTGCGTGGATTTATGGTTTCTCGAATAGTAGCGTTGGAAAGAAAAACAATTGTACGAAACGGACAAAGGCACAAAGCCACTTTCAAATTTCGAACTTCCAACTTGTTAGAATTGATCAATAATTGGACAACCGTCTGGCTCTAATTTAAACCATTTTTTTAGGCTACAAGAAGGATTGAAATCGTGAATGAATTAGAAAAAAATACTCACGGGTACGGCTCTAAAAATCGACCATTTCATCTTGTCAGCCCGAACTCACACTCACTTTTGGAAGGCGTGTATTCAACTCTCACTTGTTTTATACTTTGCTTGGGTGGCTAGAGCGGAACGATAAAAGCAGGCAAACCTATTTATGAGGATTTTTTTTTTTTTTACGCGGACGTCGCCTAATTAACGAAAAAGTTGACAATGTATCGATCGGCTGCAATTTAGGCTAAGAATTTTCCCAAGCTCTGGAACTTCCAAAATTATAGTTTTTGGATACCAGGCACTCCTCTAGGCACTGTAATTATTTATTGAGCCGTAAATATGATTTGTAAGCACGAAAATTGCATAATTTGAATAATTGAGCAATGAAATCTCACTCAATACGAGCGGGAACTCTACCCAGATGGATAAATTCAACCTACAAACTGTATTTTTGAATACTTTGGCTGGGAACTCGTGCATTTGGGACCCGGAGCGCAACACAATGTGGGCCGGGGGGGGGGGGTTACTTTTAGTGCGAATTATCGCTTTTTCTTACATTTAGCTGCGATTCAACCCTTTTTTCCATTTTAGCTGCAGTTGAGCGCTTCACGTCAATTTTAGCAGGGAATTAGTGCGTTTTCACAGTTTTTGTCACGAACTAGCACTATTTCCGAAATGAATCCCTGAATAATCACTTGTTTTCAAATTTAGCCGTGAATTAGCGATTTTCTTCATACTTAAAATTGTCATTGGCCATATTTCTTCATACCTACTTACTTTTATCCAAGAGAATTAGCGCTTTTTCTCAATTTTAGTCACGAAGTTTCCTTGAGAAACCACGAATTGGCGTTTTGTCAATATTAGATAGTTCCGCCTACTGAGCGATTGATCGCCGTTTTTTTCTGTAATTTTATAGCCGCGAATCAAGGATTTCGTCTCTATTATGCCTGCGAATTAGCATTTTCACTATTTTCCCCACCGTGAATCAGTGACTTGTTTTGCTTTTCGCTATTTTAGCCGCGAAATTAGCACTTTTGTTAGACTTTCTGCTAAGAGCCAATACTTTCTCAATGTGATCCGCCTATTTAATCCGTATAGAAGCTTGAAGTTAGCGTTTTATCTCTATTTTAACCCTGAGGCTTCATAAAATTGACCAGATTACCAGCTTATTTACCTGACTCCTTTCGTGAGTAGGTACCCTATGTGGGTTGCCGCTGATAGATAAAGAAGCCCTAAAAGCTTGAAAATAAAAATAAAAATAATATGGGGATTTTATTTTCAAGGTTTTTAAGATGTGAACACATCGCTAACTCGCTTCTAAAATTGAAAAAAGCAGTATTTCGTGGTTTAAATTGAGTAAAAAGCACTGATTCACACAGATGATATTGAGAAAAATGCTAATTGGGAACTTGACATCATTCGAGAACTGCATGGATTTTTCCATTTTTTGAGTGATATGGAATACCGGATTGTGAAAAGTGCTTGCACAAAATAAGAAAAGCATTACTTTTCCTGAAATTAATAAAAACGGTTGTGTGGAGGGGGAACTTTGACAAGCCAGTTTGGATATCAGTGTTATCGGAGTGTGACGTCACGAGTGTCTTTCTTTATCAGAATTCAGAAATCTTGTGTTCGCGTTCCGTATTTATAACTTTACTAGTCTCTCATCGAATTTCTGCATTATTCTCGACAATGTTAGTAGTTTAGTTGCGTGATCTTTCATCGAATCCGATTGTAGACAATGAAGGAACTACGTACGTAATTCTTTTCTCATAATGACAATGGAAGGGTACGGGAAGCGGCAGCTCTGCCAGCATTGTCTGACTCAGTCTCAGTCTGAGATTGTTCTTGGCTGATGCCATTGGGAATAATCCTGAATGGAATCACTGTCAGACAGTCGATGGAAGCTTGGTAATAACACCGACAAATCGGTATTTGCACCTTCGAGCCTGCGACGTGATCTGAAATGGGTCAACGACTAGTAGCGTTTCCCATTTGCATAAAGTTCTGTAACGGGGCAATTCATTTCCACCCGTTTTCTCCATTAACATATGATTTAATTCAGACAAGAGGGGTGGAAATGACCTGCCCAAATGCAGACTTTTGTGCAAATGGGGAACGCTGTAAGTAAATCAATACATCATTGACTTCATAAGGCCAGTTTTCACATAAAAATTCAATCAAGGATAAAAATGATTGGTAAAACGTACCTATGTAAGTTAAACAATTTGTATAACATTTTATCTGAACGAGAGCCCATGTCTTATCAGTCAAGATTTTGGCCCGTATTCATAGTCGTTACTCGACCTGAAAATTCGCTTTTAGATGAGATCAAAAACAGATGATTAACCAATTAGACCGACCGATTTGATTGTTTAATTATGCAAATACTCAGCTTGAAAGAGACGACTATGAAATTCATAGACGTCTCTTTAGTAGTAGCATTAGTTGTAGTATTATGAACACGAGCCTTTAATGATTTGTTCAAGAATCGTTTTGTAGGTAAATAAATGAATTGAAATTGAAATACAATTAAAGTTTTACCTGGGTAAAACCCAGTTTTAGAGGTAGAGCAAGTAAAAAAAGAGAAGAGAACGCTCAACGATAATAAAAGGCACATACCGCACACAGGCCCACACCCCCAACCCACCACGGGCTCGAGCCTACGGCACACTCTACGTCACGACTTCTTATCAGCAGAGACTGCTGTATTTCTTAAGGCCCCTTTTACACGAGTAAGTTTTTTTTTTATCAAAGTAGCCATTTTGAAACAAATTCACAGATGTTCCCTGCCTCAAATTGTCTGTTTGTGATTACATTGAACATATTTTTGAACAAAAAACTTACTCGTGTAAAAGGGGCCTCAGAACCAGATTTTGAAAAAATATTAAAAATCAACGGCTGAACGGATTTCAAAAATTCAAAAACAGATTTTCACATTATTTTAAGTACTATTTTTTGAATTCAAAATTGAAAAATGGTGAAGTTGTCAATTCGCGCGAAATTTAAGGAAAACACCCGCACTTTACCCAATTTTTGGAAATGTCATTAGGCATAACTCGTGAAATTGACCATTTAATGCGACGTACAGTCAATTTAGCCAGTGCTACTGATAATTTAGCCCATGCTACAAAAATTTTCCACTTTTTCCCGTTTTACTGAAATTTTATAACGTGGTACTGACAATTTAACCTGTGATGATTGATACTGACAACTTAGCCCGTTCTAATGACAGTGTAGCCTGTGATTTCTGATGATTCGGACCTTGATTTCTCACAATTTAACCCTTGATATGGTGACAATTTAGCCCGTGCTTCTGACAATGTTAGCCCGTCATTTAGGACAATTCGACCTGTGGTTTCTGGATATTTAGCCCGCGATTCTGACAAGTAGTCGGCGGAACTGAGAACTAGGTGCGTGATATTGACAACTTATTCCGTTATACTGGCAATTTTAGCCCGTAGCACTGACAATTTACAATTTAGCCTTTGAGTCTGAAAATTTAACCAGTGATACTGACCATTTAACCCATGCTATTTACAGACTATTTAGCCCGTGCTACTGTCAATTTTAGCCTACAGTACCAACAACTTAGCGCGTGCTACTGACAATTTAAATTGGGTACCTCTGATTTCTTACAATTTAGCCCTTGATTTCTGACAATTTAGCCCTCGATTTCTGACAATTCAGCCCGTGATTATGACAGTTCTAGCCACGGTACTGAGAACTTGATCCGTGATACTGACAATTTAACCCGTTATACTGACAATTTTAGCCCGTGGTACTGACAATTTAGCCTTTGGGGCTGATATTTAACCAGTGTTACTGACCATTTAATCTAGATGTTACTGATAGACATAATATGATACTGATAATTAATAATAAACCAATATGTAAATGAAGCTACTGTCAATTTTAGCCCACAGTACTGCGACACTTTAACCCAAATTACTGACAGTTTGGTCTATAGTACTGACAGTTTGGTCTGTGGTACTGACAGTTTATACCGTTCTGCTGACAATTCATCCTGTGATTTCCGAAAATGTGGTCCGTGATTTTTGACAATTTAGCCCTTGATTTCCGACAATTTAACTCTTAATATCGACAATTTAGCCCGTGCTACTGACAACTTAGCCCCTGATTTCGGAAAATTCACCCCGTGATTTCAAACAATTTATTAGCCCGTGATTCTGACAGTCGTAGTCCGCGGTACTGAGAACTTAGTCGGTGAGACATACTGACAATTTAAACCGTGATACTGACAATTTTCGCCAGTGGTACTGACTTTAGCTTCTGAAACTGACAATTTAACCCATGAACTGACAATTGAGCTCATGATACTGACAATTTTAGCCCATGGTAATGACAAGCTAGTCTATATGGGACTGGCTGTGCTACGGTCCCGACAGTTTAGCCCGTGATAGTGACAATTCTCTGGCCCGCAGTACAGACAACTCATCCCGTGCTAATAAAAATGTAGTCCGCGCTACTAACACTTCACTCCGAGCTACAGACGATTTGGATTTTAGACGATTTCCTGGATGAAGAATCCGTGTTAGAGGGAAAATTACCATTTGCCAGTCCAATAGACTTTAACTTTTTTGAAATAGCTCGGCTATTGCACTCATTATGCCAAAAGTGGCTTAAGGTCTGTCGTCCACTGGAAGCGTTTTCGAGCGGCGCTACAACCCGCGACATCGAGCGTACATCCCAAAGGCTCAAATTGAATGTGACATGCATGTGACTGCAGGCTTAGCTGCAGTGAATTCAATTTAAGTCATTTTGTATGTACGCTCGTTGCCGCGCGTTGTAGCGCCGCTCGAAAACGCTTCCGGTGGACGACCGGCCTAAATCGAGGCACAGTAAGGAAAGCTTTGTTATTCCAGCTCGAATAAATTCTTACAAAAATTACTTCCTTGATAGGGTCATGGACGATTTTTATCTTTTTCTGAGTCTTGTGGGTGGGGTGGTAGGGAGGGGGCTTAGCGCCTTCCCGTTCATCCCTTCCCAATGCGGGCAACAAATTTTGTAACAACAATATTTTATTTTAAACATAAAAATAAAAATACTTAGTGTAAGGGTTTAACAATTAAAAAATGGTAAAATTTACAAATATTGTACAAAAATTGAGGTCTTGCTTTTTTTTTCTATATGGCTCACGCGTACGGGAACAGTTGCTGCCCGATTTCGGCGTACACGTTATGTTCATCATTGTTCTCGTCATTGTCATCATCGTGGAGGTCGTGTTGATGCTTGTGACTTCCAGCACCGGCGTGATGATGGCCGTGTCCCAAGTGGCCTTTGTGCCAGTGGCCGTGTGCTTGGTGTCCTTTTTTGAGAACAAAAAAAAAAAAAAAAATAGCGTAACGAAAAAAAAGAGTCGCCCCCCCCCAGACAGCAGACGTTGCATTACCCCAATGTTTGTGTCCATGGCCGAGGTCGCCCTGATGATCGTGCTCGTGACCTAAATGACCCCAGGCTTCGTGACCGTGGGCGAAATTGCCGTGATGATTGTGACCGTGGTCGGTGTGACCGTGGTGCTTGTGACCGTGGCCCAAATGGCCCGAGTGTTTGTGACCATGAGCGTAGTGGCCCCAGTGGCCGTGCTCGTGGCCTAGGTGACCACCGTGCTGGTGACCGTGGCCAAAGTCACCACTGTGTTTATGACCGTGCGAAGCGCTTCCCTACAATGAATTAAACAGATTTTTTTTTTCTAATTCTATCTCATTCTTCCCGCCCACCCAACAACTTACAGTATGTTTGTGACCGTGAACCGCCGAACCCTGATGAGTGTGACCGTGGCCGAATTCACCGCCGTGCTTATGACCGTGTTTGAAGCCACCGTGGTGCTGGTGACCGTGCTCGTGGTGTCCGCTGTGCTTATGGTCGTGGACATTGTGGCCAGCGTGTTGGTGGACGTGATCGACTTGGCCCTTGTGTTCGTGCTTGTGATTCACCGTGTGCTCTTTCTTGCCTCCGTCAATTATCTTGTAGACGGTGTGCGTGTGTTTGATTATTTTCTCGTGAACCGGCACGTGAATTGTTACATGTTTCCTGGAGGGGAAAAAAATCCGGGAGGAGTAATTTCCTTCGAACAGGAACTGATGTGGTGGTGAGAGGGTGGGGAGTTGCGAATTTTTTCGTGGAATTTGCCCTGTTCCTCAAATTCATTTCATCATACACCGTAGAAATCTGTCTGATCTCTGATCCACGGCGCCCGCCAGTCACACAGCGGTTGTGCGGGTCTATAGTATCACGCTTTCAACGGCTGGCATGGTCCACGCGTCTATTTTCTTTCAAACATTTCTTCATTGTGCGCGAAATTACGATTCGCTTAAGTTCATAATTTTACCCCTGAAACCTGCCAACTTCACTCTCCTTAACCTTGGTCCACAAGCACGCCACTGCACTGCCTCTGAATCGGCTCGAAAACTTTCACTCTCCTCTCAATTTATGCAATAAATTGACTAACTTGGTGGTAATTGGTTGGTAAAAAATCTGCACATCACCTTGCGCAGTTTTTAGTCGGTTTGTCGAGTTGCATTCCAATAAATCGAATTATTGTCCACCACAGTGCGAGGAGGGGTGGCTCTGCTTGACTAGCCTCACAAATCCGAAAAGTAAGAACAATGAAGCTCTTTGGTGGAAAAAAATCGTGAAAATAAGAGCTGATCTTGAGGGGAAGAAACGTTTTTCTCGACTTATTGTTAACTTATTTCCTCATAGTAAGTACAATTTGCTGTTGAGCGTAAAAAAAACAGCTCCAGGAAGCTCCTCTTGTCTCTTCATCCCGTCTTTTCATCTCACGCTGGAGGAGGGGCTCCCACACTTTTCTATCTCATTGTCAGAGGCTAACCTGAAAGATCCAATTTATTGGGTGGTCTTGCTTGGTCAAAAATGTACTCGCAAAAAAAAGGAAGGAAAAAGTGAAGTGGTGCGAACTTTAGCCACCCGTGAAAACTCTCTGTTCATGTTCCTTTTGCAAGGATTCCCTTCTCGTTACCCCCTCCCCCACCACCTACCCCACCGTCATAGGTTGCCGTTTTTTCGAGATGAATTAAGAAAATCCGCTCGAGCGTGTCACTGGTGATGATATTACCCCCTGGAGAGAGAGGTTTACGGTCCGTATAATGAGCCGATTTTTTTAAAGGCCGGCCAAAAGTTTCGTAAGGATCGAGTAAATGCGTAAAATCATTAAATAAAAAAAAAAAATTAAACAAAACTTACGAGGACGAACCGTGGCTGTCCCCGCTGGTGGACACCTGTTGGAAGCCCCAGACGAAGCAAAAGGCCACCTATAAAATTGAATACGAAACGAATTATTCTGTGCTGCGAGGATTACAAAATTTGTTCATGCTGTAAAAGTTTAAAAAAGCTAATTGACGTATAGCGAGCCTTTTTTTTCAACATCTCTCTCCTGAAAGAAACTAGCCGTGTTTGAAGTGTAGAGCAGCGTGACCGACAAACCGCGGTCCAGTCAAACAAACATCCCTCTACCCCCCTCACGTTCCATCAAAAGTTCACACAAGGAAATGATAACTTCCCGACTTCCGCGATACAATTCTTGAAATTTCACAAAAGATCAGTCGGACACACGTGACGTCATGTACTCAAGCGAGTCTCCGTTTTCGTATTGTTGTTCTCTCTGTAGAGACGTTTTCCCTTTTTCAAAAAAAAAAAAACGTACACCCCTTCCACCCCTCCTCATCAGAAATATCTCGCTAGTGCGATACTGTCCGTCATATTTCGTAATGCGCCGTGTGTTTAGCCAGTTTTTCTTTGTTCACGGTCATAGAAATGAATTCCCGGAACTAAAATATGTCATCGCGTACGCACGCTTTCATGCATGTTGATTGCCCGTTGTGCCCCACGCAACAGTCGGCCCTTTTCCTCAGACGCGCGATTCATATACAATATAGCGACTAATTTTCACCTTAAATAATCAAAATTATTGTTTCATATCATGCACTGACAGGGGGGGGGGAGAGCAAGCATCGTTGAGCAGGGGCGTGACACCTTCCTCCTATATGCACCCAACACCACTGCTGCAACCACTGTCATCGTGACTCCTAATGGAAATAATCGTTCATAATTTCTTGATAAACATTAGGGTGCTCACCGTATAATAATCATTCGTTTTTCCCTCGTTCCAGAATTTGTGACCCTGCGGGGTGGAGAAGGGGTACCTGGTTCTGTATTAAATGATCGCCAATGATGGGAAAACTTGAGTTATACTGTCCTTAACCAATACTTCCCGTTATAGAAATCGAGAGGAACTTTCCGTTTATTTTTATGTTTTTTTTTTTTACGTCGTAAAATTGTTTTAAATGTCAAACCGTTAAGGGCACCAATTTACAGTAAAAATAAGAGCCGGAAATCGGAAGTTAACACTTTTCGACCATCCAAGAGGGCTTTGTGATGAAAACGCTGTTCTTGTCAGTTATTTACTACTTCGAGTGTTTTATCAATGGAAATGCGTGCTTATACCCAATTTGCCACACTTTATAACTGTGCAATCAAACGATGTCAATTAGCAACACAAAGCAAGCGATATCGTTGAGTTTAGTATGCTCCGAGGAACGTTAGCAACTTATTTTGTGGGCAGGGTAATACACTTGCATGCAGCGCTTTTTACATTCTCTGGCGTTTGATGCTACTGGTGTGTATTTATCGCCAATCTTTGTAATTATTTACATCGAAAGTTTTGATTTAGAGTAAAGCGTATTAATTGCGTGTATGAGAAACGAACCGTACAGTGCAGTTTGGCCCGCTGCACTCTCAGTTTTACCAAAATTCGATTTTTATCTTCATGTTTAATTATAAATTAATTTTTATGTATTTTTTAATCACGAAACACAGCACAAAATCGCTCAATCCACAACGGAACACGTACCAGAACACAGTAGGTCTCCATCCGGCCCTTTCTTTTCTTTTTTTAAATAAGCAAAAACCAAAGTTACCACTTTTAAAACATCACCAATGATCCGTGGTCGGAGTCTGGATGGAGTTTTATAGCGTAGCGCCTTCAGCCGCCCCCACCGATGCTCGGTGGAGAGAAGAGAGAAAAAAAAAAGGGTTACGTCCTCTCTTTGCACAGGAAAATCGCTTTACAACCCCCTACCCTCTCGCGACGTGGATATTTGCTCAAGATTATTTTAGCTGCCCTTCATAATTTCCGCTTTAATCGTTTTTTAGAAGACCTCAAATGTCCCCCCGCCGTTTGTTAGTGATTCCTGTGGGGGGGGGGGGATCTAGTGATCGTCCAGGACAATCCCGCCCCCGCACCCCTCGCGAAGGAAATCTGGCGCCGCTTGAGTAAGGCTTTCGGGGTATTATTTGAATACATTCATTTTGTTTTTTTTTCTCGGTTACACATAGCGTTTACACCAAAGTAGGTATACACAGATTTATAGGGAAACGCCGATTCACGCCTACTAAGCGGTAATAAAAGTGCAAACTTTATAACCTCCATTGTAGATTGGTAAGCCATGCGTTTAATGATACCATGACTGGAGTTAGTTTTTGTGATTTTCTGTATTTTTTTAAAGCGTTTAAAAGTCAATTCTTGCCTAACGAACCTCCTTCTGATCTGTTGGCGGGTTGGAATATGGGGGGGGGGGATGTATACACCAGAGCACCGCGAGCTGTACGATCCTTGCAAAACGTTAAATTAACCAACTGTTTTGCCCCCACCTACATCAAACTGTATCCCCCACCGCCACCCGGCCAAAAGAACTGCATTGAACGAGACTCCTAAGGGTTCCGCGTATTAACTCATTTCTTTTCTTTTTTTTTCAGTAAGTGCAATATGACGGCTGGTGCATACAAACTGTTCGAAAGTACGAAAATAACAATAATGATAAAAAAAAGAGATAGAGGGAGAAAACCCCTTTCGACAGAGATTTGAGTAATTAGTTTTGTCCTCCAGTTGAGAGTTTCTCAATCATCTCGGTTTTATACTGTTTTACTTGTTGGGCAAACGTTACGTTTTCTTTTTTTCTTCTTTTTTTTTAATGCAAGCCCCCCCCCCCCCGACATAGGTGACATACCAGAAATTATCCGCTGGAGGGTGCAGCGGGTGGAATCTGGCTACTTTTCTCACAAAATCTCTGATACAGGAGAGGATCTAGAGAGTGGCTCAGTAGCGTTACAAGACAACGCCGAGAGGGGGTGGACCACCGCGTGCCACCCTTCATGCCCCCGAGAAGCTTGAAGATGGGAAAATTGGGATTTTTAGGTTATACATAATGTTCATGGAAAACTGGATGTATAGAAACGTGCAAAAGGAGACTTGGTATCCTGTTACGCGGCTAATTTGGCTCCATTTTCGGCGATTTTCATTCCATCCGACCATGATTTGAGATACCAAGAGATTAGAACGTAGCAGGTGCTCAGCAGTTTCTGTGGGATATGAGTTTCATCCCTGGATTCGGATTCAGAGGAGAATGGGGGTCTACTGGCGCAGGGGGCTGAATGTGGCTGCCCCTCGAAATTGGGGCTTGAGCAAGCCAAAAGCCAAAACCCACGGAATTGCTGGTTTTAAATGAGCAAATGTCCACAACCATGGAAGTAAAATGGTATAGTAAAGCGAGCAAAACCCGAGATATTGATGTTTTAGTGAGTCAGAATCGCGAAAATGGCTTTTTAGTCAGAAACCACCGTAAAATTGGCGTTTTGATGTGCGAAATCCTCGAATTTTTTTTAAAGCAGGAAACACCATGAAACAGATGGATTTCCAGCCACGAAAATCCACATTTTTTTTTTTTTTAGCTCTGCAAATTGGCCCTTTAGAGATCTGAAGCCACAAAAGTGTTTTTTGGTTAGCCACACTCGAAGAAATGTATTTTTCTATTGTGAATAATCCACGAAATTGGTTTTTGAGTGAGCCAACCCCAAGAGATTGGGGTTTCAGTAACAAAAATCCACAGAATTGGTTTTTTCACTGGGCAAAATACAAAATTTTTTTTTCACGAAGCCGATCCGGGCAATTTTTATTTTTCGCGAAAACCCTGGGTTTTGTTTTTTAGAGAGTGAAAACCGAGAAATTGACTTTTGTGTTAGTGAAACCTGCAAAAATGGTTTTTAGTGCGAAAAATCAGCAAAATTGTTTTTTTAGAGAGCGAAATGTGAGAAACTTATTTTTCAGTGAACCAGATCCGGGAAATTGGGGTTTTTGGTTCACAAAAAACAGAAAAATTGGTGTCGAAATATGAGAAATTAGGTTTTTAGTGCGGCGCAAAATGGTTTTTGAAATAGTCCACCCGACAAAATTTGGTTTTCAGCACCAAAAAAAACCGTGTAATTGATTTCTTGCTGAGCCGTGCCTGCAACAATTTACACGAAATAAAATGTGACGACTCTATTGGATTTCAACTTTTTTTTGGCATCTATAGCGAGGGCATTCGTAGCTATAGTCAAGAAAACGCCAATTCGTTGCCAAAATTGAGGGGTGAAAAGCTAATTTCGTGGTTTCCTCTCCATCACGATCAACATTTCGCGCGGTTGGCTAGTTCAAAAAGCAATTTCGGGGACATAGGTTCTTCAAAAAAGCAATTCCATGGGTTGGTCCCTTAAGAAATTCGTATTTTCTATGGATTGGGCACATACGGAACCAAATTTCACAATCCCGGCTAATTCAAGAACTAAAAAAGAGGAAAAAAGGTGGATCTATATCAATGGGATAGGTATTAATACATGTTTTTCGCAAAAATCACCCAAATTGATGTTGGACAAAATTAAGTAATTTGGGGTTTCCACGAAACGTGAGGGGAATCCCATAATCCCAAAATCGAGGCGGATTATCGATCAGACAAGCTGTTAAAGGGGTTCTCTGTCTTTATTCTTTAAGTTGTTAGAAGCGCTTTTTTGGCCTTTTTTGCCGGAGTTTTAGGGGGCCGCACGGGTTTTCCTGCTGACAGCGGCCCGCATAATTCGACAGATTTGAAGCCTAAGGAAGAGCCTCGACGCAGCCTAACCAAAGAGGATAAGAGAGGACCCCCGATGAAAATCTTAAAGATGATAAGAATGAAGATTCTTTTACGTTTTTATGGTCATGGTCATGGATGTGTGAACGTGAAAAAGAGACTCGCTATCCGATTGAACCACCCCACCGACCGTTTGGCCACCAAAATCACCATTTGGCTCCTCTATTTCGCGTCCTGCGATAATTCGTAGCGAAAATTCAGAATATGAGTAAATTCGGGGTTTCTCGGTGCCACTTCCAGACCAAAATTGAGAATAAATTGATAATTTAAGTAATTAATTGAGGCTCTTTTGCGGTTAACATTCAGAAAAAAACCCTACTGCGCTGTTCCCGAGACATGTCGACGACTCATATTGAGAAAAAGCGCTAATTCATGGCTAAAATTAAAACGAAAATAGCTTATTTTGAAGCCAAAATTGGGGGAATAAAGTGCTAATTCGTGGCTAAAATTTAGAAAACCGCTGTTTCACCGCAAGAGGTGAAAAAATTAGCTAATTCCCTCTTTATTGAGAAGAAGACTAATTCTTGGATAAAATCCATTAATTCCTGATTCATGGAGTTAGAAAAAGCGCTGATTCGCCGTGAATATTCAGAAAAAGCGCTGATTCGCCGTGAATATTGAGAAAAAGTACTAATTCATAGTTACAATTAAAACAAAAATCGCTAATTTTGAAGCTTAAATTTGGGGGTATAAAGTGCTAATTCGTAGCTAAAATTAATGGCTGTTTCGCCGCTAGAGGCGAAAAAAATTGACAACTCACTGCTAATTGAGAAGAAAACTAATTAGTGGATAAAATCCACGTTCGAAAAAGCTCTGATTCACCGTGAATATTGAGAATGAAATACCAATTTATCGTTTCTGAAGGAAACTTCGTGGCTAAAATTAGGATAAATCGTTAATTCATGACTATATAAGTGGATAACAAATCCCTTATCGATTTAGCCGCGGCTAAAGGTGAGAAAAACGCTAATTCAAGGCTAAAATTGAGAAAAAGTGCTAATGCCGTAATGCCGAGCAACAGGTGAAAATGTTGATAATTAGCAGCTACAATTGAAAAAAAAAAGAAGAATAATACGCGGATAAATTGAGGAAAAAGACCTATTCAAAGCAAAAATATATTTGAAAAATCGTGAATTCACAGCTATAAATGGATAAAAAGTGCAAATTTATGAGTGTAAGAGAAAAAAATCACTGGAAATTCGCTAATATACGGCTAAAATTGAGAAATACGCTATTTCCCGTCGTTTATTGGCGGCTGAAATTGATACAAATAGCTAAATCTTGGATAAAAGTGAGAGAGAGAAAAAAAAAACCGTGAAATTTTGTTTTTGACTCCATTCGCTCCTCCAAGGCTAAATTGAGAAGGCTCAATAGAAATTTAGAATAAAACACCGACGTGCTGTTTTTGGCCAAGTCCGCGGCGAAAATGAAAAAAAAACACTACTTCAGTACTAAAATGCTAATGTGCGGCTAAAGTTGAGAAAAATCACAAATTCGAGGATAAAATCCAGAAAAGGACCTAATTCGCTGTTAAAATTGAGGAAAAGCGCTTAATCTTGGCTAAAATTGAGAAAATCGCAAATTCACCAAATAGAACCGCTACTTGGCGGCTAAAGTTGAACGAAAACAGTTATAATTGACGGATAAAATTGATAAATACACCAATTCGCGGCTGAAATTAAGAGAAATCACTAATTACCGAAAAATTAGCAGGTAACAAAGCAGTAATTCGTGGCTAAAATTGAGAAAAACACTACTTCGAAGCTAAAATGGTAAATAATAATTGCTAACTCGTGGCCGAAATGCAGAAAAATCGCTAAAATACGCGGAAAGAAATGGAAAAGGCGCTAATTCGCGGTTACAATGGAGAAAAAGCGCTAATCCGCGGATGATGGTGAATAATTGCTAATTCGCGAATAAAATTGAGAATGGCGCTAATGAGAAAAATTGCTCATTTTTTTCTTTTCATATAGCTTATGCTAAAGAGAGCCATTAGTTCACCGTTCGTTTTTATTAAAGCTCTTTTGTTTATAAAAACGAACGTCGGTTTTTCTAATTCGCTAGCTATAATTGCTAATTCTCGGGTAAAATTGAGATTAAACACTAATTCGCGGGTAAAGTTGAGAAAAAGCACATATAATACATGGCTGAAAGTGAAAAAATTTGGTAATTCACCTCTAAAATTAAGAAATAGCCCCATCTCGTGGCCAAAACTGAGTAAACGTCAACTCGCGGCATCATTGGGCAACTTTGAGGCTACTTTGGGGGATGAATAAATAGCTGATTCGCGGCTAAATTGGAAAATAGCGAGGCTTTAATGGAGAAAAAGCGCTAATCCACGGATGATTTGTAGTGCAGAAGGTGATAAACCGGTGTAAAAATTAATATTAAGCCGTAATTTAACGCTACGTTAAATTTATACCTTTTTCTGGTTTATTTAAATATTGAGGCATCATAGAGATTTTCGCTCTCACGGTTCTCATCAGTCCTGGTGAGCCGGGTCCTCCCTGACTCGGTTTTGCTGGGTCGTGTGAAGCGCCGGGGGCGGGGATCGTGGTGCAGTGGCGCCTCCGTTCCCAGTGAGGGGCGGTCCATCGGCTCTGTACTCAGCTCAATTGCCGGGCTGATGATACCAGGACCGAGTGGCTCGGGTATAGCTGAAGGTCTGAGGTCGAAACGGAGACAGGGCCACACCTTCGGTGCGATTTTTCATCATAGAGATTTCCGCCCACCCACCTAAATTTTTTTTTTTTTTTTTAATTATGTATAAAACAAAATGACATATCTTGAAATTTCACGACACGGGCAATCGAAAATTGAAACCGAATTTTGATTAAACGAGTCAAACCCTCCCCCCTCCGGCGTGGGGGTGGTGGATCTCGCTGTGATGCTACAGTTTCTGGCCACTTGCTCACGTTTTTAGTGATCACATGGAGGCGTGGACTGGCTTGAAGTCTAAAAGAAAGGCCATAGATTTTGCCGGACCTCACTGGGCCTCCCGCGCGCTTTGGACTCCACTTTGGTTTACGCTGTGAAACTTAGCGCCGTATTTGGGCCGCGGAACAGTCACAGTCTGTGGCATATAATTGCCAGTTTTAGAGTACCTTACGTTACATCGATAGGCTTTTGAAGAAGAAAATTCCTCTTTTAATGCAAATCTAGGGGCTTTTCACGATATTGGTACGCCATTTTTCATATCAAAACGGATGTTTTCAGAGGCCGTTTGCGGGACAGATTGCGTTTCCTCGGGGAAACGTATAATTATTCTTTGCAGAATTAATTTCAGGTTTTTCGATCGATTAATCAAATGCTTGGAACAACCCCTCCCCGTCTCCATCATCGTACAGACTAAATAGACAGTCCAAGTCAGACTAAATTTCCAATTTTTCTTTTAACCCAAAAACTGAATTCCCCGCCGAAAATTACGCCTTTGTGGGCGATCAGTCTAAAACGACGATAATACTTAATGTGCCCACTCTCATACCCCCCCCCCCTTGGGTCACGTAAAAAACCATAAAAATGTGCATATTGCAGTCACTCGCTACTGCAGTTTTTTCCCTATGCACTTTCTCCATCATTCATCGTATTCCTCTATTGGTGTGCCTTTGTTGTGGAGAATGACATGACCGCTTGGTAGGGTGGGGGGAGGGGCGTGCGTTTTTTGAAGATGAGAATTCTACTAAGAACTCGCTCAGTAAAAAAAAAAAAGAAAAAAAAGGTGCTCTTGTTAAACGTTTGTCTGTTCCGTTATTACTCAACTCCTTTTCTGCCCTTCACAAGCATCATAATTGCCATCTTTTAACGTCGGGGATTTTTTTTTTTATTGAGTGAAAAGTTTCAGCCATTCGTAACGCTTGCCGTTTTCATTATACCCCCCCCCCCCCACGTACGGTTAGTTTGTTAATTAATTTAAGAGTCTGTCGGATTTTTATTTAGTTTCGACTTTATTCAACCGTACAGTATTGTGCACTCAAATAAGCGTCATGGTGTTGGAGGGGGGCAGATTTTGTGTGGTTGAATTAACGTTGAACTATACGTATATTCACACATGCAGGAAGTGACCCTTTTTGTGTGAATTGATGTATAGCTCATGCGTAAATATGCCCGTGGAATAAATATTTGAGCCGAGAAATTGCGAGTTTTTTTTTTATAACTCGAATCTAGTTATTGTGGGAGAAAAAATAATAATGACGGGCCGAGTGTGTTATGATAGTGATACTAGGTGATGGGGAGGGGTGGGGGGCTTGTTGCATGGTTTTTGTCACCCTAAAACTCACATTTGATGCGTTATTGAATAGTTTGGCTGTCATTCTTACGTCTTATCCACGCTTCGGCGGTGGTGCGTTGATGGTGGTAAGGGGAGGTAAGCTGGACGTGACTTGGTAAAACGCTTTTGAGTATATGAATAGGGAATGATAATGTGGTATTTTAATTCATTTAGCACGTCAGAAGAAATTCAACCCCCTCCCCTCATTAACAATCCACAGTCAATCTTTAGACGAAGACTCCATATTTTGCCTCCTTTAGTATCCTCCGGGGTTTTACACTGAGGAGGAGAAGGAGGAAGTCGGTCAAGATGTTGAGGAGCGATTAGCGCGACTCATTTGGGAGACGATGCTCTCCTCTTAACGGGTCATCCATCCACGAAAAATCATTTGAACTTGAACGTTCCGTGGTCTAACGATGCACCTTCAACGTAAATTGACGGAAAATGAGCGCTTTTTTGTGCTCTTCACGCCGGGGTGAGAGAGAAAGATTGGTGTAATTATGTCGCGTGTCCGCAGAGCGTTCTTTCATCTTCCGTGAATACTTCCTGTGCCCAGTCAATTCTTTAACTTTCGCTGTTTTCTAACTGATGGATGGACGGGTGGGTGGGTGGAATTCTTGTTCGCCTTTTGTTTATTTTTTCTTTATTTTCTAGGTACATGTAATAGGGTAACGTTCACTCGTCAACCGAAGAACTTCAAGCCTTTGGTGAGAGGGTTTGTTACCATATTTATCCTTTGTTTACTGCCGCAGCAAAATATTTCGTGCAAGCTATGTACGTAAAACATAAATTAAGTGCTCATCGACTCACATATTTACACCGTCTTATGTAAAATGTCTGTGATAAGTTATTTACATTATTTGTACAATTTTTTTAACATTTTTAGTAAACTTGCCAATCACCGCCTTCGTCGCGTTCATTTAACAATTCCATTCCTTGGCCGTAACCAATGTCCGGCACTCTGTTTTTAATTTTGTCACTCGGTCTCGATCCATAAATGACGTCACCGTTGGTAACTGGAACGCTCCATTGATTGTCGTTATTCGTTGCCGCCCAATATTCGCCACTGTAATTGTGAAAACTAGGGAAATGACCTGATGATGATGATGAGGGGGAAGGGCCGGAAAAACTCAGATGACCCGACGGAGTCCATTTAATTGAATCGGACACAAGTCGATTGGCGACGATGCCGCTTACGTTTGTAGACGACGGTGTTTCTTTCATTTTGGAACTGTATTTACCGGTGTTTGAACGCTGTTTCGGATCGATCCAATCGTATACCGTTTTTGTTGCCTCGCCATTATAGTCATGATCGGGCCCCTTGGGCCCTGTGAATTGTTGAAGAATGTGCCACACTGGTATAACGCGAAACGGCTGTTCGACGAGTCTGGGAAGCTGTTGTATCGGCTCCATCGTTGGACTCCATTTTCGCTCGTCCGAATTTTGTCTTAACGATCCCTCCTCCTTGCGGAGTTCATCCCACGAGGACGCCTTAGCACCCAACCCAGAAATCCCAAAATCCGGTCTCGCTCGCTCTGATTTATTATTTTCCTCCGGATTTTCATCGAATTCGTTCCCCAAGTCCCCCGTATTTTCAGTTCTATCGTGGTAATAATTGTCAAAGTTTTCGAAGTTACCAGAATACTCCTCCTCGTCAAAGTACTTATGTTTCTCCCTAGGGCCCGGTTTCCTCAGTTTTCCCCTTTTTCTCGGTCGTGGCACGTCGTCAAATTCATTCTCCTCCGAGTCTTCACTGTCTTCTTGATGATAATACGGTCGATACAAAGGTCCACTGTACAAATGCTGTGCACCAGAAACCTGTTGCCTGATTTTTTTCCTCTTTTTCGAAGTCATGGGCTGTGGTTTTCTGAAAGTCATCGCTTCGAATGATTCATCAGGTTCCCTGTGATTGACATTTTTATTTCTGGTTGATTTATAGGCCGATGGATGAAATTCAGCTGCTTGGTGAATGACGTCGTGTTCCGAGGAGTAACTTCTGTAGGGTGAATCGTCGAAGTCGTAATCCATTTCACTGTCGACGTCCTCTAACTAAAAAATAAATAAAAACCGTCAAAGTAGTGCAATGGGCAAAGGCAGACACCGGGGGGGTTTACCTCTTGCTCAAAATATTCTGGGTCGCGATACGGTAGACGCGAGGACGAATGTGACCGATATTTGCCTCCGCCACTGCCTCTATGGCCTCCGCTGGCACCGTCTCGATATTTCCCTCGACTCTGGGTGGCGTGCTTGTCGCGTTGATAACTTTGAATTTGGGGTCTTCGGTTCGGCGGCGGCGGTGGTGGTGGACGACGTTTTCGTCGATACGACCGACCCGGAAGGTGAACTTCTTTTCGGGCGAAATTCGCTTGGAGAACAATCTTGGGCGGTATGGGAACCATTGAACCGGAGTAGCGACCGGCTTGCAAGGCCTTCCCAACGTTATTGGTCACTTTCAATAGTTTGGGCGGCATTCTACAAGAAATAAAGCGCAGAAATCAATTAAAATGTATTATAAGTTATACAAAATTTGAAAATGTTCAAGTTCCAGGACTAAGAGCGCACTTTAAATCCCCCCTCCGATCCTCACAACTTCACCGTGAATTCGCTCTTCCTTAACCGATGAGAAAATATCGGGGATTTGGCATCTAGAAACCCCCAATTTTAAAAATTTGTGTAATTCAAACCCAAATTGTGCGTACTTTTACTCTTGAGAAAACAAGGTTTCCTGGCTTCAGCTCAGTCTAAAATTTGTTTCGCAGGTTTGGAAAATTCGAAAAACTATAATTTTGGGATTTAAAACCCAAAATTCACTGATTCAGCTGATCCAAACCCAATTTTCGTTAATTTGGCTCTCACAACCCTCAGTTATTTCACAGATTTACCCACAATAAAAGATTTTCCGGATTTGTCCCGTTCAAATCGCAAATTCCAGGCTGTTAGGCTCTTTCAAAAACCAAATTTAGTGATTTCGCTTTTTAAAAACCCAAATTTCTTGAGTTTTACTCTTTCAAACACAAACTTTGTTGGAGACAGTGAGCCACACTCCAAGCTCACAGTGCGCTGGGCTCGCAGGTTTCAGTACACGCGGCGTGTTCATGTTGGGAGAACTGCTCATTTTGTGTGGTTTATGGTACAACTCGTGGCCCGTGGAGTACTAAAGAGGGTGGTGGTCCGGTAGGGTGGGTCGGAGAGGACCATCTGGTGGGAAAACGCGGCGAAAAAGCCTACAGGCCAACCGTTTTTTAGGGCCGTGTGTGTGGTCGTGTTGTAAAATCCATTCCTTTTGAAGCCTCCCCTTTGTGAACGCATGGAGTGCCTGAAAGAAGGTATATGTATACGAACTGGCTATTTACGCCCTACAAATAGCAAAAATTACTCTATGCTCCCTTAAAATTGCTAAAATGACGATTAACGTCCTTAAAATAGCAAACTGGCAATTTTATAAAGCTCTGAAAACGGCCAAACGGACCATTTGTGCCCTAAAATGTCCAAACTGACTATTCACGCATCGGAAATGGCTAAACTAAACTTGCGCAGCAAACCTGACATTCGCGCACTTAAAATGGCTTGACGGGTAATCCACGCCTTAAAATTAACAAAAATGATTACTTGCGTCCAAAATATGGTAAAACTGACGATTATTAACACGTTAAAAATCGCTAAAAGGAGCGTTTCTCATCCACAACTTAACAGGATATTTCACGGCTGCATAAATAGAGAAAGTACCCTGATCCCCAGTTTCTGTATTAGGACCTTGGGTTAAAATTAAAAATGCGCTCTAATGTGCTGATCTTGGAACAAGTTTTCACCAGAAAGTTTGAAAACTCGCTCATACTCGTGGCTATAATTGCGAAAATGTGTTCGTTTGTGGGGCGAAAATTGGGATGATTCTCGATGCCACGCTCCTAGACCAATATTGAGAGCCACTCGCAAATTTACAGAATATGCAGGCCCTTTTACGGTCAAAATTCAGAAAAAAACGCTACCGTGGTGTTCTTTGGGCAAGCCCATGGCTATAATAGAGAAAAAGCACTGATTCATGCCTGAAAGTGAAAAAAAAAAAAGCTGATTTGAGCCTGAATTTGAAATAAAGTGCTAATTTGTAGCTAAAATTGAGAAAAAGCGCTGATTCATTGCTCTGATTGAGTACAAAAATAAATCGCGGATAAATTTTACACAAAAAAAAAAAAAAAAAAAAAAAAAAAAAAAAAAACTAGTAATACATGGCTAATAATGAGAAAACTTCACAACTTTATAGCCGTGCGATTAACGATTTTTTTATTTGTAGTCAAGAATTTTCGATTTTGCAATATTTTATCCGCTAATCAGCTCTTTTCCTCAATTATAGCCGCAATAGTAGTGATTTTTGATTCCGCGATTTAGTGTTTTTAGATAAAATATCGGTAATTAGCTATACTAAAATTGAGAAAAACACTAAAACGTGGATAAATGTCACTTGTGTAAGTGGAAAAAAAAAAAGGTAAATTCGTGGCTAAAGTTGGGAATAAAATCCCAATTTGCAGTTTCTTTAGGAAGCTTCATGTCTAAAATTAAGAAAAAAAGCTAATTCGTGAGCCATGACCAAGGAGAAACGTAATGCTCATTCGCGGCAAAAGGTGGAAATATCGCTAATTAGCTGCTAGACTGAGATAAAGACTAATTAGCGGATGAATAGAGGAAAAACGCTATATCATGGATGGCTAAAAGTGCAAATAGGTATAACACGAATTTGCTGATATACCTAATTGAGAAAAAGCGCTGATTGGCTGATTGGTAACATTATGAAAAAGCGCTAATCCTTGACTGTAGGTCCACCACTGGGCGGCCAGTTGGACTTGAACACCGTGTCTCTGGGTCCAATATGGCATCTTTATGATGATGACGTCGTATTTATCATCTAAGAAGGTCTCACGTCATGTCTGGGGACCTCACATGTCCGGGTTTTAGTGGAATTGGCGACGCTCTAGAACCTGTTCTGTTTGTGTCGTTCGACAACAAGATATGACCATTTTGAAGGGGTGCTGCCTCCCCCCCCCCTCCCACTGGAGGGTTGTGACCGCCACCAGTCCCTCCTTCACACCCATGAAAACGCACTGGAGAAAATAAAATAGTAAGAGCGTAATTTCTCTCTTAGACTATCCCCTTTACCTGCGCTACAACTGTTTTACACGTTATGGTTGACCCAGTCGATGTTGCTCAAGCCCACTTTGACGAATTCCGTGAGACAAAACGCGTAATTTGAATTATTGACTGACTATGAGACTTCTCTCGTTGTGAAACGATCGACGTCAGCCGCTCAATTTGCGGACGGGTCAGCCGCAATTTTCCACTCCCCAGTACCCCCCCCCCACACCACCCTCTCAATCCGTTTAACACTGTCGCCCCATCCAACAAAATCAGCGAACGTCCTATTATTTCTTTCGAAACATCCCTGTCAATACATAACGTTCATGGGAATGAACCACTTGTTGATATTGTTTTTACTCTCGAGCGCGTACAGCACAGCAGGCCGTAGTATTTTGTTTTTGTTTTACTTCTTTAGCGCAAATTGAGGCGCCTGCAAAGGAAAAGTGCCCTAAAAAATGTCTTTAAAAATAAAATAAAGACGTTTTAGGATAATTGTGCGTGAAGCACTCAGGGTCGTGCTTATTTGTACGGTTTGAGTAATTTATAAATCATTATCAACTCTCCCACCCGACCCACAATACTCTTTTTTGTCAGCGTCAAAGCCGATTGCTGTTTGATGGAGTACTGTGTGTAAAGGCCTGACAAAGAAGGGAACTTTCGTTTCGCCCCATTTGAGGAACGCAAGGGGGCGATGTGCGGGATATGATGAAAGACGGAAAATCTATACGGTTTATTACAAATTAATTCAACGCCCCCTCCCCCGAACCACATTTTCCCCTAACAGCCTAGATGACCCACTGATTCGTGAAATTAAGTACTTTATGGGTTCCTTAGTTCGACAAATTAAAAAAAAACTCATCCGCCTTTCAATATTTGATCGACTTACCGGTCCGCAACACTGCCGGCAATTAGTGAAAGTAATCCGAACCATATCTGTAAAGGAAAATCAAAAAATTAGCATAGGAAATCCAACATACGCCCTCACCCCCCCCCCCACCATAACACTCGATCCGCCGTTGCTGTATTAAAATTACTTTGGAAAGGATTTTGAATTCGAGCGAAAAAGACGAATCAACGTGAAAGGTACATGCTTCGCAATCTTTCTCTCTCCTGTTTTTATCCTCACTTCGCCCCGTCATAGAAAGCTAAAAAAAAAGTTAAGATCAGCGTCCTCTCACACGATGAATTAACTTTGACGATTTCAAAGTGTTTTTCATATTAGCCCCCCCCCCCCAACAACCCCTTCACACAAATCCCAACGTCTCCCTCGTCACGTTATTATTTAGCAAGTGGCTGCCCATCGATGATATGAATTGATTACGTAAAATAACATTATGCATCTAGATGGGTTGTTAAGGCGTTGGTGGGCAGAGGGTGGAAAGGGTGACATGCAACAGTTTTGTGATATGGAAAATAATGTCCAAACCCCTTCCCCTAGCACTGTTTTGGACGCCTACACTCAAAAAATGGGCAAAAAAAAGGAAAGTTGGAAGCATGATGTGGAACATGCGGTCAAAATCGTAAAGTACAGCTAATTTTTTACACCTTGAACGATTAGACCTTATTGGTTTCGCGAATAAATTAACTTTTCAATTAAATTGCAGTGTTTCGGATACGCTGGTGGTTCTTCATTCCAAGTTTGAACTTTATTGAAATTAATTCCAAGGGTAATTTTACGATCCTAAAATTGAGACACCGGAGATAATTTAATTCTAAAAATTGAAAACAAGGGAAACACATCGATATTTTGCCGTTTGCGATGAGAGAAAGAAAAAATGGTACTTACGGGATGCTGCGAGACAATCATCTTGAAGAAGCGCCTTGACCTTGTTTCATACCGTTTTATACTCAGGGAGTAAAAGTTGGCAAGAGGGAAGAAGGGAAGAAGTTCCCCACTTTAATAGCCAAGTCTTCGCGGCATCTTTATCACGAGAAGGTGCATAGATCGTGTGGGATGGAATGGAGGGGGTGAGGGGTGCGAGAAGGATAGAAAGGAAGAGCGACGTAGGAAATTGAAATTAGAAAATAAAAAAATCAAATAATGATAAATAATTAAAAAAAGAAAAGGCACAACGTTCTCATCGAGTAAGCCCAATTGAATACGAAGAAGCTTCGTATCGGGTTAAAAAGAATTAGACAGAAAACTTCCGTCGTGTTTTCGGAATGTACTCATTTCTTCCTGTGAGGGAGAGAGGAATATAAACAAATAGGTAGCTCTGAAAACTTGACGAAAATCGGCAACTTGTCACAATTCACGCCTCAGGAGCACGCCCCCCTGCCATTCCAAGTAACTCAGTCGCTAAATTTGACCAGTCATTTTAGCAGCCAGGAAACCTGAAAACAGAGAGAAGTTGGCTATAAAAACTGGCTGTCCACTGTCCAGCAAAGTAATGCTCCCCCGCGCCATCTGCCCTTCGAAAATCAAAACTCGGTCTGGAAACCTTCAAATTTTTTGTTCCTAGAAATCTGAATGGGCCATCACAACATTTATTTTCTCCCAATTTAGATGTCTCAAAACTGTCAATTCAACTCTAAAACGCTCGTAAACCTCTCCTTTCTACCATTGGAACAGCGTTCACACCTGGAAACTGACAAGTGACTATTCGGTTCTATTGGATATATAGTCTCAAAACTGAGTCAAAGGAAAATGGTTCCTTTTTGTTCTCCTGGAACTCAAAAACTGAGCATATATCTAAGGTAAGTCTACCGCAGAACTTCGAAATTGCCATTTGAGGCTGTAATAAAAAGCCGCTGCAACTGGCAAGTTCGCGCCCAAGAAGCTTTAATTTCCCCTTCCCTCGTCACGACGGCCCATCAGTTCAATAACGGCCTATACGACCACCCGGGCCTTGATCTGGGGGTGGGGCAGCTTCACTCGAGAAGATGTCACCTATGGCCGACAGCGACAACAGGTGGAATAATGGATTACTTCGATGTTGGGGCCCACGAAATTTGGCTTTCAGCAAGAACAAAGCCAAAATTCACGAAATTAGGATTTTACTGAGTCAGAACCACGAAAATGGGGTTTAAGTGTGCAAAATCAGCGATATTGATGTCTGAATGAGGCAACCCCGTGAACATTGGATTTTCGCAGTTCCAAAATCGGGGGTTTATAGCTAGTCAAACCTGGTATAAGAACGTGTTTTATTTTAGCGAGCTTAACCCGCAAAAATTGCTTTTTAGTGGGCCAGACCTGCGACATTAGATTTTTAGGTGCAAAAAAATTTGCGAAAATGGTTTTTTAGCGTACAAAATCCGTGAGAATGTTTTTTTTCAGTGACCAGACCGGCGTAATTTGATGTTTAAGTGAACAAAATCCTCGAATCTAGGTCTAGAAATCAAAATCCGAGAAATGTAATTTTCAGCAACGGAAACGCGCAAAATTAATAATTCAGAAACAAAATCTCCGCTAAATTGGGTTTTTAGTGAGCCATACCCGTGAAAATTGTTATTTTAGTGTGAGAAATCAGAAATACTGGGGTTTCTAAAGAAATAAATTGGTTGTTATGTGCTAAAGCCGTGAAATTTATATTAAAGAAAGCTAGAGCCACAATAATTGGTTTTTGCTGAGAATAATCCGTGAAATTGTTTTTGTAGTGGGTAAGCCAAATCCGACAAATGATTTCTTAGAACCAGACCTGCGAAAATGATTTTTTGGAGAGGCAAATCCACAAAACTGCCTTGTGAATTAGGCACCCCCGCAAAATTGGGTTTTGAGGAACAAAAAATTGCCGTGAAATTTGGGTTTTTAGTGAGTTAACGGATTTTTTTTTTTAAATACGTGAAATTGATTTTTTAAAGTGCGAAGTCAGATAAATTTGGGGTTTTTAGTGAGCCAGACCCGAAAAAATAGTTTATTAAGTGTGCGAAATCGGCAGAATTGGCTTTTGAATGAACTAACCCCGCGTAAATGATTATTCATGAGCTAGACCCCCTAAAATCGGTTTTAGGTGTGATAAATCCGCGAAATCAGCCAGTATATTGCAAAAAATATTTTATCAAAGAAAAATCCCCCAGATTGGTTTTTTAATTAGAGGCAACCACCGCCCTCCCTCCCGAAAATGGTTTTCCAGTGGAAAACATGGTGAAATTGGTTTTATATAGAGTGCAAAATCTGTGACATGATTTTTTTTATTGTGAGCGAAGGCGAAACAAATGTGGTGAACCCATACAATTTGTACTTTTCTATGGTATCTAGGGGTGGGCATCTGTCCCGCTACAGCTGATGTGCTTTCGAGTCTAATTGAGGCCAACTGCCCACCCCTTTCTTCCATCTGGCTACGCCTTGTATGACTCGAATCACAGTTATCTTCCTACCGGCAACAACGTTTCGAAGTGTGCGTGCAGGGGCGATTACCCCGCCCCCCTCCAGTTCTCACCCTTCTCGCCTGAATCACAAAATTGGCCTTGTGGCCTGTCCGTTGAGCAAACAGTATTTGCTACGCAGATCTCCGTCCACAGATCTCCTAGCCATTGATTGGAGGGGGGGGGGGTTGTGGGTGGATTTATTTTGTGGTTCGAGCTATTAGTGGTTTACGCATTTTAAGTGGTCCGAGCTTTTCGTGGTTCGAGCTTTTAATTGTGGTTTGATCTTTTTGTGGTTCGAGCTTTTTGTGGTTCGGGTTTTTTGTGGTTCGGGCTATTTGTAGTTCGAGCTTTTTATGTGGTCCGAGCATTTCGTGGTTCGAGCTTTTGATTGTGGTTTGGTGTTGATGTTGTGGTTTGATGATGTGGTATGTGGTTTGTGGTTCGAGATTTTTTCGGTTTGAGCTTCGTGGTTCAGGCTTTTTGTGGTTCAAGCTTTTTGTGGTTCAAGCTTTTTGTGGTTCCAGCTGTTAGTGGTTCAAGCTTTCGTGTGGATCAAGCTTTTTGAGGTTCAAGCTTATTGTAGCCCGAGCTATTTGTAGTGTGAGCTTATTGTTCTCCAAGCTTTGTGTGGTTCAAGTTTTTGCGTGGTTCGAGCTTTTTGTGGTTCGAGCTTATTGTTGAGCTTGTTGTTGTCGGTGGTATGAGTTTTTGTTGAATCGAACTTTTTGTTGTTAGCTTTTGTGGCAATAATAGGTTTTTGGAAGAGCCCAATCCACGAAATTTGAATTTTTGAGGAGTCTTCTTGAATGGTTCATGCATTTCAGTGTTTTGAGCTTTTTTGCGGTTCGAGCTTTTTATTGTGGTTTGATCCTTTTGAAGGCCCACGAAATTGGCTTTTTCGGTGAGAAAGTCCCACGAAATTTGTTTTGGATGAGACAACACCCTGGAAATGTTTATTTTGTGTGGTTCATGCATTTGTGCAGTTCGAGGTTTTTGTGCTTCGAGCTTATTGTTGTCCAAGTTCTTTGTGGTTTGAACTTTCTGTATGGCTCGAGCTTTTGGTACGTGGTACAAGCTTTTGATGGTTCGAACTTTTTGTGATTGGCTTTTGTGGCTATAATTGGTTTTTGAAAGAGCCAAATCCACGAAATTTGAATTTTTGAGAAGGCCGGCCCACAAAATTGGTATCTTGAAGGTGGGAACACCTCAAGAATTTATTTTCGGTTGCCTACCGTGGCCCGCAAAATATACTTTACAGAGCTCAACACTTAAAATTTATTTTTCCAGCGATACCCCATGAAATTGGGGTTTTCAGTGACTAAGCCCCGTGAAATTGGTTTTTTGTAGAACCAAACCCGAAAAATTGGTCATGTCAACGACTAAGCCCCAATAAATAGTTTTTTAAAAAAGAGCCTTGCCTGGGAAATTTTTTTTTTTTTTTTTTTTAATTTGTATATTTTTATTCTCCCATATGGGCACCTGCCCGCGGCGGGAGAAGAGCCTTTCAAGTTATAACATTTTTTCAATTGGTTTCTCGAATGTGGAAACACAACAAAATTGATGTTGTGGAAACCTCAAACCGGCTAAATTGTGGGTTTCGAATGACTAAACTCAGCGAAATTGATTCTTGAAGTAACCAAAACCGCAACATTGTTTTTTAACGACTGAAAATCTCTAAACGGGGTCCAAATCCGCGAAGACGGGGATTTCAAGAGCTAAACCCATAGAATTAGTTTTTTGAATACTAGACTAAACTCGCGCCAATAAAGTTGGGGGGGGGGTATAAACCCACAATCTAACGCCTAACCTTTACAACGACTGAAACTGTTCATTGAAGTCCGAAATTGACCGAAATTGGTTCTGGATGAGCCAATGCCTCTAAATTTCATTTTAGGTGAAACTGAAGCCACCAAATTGGCTTTTTGAGTGGCGAACCCACGAAATTGGCTTTTTTGGTGAGAAAGTCCCACGAAATTTGTTTTGGGTAAGCCAATACTCTGGAAATGTTTATTTTGATGAAGGAAATAAATCCGTAAAGTTAGCTAATTTTCGTCAGGTATGAGTAAGCAAAATCCTCTACATCGAGTTCTGCGAGAGCCAAATCCGCTAAATTCATTTATTCAAGCTCAAAATGTGCGAAATTGTGGTTCCAAGGGGTGAAATACGGCGATTGTAGGCCGTAAAGAAGAGGAAGGTGACTCATGAATCAGCCGTCTCCCCAGTAACGAAGACTCACTGCTATGTAAAAACTGGCACCTCTGCTATGGGGAAACTGTCGTATAATAGCCTTCTATTTTACCTTAAAGTAGACAATTTTGCTCCCAATAAGACTTTAATTAATGCACTAAACTGGGAATTTTGGTCCCTTGGGACTATTAACGTATGTTAATGGTCTTTTCATGGGAGTCTTAGTCCCAAATTGGTTCAATTTCGAGAGATTTTCCAGGGAGTAAGTGAACACCATTTCTGTTATATCTAATAAGACTGCCTCAAGAGCATGAAAAAGCTCTAAGAACATGTATTTATCTGATCAACGTGTCCCACTATACCCGCCAGCCGCTTATATTATGTAGAAAACAGCGGCAACGCGGTAGAGCTATAGTTATTTTGACAAGCGTTTTCCCTCATAATACAACGTTTTGATACCAACACTCGTAGCGCGTTCAGTAAATAATTATCCCTGTACCTTTCCTCGTGTGTTTAAATGAAAAAAAATAATCCTCCGAAGAAGGACTTGACCTTTAGCCGTACAAAAGAATATTTTTCTAATCGCGGAATTAAACGGCTTTCCTTCGGCTTTTTCTTATTTCACCTGAAAAAAACTAGCCGGACGCTCGGACATGCATATTTATCGCCCCTGTACATTTGGCCTCTTGTGAAAGTAATAAAAGTTATAAAGGCGTACAATTTTTGCACCTTTTTGAACTATAGGAGTATAGGACCGCCCCCTCTCCATTTCACTTGTCACTAGGAAAATAATGATCAGACGAAATCCCAATAACACACTTTTTTTGTTTAAATCAATGCCTAATTGATATACCTGATTACTACGGCTCTCTCTATACATGGTAGTCGACGAATGGCAGTTGCAGTCGTTGTTCCTTAGGACGGTCTTCAAACAACGAGAAAGTGGTCGTTAACTCGGCTAATATTATGCGCGTACAATGGTGCCTCCCCCATCCCCTCCCACTAAGGGTTTTCATAGTTCGTGGAATACTTTTATACGTCACGTGTTAAATTTAATTCACTCTCTACCCACAGTAGCGAGTCATTACTTTAAGTTTGAAGTAATTATTACAGTAACAGTCGCCTTAATATAGCGAAAGGTTGACGCTTCGCTTGAATTCGCTCAATTTTTTTTTCTTTCTTTCTTTTATTCTATTTTTTTTTAACCTTCGAAGAGTAAGAGGGCGTGAAAATGTTTTCCTTTCGTTTTTTTTTTGTTTTTTTTTTCTCATTCTCTACTCGACTCCAAAACCGTAAACAGATATCGTCGGAATTTCCTAATCGTCGCAAATCGTTGTTCCGCTCGCCCGGGAGGAACCAAAGAAACACCCCCGTACAACTCAAGGTTATAGTGCGAATTTTCCGACACCCGTAATAATCGAATTTATTTCTCTTTTTTTCATGTTATTTATGTCGTCTACAAGGGAAAACTTATGAGTCAATCTCTCTGCGCAATTCAGACGCAAAGTTAACGTTAGGCTGCACCCGGGCAAGTTTGTCGTGTTCAGCTCGATGGGAAAGAACACGCTGTTTTTTCTCTAATTAGCCTGCTTCCAAAGGGTTAAAAACCGTGCACGCTACTTATCTTCATTGTGAAAAGTCAACCAAACGACAATTTTAATTATGGGTCATTTGTAACCAGCGCAGCTCTCCATTATTAAGCTAAACCTCCCAAAATTATTTTGGTTCCAACAAAAATTAAACTGCTTTCTATATCTACATTCAAGGGCGGAGCCAAGCGAGGCGATCCGAGGAACCGAAAGCTAAACTCGGAAACCGTAAATTTAGCCCTTAAAACTGGTTAATCGGCATATAACAACATTTTGACCTCAAAAACCAAAAATGTCTTCAAATTTCGTCCGAGAAAGATATTTTACACGGCAAAAATGGCGAATTATCGTGGAGATACTGTAAAAGTTTTGCCAAGACTCTGAAATTGACACCCCCACCCACCCCCAAGGGCGGACCATTTAAGTATGTACTTATAAAATCAGTTTCGCAGGTTCGGTTAAATGGGGCTCGGGAGGAGGGTGCATGCGACACGGTCCGTGCCGGTAAAGAAGAGAAGGGTGGGGATGGTGGTGGGGAAACAGAAATAATATAATATAAAAATATAAATTTTAGCGACAAATGTTGTGGCCTCGTAGGCTGCCCAGTCAGGCGAGGGACTCCGTCTCTTTATGGGTAAATCTAGAGAAATGGCGTTGTCGTAATTCGAAGAATAAACTTAAACTTAAAAACTTGCAAAATTTTGTTTTTGAGACGAGCCAGACCCGAAAAATTGCACCTTATAATGAGCCAATTAGTAGCGCACAGAGGAAGGGTCAAGGGGGTGGACCACCCCGGGCCCTATATCAGACGGGGCCCCCGAAAAGCTTGTAAGTGCGGGAAAATGAGAATTTTCAGGTTCCATATTCATGGATGCAGGTATAACTAGGTAAAAAGGTTGGACGGTTGGACAGCGATTTGGCTCTTCCAATCCAACCTGGAAAATATAACGATGCAAGTGATATCAGCAAAGAGTGGGGCTGAGTATTCAATTGAGCCCCCGCAGAGCGCTATCATGGGGTCTAAAAATAAGAAAAACGTTAATTTTCTGCTCAAATGGAGAAAAAGTAATAATTTGCTGCTAAAAATTGAAAAATGGCCTACCTGCAACTAAAATTGAGGCAAAAGCCCATTCGTGGCTGAAATGGAGAAAAATCACTGATGCGGAAGATAAAAACGCTGAAATTGAGAAAAAATGCTAAACTACGGCTATAATTAAGGAAATTCAATAATAAAGCGCGGCGCAAAATTGAAAAAACGCAAATGCGTAACTTCCGTTCGAGACTAAATATATGTAAAAAAAAACGCTGCTAATATTGAAAAAATCACTAATTAGCGCATCGTAAATAAAAAAACGCTAATTTTCAGCTCAATTTTCAGCTCAACTTGAGAAAAAATTCTGCTAAAAATTGGAAAAATTACTAATTTGAAGATAAAAATTAGGAAAACGCCAATTCGTGACAAAAATTGAGAAAACCGCCAATTCGTGACTTAAACGAGGAAAGCCATTAATACGCGGATAAAGTATGTTAAAATGTCTAATTTAAATACGTGACTTTGTGCCTTCTGAAAGCAACTTTGTGGCTAAAATTGAGAAAAACGGAAACTTCTTGACTATAAGTAAAAAAACAGAACAAAAAAACACTGATTCGCGACCAGAAATAGTGAGAGGAAGCGCTAATCCATGGCTAAAACGAAATTGTTATAGCGGTGCTATAAACTTGAGAAAAAAAACAACGAAATTAGCGGCTATTATTATTCTGGTTAAAAATGAGAGAAAGGCTAATTTTCCGCCTTTGAGAAAAAGTGATAATGCGCTGCTAAAAATGGAACAAATCGCCAATTCGCACCTTAAATTGTGAAAAACGCCAATTCGTGACTAAAATCGAGAATATTCGCTAATTCCTGGCTAAAATTGACAATGTTCGCTCATTCACGAGTTAGAAACGCTGCTAAAATTAATTAAAAGCGCTAAATTCGCGGCTAAACTTAAGGAAAATCACTAACTCGCGGCTAAAATTGATGGAAATTTCAAGTTGCGTCAAAAATTTGAAAAAAGGCCAATTCGCGGGTTTTGAAGGCAGCTTGGAGGCTAAAATTTAGAATAGGCGCCAATGAGGAAGTTTCATGGGTCAGAAGTTATTCATAAATTAACCGTGATCCGTTCGTAAAATAATCCAACAGTTAATAAATAAGCGATTTTTGAAGTTTTAGGTCATTTCAAACACGCCAGCTAGCGCTAGCATGTTTGTGTCATATGCGCCTTCCGAAAAAAATTCGCCTGCGTAGCTGTCGAAGAGCGGTTTGTTGTGTTTCTTTGCCTTACTTTCTACAAGAGCTCTCCAATAATAAAATAATGGAGGATAAACAGATCAGCTATTTGGAGGCATGAAAAGGACAGAGAATACATGGGATATTACGTTGCGGAAAATGTTCGTTTTGGCGGGATTTCAAATATGCCAACTTTTGTTTATAAATAAAAAATATTTCTGAAGGGTTTTCAATTTTTATTTATTTATTTACGGGGAAGGATTGATATGCCCCATCGAAAAAAATTTTTTTTTGGAAAATGTGAAACTTCCTCAACCCCGTTAATTCGCGGCTACAGAACTGATAAAAATAGCTGATCCTTATGTCTAGCGTATGGTGAACAAAAAATGCTAATTTGTAGCGAAAATTCAGAACCCGCTATTTTGTGAATATTATTGATTAAAACACTTAAGGAAACCACTAATCCACGTCTGAAATTGAGAAAAGCGCAAATTTGCGGGTAAAGTTGGCAAAAATCACTCATTTGTGGCTAAAATCAAGAAATTCCCAGCTTGAGCTGGGCAAAAGCGCTAATTGGCGGATTGGGCGTGGAAATAGCGGTAACTTGTAGCTAAAATAAGGAAAGGGCCGTAGTTTAACAAGATAATTATACTTCTTGTTTTTACAGAGACTTGAGGGCCTCTTGGAGATTTCCGCCCTGGGTCCCGACAGCTAGGTGTATATAGGTCCGCCAGTGGAGCCAATTACCATTGATTTTGAGGGTTTGAATTCCGTAAAGATGGTTTTTCGTGGGAGTCAACCATGTGAAATTGGTTTTCGTTGTGCCAGATCAGCGAAATTTGGTTTATGAAACCACCAAATCTGCTGGCATGCATTTTTTTTTTTAAGGAATCGAAGGCAGAATTTGTTTTTCAAATAAGCTAAAACCACAAAACGGGGTTCCGTGAGTGCCATATCAGCAAAATTTGGACTTGAGAATCGTTGTTTTAAAGGAACTTGTAACCCGTAAATTGTATAACTGAAAGAAAACAGCTAATTCATTGCTAAAATTCAGGAAAAGCGCTAATTCGTGGAAAAATTTGTGAAACATTGCTCACTCATTGCTTAAATTGCTAATTCAGGACGTCCTTTTTTATTGTTTTTAATTATTCGATAATCAGTCTTTTATTTTGCTATAAATAGTAAAAAAGTATATAAAATAAACGACTATGCTCTATTTAAGTGGTCGATGGCGTCTGCTGTGAGGCGCTGAATTCCACAGTTGACGGCTGCTGCACATTGGCCGGCATGGATTGTTGTTGCGACGGTGATTGTTGATTTTGTTGAATATTTGGAGCCGCGAATGTCCTTTCCATGTCCCTAGACACGGGACACAAGCAGGGAACCAGCTGTACGTTGTGTACCATTCCTCTCAGCGAGGACGGCATGGGTCTCATCTTTATATAAATATAAAACGAAAAAATAAGTAAATAAAATAGGTAACGTTTTTATTGTGTTTTGTGGAAAATGGATAATTAACAAAATGTAAAATCTTTTTCAAGTGGTAGTCGATATGAAGAAGCGGGGGCAGGAGGTTTAGAGGGTCACCATCAATGTGGAGAAAGTGTGCTTATAAAGCCGTGGACGCGATCCGTGTGTAGTTAGAGGCATCCGATAAGTGGGAAAAACTCTTTCGCATTGCGATGAGCAGCACGAAGAGAGGACAATAGGGAAGTTCAAGATCGAAAGCGAAGGAAGAAGGTCCCGAATTTATTGCACTTTCCTCTACCGAATCCGGTGACACAGTGGAGAAGGGCTTTGGTGGACGGGGGAAGAGGAGCTGTTTCTGGTTTGTCGTGATATTGTGGGAATAAAAAAAAAGCATGGTGTGCCGCAGCTTAACCCCTGTGAACTTACTGTGATCGAAAGGAAAGAAAACAAACACAGTTCTCGCTATTAGAATGAAGAACTGTCAAGATAAGTAGCGATTGGGAGGGGGCAATATTTATTCAACAATTTTTTAGTCCACGCGTGCAACGTTGCAAAAATAATCCCAATTCCCAATTGACGGCCCGACCCTTACCTTTTCCCGAAAAAAAAAAACAATTGAGAGCGATACATCGTCTGAGAAAAAATAAAGAATGCAACAATAGGGCGAGATTTTTTTTTATGAGCATAGAGCCCTTCGTTCCCACTATATGCGTCCATCTATTTAGATGAGGCCAGCGTGTTGTTTGTTTAGAGAGAGGCCACTCCCCTGATTATGGTAATGAGAGACGGAGACTAGAACGCGTGAAGACGAGTCTCGTTGTTCTTTCGGTGTGAAAGAAGTCAAAAGTTTCTTTTTTTTTTTTTTTTTTCATCTTAACGTCTTCGAAGAGGAAATAATTTTTTTGTTTTAAACGAAATCTTCAAAAAAGTCCTGTCGAAAAACTAATGGGTTTTCCATGAGAAGGGGCGAACGGGTTTGAAGAAGCTCCTATACTTCCAAAAGATAATGAGTTTTATCAGGACGCTTGTCGGTTTGTTTAGAGTGTCGTTTAGAAGACAAAAAAAAATGTGTTTTTTTTTTACCTGTGATTGAATCGGTACAGCGACTGGCAGTGCGACGGTCGTCAACGAGTCCGATGAATCATATGTGTACTGTTGCTGTGTGGGTATCCAGGGCGATGATATTGCCGACTGTAAGGGTTGAGGATCTCTGTAGAAATGGGGCTGCGGCGGCATGACACGGTCCGTACTTCTGTAAAGGAGAGGAGGGGGTGGAGGTGAAACATTTATAAATTATAATAAATTGCAGTTAATCACCGAACAAATGCCCATGTCGATGATTGAGGGGCCGCGTAGGCTGCCCAGGCTGCCTACGCCTTTTGTCAGGCAAAATGCCGGACAAATTTACACGCGGCAACCAAACTTTAACCATATTGCCCCTCGAAACTAGACAACTCCATAAGTTGTTAGTTAAATAATTTAAACTGGCTTATTGACTGTAAAACTGGACACTTTGTCCACCATAAACCTGAGAATTCAACGAAAATGACCGTGTTTCACACAAAACGACCTTGAAACCCGAAACAGTCAACCCTAAGCTGGAAACTTACGGAGGGAGGGGCGGTCGCCCAATTCGCCTCCTCCTTTGTATCCAATGGCTGATCTAAAAGGGGCACTAACTGGTGAAAAATCAACATTTTTGCATCATTTGCAACATTAGCTAATTCAATTCCATGTAGTCCTGTTTTTTGGACTATGGCGTTTTCCACTTACACAAAATCCCGCCAATTTCAATTGGCCCCCAATTCCCGCCAATTACACGAATTTCGATAAGTGTAAACACCGAGCGATTTGTGTAGAGACACTTATTTCAACTTCCGGAAATTTGTGTCGACACTTACATATTATAATAGTTGGTGTAAACACCTGATGAACAAAATTGTATTTCTCTTTCATCATTCAGGAACTCTCTCACACTTAGGGTGCGTTCATAGTGAATCACCTTCACTGCGATACCTCGATGAGCGGTGCCCTAATGAAACATCGATGAAGAACAAACATCAATAATTGTATGGGACTGTTCATAGTGAAGCACCCTCACTGCGATGTGATCTTCGATACCTCGCTACTATCATCGATGATTTGAACCATATGGCTCCTCGACCCCCCTCCTGCCCGTTGTTTTTTGTTTTTTCATAATAAGGGTTAAAGCTTGAAGGGGACAGGTGTGCGTGACTTACGTAAATTGTGTGAAGGTGGACTTTAAAAGATTTTGAAAAGAAAAAAAAAAGGCAACGGACAGGAAGGGGTCGAGGAACCATATGGTTCAAATCATCGATGATAGTAGCGACGTATCAAAGATCACATCGCAGTGAGGGTGCTTCACTATGAACGCACCCTTATTCGAGACTCAAATGTATGGAAATTTGTGTGTAAACGGTCAAAGCGATTTGATGTGTCTGACACTTTACATTTATGTAGCTACATAAATGTAGCGCGACACTACAGTGTAAACGCACCTTAAGGCTCCATGACCATTGGGGTGGGAGTGTTCTTCTGGTGGACCTGTGGAAGGCACGGATATAGTCATGATGGTGGTGATTTGGTGAACGGGGCGCCGCGACACCGCTAGACAAAACAACCCTATCTGAAAAAAACGCCTTACCACAAAAAACGACTAACCATAAGAAACGTTTGACCATAAAAACCAGCTAACCACAAAATGTCCCACCTCAAGAAGCGCCTAACCACTGCAAGCAGCGCCTAAGGCCCCTCTCACTAGAAGAAAAAAGACGCCGACGCGCGTCAGCGTCCGACCCTTGCTGTAAAAACACATGCTGGGGCCACACTGTGCGTTTTTACGGGACCCGTTTGTCGGGAACCGATCGACGGGATGAGAAGGACATTGAAGTGAATGGAGCCGCACCAACGGGATCCTACCGCATGCGTGTTGCAGTAAACGGGACGTCGGGGTGAGTGGGAGAACACACTTGAAGATAACACGTTTGCCTCCTCGTGCGTGGTCGTGGGACATGGGACTTAGAAATAGTTTGCGGGACGGGATGCGGGCCAAAACCGAAATTTCCCGTAGCCGTCCCGCGGGAAACAGTGTTTTTGTTTTTTTTAATCAAAAAGTGAGATGAACGAGAGAAGCCAAATAATCCGTTTGCCTTGTTTGAATTACTTTTACAAAAAATGCATGTCTTTGGTCCCCCCCCCCCTAATTCATGGCTAACCACATGAAACGTCAAAATTTTGGTGTTTCGCGACGATAAAAAAAGTATGATTTCGTGGGGCGCATTGATTTGAAGTTTTAGGACCACCAGGTTTTAGTCCAGGAAGTTTTAGACCAGTGAGTTGAAGCAACATTTATCCACGGTTTCTGGTGGCAACCGTGGCTGGGAGTTGGGGCCTGGGTGGCTAAAATTAAAAAAAAAAACGCTAATTCGCAGCTAAAATCAAGAAAAAGCACCGAATACGCCGCTGAAACTAAGAAAACCCTCATATTCGCAGGTTCAATTAGAAACAATCGCTAATTCAAGGCTGATCTGCAGCTAAAATTAAGAAAAACGCTAAACCTTGGCCAAAATTGAGAAAAAGCGTTAATTCTAATTGAATCGCTAATAGGTAATTGAGAAAATTCCGATTAGCAGTTTCTAGAGACCTTTTTTAGGAATAAAATTCCTAAAAAAGGTCCTATGCCAAGTGGCACAATTTATTGGTGAATACTGGCCCTTTCTGTGGCGAACAGTCTGTTTTTAGGGATGAACCACTATAGCTATTAAGTGTCTATTATCTGCTTAGTATTGTGCGAGTGCTTCTGGATTTGGAGGTGGGGGAAGGGTTTCTGAGGGAGAAAGTCACAATATTTTGGAACTCAATGATTACAGCGACAAGGCTTTTCATGCCCAAGCACGGTTGACGCGCTTCCCTAGACTGCAGGCCTTCCCATAACCGGCAGCTCATGTGGGAACCTTCCCAAATATTGGTACAGTTTTCTCAATGGCGTCTAACTCTTGACTCATGACCCTGGAGTGGTACCTCGACCACGCCCTATAGCCACCCCGTCACTGTATAGTCACTCTGTCACTATCCCTCTCTCACCTCGACCAATCAGCGGGTGTTGACGTTGGTTTTGGGGGGATTTTCTCGGCTTCAGAGCGTCCTGATCTGGTCCGTACTCCAGACCTTTCGGTTGTGCGGCTATCGTTAGCACCCCCCACCCTTCCCCGAATTTTAGGATCATCTTCCACAAACGATTTGAACCGGACGCGGCGCGGTTCATATTCCCCTTGGACCAACACAGATATTCTTAGAACAACCGCCGATGCTGGTTTCGACCGATTTTCGCGGCTCCCACAGCGATTTACAACCAGTGGATGGAGGGAAATCCCCAGACCCTTTCTAGTTTGGTATTGGTAAATTCATACTTTTGATCACAGTGGTGATAGAGCTGCAGTTCTTCCAATCGGGTGACGAAAGTCAACCCCCCCCCCTCATCACCAGACCACCCTATCACAACAGGAAATACCGGTATACCTTCAATGAGTGTTCTATCCGACGAAGACCCGCTCATTAAAAAAACAACAATGGAATCTTTGGAACGAAAACCACCCTCAGGGCGTAAAACTGAAGTGTGTTTCTCATTTATACCCTTTTAATGGTATTATACGACAAGAAGAGCTTCCACTCACGTTTTTTTGTTGTTGGAGTATAGAAAGAACCCTTCGGCGTTGGCCAGGAATGCGAGAAGGGCGGCCACCAACTGCAACAAAAAGTGTGTTTTTATCAAACAGTGAGTTTTTAGAGAAGTAATTTTTGTAATTTCTTCATAAATTTGACTTGTTTTTAGGTCCCTCCGTCTCAATTAATTTAATTAAAAAACAAAACAGTTGAGCAATTACACCAATTGGTTTCACTGGCCGATTTTTTGGAACACAGTAGAATAAATTTTGGGCTCAGCCATTTAAAGGCCACCTCCACTCCCTCCCTGCCCTAAATGCCCAAAGTTACTTTATCATACACGCTAATACTAACCAGAGTTGTGCTACAAGATCCAGCCATGACTGAAGGAACGATGGTGTTCTAGTTCTAAACTGAACGGTTTAAGGGCTACTCATCCCTTTATATAGTTCCCTTTGCCCCTTTCCCCCCCATCATCATACCACGTTACTCCCTTTAGGGTATAATTTGGACTTCTTTTTTTTTAATTTTCTCTTCTCTTGGCGGGTCAATTCTGTGCCCTATTTCCTGTGTCAAGACGAGTCACAAAATCAAAGATTATTCCTCCCGAGAACGAAACATTGTAATTTTTAGTAGTTTCTAGTAGAATTTTTATAGCATTTTCTGTACAGTTAGCAACATTTTTTTCGACGGTTTCTAAACTGGGCTAACAACGAACAATTACAATTTTTTTGGTCAGTGATATGGTAGAAGTGAAGAGGGAGGGGATACATAACAATAATTGTTTTCTCGGGTTCCGTACCAGAACGGTTTGTGAAGCGGCTTGTTTGTGCTACACGCTACCATCCCATTCACTAAAAAAATAACACCTTTTGGGGGCTTTGATTAACAAAAAGAAAGAAGTGAGTGTTTTTTTTTTCTTATTCTTTTTTTTTTTTGTCCATGAATATTTAGTCAGGCGTACAAAACGAACACGCAATTACGGGGTATTAAACTTGATCCTTTCCCTCCCTTAAAAAAATGGTCGGCTTATGGAAATTTGTAGCTTTATCCCACCTTTTTGATAACCATTCATCAACAAAGATCCCCGTAAGAATGTCTCATCCAACAGGGTAGAGGGTGTCGCGTAATGAGCAATTTGTCGGCGTAATTAATTTCAGGAAATGACGCCCCCCTCCACAGCCACATTATCCACATTCTAGTCCTCCATCTTCACTTTGAGGAACGCTATAATAAGGTAAATAAATAAATAAAGTGGTCAACATTTTTTCCGTGAGAACTAAAAACAAGAAAAAAGCGTAATCAGTTGAAAATCTGGCCCTTAGGGCCCCGAATAAAAAGAGTTATTTATAATAGGACCATTCAGTACAATGCTTGCCGCTAGTTTCGGCTTCCCATTTTTTTTTTTTTTTTTTTTTTTTTCTTCTTTCTTTTTCACAAGCTGAAGGCTTCTTTTACGTATTGAAAAAAAGAAAAAAAAGAACGACACCCCTCTCCTCTCTTCATTCATTCCACACCAAAACCAACGATCCCATTCTCTACCATCGCACACATAGATTCTCCGCCCTGGCTCGGGGTAGCTTTTCAGGCTTATAACTTCTCTTCTCCCGGGGCGGCTAATTATCTTTCACCGGGGAGTCCTCCTACCACCCGAGCAGAACAAATAAATACGCACACACAGACACCAAAAGTTACTACCTACTCGGCCCCCACCATTCTAAGAGACGCTCTGCGTTTTATGAGGATGAGGAAGTCTCGCATAAGACCTATACTATACTCCTCCTCATCCAAATCACAACCACCGTGACCGTGCAATTAGCACAGTGCTCCGAAGGTTACCAAAAATCTTCATAAAAAAAGGGAGAAACTTGAAATTTGGTGGGGGGTGCGTAGGTCGCAGTCGTTCCCAGGTCTTTTTAACGTGTATTGAGGGTCTGGAGTATAACTTACTGTATATAGACTATAATAATTGGATTGCTCAGTTCAAAGGGTTCTTTTTGGGAGATCGAATTAGCACAGTCTCGCAGTTATTAAGAGGTGGGGAAGGGGGTTCTCAGCGTAACGTGATTCCGTTCAATCTTAAATTTTGACATTTTTTTTCTTCGACCTTTTTTGAACTTTAAGGGCTGTGAATGAATTAAATTGCCAAATCAAGACTAAAATTAGGAAAAAGCGCTCACCACCACTAAAATGGAGAAAAACTCTAAATTGTGGCCAAAAATTGAAGAAAAAAAAAAAAGCTACTTAAGGCGTCCCAGAGCTAAAATTTATTTTTAAAAAACGCTAAATTTGGGCTACTGTTGAGAAAATTTGCTCATTCGCAGCTAAAATTAAGGAGAAAAAAGTGCATATGAACCTGACCCGACCCATAATGCATGAAACCGCGAAAACGGTCCTATTCGTTTGTTTAGCCAACATTTTCGTTTGTTTAGCATTTCGAAACACGATTTTTTTAAATAGTTGATGGGTGCGGCCAACTTGACGTAACCCGATCGTTTGTGTACCGCCATTTCTAACCATTATAGCTTTGTTCGGTGGCTGCTGCCAGTACAGTACAGGGGAAGCGTGATTTTGACCAATGAAATTGGTGTGTTTTGTTTATTCTGTTGTATTTGCAATACTGGAAGCAGCCAACGAACAGTGCTAATATCATTTTGTTTACGTTTGTTTAGCCAAAATGTTCATTTGTTTAGTTTAGCCCCTCTAGCACATTGAACGATAAGCTAACTTGGGTTCGGCTATAACTTCATGCTAACTGAGTCCCTAAAAAAATCGTTTGTTTAGCTGCACGTCTGGACGTAAAATCGTATATGTTTACGTTTGTTCAGCCCTATTTTTCGTTTGTTTATGGTGAATTTCACCACCGGGATGGATTTAGGTTGAAGTTACCAAACTCTAACATTGTTTACATGGATTATGACACATTTTTTTCATTAACTCTGAGTTAAAGTAACTCAATCCTTAACACTCGGTGGTGAAATCCATCATTAGTGTAGTGCTTTTTAAAATGTGTTTCAAAATGTTAATAAACAGAAAATATGGCTAAACAAACGAGTTTACGTCTAGATGTGCCGCTAAACAAACGATTTTACGTCCCGACATCGGTCCGACACTGGTCGGTTGCAAGCGTGAAGCTAGCCGCACCCAAGATTGTTTGAAGTGCTTGAGGGGCTAAACAAACGTAAACAAACCATATTATGACTATAAATGGCGCTAAACAAACGATTCCGGTTATGGATCAAGTTACGTGAAGTTAGCTAAACCCCTCAATCCCCAAAGAACCCATCAATGTTTTATTTTTGGAAAAAATGATGGTTCGAAATGCTAAACGAACGAAATATTTGGCTTAACAATCGGTAAACAAACGAATAGGACAGTTTTTTGTGGTTTTATGCGTGATGGTTGGGTTGGGTCTGGTTCACGTGCATGTTTTTAGAGGCCATTTCCGAGGTCTGTAAGCGATCAAACTTGCTAATTCACTACTAAAATGAGAAAAAACTCTAATTCGCGGCTAAAATCGAGAAAAAGCGCTAAATTCGCAGCTAAAATTCATAAAAACGCTAATTCACGGCTAAAATTAAAAAATTCGAGAATGGCTAAATCTGTAAACAGGCGCTCATTTGTGACTGAAATCTATCAAAGGCACTAATTTACGGTTAAAATGGAGAAAAAGAACGCCAATTCACGGCAAAATAAAATTGAGATAAAGCGCCAAATCACGGCAAAATAAAATTGAGATAAAGCGCCAAATCACGGGCTAACATCTCTGAGGAAGAGTGCTCATTCACAGCTGTGAAGCCGAGAAAAAGCTTCGAATTCGCTGCTAAAATTGGGAAAAAGCGAATTTGCAGTTTCTGGAGGCAACTTTTGAGGACTGTGTGTGAGCCGATTCGCGCGAAATATAGTACATTAAGAAAAACTGCTCATTCGCGGTTAAAATTGAGGAAAACACTAAATCACGGGGGGGAAAAATTGCTACTTTTTGGTTAAAATTGTTCAAAAGCACTGATGGCTAATAGTGAAAAACCGCTCAGTCGCAGCTGAAATGAGGGAAAAGTCAATTTGTAGTTTCTGGAGGCAACGTCGAGAGCTGTAAGTGAATAAAATCACTGACTTGAATTAAGAAAAAGTACTCATTCGCAACTAAAAATCGAGAAAAAGCGCTGGATTCGCATCTAAATTAAGGAAAAGTCAATTTGTACAAAACTGGTCCACGAAATATGGGATTTTTAAAAGAGTAAAGTACGCCGAATTGAGGTATACAATTTCGAAAATTCATGAGATTTTAAGGAATCCAAGTTGGTGACATTTTGTTTGCGGAAGATCAAAATCCACGGTGAAATAGTGGTTGGAAAGATTCAAAATCACCACATTTGGTTTTCAAACGAGCCGAATTAGCTTTTCGAATAAACCAATCTATGAAATTTAGGTTTTCATAAAGCGCGAGTCCACGAAATTGGCATTTGAAGGAGCCCAATCCAAGACATTTTGGTTTAGAAGAGGCGAGTGTCCGCGAAGTTGGGATTTGAAAGAGCAAAACCCTCGAAATGTGTTTTTTGAAAAAGCAAAACTGGGTGGAATGCGAATTTGAATAAGATGAATTTGCAAATTGTGGTTTTTAAAGAGATAAAATTAGTGAATCTGGGGTTTATAAGAACCAGAATAACGAAATTCGATTTTTGAGTGACTCAAATCCGTAAATTTGTTTTTCGAAATAGCCAAAACTGCGGAACTACTGTTCGCCCGCGGTTTCTCTGTAAATTTTCCAGGAAAAAGGGCCGACCTCGTCCGCCACGTCACCACGAGGGTAAGGAACAATGAAATTCGAGCCCCTTAACCCCCTCCCCCACCCCACCAGTTGTTCACAAAGCAAGTCACCAAAGTGTATAGAGTTAAAAAAAAAAAAAAACTTCTTTATAAATTATTCATCGATAAGGGATGCACAGGAACATCGAACCGAGCTAAGTTTTTGACAGTTTCGACACGATCCCATTTTCCCGTCATTCAAAACTGCCAAGAAACGAACTAAGTACAGCGTCAGTTAGATTGACGTCATAATAATTATAATACAGTCTGACCGTAAGATACGAAGTTCCTTCATTTCATTTTATTTATTTTTTTAGGCCCTGTAGACTTAGACCACAAGAGAAAAGGGACATCAACTGGTTCCCGTTGCTGAAACCCCACGGGATGCCTCGCATTTTATTATTCAATTAAAGTATAATTTTTTTTTTTTAATCGATCGAATACCGTCAGGAGACGTGATAGTGTGAAGCTATGCAATTAACCGAAAATAAAATGAAAAATAACTGTATAATAAATGGTAGGAGGGGGATCCCAATTGAAATCCCCTCCCCCCTCCCATCATTCCACCACTAAAAGTGGTTAATAAGACTGTGTATAATAGGTACAAAGTCGTCTTTCGGTAAACAGCTTTTTATAGTAGAGAATGAGTACGCGAGCGCATATGAAATTAGATCCTTCTAGAGGAGGGGGGAGGGCTGTTATTACGAAAATAAACATAATCCAGTCCCATTACAGAGTTAGGTGCACTTTGAACGTATATAATCTGAGCTCATAAATCCAAAATTGACTGTTTTTTTGGGGGGGGTTCTTGAACTACTCAAAACAACATTAACAATGGTTATTATCGATAATTATGAAAAGCTTGAGGACGGGAGTAATCTGGCCGAGCATTTGGATAATACAGGGAAGGTCCCCCCCTCCCCATTGAAGAACATAAAATATTTGGAGCAGGAGAGTTTCAAACGTTTTTCCTCCCTGGGAATTGACGCCTTTAAAGGGGAAAATGCCTGCCGATTTTGTTGCGCAAATTACGAATAAATCACGATTTTATGTGCGTGGTTTATTTACGAGAGTGAGTGAGACGATGATGTTTCCTTCTAGTTTGAGCGGCCTTATCCCCCCCCCCCTCTCGAGCGTATATTAGGAAGTTAGTAACGCGCTCTCACACACACACAACTTTGTGTACGGTATGAATGTATCACACACCATTTACTCACCGCCTTCACGGTGAAATACCGTAAAGCGTAAACTGTAGGAAAAAAAAAAAACGATATGTCATTGTAAAAACTATTCGTTACACGTACAGTATCGGTACTGGTCAGTATCGGTATAGTTGGGCATTGGATTACGGGGAGGGGGAGGGGGTTAATTGTCCTTTTATAACTGGGGTCCAGGATTAAAAAGACGAGCTGTATCATCGAAAGTTAAAGCGAGATGGAGTAAAAAGGAAAAAAAAAGCCCTTTTGTTGTTGAAAAACCTTATTCCAAAACCGTATCAGTTCGGCCTCCGCTCGTTCTCCGACCATGTTTCGTAAGAAATAATTCTATAAGAACGCTAGAAAATTGTGCTACGCATAAAGAATTAAATCAGGAAAAAGATACGACGACCTATATATACTGGAGAGTACATGCTTAACCCTATACACCCGGAGGGTTCAAGTTCGTGCCAAGAAAACTTTCCCCCCTTGAAAATTTAAAGAGACACGAAAGGTGAACTATAGTCACGGCGGATTGTCGGAGTCTAACCCAAGTCAAGGCTGGGAATTTTTTCAACTCATCAATAATGAATGGTTCGCACATTTTCCCTCGTCTTTATTTCCTTTCCCTTAATTTTCTCATTATACATCCCAACAGGTGCAGCGCGTTTTCGCTTAAATTTCTGAACGCTGGTGAGTGGTGGGTAGCGAGGGTGGTGAACGTTCAAAGGTACCTAATCCGGAGAGACCACCATATCAAACGGGTGTGGAATTACCATGAAAAAGGTTAATAGTCGGGCTCTAGGGCGAAGATTAAAGTTTCAAGGCCTTAATAATCGCTTCTATAGGAGCTTAACTTCTGGACTTTTGATTAAAGTCTAAAGTAGGGGTTTTCTCAGCAACACAACTTTCTTCGCGAGACCCGACTCACTCAGACCGCTCTGTAAGCGCTCAAACTTGCTAATTCACTGCAAAATTTGGGGAAAATCGCTAATTCGCCGCAAAAATCGTGAAAAAGCGCTGAATTCGCAGCTTAATTTAAAGTAAAGCCGACCCGAACAAAAATTCATAAAAACGTTAATTCTCGGCTAGAATTTAAAAAATGCGTTATGGTTAAAAGTGTAAAAGCGATCTGGAGTCGACAAAATCAGCCGAGACTGTCAATTCTCGACAGCGCCGTTGCCTACTGACACTTTGTTTATCCCGTCAAGTCAAGCTCAAAATCCCGTCGCAGAAATCCGTCATATTAAAGTAGGTATTCTAACCCAAGTCAAATAAATAATGGTACCGAACAAATACAACAACAATAATTTGTACATAGGTACCTTACAATTTGTTCATACACAAGAACATTGTTCATGGGCGAGTGGTTTATTCGAGATTTTTCAATCCCTCGTCCTTTCTGTCCCTGATCATTTCTGAGGCCACCAGAAATGAGATAAGGTCAATACAGAACGCCATTTATATACGCAAGTACGGTTATTGGTCCCAGAGTCGTCCAATAAAGGTATGGTCCTAGAATTAGAATAGTCCACGACTAAAATTTAAAAAAAAAAAAGCGCTAAATCATAGCTAAAAGTGAAAAGAAAATTGCAAATTCGCAGAAAAAATGAGAAAAACGGTAATACACGGCTAAAATTAAGAAATAGCGCAAATTCACGGCTAAAAATGAGTAAAAGCGATCATTTGCGGCTGCAATTAAGGAAAGTACAAATTCGCGGCCCCTGAAACCAAATTCAGCTAAAATCAAGAAAAAGCACTAATTCCTAGCTAACAGTGAAAAAAACTGCTAATTTGACACCGAAATCAAGAAAAGAAAAATTGAAAAAACGCTAAATAGCAGCTAAAACTGAGAAAAAACCGCTAACTCGCTGATCAAATTGAGAATAAATAAAATATTTCTGGTTTTGGAGGCAAATTGGCTGTAAAACTGAGATGAAAATACTGGAGTTCTGTTCTTAAGCCACGTCCCCGCTTGAAAGGGGAAAGCGTTTTTGCAAAAAATAAAAAAAAATACGGGTCAGAAATCGAGAATAACACCAATTAAGGGCGAAAATGGCTAATTCGCGGCTAAAATTGAGGAAAACTGCCAATTCTCTAACAGGAGCGAGAAAATATGCTAATTTGCGGCTAAAAATTGAGAAAACCTGCTAATTATCAACTTATATTAGAGAAAAAACTAAATCGCGGCTAAAATAGTAAAAAAAAACGCTAATTATCAGATAAAATTGAAGAAAACGCTGAATCACAGCTAAAATTGACAAAAATCGCTAATTCGCGGCTTCCGGAGACAATTTTGCCTAAAGTTGAGAAAAAAAACTAAGTTATGAATAAACGGTGGAAAAAATCGCCAATTTACAGCTAAAATTCAGGAAAAACGATAAGGCGGGGGCCGAAATTTAGAAAAGGTGCTAATTCACGGCTAACATTGGGAAAAACCTCTGCTGATTTGCGGTTTCAGAAAACAAACAAATTCGGTGAAAATCGAGAAAAAGCGCCAAATCATTGCTAAAAGTGAAAAAACTGCTAATTTGACGCTGAAATTGAGAAAAACGCAAATTCGCGGTTAATAAAAAAAATAGATAAAAAGCTCGAATACGCGGCAAAAATTCAGACAAACTGCTAATATAGCGGCTAAAATTGTGAAAAAAAAAATACTCGACTGAAATTGAAAAAACGCCAATTAGCTGTTACTCACGGCAATTTTGCCTAAAATTGAGAGAGAAAAAAAAAATTCATGAATAAAAGGGAAATAATCATCAATTCGCTGCCAAAATTGAGAAAAAAGCTTAATTCCTGCAAAAATTGTCTAAAATTGAGAAAAACACCAATTCGCGGTTTCAGCTGGCAACTATGATTAAAATTAGGAAAAATATCAGATTAGAAATGGAAAAAAAATTCGAATTTATCGCTAAAATTTAGATAAACAAGGATTTGAGTTTGTGCCCAAATTATTTTGTGGAAAAAGCGGTAATTCACAGCTTTCATTCATAAAAGCGCTAATTTGCGGCTAAGATTGGGGAAAAGTGCGAAATTGGTGCTTCTAATTTGCTGTTAAATCTGGGAAAAACGTAAATTAGCTGCTAACATTGTTAGAAAATCATAATTTAACGCTACATGAAAGTTATATTATTTTATTTTTTATAAGGGGCCTCATAGAAATTTCCTTCCAGGGCCACGATAGGTGCAGGACTGACTCTCAGGTGATCATTGCAGCTGCCACTATTCAGCTGTGCAAACGTCAATTATGCCTTACTTACGTGACGTTTTCTCAATTTTGGGCCCATAATTTATTACTTTTCTTCGAAATTATCCGCGATTAGCGCTGTTTCTCAATTTAAGTCGGGAATTGTAATGTCTTTTAAATTTTCGAGATAGTTATGGAGTGTTTTAAATGGGCCCAAAATGTCCTCGGAGTCGTAATCGGACTCCCCTGGAAATGCCTCAGCAGTTGCCCGATAATTAAAAACAGGCCTGAGATAGGCAAGGAAATTGTAAAGAGCAGAACGATTTGAAATCAGTGGACGCCCCCAGCAGGGACGCTGCTGAAGTCGAAACGCGTGTACACGCGCTTGCTCTATACTCAAAAACGCCAGCTATTTCGAGACAAATCCACGCTCTAAAGTGATTCAAAATCGACTGAAAACCTTAAAATATCAACTCTGTACAACTATAAGAAGAACGAGAAACTGAAAGAGATGGATCGGAGAATGCACTCGGGAATGACACGGGAGCCCAGCCCGTCGTCACAGTTTGGGCCACGATTTGTCGAGTCAGTTTCTGGACAAAAATGTCCGGGTTTGAGGCCAAAATCGGATCTTTGGCGGCTGTCAGGCTAAAATTTTTTTTGGCGTGATTTTTGTCGCATTAGTCGGTTCATAGATTTAACCCCCCCCCTCCTCCTATAAGTTACAACCTGGGACACGTGCCCCCCCCCCCCCCGTTTGAACTCACCTCATTTTTGTGACTGTTTATTTCGCTAAAAGTTTGTTGTGCATTAGCTGGGTAATTCATACAATCTTGATGGACCATAAACGCAATTAGGCGTAAACAAATTAGAGGGATTTTCTTCTTTCACGCTTTATAGCCGTTGGTTTAGGTGGCAAGAAAAGTGATTTCTGAGGAGTCTCTTTTTTTGCCGTTTTGTGTTCAATATTTGAGTATTTGGGACTCATATTCGTTGAATCTGGCATTACCTTCATGTAGGAGAATGAATAGTACTTCCGTGTAACTCGGGTAAGTCACTTTGATACCTTCTTTTTTTAATTTATAAGTACACAACTGACTGTGAGGTAGAAATTGATTAAGAACCTTTGTAGACACATTCAACCGGAAGGAAAAACGTTTGTCTGTTTTGTTTTATTTTTTAATTTTCACCGCCGATCGAAATTGAAACGCCGATAGCCGTCGAATCGAAACCCATAGGCCGGTGAATTGGCCGTGTCGACGAGAGCGGGATGCCTGTGCTGGTAGAAAGTGGCGTGACCGTGGGCTGGACGTGACGATCCATTCGGTATGCCGTAGGCTCGTCGCGGGTAGAACGCTTCAAATTTCGACTCGGAGGGAGGTAGAACAGTGTCCAATAATTTGTCATCAGGGTCGTAGGCGATGATTCCACGGAGGAGTATGAATAGGACGAGGAGGAGTCCGGTCTATATTTGTCGGGGGGGGGGGGGGAGAGTCAATTATACTTCATGGAGAAGAAAGAAAGTTAAAAAAAAAATAAGATCAGGCGGCAGGGTTACGCAATTTGTCTTCTTAGGATTTGGGAGCAATACGCGCGTAAGACTTTCACTATTCGTAGAAAATTAACAAAAAACTCAAACTGAAATAGGAAAACATTTGGTTTCTGTCTTTTTCAAAGGGGTCGATGTTATAAGTTGAGTGCTCGTAAAATGTGTCTAAAAAGGTGAAGGAAGTGATTTTTTAACGCAAAAATTAAGGGTTATTAAGCTTTTTCACCAGTTGGGACAAAATTTACTTGAAAAATACCCAAACAGGGCATTTTAAAATTTGGGTAGTGGTGAATGGTGGGGTAAACGTTACGAAATTGAAAATTGCCATGTTATAAAACGTACCGCATAGGTTGACATATTCCTTTTGTTTGGTTCTTCAAATTTTAATCCGCGGAGAACCCAGCGTGTATGCTCCTTGAATATGAACTTTCACTGAAAAGAAGTTGATGTTGTTGATACCTTTGCCAAGTTCCCTACCACTTTGACACAATGGGAATTGTGGCCTTGTGTCTGCTGGGTACGCCCAACCCCCCTCAGGGGGTCTCCTGTCTCCTTCGAGAGGTTAAAAAAAAAAAAAATGGGTTCGTGCATACATAAAGTGGAAAGGAAGGCCAGTGGTGTAGGGGGCGGAGGCGGTAATGAACAATCGAAAGATAATATTTCTACTCCGCTGTAGGTGGACGTCAAAAATAATTTGCAGATGTTGGTAACTGTGTACTACTTGTCTTTTCACTTCTCTCCCCAACCCCCTCCTCCATGTACGACACTCTCTTCCGCATTTTATGAGTCAACGAACTGCATAGACATCCCCCTCCAACCCATTACCTTCTGGACCACTGAGTCAACGGTGGAACTCTTCAGTGCATCTGAAGCGAGAGTGCTGGGGCCTTATTGCACGAGCGGTCGGGAAAAAATGCCGCAAGCGGGAAATAACATTGTCCATGGGCGTAGCCAGCAGGGGGCAGGGGTGGGCAGTTGCCCTCCCCTAGAATCAAAAGCGCAGATTTCGTGGGGCAGCTGCCCACCCCCAGATTCAATCAAAAAGTTAAAATCCGACACATTTTTAATGATTAAAATCCAACATAAAACTTTCGCCGTCAGAACCAATTCCTCGAATTTCGCTAACTAATACATACACCAATTTCGCTGTTTTATTATTTTTGGTGAAAACCAAATTTCTCAAACTACAAGCTCTGCCTCACTGAGCAATCAGCATCTCTGTTTTCGACCTCAAGACATCACTTTCATTGATATTTCTAGCACACAAAAAAACAAAAAACCAACATTTTCCCTGATCTGGCTAATATAAACATAAATTTCTTGTATTTCGCTTCATAAAACCAATTTTGCGGATTTTTCTCAATAAAAAAAACAACACATTTTCGCTTATCGGGTTCTCAAAAAAACAAAAATTCACGGATGTCTGTTGCTGACAAACCGATTTCGAGGGTCGGCTTAATTTGGAAACCGATTTTGCTGACTTTTTGCACTAAAATCCCATTTTCGCAGTTTCGACACGCAATATCGTGTGTTTTGACTTACTCAAATCGTGTTTAGCCCGCTGTGCCATCCAGACTTATGGTGGCAGAGGGCATGCCAGCTCTGTTTACCGTGTCAGGTCTAAAATTTAAAGTTTAGCTTCAAAAGTATCACTTTATATTTATTTTTTGACGGATAGTGGCCGTTTCTGTTCAAATTTAGTCTCTGATGACCGTGAATTGACGCGATTCTAAATGTCTAACAAGCAGATCCTGTTATAAACCTGCAAAAAGGCAATGATGCATCTGATATTTTCGCCAGTGAAGCTGCTCACAGGCATGGATCCAGTTTTTCTCAAGAGTAGTTGCAGAGTTTTTTTCCCGATTTTACTCGCGAATGAGCCCTGGGGGCCTATTCTCTAACAACAAGCAGTATTTTTTTCGCCAGCCTTTTGACTTCGAAAAAGCTATTGCTTCGGAGTTAGAGAATAAGCCCCCTGTTTTTATAGCCTCGAATTGCCGTTTCCCTTAATTTTAGCTTAAAACGAGTGCTTTTTCTCAATTCTACCTCGAACTAGCCTTTTTGATTTACTATTTCAATCATGGTCAGCACTGATGGGCATCGCATAACCACGAATTGGTGCGTTCTGTCAATTTCAACCGCAAAACAACAGTTTTTCCTCAAAAACCTGTGGATGAACGCTATTTCTCAATTTTAGCCACGACAATTCCATCAATCAACAACAAGCGATGACAATTTTGCCAATTCATTTTCCCTCAATTTTAGCCACAAATTATTAGTGATTTTTCCCAATTCTGCCTTGAGCAATTTTTCCCCCCTTCAAATTCTAGCAGTGAAAAGGTCCACATAATCCGCATGTGAGCGAATTTCATTAATTTTGACTCGGGCGTTGCATCGTGAAACCTTGAAATTGGCGTTTTCCTCAATTTCACTTGCGAACGAACAATTTTCCTTAATTGTAGCCGATAATAAGCACTTTTTAAAAAATGTAGGCTTTAAAAGTCGCGCTCTTTCTCAATTGTACCCGCAAACTTGCCATGTATATGTATAAAAACGGTCAATTAGAACTTTTTCGCAATGTTTACCGAGATGTTTGTTTGAGAAACCACGAACTGGCGCCTTCGGAATGAGCACCATTTCTCAAGTTTAGCCTTGAATTGACGTTCTTCGTCAATTTTAGCCGCAAATGAGTGATTTTTCTCAATTCTACATTGAACGAGCAATTTATTTTGTCAATTTTAGCTGTGAAAAGGGCTCTACAAACCGTGAATTAGCGCTTTCCTTAATTTCGTTCCGGGCTTTGCATCATGAAACTGCAAATTGGTGTGTTTTCTCAATTTCAACCGCGAATAATGAGATTTGCTATTTCTCTGAAAGATGCTTGTCCAATATAGACACATGTTGTGTGGCCACGCTTTTAAAATTGAGAAAAAATCGCTAATTTCTTGCTAAAATGATGAAAAAGTGCTAATCCGTGGCAAAATTGTGATACGCGCTAATTGTCACGGTTAAAACATAGAAAAAACGCTAATTCTCGGTAAAAATAGAGAAAAACCGCCAATCCACGGGTGAAATTGGGAAAAAGTAAAAGGTACTAATTTGCGACAAAGAGTGAGGAAAAAGCAAAAAGGCAAAAATTGAGAAAAAGTGTTTGTTCACGGAAAATGGTGAAAAGGCGCGTACCAACGGCAAAAAGCGGCGAAACCCCGGAGAATTAGCGGAGAAACCTGAATGGTAAAAAAACTGTAATTCACGGACAAATTGAGAAACACGCTAATTCTCACGGTTAATATATTACAGAAAATACGCGAATTAGCAGTAAAATCCGAGAAAACTTGCTAATACTTGGCTAAAATTGATAAAATGTGGTAAAATTCGCGAGTCGCGAAAAAAAGATCATCCGCGTTAAACATCGTAAATAGGCGCTAAATTAACGGCAAACTTGGTGAAAAAGAGATAATTGGCAGCAAAAATTGTGATAAGGCGCTAATTAGCTGCAGAAATTGGGAAAACTTTTAATTCGTGTTTTCTGGAGGTAATTTCGATGCTAAAATTGAGAAATATATAGTAAATAATTCATCGCTACGGAGAAATTATATTCCTTGAGATTTCCGCCCCGGGCCCGGATGCGTGTAGGTCCGCCACTGGTTGGGGTTTTCCTGTGGTTGAAGCTTATTTGATGGGGGGCGGGGGGCTTTTGTTTTATGTGGTTGTAGCTTTTCCGTGGTCGAAGATTTTCTGTGGTAGGAGCGTTTCTATAGCGGAGCGTATCTGTGGTTGGAGCGTTTGTGTGGTTAGAGATTTTCTGTGATTGGAAATTTTTTGTGGTTGCTTTTCTGAGGTTCGATCTTTTCTGTGGTTCTAGTTCTCCAGAGGTTGATGCTTTTTTTGTGTTGATGTTTTTCTTCACTCCAGAACGGCTCAACTACCCCGCAATGCCTTTAGGCTCTCACTAGGACTCCCGAGCGGCATTTGAGGGAAAAATCGTGGTGCCTCTGAACATGTGGCAAAGCGGCTAATAGCGCCGGAATCACAGGGATAATTCCGTCAATGGCTAGCAGGTACGATTTGTATAGTTTCTCGGAATTCCTATGAAAAAAAAAACCGAGTTCGTCAAATTCTCTTCATTGTTAATTTCCGCTATAATCGTCCAATAAACTGCTCTGGCTTTAGTCGAAAAAACTGACTAAAACGAACAAAGATGAGGGAAAACGCTTTTTTTCGGCCAATTAAGAGGCCCTTACAAGCATTTGGAACGGTTCAGCCTGCATTTATCAATTGAGAATGGACCGATGGGCATAATATGTCGGGCTCAAATCAAAATGTGAACGATTTTTTGGGGGGAAATTTCTGAAAATCAAGATTTCAGAGCAATTTCACTCCAGTTTCCGGCCGTCACCATAATTTGTCCCAGATCATATGTGTTTACTGCAGCATTTTTCCATAGGAAACGTGGAACTAATCACCAGAATACCGCAAACCCTGCCTAAGTTTTGTTTCACATCCCACCACCCCTTCCTTTACACTTGTAATACCCATTGCAGCGTGTGTTACAAGTAACGACGAATCACACTAAAATTCATAATTTAAAAGTCCCTGTTTAGCGATAGAGCGTTTTGAGCAATTGTCGGAATTCAATTCTTTTCTTTTGCTCAGTTTCTTTTCTTCCCGACTCCTCGTATCAACTGTCAGTCGACGAGTCCGCCAGAAGGGTGCGTTTTAGTTGAACAGATTAACGCTAAAATGGACAATAAGATTGTATTAAAAATTTTACGTAAAGACGAGGAAACATTGTAATTAGTAAATTCAATAATGCGTGCTATTCAAAGTTTCTCCGGAACCAATATTTAAATTCTCTTACGCTTATTGACTATACCGTCGCTTAAAACAGAGAGAAAGCACGTAAACAACGACAAAAAACGAGCTATAAATAATTACTATGACATTCGTAATCCAATTATTTACAGGTACGAACCTTTTTTCTATAAATCGCCTTACTCCCTTAGCAAAGTGCGACCAAAATACATTTTTTTTCAATTAGAAAAAATAATTAAATCGTTTTTTTTTTTTTTACTATACTCATTTAGAAAAATTAAATCTATTCAGAGTCGGATACATCACTTGAACGCCTCACAACTCTCATAACTTGGCAGTCGTTGCTGGTCGAGGGGCCCTTTCAACAAATGAAAGCGGGCCCTGCGGTCCCCCAATATACAATTTTTTTTTTTTAAATTTTAACACTATACCTCTACGTTACACACCTTTTAATTCTTTTTGCTCTCTCTCTCTCTCTCTCTCGCTCAAACACACTCACATCTTCCTCCCATCCTTCCGTTCCATTCACGGGAGATGCCAGGGGGGGAATAAAAACTTTTTTTAAAAACAAATTTCCTTCCTCTCGTCGGTCGCACACACCCATATTCACCCGTTATTCCCTCATTAAAACTTGTCAAGCAAGGGTAATTCTGTACCACCTTGAGACAATTTTTTTTTTCTTAAACTATTCAAATTCTTAGAAGAAAAAACACAATTTTCACAAATTTTAAATTTTCTAGGCGCTAAAGGGAATCAAACATTTTTTTTTTTTTACATTTTAAAAGACTTTACAACACGCATGTTACGAGGGGCAAGCGCAAATACAACAAGGGAAGGTTTTACACGTTAATTAACGGGAATATTTTGAATGCAAAATAGAAAAATACAAACATTTATAAAAACTTGTGCGAAATATGAGTTTTACACGGACAGAGTAAAATTTTCGCTATAGTCAATAGCCCGTGATGGAAATCCCGACAGTTTTGCGTTGTTTAGTTCAAGGGTTTTCCCCGCCCCTATTGAAATTTTCTATTTTGTTTTTGTTTGTTTTTTTTTTTTTTAAGAAGACTGAGGCCGGCGGCGATCACTTACTTTGTTACAATTAACAAACGAAAAAAAGAAATCGCTACTTGATTCGACTACGATATGAATGAACTTTATAAATTCTAAATTTCGAAACTAAAATAAATGAAAATAACTTATTTTTTTTTTTTTTTAGAAAAGAGGAAAACCTACGTGATAACTGTTGGCGAGGTCCTGCCGGTGAATTCTTCTATGTCGGCTAAGCGGACGGCTACATCCGCGAGAGTCGACAGTACTTGGTCCCGCGGAGCGGTCACATTGTCCTTGGTGTATTTTTCGAGGTAGACGCGAATAGTGGCACCTTGACTACCGGTACCGCTGAGTCTGTAAATTACTTTTGAGCCGTCCGACATGAGAACGCGGAGACCCTAGTGGGGGAGAAGGAACAAAAAAGCAACGTGAAAAAACGTATAATTTGGAGGGGGGGGGGGGAGAATTGGTTTTTCTCAACTGTATGAGCAGTGACGGACCAACACCCACAGGGGGCCCGTGAGCGGAAAAGGGAGAGCTGCAGATATGATTTCCCGACCCGTTCACACTTAAATTTTTGCCTAAGTTTTCACCACGAATCAGAGCTTTTCTCAAATTTTATCCGCGGATCATTTCTTAATTTTATCCGCAAATTACCAATTTTACTTCATTTTAGTCATAAATTAGCAAATATTCTCGCTAGAAATGCTCCAACCACAGAAAAAAATAAACTGCCAAAAAGTTCCAACCAAACATGAAAAAGTTCCAACCACAGAAAAGCTCCAATCACGGAAATGCTTCAACTACAGAAAGCCTCTAACCACAGAAACGCTCCAGCCAGAGGCGGGCCTACACCCATCGGGGTCCGGGCCGGAAATCTCAATGAGACTCCTTAGCCTATAAATGCACTAGGAATATAATTTTTACGTAGCGACCAATCATTTTAACACAAAAGTTGCCTGCAGAAGCCGAGAATGAGTGGTTTTTCAAAATTTTAGCCGATAATTAGCAAATAATCACAATTTCTGCCGCGGATGATCGCTTTTTTCGATATTTTGCACTTTTTCTCCATTTCATCCACGAATAAATTATAAAATTGTCCACAAAATTCCGCTTTTAATCTTCTAGCCGCGAATTAGCGGATTTTTTCATTTTGATCAGCGAATAGGCGTTTTTGTCTGTTCTAGATGCGACTGTGGGCTTTTCGTCAACATTAGCCGCGAATTACGCTTTATCTCAATTTCAGCCGGGACCTCGAGTTTTCTCGGTTTCAGCAGCCAATTAGCGGGGTTTCTCAAATATATCTGTGAATTAGTGGTTTGCGTCAATTTTAGCTGTGTATATTAGCCCTTTTTCTCAATTTTAGACGCAAATTAGGGTTTTGTCCATATTAGCTCTGCGAATTTCCGCTTTTCATCAGCCCTAGCTGGGAATTACTTTGTTTCTCCATTTTAGGCGTGTAGTATTTAGCTGCGAATAAGCGCTGCATCTCAACTCTAGCTGATAATTAACGATTTTTCTCAGTTTTCGCCGCCAATTAGCGCGTTTTCTCATGTTTATCAATGAATTAGGGGTTTGTCTTAAGTTTAACCACGATTTCAAGGATTTTCTCTAATTGATCCGCGAGAGTTAACGCAACAAAACAAGCGTAAAAAAACAAAATTAGCCTATTTTCTAAATTTTGCCGCGCATTACCAAGCTTCGAATTTCGTGCTTTTGGCTTTTTCAAACGACAATCTCACCGGAGATTTTCTTTCTTTCATAACCAAATTTCTCAGATTTCATACCCTCCAATTTCAGGGAGTTTTGTTATTCCAACCCCTAATTTTGCGAATTTTCCGGCTTTTAACAACCAAATGTCGTGATTTCGGCCCTTTCAAAACACAATGTCGTCGGTGTTTAATCAACAAATGTCCCGGATTTGTACGGATACACTTTGAAAAAAACCCTGCTATTTGGCGGGCTTAAACTCTCGCGGATTAATTAGAGAAAATTCGTGAAATCGGGGCTAAACTTTTAAAAAACCCCTAATTCATTGATACACATGAGAAAACGCGCTAATTGGCGGCTAAAACTGAGAAAACTAGTTAATTATCGTCTAAAGAACGGGGTAGGTTGCTACTAGTTCCTAGTACATCAGCCCTGCAATTGAGGCGATTACGAAGCTGATGGACTCCCCCTTCGGGAGCAGAGGTGCTACTGCGCGCGTACTCGTTCTGCCCCCGGCAAAACCCGCTTTAGAGAGAAGACCCGGCTCTCCATGGCTGATAAGAACCGTGAAGGCGGGGAAAAAAAAAAAAAAATACAACAAAAGTGCCGCAGCTTTGTTTAAAGATGAACGTGAAATATGTTTGGGGATGGACTCACGAGACATTACAAATTGGGACTTGAAAGTAGTACAAAAAATAGGACAATTATTGTGACCTTTCCCTGGGACACATGAAAAATTAGCTCGGACGCTCTAAAATGTAGGATACGTCCGGGAGAAGTAGGACATCTGGTAACCATAATCTTGGGACCATTTTGTGGTAGTAGGAACGTCAGCAACTTCTTTTCGCAGGGCGAAATGATTGAAACGGTCAAAAATGAGTATGACCAGGTAGTATGAAGAAAAAAGAGTTTAAATCCCTCACCTGTTTCGCCGTGACACTTTGGTCGGTTGGGTCTTTGTAGGAGAAATTGTAGCCCAACATTGCCGTCAATGCTCCCAAATTAGTGCCAGTGAAAGCCGTCGAAGTGATCTTTTCCTCCAGCTCTTCCATCATGATTTTAGCTGCCGCACCATGGACGTTTTCATAGTCGTACCTGTCCAGTGAAGAGGGGAGGGGGGAGTGTAGCACGATACAATTTCTGAAATTGAGAGGAAATAGAGAACCTCATAGCGTAGTTACGGCCATAGGTTTTCCAGTGATCGGTGACGACGTCCTCCACCGATTTTTTCGTCGTCGCCATCAGAGACAACCAGGCCAAAACTGCCCAGATACCGTCTTTTTCTCTTATGTGATCCGAACCGGTTCTGGAATGTGAACGAAAATTAAATTTTTCGGCGTAAAAATGGATGTCGTTGGAGTGAAGTCGTTTAGAGGGGGAGAGGGGTTTACCCGAAACTCTCTTCTCCACACAGTGACACCATGCCGGAATCCATCAAATTTCCAAAGAATTTCCAGCCTGTCGGAGTTTCATAAACGGTCGTTTTTAAACTTTCGCCGACTCTGAAAATAATCCGAATGATGCGAATTTGTTTTTACCCGGGCGTTTTTTTTAATTAGTACCGGTCGACCGCGGCTGCAGTTGGCATACTTCTAGCGAAACCTTTGACTCCAGTCTTTTTAAAATAGGGAATGCACGATAAATGAGCCGCAATCACAGCCAAGGAATCGCTGGGTGTCACGAAAAACGCCTTCTTTCCAAGAATCATGTTCCGATCCTGTTCCCAGAACACAATAGCCCCACCCGCCCGTTAGGACGCAAAACCCCCGACGCCTGTTTGAAGTGAAATAAACAAACGTACGTACACCGTCACCGTCAAAAGCCGCTCCGAAATCCTCGTCACCATTTTGAAGTTTTGAAACGAGATCACTGGCGTAGGTCAGGTTGGGATCCGGGTGGCCACCGCCAAAGTCTTCCAGTGGGACGGCGTTTATCACGCTGCCCTTGGGGGCGCCTAGTTGCTCTTCAAAAATTTCTTTGGCGTACGGACCGGTTACTAAAAGGGCAACATTTTTGAATCTGTCATTTTAATTCAATTTTTTTTTTTTTAAATACCTCCGTGCATTGAATCAATGAGCATTCGAAGTCCTTTGCCGCCATTAATCGTCGATTTAATGGCGTCAAAATCAAAGATGCTCTTCATCAATTCAACGTAGTCCTTGACTGGGTCTATTACTTCCACTTCGGTGAACGAGCCTTCGACCTGTTCCACAGCTATTGTTCAGAAACTTCCTGCTTCCCATCTAGGAATTTCAATCGAAATTACCTCGAACCGAGCGGTGCCGGTTTCACTTAGGGTACACTTCAAGTCCGGAACAGTCTTGTATTCTTTCAATTTCTTTGAAATTTCGAAGATTTTAGAAGTAACGCTGGTCGGGGCTGGCCCTGCGTGCGAAAACCCTCTGTTAGAACGCCGAAACCCCCCGCCCCGTAGAAATGAGTCTTTACCTCCGTTGGAAGTGTTGAATTTAATGCCAAAGTCTTTGTCGGGTCCACCGGGGTTGTGGCTGGCAGTGAGTAAAATGCCACCGAGAGCTTTGTTTTTTATGATGAGATTCGAAGCAGCGGGAGTCGACAGTATTCCATTGAGTCCGACTAGAATTTTACCCACCTGGAAATTTAAGACGTTTTATAAGAAGTGTGTGGGCGGGTGATGGGCGGTAGTGAGGGGGGTAGACACCACACCGTTGACAACTTCTCAGACACCTCCAATCAACCTCTCCCCCCACCCACCCAATTACCCGAAAAACAACTGAAATTGAGTGATTCTTCAATGGTGAATCTTTAAAAAAGCATCATTTGGACTGTTTCAACCAAAGATAAACACTTTGTCAACTTGTCACACGTATTTGGTAATGACGGAGTTAATTTTTTAACGATAAAAGCACACTTGGGTCACACCGCCGCGCCGCCGTACGTCGGCCTTACCATGACAGTTTAGATCTTTTCTACGGGCAAAATTTTAAATACCCAAAATTCATGGTTAAAAAAAACTGCCTCGAACTGGCATTCCTCCACTCTGTCACCCACCTTACCCCCCCCCCCCCCCCCGCGTCGAAAGCCGTGTACAGGGAAGGCTTGTGAAGAATTTAAGCAGTTATTATTTGTTGAAACCGCTGCACTATTGTAATTAAAGAATGCTAGATGAAATAAACGAAAAAAGAAAGATAAGGCCGAGGGGGTCAAGGTGACGGGGTGTTATTCGCTCGAAATTTCCTCCTCCAGCCCCCTCGCCACCCATCCAGTCTAACTAAACTGTCCCATTATGGTGGCAAAAAAAAAAAATGATTTTTTGTCTTCTTCTTCTACTCACCCCATTCGCGCAGCACATTTGAATAATAATCTCCGCTGCTTCTTTCACAAAGTACCGACCATCGCCGCCCAATACTAAAGTACAACCTTTTAAATCGGTTCCCATCGACGATAAAATACTTTGAACGAAACACTCGGTGTAATGAGGTTGTGTAAAAATTTTAACATTTTTCCTCAGACCGCTGGTGCCGGGCTCTTGGTCTTGAAACGGTGCAGTCACCGGCACTGTGTCAATTTTGAGGGTCATTTTTCTCGGAATTTTTTTCCCCGTTTAAAAATTGGAAAAGCGTGAATTCAGTTTGAGTAACTAAATCCTACTGTGTAAGGCCTGGTGTATTCTTTTTATTCTTGTCTTACCGGCTCGTGGAAAGAGTACAATCTATTCTGCGCGCGCAGTAAATAACCCTACCACTGTAGCACGGTGGGTTAAATTTATCTATTAAGGGAGGGGGAAATAATAAAACTGAAGATTAAAAACACGAAAATGTATCAACCTCGATACACATCGTGCGTCTGTTGTCACAATCCCGGATATTAATTGAGGAGAGACAGGAGAGAGGGGAAACACAATTTCTCAGTAGGGCACTGGGTGGGTAAGGAAAACAAGGAGGATTGGCGTTACGTAACGTTCAAAAAGTCAAAGAGAACTGCCGGACTATGTATAGTCTCACGCTTTCAAAAACGAGCTGTCGATTTTAGAAATCATAACAGTTTTTTCCATTCGAACTCCAAAGCAGCTATGGGCGACCACCGGCGGAGCCGGGCACAGTCGGTCGACATGAGTGAAAACCGCCCTCTTCTCGACAACGAGGTCGGACGAAGGGCCACGGGACGACAATCGCTATGGTGAGCTTGAAATATGTATTTATTTACATAGTTGAAACTCGATCAAATTTACAAAGACCTGTCACGACGTGGTTTATGTATGTGGACGGTAGGGGAGGGGGTGTTCCATAATTTTTAAGGTATGGAATTTACTGTCGCAAGTCCCATTCCAATACCAATTTCGTCTCGCCAGATTTCAGCAAAACTGATCGTCGTTTACGCTATATACGCGTTCATAACCCAATTCTGGTAAATTAGCCCTATTGATAGCGTATTTTAAATAAAAACAAGGGCTTGCCAAGTGCGGCGATTCCGAAAATCAAGTTGTGAGGAAGGCTAATTTCTACTTTTAAAAGGCTTCGCATTTCCCTGGAAAAAATCGATGCCACAATTTCCACCACTATAACAATCAAGTTCGAAAAGAGCACTGAACAAGGGCAAACTGGAATTTCTCGGCCTTTTTACAGGTGACTTGAAACTCGATTTTTCTCGGAATGTGAACCCCCCGCGCCGTTGTATATAAGCTCGTCACAGAAGGCGATCTAAGCAACGTTTTTCAAATGTAGTCGCGTCAGCTTTCTTCACGATATATAGAGTGCAACGTATTTTTTCTCTCTAAAATCTCATTTTGTATAAAGGCCAGTCCATTGTCGGAACTCGGGTCGTTAAAGTTATGACACTGATCCTCTAGTTTCCATAGTTTCTATTGTAAACCCCCTACCCCATCCCTCTAGTAAGTAAAATACCGTTCTTCGCTATTTTCTTGGCCAGTTCATCATCGTCGTTGCAGAATTAAAATACCTTGGTTATTGAAACGATTTCAAAAGGTGAGTTCCACCAAGCTAAGAATGATTTTTTAAAATATTATTGCGAATTTATTACCAAGTTGGGTAAATTTCCCGAGAAAACTTAATCAATTTTCAAATATTTAAACTCGGAAAACGATAAATTCATACTGCTATTGGAATTTCGTCAATAAGGGAAACGCATCGCACCCCCTCACCCTCCCAACTATACAGCGTCATGTGTAGCCTTGCTTCTTGATTTGAACGCTCCTATCAACATCGAAAGGGCGGAAATGCAGTTTATATGCAGTAAATAGCTTTTCATGTTGATAGAGCTATCGATGCATTTTTTAATTATTTTGTGCTCGTATTTGAAACAAAAAAAGAGTAAGGCGATCAATTTTTTCCATCCATTTATTCCTTTTTAAGGTATGGAATTTACTGTCGCAAGTCCCATTCCAATACCAATTTCGTCTCGCCAGATTTAAGCAAAATTGATCGTCGTTTACGCTATATACGCATGCATAACCCAATTCTGGTAAATTAGCCCTATTGATAGCGTATTTTAAATAAAAACAAGGGCCAAGGGGTTACGCTATATACGCGTTCATAACCCAATTCTGGTAAATTAGCCCTATTGATAGCGTATTTTAAATTAAATCAAGGGCCCTACATAAAAACAGGGGCCAAGGGGTTAATAACTATGGCCCTGTTCCCCATTGAAAAACTAAAAAAATTGCTCAGCACTTGATGAGGTTTTGTTTTCAACTCATGTAAAGTAATAGGGAAGGATTAATCGTATTATAGTTTTACAACGGGCCCTATGTAAATCCCAAGTTAAAGCCATCGAACTAGTAGGAGGGGGTGGAAGGAGATCCGATGACTCCACGAAATTTCATTTTTTAAAGGAGCCAAACCCGCGACATCAGTTTTTCTGAAATAGGCGGATCCACAAAATTTGGAGTTTAAAAGAGCTAAATCCGTGAAATTGTGAAGCCATAGAAACGTTATTTGAATGAGCCCATCCGTCCCCCATCCACACCATGGGAATTTACTTTTTGAATGGGTCAACAGTGCGAAATTACTCTATAAAATGAACCAACACCCAGGAAATTTGGGTGTTGGGCCATTGGGTGGGGGAAAATCCGTAAGTTGGCTTTTATTTTTAAAGGAGCCAATCACGCCAAATCAAGAATTAACCAGAAGCGCGACATAAGGGTTCTGTAAATGTCAAATCCGTATTGGGACTTCGAAAGAGCCACACAGATGAGAGGGACAGATGAGAGAGCAATCTACAAAAGCACTAAATGGTAGATCCACAAAAATCTCGAACCACAAAAACCACCAACAACAGAACACTCAAACAAACAAAAACTCTAACCAGAGAACACGCGAAGCACAAATTCTCTAACCACACAAAATCTACAACCACAGGACGCTCAAACCAGAGAGCTCTTGAGACGCCCGAACCACAAAAAGCTCCAACTAGAAAACGCTTGAACCACAAAAAGCTCTGGCCACAGAGCGCCAGGAGCCACAAAAATATCAAAACTCCAACCTCAGAATGCTCGAACCACAAAAAACACTAATCACAATAAAAAGTTCCAACTTCAGAACGCTCGAACCACAAAAAGCCCAAACCACAAAAAACCTCCAACCTCACACAGAACCCGCTGGAACCACAGAAATCTCTAACCACAAAAAGTTCCAACCATAGAAAGATCGACCACAGGACGCTCGAACTATAAAAACAGCAAAAAAAAGCTCAAACCACACAAAATGAATCACAGAACTTAAACCAAAGCCATGGAGAACGCGCATATCTGGTCGTTTTAAGCGGGCGTAAGGAGCCATATTCCTGTAAGTCTTATACCAAGAAGGAGCTTCAAAAACCCACGCGAAAACTCGACGGACGCTCGATCCAAAGACCACTCGAACCATAATCATCTCAAACCAAAACCCCCGAAACACGCTCACTTTTGGCCATTTTAAGGGGTGCAAGCAGCATCGTCATTAAGGAAAGTCTTCCACCATAGTAAGAGCTTCAAGCTACACGAAACATTGAATGGGCATCAGGCACTCTGGCACCGAGAAGAATGGACCAAACCTCACGAAGAACGCCAAGTTTTGGCCATTTTGAGGGGCGCGAGCAGCCACATACTCGAAGAGATTCAACCCACGGATTTGGACGTGAAACTTGACTATTTGAGGATTAACTGACCACTAGGTAGCAGTCCTAGCAACACTAGTACTACCACGGATATATGGCTGAGAGCTTACCGTTACCGGTCTGCCCCCCTCCTCTCACAAAATTTGGATACTGAGCAGGATATTGAGATTCTCCGCTGAAATTGTCTGTTATAGAGACGAATTGTACAATTCATCGCTGTGGGGCGATGGGGGGAGTAGAGACTCGAAAGTTCCTAGGACAAAATATCCGTTTTTGATCCAAATCATGGTACTCAGAAATGACCGACTCCTAAGCCCCACGAATTTCAACCGTCCAACTTCACGAGTTGCACCTTGACCTCAACCAACAAATATCGAATGTATTCAAGTAAATCAAATCTCGATTTATTCGACGAAACAGATCACCCACGACGCAATGAAACAACGCAGAAATTTACATCATTCGTCTTTTAAATTGACCCTGGCCATGGAAGTTATTTAATACCAATCAAATGGGAAAAAAGAGTTCACTAAAGCATCAATCGTCAAGAGGGAAGTGAATCGCAGTGTACAAAAACAGTTTGTTTTCTATTTGACTAGCGTCTCACAACCCGGTAAGAGAAAAACAACTGAACAAAATCCTTCGTTTGAATTTAAAAAACGGTCCATAAAAATTCTATCAAATCTCAAAAACTACAGACAGGCAGAGAGGTGCAGAGGTGACTTAGCATACGATCCTCCAATTTACCTGCCTTCTTTCCAATAAACAAAGACCCCAGACTTGTAGCCTTGGATATTGAATTTATAGTAAACAATAAATTTCGCCATCCGTTTTGTTTCAGGAGGGCAATCAGTCAGGAATCAATTTTCTTCAGCTACATGGATAAAAACAGAAAGGTAAGACGCTTAGTGTTAGTCATTTTTGTTTTGTTTCTGGTAATGTTTTTTGCTCGTTGAATTCTTTGGCTTAGAGTAGGGGGGGGGGCGGAGTGTTGATTGACAGCACGCATATAGCAGCATCAAATTAAAATGCAAAACAAATTAATGTTGATAAACACCGTTAACGTAATTACGCTCATGACGTTCAAAGTTCTGAGCCCTCAGGCTCACCAAACATTAATTGTGGGCTTTTCTTTGTTCCTCCTTTGTCAATGCACGAACAGTCGTGGAATGGTGGCGGGGGTAAAGAAAGCGAATAGTTCGATGTTCGGAAAATACTGCATTGCAGGTTGAACGACCAATCATGTCTCTCCATCTTTATAGGCATACTTCCCACCCGCCAATCACTGGCTACTTAAATCTTATTCATAAACATTTTACTTCTTTCCTGTGATTAAACGCTCGTTTTCCAACAACGAGGAAGGGGGCGGTTTATCTTTAATTTTATATTTTCGGAGGAAAGTCTAGACGCCCTGGGGTCGATAAGTTCACGTCGAGACTATGCCCCTCCGCTCTTTCTTAGTAGGTACTCGGTCACACCCCCAGTTCGATTTTCTGTCGCGTTAGTTGGAATCTTATAAGCCCGCGATTCAATCAAGCGACTCATTATTTGAAACAAGATTTATTAGTGCTGTCAATCAACGAGTATAATTAACACGTGGGGGGGGGGGTGACGATGTAGACGGAGGGATTGTGATTACCCTCAATAGAGTGTTATTTATAAAAATACGAAACCAAATTAATCGTGAAATTTGGACCACAGCGATATCCTAATCGTGTAGAGAAATGGGAAGTTCAGACAAATTGACCTGAAGGCCCCATTGGTTTCTGTTTCTGATGCAATTTTGGCCGTCATTAGTCAGAACTATCAGGACAGGGGAGGGGGGGGACAGTTTTCTTTGTGAATTCCACTCCAAGTGGTTCTTTAATGTTGTCCAGACGTCCCTCGAATTCGCATGGTTTTCATCCTGAAAACAATTTTTTTTTTCAGGTCCAAAGTTGGTCCGAAGTATCGCGGCAGGGTAGCGTCGTTACTATGTAAGTACGTCCCATCGTTACTATATGACGTCACCTCCTACCCAGACAGAATCGATGACCGAGTTAGGGTCGTCGACCTTTGCCCCTAGGTCCTTCACCTTATTCCTAGAGAGGAGGACAACCATCGCTTCTACCCCTGCAACTTTTGTTCCGCCGCCCACTTCTGCCTTCATTTATACAGCTTTTCATACATCGATTTACCTACATACACGAACAATATTTCATTGAAAAAGATAGTTTCTTTACTTGACTCATTCAGACGATTTTCAATTCTAAGTTAGTCCCCCTCCCATCCAACCCAACACCGCCGCAATTTGACAAATTGAAAAAAGTTTATGAAAAAGAATCATCACTAAACCACTAAACTCGTTAGATTTCACGAAGTAATTTTTTCTAGGAATCACATATTATCTATAAAGTACAAACTAAGTCGTGATACTTACGAGAGCTTGATTTTCCGGAATGCCCACCCACCCCCCTATTCCATCCACCAGGAAGAATAAGGAGGGTGGGCCTATATAAGATCCCAGCAAGAACTAGCTCACTCGTTAGCGCCTTGAACAGAAACCGGCAAGCAACTCACATCGTAGAAAAAAAAAAAAAAAAAAATCCGCTATATTATGCGTATGACGATGGTTAAGAGAGGGGAGGGGGCACTGCTTTTAACGGAGAACAGTCAACCCAGCCATCGCTTTACCCGCACACTACCCCAAAATGTGTAGCCTGCGGGATCCTTCACCACCTCCAGCCAGCCACACCGCCGTCTCTCCACATTTTTTTGTGTGTTCGTTCTCTCTCTCTCGCGGTGTTTTTACTCCCCTGGTGTCAACGACCGGAGAGTAGAATCAATGCCGGTTGTCGGTCCAGTTTAGAAGGAAGAGGTGAAACCGCTCTTCCGCCTCCAAAACCCCACCAACCCCCGCCACGCCAATTAACACAGTCACTGAGGGTTCGGGGGTGGTGGGGTGACAATAGTTTCCCAGGTGGTTGTAATGCCGGATGAATGCCGTTGTGTTCCTACCCCCTTTCCCAACATCCGTCACAAACGCCAAAAAACCCTAGTTTTTATACGTTCCTCCTACCCCCCCCCCCATTCATTTCTGTTTAGGCCAGGAACAGTGGTGGAGTGTGGCGGGTGGATTATCTAGCATCAAACATGGGTCATTACTCATCGAGTTGACTTATTTGGCTTCCACATTCTTGTTTCAGTGCAGCAATCCATTTATTTCTGACAACCTTTCATACATAGTGAAGAAACCAAAAGCAGGGAGGGGAGGAAGGGACGGACCGTTCAGACGGGGCCCCAGAAAATAAGGTTTTATCCTCACGAATGTAGGCTATTTGGCTCCTCTTTTTTGCGTGTCTAGGTTCCAGGCACAAAGCCTTTATAATAGGACGTCAGTGCCAAAAATGGCAATTTTTGCCTTGTTGTTGCTTTTGGACGATTATTCTCGACCAAAACCAAAATAGTGTAGGTAGCAAATAACGAGGTACGTGTTCGCTGTTCTTCCAGGAAGATTTACGGGCTAGCCCGCTTCTGAAATTGAGAAAAAGCGTTAAAGCCCAGTTTCTGTTTTTCCTTACTCAGCTAAAATCGAGAAAAGTCCCACAATTTGATGCCAGAGAAAACACCAATGTGTGGTATCTAGTGTTAAGTTTGGAAAAAGCGCTAATATTCGAGGCTAAAACTACGAAAAAACGCTCATTTGGAGCTGAAATTATGAAAATGCACTGATTTCTAGATACAATTCCAGAACTAAAATTGAGGGAAAAAAATCACCAATTCCCTTTTCGGCCCTCTTACAACTAAAATTGAGGAAAAATTCCAATGTGCTGTTCTTGGGGTAAGGCCGCTGCGCGGAAAAATTGAAGAGAACTTTCATTCACAGTTGAAAATGAGAAATAGAGTAAATTCAATTCTGAGACTGAGGAAAAACACCCATCTTCGGGGCTAAAATAACGAAAAAAGCTCATTTGGTGCGACAACTGAGAAACTGCTCTAATTCCCAGTTTCTCGATTCAACTTCAAGACTAAAGCTGAGAAAAAAACGCTAATTCATTGTTTATGGTGAGCCTTTTACTGCTAAAATGGAGAATAAAATCTAATGTGCTGTCCTACGAGCAATTATACAGATAAGATTGAGAAAAAGCGTTAATTTGCGGCTGAAATTGAGATAAATCGCTAATTAATAAATAAATCGAGAAATACGCAAATTCAAGGGCGCAAAATCGAGAAAAAGCGAGCATTCACAGCTAAAATTGAGAAAACGTCAATTAGCGGCTTCGGGACGCAACTTTGCATATTTTATTAGGTCCTGTAGGCCGCAAAAATTGAGATGGCACGCTACATTTGCAGTTTTCGGGGCAAGTACGTGGCTAAAAGTTAAGAAAAAACTCTAAAGTTGCGAAAAAGCTGTAACTCATGACTGAAAGTGAGAAGAATGATAATTCGCAGTCAAAGTAGAAAAAAAAACACTAATCCGCGGCTAAAATTGCGAAAACCCGCCTTTTCACAGCTAAAATAGAAAAACCCTCAAGTTCGCGGCTACAATTGTGCAAATGCGCTAATTCACGAGTAAAATAGAGAAAAAGCGCCGATTCTCAGATCGCAGCTTAAAAAACGCATTTTTGACTAAAAAAAAAAAGCCGGCTTTTCCGGCAGCGCTGCAGTCATTTCACAAGAAAATTGCAGAAGGAACCCGAAAGAAATCGTCGAAAAATTCTAGGGCCATTTTGTTTTGAAGTTATTACTGAAAACGATATTTTGGTAAAGGGAGTAAAATAATGTCTAATTTAAATGAATTTTTCTCAAAACAAAGGCCAGATTTGTGCTTATCGTACCAAAAAATGGCCAGATTTTCATTTTCACGCAATTTATCGGGAAAAAAGCGACAACCCGACCACTTTTTTCAACCTTTTTGAGGTAATGCATTACGAATATGAAGTCATCTCGGACTCAATTTTTTTCGCGAACACCGTACTTGCTTTGCCTCTACATGAGCGTGACAGTTAAATGGAGAAAAAGCTTTAATTCGCGGCCAATAATTACAAGAAAATAAAAACAACCCCCCACAAAGGACGTGGTGGGGGGGGGGGTCGCCAGTATTGGGTGACGATTTTTGGAATAGACGAGTAACGCAATACTGGCGGTCTTGGTTGATAAAACAGCCGAAATCACTGTTCAGCGCTTTTCCTCTTTAACCGGGAGTCTTAGTCACCCCCCCCCCCCACAACTCGTCGTAGATCTTTCCTGATTTTTGTTCTGCCACAGATTCGCAATATGGAACACCATGATGGGTACGTCGCTACTTGCCATGCCTTGGGGCATAGAAAGAGCCGGTATAATCATGGGACCGGTGATGATGTTTACTTTGGGCGGCGTTTGTTTATATACGGCCTATTGTAATATTCGAGCCCACAGCCAGTATGGTGAGGATGACTTGTCACTTTATTACTCTCTCTTTCATGAATCGAGTTTTTTTTTTTAGCAAAGAGATTTTATTATCAGGAATAATTATCATTATTAAAGAAGATTTTATTACCAGGAGGATCAACCGGCGACATTTCAGAGCTCACGAAAGCCCTTCTTGGCCCTAAATTCGAAATTTTAGCTAAGATATTCTCCTTCATAGTATTACTCGGTGCTAACATCGTGTATTGGATTCTCATGACCAACTTTCTGTTCCATTCCGTCAATTATTTAACAAGTGAGAGCGCCACAATTCTGGTCTCATTCTCAATTTCGAACTAAAATTTGCCGCAATTTCCACAGATATGACCGAGGGAGTCGTCTACGACAACGCCGGAAATTACAGCATATCCCACGCAGGAGGTAGCTGTCCTAACGTTTAAACCCACTCCCCCCCCTTAATTTTTTGCATTTTTTTTTCAGTGGTGTGTCCCTTACATGCTCTACCTAAAAATACAACAGATCAACCCACCAGTCTAATTTCGACTATTTGGGACATAGACACAACGGTTCCCATATTTTTGGTTCTAATAATCGCCCCTCTTCTTAATTTTAAGTCCCCGACTTTTTTTACGAAATTTAATTCTTTAGGTAAAGCCTTACGACCTACCCCTCCCAGATCTGCATATTATAAAAAACGTCTTTTTAATTCTAGGCACACTGTCTGTGATGTATCTAGTTCTATTCGTAATGACAAAATTCGGTTTTTGGGGAGTTAACATCGACCTGAGCGACACTCAAAGTATTCACTACAGTCCAATGATACGACCAAGTTTTCTCGCCACCTCGGGAATGCTCGCCCTGTCGTACTTCATACACAATATAATAATTACCGTTCTCAGAAGTAACGCCGATCAAAAAAATAACGTAAAATAATAGTTTTTTCTCTCGCTCACCCTGTGGAGATTGTTAAAGTTGAGAAATGTTTGCATTTTTCAGGGACGCGATTTATCCATCGCCTACGGCCTGGTCACCGTTACGTACGCGTCGATAGGAATCCTCTTTTACGTTTCATTTCCCCTGGAAAAAGCGTGCATTCAAGACGTAAGGCAAACTCTCGAGATTCCTCGAAGTTTTTTTCTCCAACAATTTCACTTTACCCGCAGAACGTTCTCAATAACTTCGCAAGTTGGGACATCATGACCGCCATAGCGAGAATTTTTCTTCTATTCCAACTTGTGACCGTCTTTCCACTCATTTCCTACATGCTTCGAGCTCAGGTTATGGTGGCTCTGACTGGGGACCCGTTTCCAGGGCGAGGACACGTTCTCATTTTTAACTCAGTCGTAGTATTAATTTGCGTCCTTTTCGCCATTTTCCTTCCTAGAATAGGAACTATCATAAGGTAATAGTCGTGAAATTAACACGCAGGCGATTATCATTAATTAATATTTTTTGGTTGCAAGGTTTACTGGAGCTTTAAGCGGACTAGTCCACGTATTCACTCTCCCCTGTCTGTTACGCTTGGCGTGTCAATACAAAACGGGAAAAATTAGCTGGTTCTCGTGGTCCATCCATCTTGTCATCCCGATATTTGGGGCAGCCAATTTACTTGGCCAATTTTTCGTGTCGGATACCGACTAATTGACAGCGTCATTTAATTTGAGTGAAAGTATTCTTTTGTTTGATTTTTTAAACATAATTTTTTTTACTATAATTGAACAATGTATTAATTTTTATTACCTTTTATTGAAATAGTATAACCAAACAGTGTCTACGCCACTGCCGATTACTTTTAAAGGCTCTTTGCCTATAAGAGGAAACCGGCACGCCACCACGTAGGTGTCAGTTAGTTCCTCGTCGAATTTTTTCTCCAAATCTTCCATCTTTGTTTCAAAAAGAGACAAAAAAACACGAAAATATTTTAAAATGTGTACCTACAAAGACTAAAAACCAAAAACAACGCCCACCATTTCTTCGACGCCGAATATGACGACCTGGTTGAAAGGTCTGAGATCGAATTTCCAAAGATCCCGCCGGTAAAAAGTTGCCGAATTCGATAGGCCCGATTTGAACGCGGCGAATTTAGAAAATAAAACGAGCCATACATTCAATTCAACTCCGCTCGCTTTAAATCCGTTTCTAGCTGCCGCTAAAACCTGGTTAAACGAGAAACCACCGATTTTCAGGGTGAATGAGGCGGTGCCAAGGGGTTGGGAGGGGAAGAGATGAAGGCTTACGATGCGACCGTCACCACTGCCGATGTCGAGCAGTTTCCCAGATTTTCCCTTGAGAGCTTCTAAAACGTTGCTTATCTGGAGGTCCGTTGCAGGGACGAAGGGAAGGCACCTCTTACGAAGAGCCGGTGAAATGAATGGGAAACAAACGACGGATAGAGCGACAGCTGATGCCCCTGTAAAAGAATGAAATCAGCAAAATAATTTTAGGGGTCCTTTCCCCCTCGTCCATAAAATAATATTTGGCCTTGAAATTTGGGGAATTCACTCCAAAAGCTTCTACCAGGCCCATTAAATGTCAGGTTATGTCCGTCCCAGTCCCATTACTCTACTCATAACCCACCACAATAAGGACAACAAGCATCCCACAAAAGGTATCGACATACCCCGCCACAACTCCCTGCGCGCCAATCACTCCACGCGAAAATACTGGCAGCCGTCCTCACACTCACCAGCAAACCAACCAAATCCATTTGTAGACCATAAACTTTTTTTAACCATACAGCCATGGTGTTTTTTAATGAATGCATCTCGGGCCCATTCCCGGTGCCCCTCATCAGCATTATCGCTTCACCTCTAGGGCCAAAGACCCACCAAATCCAGACTACCCGAAATAGGTTAGAGTGTGCAAGACACAGTCAGCGGCCTCTTCCACATTATCGAAAGGACAAGTCGACCGTTGAGGAACCGAAGCTCGGCGTTAGACGAGACGCTCAGTCAGGGGCCAACGTGACGACATGCTCAAGTGTAAACCACCTGGCAGTCTCCGGTCTTTAGTTACGTTACTGACACGGGCCTCACGAACGCTACAACTACCAGGAGCTTGTTTCGTGAGCCGGGAGTGAGGAGGGGGGATAATTTTGTTTTTGGGTGACCAGGACGATTTCAGGATTTTCCAGAGGAAAAGGAAACGTGGGTAGACGCTTCTATGAGGTTTAATTATGGGTGCCACTCCTAGTCTGGTCATTCATTCAATATTACGACGTTTTTGACTGTTTTGAGCACATTTTCACGGCATAGGTTACTATGGCTTATTCCAAATTTTAGAGCGGGCTTGCCCCTATGAACAGCCCATCAGCGTTATTTCTTAATTTTAGCCTCACAAGGGCCGGACGAGGAACCGGAGATAAGCATTTTTCCCAATGGTTATCGCAAATAGGCGCCTTTTATCAACTTTATCGGGAACAGCGATTTTTCTCGACCTAAGCTACTTTGCGCATTTACTCAATTTTAACCGAGTACGTCTCCGCGAACCGTGAATTAGCGGGTTTTCTCAATTTTAACCCCGAGGTTGCCTCCAAAAACCCCAATTTGGGGTTTTACCCCAACTTTTGCCGCAAATGACTGCCTTCTTACCAATCAATTTTTTTCTGGATATAGCTACGAATTGGAACTTTTTCTCAATTTTGGCCGCGAATAAGAGCTTTTTCTATGCTTTCAGCTACGGATTTGCTACAATTCAACAGTTCATTAGCGTTTTTTATTTTTGGCCCCAAAATGTCAACAGTTTAAGGTCCTCCGTGAACCACTAATTAATAATTTTTCTCAATTTTGGCTTGGAAGTTGCAACGAGAAACCGCGAATCAGTGGGTTTTCTCAATTTTAGCCCCAAATTAGCGCCTTTTCTAGTCTTTTAGCCCCCTGATTCATCAGCGCAATTTCTCAATTTAATCCGCCTAACGAGCTTCAGAAACTGGGGATTCAATTTTTCTTTTTTTTGTTTTCCTTACATTTTGGTTCTCGGAATTCGAGATTTTTCTCCCAATCTCGCAGCCAAAGGAGCTCTTTTTAACAAAATTTTAGCGGCCAATAAGAGGTGTTTATCTATTTTTGCCGTGAATTAAAGTTTTTTGAATCAATTTTAGCTCGGACTAGCCCTATCAACTGCCGTTGTACCGATCGAACGGAATTGAACTGATCAATCGACAAGCATTGAACTAATTGATCGAAGATCGACAGTGTAATTGACTGTCCACATTGTATCTTTAATCGACCCTCGGACACAGAGTGTTAAAAAGGTCTCCAGGGCACTTAGAGCCTCCTAATTCTCGCAGGTACGTCACACCTTTACACGCGTTACCTAACAAACTTTTTTCCCAGCTGCAAATCCAAAGGAGAGCCTAAGCCGTCAGCTGTAACGGGGGGGGGGGATGTCTAGATTCACGGGAAATTGGACAAATATTGAGTTTTCAGTCCACGTTTCCGTGGACAAGTAGGAATGTGCCAGGTCGAGGGATAAATTATTATTGCAAGCTAGGCCCCTTCATAGCCCTCCATAAGGCCCTTGCCAGTAGCCATCCCTGTATCCCTGTTTCACGATTGTATGGGACTTTTCGAGCCAGTTTCCAAGTTGAACTGGCCGATTGTTGAACTCTGTTCTCTTCTGGGACATACTGCCTATTTCCAAAACAGAATACTCCAACTTTGAGGGGGGTGAAAATCACTTTTGAGTAATAAGGTCCTCTTTCTGAGTGATTTCTATGCGACTGGGCAGTGCTGAATCAGTAAATTGTTTGTAAAAAGGGCAATCTAAATGCTCGGACCAAGCTGAAAATCTGTGCACGAGCTAAGTGTTGTTACCAGGAGACATCCGGAATTTTCCAAAAACGATAGAAACACCGTTCGAGGTTCCAATGCATTTTACCATGTACTTTAGTTAATGAAACAAATTTTCAACAAGATCCATGCCCGGTCAGTCCAAGCCTCCGCAAAGTTCGTTCCTGTTCCACTGCAAGTACTCTGTTTTAAGCAGTTGACTTGCCGATTTTTCTACCGAACGACCGTAGTTTTGGGTTATGCTGAGAGTTTCTAGGCCTAGTAGCAGTTTCCGGGGCCATGAGTCAGTACTGCCTCCTCCCCAATAGGCCAAAATCAACCACCAGTGAGTTGGCGAGATGAAGAAATCCTCACACCCTGAGCCTATAAGACGTTTCACCGGGCATGAATTAGCTCATTAGCTGGAAGGCTTAAGCAGTATTTCTCGAGTGTTCTTAAACCTGGAGAATGAGAGCCCGGACATTGGAATACAAATGTAAACGATGCCGGCCGGTGCCAATGCGTAAATCAATTAAATAATTAAACCCAACAATGCGTACCTGCTATACCGGCGATCAATAGTCCCGCATTTCGGCCTTTATTCACCGCGATGCCATTCGATGATTGTTCCATTAGTCCAACTTAGCTGTTTATTGTTAAATACTTGGCAGCTTTTTCTTGATTTCTGAAAAATTGAGGTACTCTTATCACAGAGTGGATCATGCTCCCGTCCCAGGGATTTGTCCAGCTGGGGTTACTGGGGGGGGGGACGCTAAAGCAACAAGTAGGCGATTTTGGTGTTTCAGCGATTGAATTTAATGAATTAAGCGTGGAAATTATCCTCTAATCCAAATAAAAAACGTTGTGAACTGTTTTAACTTGGGGGACGTCAGGACGTGAGCGTTGTGCGTGGAATCAACGGGCGGGAATTGTCTTGATGGAACCTACCCAGTAACCAAAAGGTTATGATTTTAATTACTCTCACCCCGCTCATCCTTCCCAGTGGGCTGTGATTATTCGCCGTTCAGCCGGCTTTCTCCTCAAGTTTTTGTATTTTATCCGTTTTAAGTGCGAAACAGAATGTTTGACGACGGCGACGATGACGAGGCTCCACCGCTTTTAGTCGAAACGACGGCGGGTGAACACGCGCCAGTTCCAGTCACGATCATCACCGGACATTTGGGAGCTGGTAAAACGACCCTTCTCAAGTACATACTGTCGAGTCAGCACGGGAAAAGAATTGCCGTCATTCTCAACGAATTCGGTGAAGGTGAGACACTATTTTGACTACATTTTTATGCGATGTCTTTCCCTGAACTGTGAGCCGGGACCACCCTGTAGTAACATTTGTATCTCGGGCAACGAATGTGATGTGTTCGTCTTACCAGACTTGCACTGATCATGTCATATCGTTCGGTCGTAACCCTACGATGCTTTTATTGCCGGCGAGTTCACGCAGAAGAGCGTCATCTGAAATTTCAAGTTCAGAGGTGTTGACATCAGGCCCTTTTCTTTAGCGAAATAGAAACTTTGCTTTGGTAGAAACATTGAAATCTCATTCATGAAATCAAGAAAAAATGAACGGAATTATATGATTTTTGAAAAATGCAATGATGAAAAAAGTTAGTGAATACCGGCCCAGGCTGTGGTGTCGAATGTTTTAGCCTACAACAGGCCGGGAGTAAAATCGGTCAATTCCTAAGAAGCTAATTATATCCCGAAAGCTTACGTCCTGGTTGCTGACTGTGGCTGAAACCTGATAGTTAGACTCCATTGACTGGCTATGAACCCCAGAAAATGGTCATAACTGCGTGGCTAACAATGAGGAAGTTTCACATTTTCCAAAAATATTTTTTTTCGATTAGGCATATCAATCTTTCCATGTAAATAGATAAATAAAAATTTAAAACCCTTCGGAAATATTTTTTTTTATTAACAAAAGTTGGCATATTTGAAATCCCGCCAAAACGAACATTTTCCGCTACGTAATATCCGTTGTATTCTCTGTCCTTTTCATGCCTCTAAATAGCTCATCTGTTTATCCTCCATTATTTTATTATCGGAGAGCTCTAGTAGAAAATAAGGCAAAGAAACACAACAAACCGCTCTCCAACAGCAACGTTACAGGCGGATTTTTTTCGGAAGGCGCATATGACACAAACATGCTAGCTGGCGTGTTTGAAATGACCTAAAACTTCAAAAATTGGGTATTTATTAACTGTTGGGTTGTTCTACGAACGGATCACGATTTAGGCTCTATTTTAGCATAAATAAACATTAAAAAATAAATTTATGAATAAGTTCTGACCCATGAAACTTCCTCATTGACTCAATTTGCTGCGGTATGAACAGTAGCCGTGTTCTTAGCCTGTAAACTCGGCGTGTTAGCCTGTCTGGTATGGGTTTCAGTCCAAAAACTAGCTATTTCGCCCCTCCCCCTCACCTAGCACCGAATGTTTGATTGAATTATTGATTATAGGCAAGAATCTGCCTATTTCGTATCACCATCTCACATTTGCATCTCGGGACCAGACGGATGATTCCCAAAACTTGGCCGTTTAGCTCCGCTAAACACAAGGTGCTCAAGGGAGCGCGACTTCAAGTCGAAGGCTCTAACCACAGCAAGCTGTAACCACAAAGGACTCTAACCATAAAAGGCTTCCTCGTCTCACTTGATTAGACTGAAGTATGTAGTAGGGCCGAGGGACATTTGTAGTTTTCTAGGCACGAAGGCACTTTTTCAGGATGAAACAGGCAACGTGTCTGGCATTGAGTACATAATTTTACTTCAATTAACACAGTTTATTGATTCGTCAGTCAAGCAAATGTATGGGAGCGAATGGCCTGTTATGACATTTTCTGAGCACGGAATGGTCGGTAACCATGTTTTGGGGGCCCGAAAATAAAGTTTGGCCAATTTTGGGAGGTGAATAACCCTATCAAGCTTGGGGTGCGTGTAACCAAAGAAATAGCGGGTAGCTCAAGGAATTTTTACAGAAACCAATGTGAGAGGAGTGAGGGGGGAAGTCGATCAGTTCATGAGGTGGATAGCGACGGCTCGACTCGGTGCCGTAACGAGATATTGGCCTGTTATTTGTTTTTAGAGAGTGAATCGCCAATGAATCCTTTGAGGCGCGAATAGCCAGTTTGGGCGAAGACATTCATTTCAGCTAATTTCAATGCTCTTTACGTTACGTCGTCCTGTAGGGTGAGAATGGTCAGTTGGGCCATTCATAGAGAACAAATTGTTTGTACATACCATTTTTAGGGTGTGAACATACCCAATTGGGCTGAGTTCTTGGCACAAATCGTAAGTATAACTATTTTAAAGCGCGAATGATTCGGCTTTACCATTTTTAAGGCCGTGAATCCTCAGTTTAGGCATTTTCAAAGCGGGAATCGTCAGTTTAGCCATTCCTGGGGCTCACGGAGGAAGTTACGCCCATTTTTGGGCTAGCATAGCCAATTTGACTTTTTTTTGGGTGTTGATAGTCAGTTTCAAGGATTAAGCCATTTGGGGCAGGTGAATCGTCAGTTAGCCACTTTCAAGGCATAAATTGTCATTTACGTTGGGAGTGCTCAGTTTGGCCTTTTTTCGGAGCGAAAACTGTCGGCTTTTGCCATTTTTTTGGATTGAAGAGGCAATTTGGCCATTTTTTGGGCCAATATTTTATAGGTGCGAACGGTCAGTTTAGCCTGATTGCAATGCGCAAATGGCTGGTTCATTCATTTTTTGGGGCGTGAATTCCCAGCTTGACCATTTTTGGCCGCAGATATACAGTTTAGTCATTTGCAAGGCGTGAATCGAGCCATTTGTAGGGTGAGAATAGCCAGTTCAGCATTTTTGAGGCGTGAATCGTCAGCAACGTGATCTGTAGTGTTTGGTGGAAATGGTCTGTTTGGCCATTTTTAAAGCGCAAATGTTTACTTTTGCCATTTTTAGGGCGTGAACAGTCAGTTTGGGTTCACATATACAGTTTCGTCATTTTCAAGGCGCAAATTGAGAATTGTGTTGGGCGTGCACAGTCAGTTCGCCTATTTTTAGAGCGTAAATTGTTGGTTTGGCCATTTTCCTTGCGTGAATAGCCAGTTTTGCAGTTTTTGGGGCGCAGATATATACAGTTTAGCCATTTTCAAGGCATGAATCGAGCCATTTTTCGGCTGTGAATAGTCAATTTTACCTTTCCAATGTGCTAATCGTCAGTAACGTCATCTGTAGGGCGAAAATGGTCAGTTTGCCCATTTTTAGAGCGCGAATGGTGTTGTTTGCCATTTTCAGGGCATGTAAAGCCAGTTTGGTCATTTTTTTTTTATACAGTCAAGAGAATTGAGCCATTTGTATGACGTGCAGTCAGTTAGGTCACGAATTTCCAGGATCGCGGTTTTTAGTGCGTGAATTGCCAGAGTGCAAATTGTTAGTTTGACTATTTTCAAAGCATGAACTGTTAATTTAGACAATTTTAGGGTGCGAACAGTCGGTGTATCCATTTTCATAGCGATAATCGTCATCTAGGTCATTTTTAGAGCCCGTAGAGTCAGTTTTGCCCATTGAAACGCGTGAATATCCAATTCTGTCTTCAATCAGAATTCCTTCGAATATCGAAGTCTCAACTTTTAATACTTGACCTCGCCCCTTCCCCTATATTTTTCAGGGAATACCATGGAGAAGAGTGCCATGATCCAAGGCGTCGAAGGTAACATGTTCGAAGAGTGGCTCGAACTTCGAAACGGATGCCTGTGTTGTTCCGTAAAGTAAAACTCCCCCCTCCCCCCACACGTTCACACCTTTTTTGTTTGTCTATCGTGCTTTTCAGAGATAACGGCGTTAAAGCGATTGAAATTCTAATGAAAAAACGAGGAAAATTCGATTACATACTTATAGAAACAACGGGTTTGGCCGACCCTGGCCCGATAATTAAAACGTTCTGGCTCGACAAGCAACTGTGCAGTGACGTATTTTTGGATGGTGAGGTCTTTCCCTTCCGTAGACTCCCCCCCCCCCCCGGGTTATAGCTCTTATTTATGGCACGTAGGTGTTGTCACCGTTGTCGACGCTAAAAATTGTTCGAAAGTCCTTGACCGTCATGATAGTGAAACTGTAAACGCTTCAGTCAGGTACTGCGCTGTATTACAGTGGGGGAGGGGTTCTTGGTTTTTGCTGAACAAACTTCTGAACATTTTCATAGGCAAATTGCCTTGGCTGACGTTATTCTACTCAATAAAATTGACGTTGTGTCCGAGGAAAGTGCCTTGAACAGTATCAAAGAGAATGTAATGAAAATCAATTCGTCCGCTTTACTAGTGCCAACCGAACACTCTAAGTAGGTCTTAAGGTCCTTGCATACTTTATTTATTTCGATTTAAATAATTATCATTTCTAGGATCAATCTTGACTTGATTTTAGATTTAGGGGCATACAATACTCCCAGCGACGAACGGTAACTTTTTTAGTTCAGTGCACGATTCGGGTTCATTTTGTACGGGTTTTTTCATTTCAGTTTAAAACCGTTAACCGACGAATTTAAAGGCCAAAAATCTCACATCGATGTCGTAAGTTCGTCGATTTTCGTCAATACGAAAATAAGCGTCATTAAATTGTCGTATTGTCCCTTCTACAGAAGGTTGGTACAGTGACAGTTTCACTCAACGTACCATTTTCCGAAGCCGCTCTGGATTTATTCATGGAAAAGACGCTATGGTGTAAGGAACTACACGATTCCACAGGACGTGAATCACTCGTCTATCGTGCTAAGGTTGGTCCCCACTAACACGACACAGAATTTGGCTGTCAGAGTTTTCGAGGGTTCCAACTTGTTTTAGGGCATTGTTAGGACAGGGCCATCATCTTGGGTGACCGTACAGGCCGTGTATGACACGTACGAAATTGAACCATACAAAAAGGACGACGCATCGGATTCCCTTCTCGTTTTTATCGGTAATTCTAACGATTTAACATCGAACTTTTTAAATAATTTGATTTAAATTTAAATGTCATAGGGGAATATTTGGAGAAGGATAAAATCAATGAATTGCTAAGTTGTTGCGCCTCAAGTATTGAAAGTTAACAAAAAACAAGCGATGATGTGTATTCTCGTACACGTTTAAAACTCAAAATTGTAAAGGTAATAATAATCGTTTCTTTACTGCCCAATTTGGCGCATTTTTACCAATCGATCGGCAACAGTGAACTCACAACCGGTTGAAGCGATTATTTCGGGCAATTCCACACCTTCGGCTATTTCTATCAGAGTCAGTCCATTTTCCGGATGAATCGTGAAGACGGCCTGATGAACGACAACACGAAAATGTGAGTTTCCAACGTTGACTATTTTGCTACTTTGGTGTTTACCTTTTCGGTGATTATCATGTCGACACAATTCTTTCCGGTGAGCGGTAGAGAACATTGGGGCACTATTTTGGGTGCACCGTCTTTACTGTTGTGTTCCATCGTGACGATAACTTTTGTGTTCGATCCCGCGACTAAGTCCATTGCTCCGCCCATTCCTTTCACTAATTTTCCCTGGTAATAAATATTTCGGTCATTTTATATGCAAGAGGTGGGGGGGGGGTTCCATAACGCACAGGAATCATCCAGTTGGCTAAATCTCCATACTGAGACACTTCCATAGCTCCGAGAATGGTCATGTCGATATGGCCGCTAGTTTGAATGCTCTCTTTACATAAAGAGGATTTTTTTGCTTTTCATATCAAATAGTTAATATACTAACCCGCGAACCATGGCAAAACTATCGTCCGAACTGAAAAAACTCCCTCCCGGTATGACGGTTGTCGTCTCCTTGCCGGCGTTGATCAGATCAGGATCGGCGTCGGCTCGTTTTTCAGGGGCGGGCCCCAGGCCGAGAACACCGTTCTCGGATTGAAGCATCACTTTCATGCCGGGCGGTAGGTAATTGCTGACGAGCATTGGGATACCAATGCCGAGGTTAGCTGTTAGGAAAGGATTCCTGGGAGTGAGTTCATGGGACGGCGGGGTGTTATCGATTTAAGTACCGTAGGCCCCGTCGAAAAACTCTAGAGCGACTCGCCTGGCTATTCGCTCCCTTAGTTTGGCCGCTGGCGTTTGTTTAACACCAGATTCTCCGCACGATTTATCCGCGAGTTTTAAAATCTAAAACAAAAAACACTAAAAAGCGACTTAATTACGATGGAAAGCAGGACAGTAATCGATACCTCGATTCTCTTCTCGTAATCCGTTCCTTTTATAATTCTATGAACAAAAATTCCCGGGAGATGGACCGCATCCGGGTCGATTTCTCCAACTTTCACCACGTTTTCAACTTCAGCAACTGTAGTTCGGGCTGCTTTAGCCATGGTCGCGTTAAAATTCCTAGCAGCTTTCCTAAAAGAAGCGACACTTTTAGTGAAAGCCTTTATTAATTGATTGATCCTACTTGAATAATATGTTCCCCTCTGTGTCAGAACATTGGCCTTTGATTAAAGCCCAATCGGCTGTAATAGCTGTCTCCATTACGAAGGAATTTCCGTTAAATTCCTGTAAATTAACTTGACAACCACTTAATATTTTGTCTAAGGACTGAAGCTATTCACTTACTCTAACTTCCCGCCCTTCGCTAGACAACTCGACTTTCCCTTTTTCGTCCTTTTTATACTTCAACGGCGATCCACCCTCCTGAATCAGAGTCCCAAACGCCGTCGGCGTGTAAAAGGCGGGAACACCGGCGCCGCCGGCTCGTATCCGTTCGGCGAGCGTGCCCTGCGGCGTCAGTTCCATTTCAATGTCGCCGCCGAGAAAAAGTCGCTCGAGGTTGGCATTGTTGCCGACGTAGGAGACGATGAGTTTTTTGACTCGACGCTCTTTGAGCAGAAGGCCGAGACCGAAGTCATCGACGCCGGCGTTATTTGACACGCACGTGAGGTCTTTGGCGCCGGTCTCCAGTAGGGCGTTGATGAGCTTTTCGGGAATTCCGCAGAGGCCGAAACCTTGAAAATGAAAAGTTTTTCTTCACGAAAATGTCGAGTTTCTACGAGTTTATTTACTCCGGTAGCTTGTCATTTCCATCATTAGCTCCTGCTTCAGAGACTTTGAAGGCCAAAACCTTCTGTCTCGTTCACTGTGTTTCTTTGTCTCGTGTACTTGTATTTTCGGCCTGGCCTTGGTTCTAGTCCTACCTTCCTGCTTTTGCCTCGCTCACTCTCTCTCTCTCTCTCTCTGGCGGCTATTCCCGATCTACATAATTATTAATTTTTTTCGTGGCAAAACTAATCTAAATTTCGTAACGAATTGGCTTTTCGGTTCTGCAACTCGTTGTTTATCATTTAGCTTACGAAAATAAATACAGGGTGGTCGGTTTTGAGTAGCAAAAAAAAATTGGGTAATAGTACACCAAAAATGGGATAAAAAAGTCCTATTCGGATAGTGGCCTATCTCTTTTTGTTTTCGAGTAATAATTTTTTTAGTGATTTTTAGGCGCAACTGTATCTTTCGCCGAAAAACTTATTTCTCAGCTTCTACTTCACTTTTTTTCAAAAGTAATGGCAGTTTCGTAATCCACGGAAAATTTTCAATGGAATGAACGCAAAATCAATATTCTAAATGGTCAAAAACGCCTAAAAACGTAACGTTTTCGTCACGTTAGTGCAAAAAAACCAAAAATTTGACTTCATAAGACAATTTACTGTGTCACCAAAAATTGCTTCACACGTTGTCAAACGTCATAAATAATTCTCCGTTTTCCGAGCTTTCCAACGGTGTACTCAAAAAAGGAATTATCTCCCTCCTTTGACGAGAAAATTCGAAAAGAAGCGACACAGTCATACATTTTGGCCTCTATGAATAATGACGGGCACGAAAAAACATTCAATTCCAGGTCGAAAGATTATTTCCATTTCTTAAGATTATTTTGCTCCGTCTTGAGAACCAATGTACCGTGTACATTGGCCACAAACATTGCGTTTGAAGAAAAAACAAATGAAGTTTTAGTGTGAAAAAGGCTTCAAAGACAAAAAGCTTTGCGTCTTGCGTAGAAGGATTTGCCAGTGTGTTGCTATAGCCGACTGATTTATTGGTACGTTAATTAAATTTTCTCTCTTTTCCTACATAATTCTATTGAAACTAAATCGCGTCATTCTTACGGTAAGAATATCACTTTCCTAATGGCAACATTCAGTCAGGAAGAATACACCTATAATCATTTTACGTACGGCTTAGCCAACGGCAATGCTCTAGCTGCTCAGAGGCTTTACTTGGAAAGATTTCCGGACAGGCGAATCCCAGATGCAAGAGTATTTTCTAACGTCCATCAACGACTTAGAGAAAGCGGCTCCGTCCTTCGAAGAGTTCGAGAAGTGGCTAGGGGGCGTGCCGACATGGAGGATGAGGAGAGAGTTTTGGACATGGTCCATGAAGACCCTCACATTAGCAGCCGAAGAACGTCGACGGAACTCGCAATTACACGATGGAAACTGCTAAAAATGAGGGCCGACAGCGTGGCCTCCTCGTTCTCCTGACCTATCTCCTTTGGACTATTTTCTTTGGGTACATGAAACAGGAAGTGTATTCCACGGTCGTCAGCACTCCAGAAGAATTGCGCCAGCGGATTCTGGATGCTGCTGAAAAAGTCAGAGGCGTACGAGAAATGAGAAAACGAGCACGAGAGTGCATCAGGAATGGAGGCGGGCACTTCGAGCAGCTACTTAAATAAAAAACCAGCAGACACCCTAAATTCGCACACCTCTTCGTCAATTTTATTAACTTTTTTATTTGTTGTTTATTCTTCAAATGCAATATTATTTTAATTTTTCTGTGCCACAGCTTGGATTTCTCAAGAAATAGAGCAAAACAAATGAATTTTCGCGCCTGTTATTATTCACATTTTTAGCCCAAAATGTTTGACTTTTTCGCTTCTTTTCGAATTTTCTCGTCAAAGGAGGGAGATAATTCCTTTTTCGAGTACACCGTTAGAAAGCACGGAAAACGGAGAAGTTTTTATGACGTTTGACAACGTGTGAAGCAATTTTTGGTGACACAGTAAATTGTCTTATGAAGTCAAATTTTTGTTTTTTTTGCATTAACGTGACGAAAACGTTACATTTTCAGGCGTTTTTGACCATTTAGAATATTGATTTTGCTTTCATTCCATAGAAAATTTTCCGTAGATTACGAAACTGCCATTACTTTTGAAAAAAAGTGAAGTAGAAGCTGAGAAATAACAGTTTTTCGGCGAAAGATACAGTTGCGCCTAAAAATCACTAAAAAAATTATTACTCGAAAACAAAAAGAGATAGGCCACTATCCGAATAGGACTTTTTTATCCCATTTTTGGTGTACTATTACCCAATTTTTTTTTTCTACTCAAAACCGACCACCCTGTATTTCGGGAGAAAAACTGGACTTTTTCGTTGTTTAATTTACTTTAGTTTATTTTTTATTAAAATGAAAACGGGCTGCTTTATCACAGAAACTGCCGTGCAGCTACTCAACTGGCAGTATTTCTCCTAAATTGTGCCGCCAAACGCTCACAAAATTTGCCAACTTTCTCCAGGGGAGGGGGAAGCTCTACCTATTCCGATTTCACGCCAGAATAGGGGATGTTGGGGTTCAATGGCAAAGGTCCGAAAATTAGATTCAATCGCGCTAAATTGCCTGTTTTAGAGTCGAGTCGATTCTGTTTCTTGGGCTGAGTTGAACAGTTTCTGGGCCAAAGTGTCGATTTCAGCGTTAAAATTACTAGTTTTGGTCGACTAACAAGCTATTAGGGCCGTAGAATTTATATTTTAGGACAGAAGTGTGTTTCTAGGTGGAAACCGTGTTTTGGCGATGGTTTCTTGGGGTAATTTTGATTGTTTAATAGTGTGGAAACTAGAACTCCTCGAATATTTTGATAGGGTTAACATGTTTCAGGCTGTATAGCCTCTCAGGGTCGAAAAATCAGTTGTTCGACTAATAAACCAGATTCCGCAGTTTCCGGTCCTGGGGTCATATTTCACAGTAAAAAACTTCATATATGTAGAGCCAGATTCACGGTTTCTGGTATTAAATACACGTTGTTTTAGCCAAACTAATCGGATTCCTGAGGAATAAATTTCTAGTTTTCCTCTTGAATAGTCGGTTACTGGGGCGAAATTGATAGTTTGCGCCTCACTTCGTCTGTTTCTTGGGTAAAATTGTCAGTTTCCCTTGAAAAATGGTCGGTTTTCTTGCAAAAAATATGTTTCTGGAGACAATCCTGAAGGCAGTTCCTGATCGCATTGTGAGTTGGTGATGGAAAATGGGCCATTACTTCGCAAATAGCCATTTTCTTCGGGCAAACCTCCAGTTTTTGAAACATGAAATCATGTTCACCTACAGGTACAACCTTAGAGTATATGTATATGGGCAGAGATCGCTTCAGGCCGCTTGGTGGAAAAAGTGTGAAGCCAACATAAGGTCACGTGACTAGTACGGATGGACGGGGGACTAGTACGGGGTGCAGTGGAGTTTCACTGGGGCGGTGGGGAGGTCTTTCATAGTCACGTGACTAGTTCACCATGGACCTTGCGGGGAAATGGGTCCTATTTGGCTGCGCAAATTTACTCTGGGTACACCTCGTCAGAGTAGGTTCCCCGGGGATGATTTTCGAGGGTATTTTCAGTGCTAAGGCTAGTGTTTTCCGGCCATTGATGAATCGTTGAGCCGTCGGGTCCAATGAGCTCATTAACTATGCGTCCGTGCGGCCAGGACAATTTCGAGAAAATGATCCAAAATTCGGGACGGCAAGAAACCAATTGGCCTGTTGTCACGAAAAATCCGAAAACCAAGAAGGATTTTGGTCGCTTTGACGCGTTTTCAGTGTTTCATCCTCGATTAATGTAAGATTCCTACGTCTCGGATCGAAGCCACATGGACGACAATTGTGCTAAAACTCATGATTTTGACGCTTTATTCTGTCTTCGAAATTCGGCTTTTGTTCGTGCGGTACCAGAAAAATGCGTAAATGCAGATCCGCCACCACCCATAACAGATTGCCTCTCGTCAACTTGCTCCTGGGACTCACATCGACAGTTCCTCTTTTCCCCTTTTTTCGACCCTTAAGAAACCACAAAAACAGTAAAAACAGTTTTTGTGATAACGGCTTCTCGTGGTTTTGGGGTCCAACTACTCAGCTTAAGAGCCGAATTAGTGGATATATCCGACAAGGGTGGCGAAATGTTCCATTTTTTTTTTTTTTTTTTACGTTATAATCCCTGGGTGGGGCCAAATTTTCAGTTTTCCCGCAACTTTGTAAGTTTCTAGCCCTGGCTCCAATCAGCTCCTACATTAAGCCGAGTGCTGAGCTCGTGAACCGTCGTTTTATTAAAGGATGATTCATTTTTTAATCATGTTTTCATTAATTTATCATCAGCGATATTTAACCGCGGATTAGCGTTTTATTTCAATTTCAGCCTCAAATTAGCGATTAAAAAAAAAAAAAATAGCGCTTTTTCACATTTTGAGTCGCGAATTAGAAATTGTTTCACTTTTAGCCGTGAACCCCCCTCCCTTTTTTTTTCTTAATTCTAGCCATGAAGGTTCCTCCTGCGAATAGGCGTTTTCTTAACATGCTCCGAATGAGCATGTTTCAACCGATTCAACTGTGAATTAGCGCTTTTCCCCCATTTAGGCTCATTTTCACCAACAAAATTGATCTCGTTTAAAGTTGATCGCGATTAGTTGCCAATGACGACCCACATGAATGCTGATACAAGTGTTTTCATTGTAATCGTGATTAGTTGTTGATCGTGGTTTAAGAAGTTAGTGAAATCGGACCTTAGCCGTGGATTAGTGCTTTTGAGGCCCAGATTCACCAACTTATTAAACGCAGGTTAACAACTAATCGAGATCAAATGGAAAAACATTTATTAGAAAACACATGGGTCTCCATGACAACTAAACGCGATCAACTTTAATCGCGTTCAAGTTTTTTGGTGAAACTGGGCCTTAAAATAACTTTTAACCACAAATTAGGGGTTTTCACGTGTAGTGTTCGCCTGGCCCGACTTTTTATTTTAAAATTTTAATTATTTCATTTATTTATCATCATCGCTTTTTCTCTTTTTAACCGCAGCAAATTCTCAATTTTAGCAGCAAATTAGCGTTTTTTTTCAATTTAGCCACTAATTAGCGCCTTTTCTCCATTTTAGTCGCGAATTAGTAGGTAATTGTTTCACTTCCAACCATAAATTAGCACTATTTTAGTCACAAATGTGTCTCCAGAAACTGCGACTTGGTGTCATCTTACTTTATTTTGCGAATCAACGCATCTTCTAAATTTTGGCCGAATTAGCGCCTTTTATATATTTTAGCCCCAAATCAGCGATTTTCTCATTAGCTGCGAATGAGAGATTTTTCTAAATTTTATGTGTAAATTATCGCTTTACTCTGTCTCAGCCGTGATTTATTTAGCGCTTTTCCTTATTTATTGCCGCGAATTGGCGACTTTTCTCTATCCGGAGCTACAATCTGCGTTTTTTTTTTATTTTAGCCGTCAATGAGCGATTATATCAATTTTAGCTGTGAATTAGCGCTCTTTGTCAATTTTAGCCGGGAACTAGCGATTTATGCACTTTTAGCACTAGATCAGCGTCCTCCCCCCAATTTTAGCAACCAATTCTTCAACAGAAACAGTGAATTATCGTTTCTTTCTTAATTCCAGCCGCGGAAATGCTTCGAGAACAGCATATTAACGTTTCTTCTACGTTTTAGACGTAACGGACCTCTACGAGCAATTTTTTCTTAATTTGGTCTTGACGTTGCTTTGAAGTCAGCTCATTCTCTCAATTTCAGCCACGAATATCATCACTTTTTTTTCAAACTTTTAGCAGCCGAATTGCCCCGAGAACACCACATTAGCGCGTGTTCGCAATTTTAGTAGCCTATTAAGCCATACAGACACTCGGGATCAGCGTTATTTTCTCTGTTTTAGCCGCAAAGTAGCCTCCGGAAGTCGCGCATTAGTTCCTTTCTCGAGTTCAGCAGTTCAAGAGTTCGAGTTCAACTTTCAGAATAGGAAATAGCGTTTTTTCTCGACTATACCCGGGGTGATTCTTCTAGCTCTTTTTGTTTTTAATTTTTGAGTCAAATGACGGCCTTTTCTCCATTTTAGCCATCAAAAATTGGGCTTTAGAGCTTTTTCCGAATTTCGGGCACGGACTTGCCCTTGAGCTTTCTCAATGAACAGCTCACACGGACCCGGACCACGGAATTCTACTCTCTGGGAGTGAAGGAAATAGGTCCAAAACTAACAAAAATGCAAAACGTTTGATTTTCGGTACTGACGGCTCCTTATTGATGCGTTTTGCCCCGGACCGGATCAAATTTTCTAAAAAGTCGCCCAGGTTGTTATCGAAAAAATGACCCGAAAATTTAAAATGGGACGGAATCTCGGGGTTTTTGGACACTACTGGATTTTTTCCTTTTTTAAGCTCGGAACGAGGGTCCGTGGAGGTGCACATCCCTCACCCCTACTTGGTAGGCTACACTGCTCGATAGGGCTAATTAGAAACAATGCCATCGCCATCAAAAGCTATTTATTGTCAAAGACAGCCCCGTAAACCTCACGCAATTCGCTGCAGATATCTTTTTTTTAATACTTGGCAATCCGGTTTTTTATACTGTGGCGTAACAACGCTATAAAGAAAAACAAACTTGACCTTGCCCCTCCCACCCCACCTGCCCATCCTTTCGCACGCCATAATCTCACTGTCCTCAGTTCGGCCACCATACTCGAGGCCCATTTTCTCTTTAAATTTCCATGGCTGGAAGGTCATAACTTCTTACCTCCAAACATCACAGTATCACCGTCTTTGATACCCTGAACGGCGTCCACAGCGCTCTTATACAATTTGTCACTTTTTCTGGTCGGCCGTGGCAGGGGTTGTCCCGTCGTTGGGTCATATTTTGTGGCGTATAAATGTTTTAGAACCTGCGGGTTATTGCAAAAAAAAATAGCTGTTGTTACGAGTTGACGTCAAACGTGACTGTTCGGTTTTAATACAATTAGAAGTCACTCACCTTAAATTGGTCAAATTCGCCGTTCGTGACTCGTAATTTGAACAGAGGCCGCGTGTAGTTGAAAAAAGGGTTCAACAGTTTCAAACTAGCCATCTCCAAGGGTCGGGCGTTTCAGTTGGTGAATAAGGAAAAAAGGAAGACATACAAACACGTCGTATGCGTGTCCGAGTCTGAATGTGAAATGGATGTGATCTTCGTGTAGGAGGGTGAGGGGGGGGGCTCGTCCCGGAATATGATTATCTAATCGCGTACCAAGGTCTCCCAGGTTCTTATAAATGTAAAAGAACTATTAAATTATTCCTAATGAAAACATTTGAATGTGACGATTAATGAGTTTTTAAAAAGGAGTCACCGGTGAACCAAGTGACAATAAATTTCAACCTGTTGAAGTCCTCAAGCCACGCGATTTGTCCTGTTTTCAACTAAAACACATTGAAACTTTCAATTTTAGTTTAAATCGTAGCCTAAATTATCATTAATTATCTGAAACTCTTTTATTTAGTCCAAGAACCGAAAATCAACAAAATTAATATCTGTATCACACTATCAGTGGAAAGGTTACAGCATTGTTTCTTAGAGATGCATTCCCCATCCCACCCTGTGCACCTCGTTCGTAATTAAAACTCCTCCTTTTCACCCTTTAATTGGCTAAAATTTCCTTCAAGCTTGTCAATGATTCATTTTTCAATCGTTTTGTGTCATTTTAGGGCTCCTGATTTCAGTTCAAAATCATTTAATGGCCGAGGGGGCTTTTTAATTAATCACTGCAGCTTGCAGGTAAATGAACCTCTTCGGGGCTCACAAATCGTCAATCCCCTCCCTTTAGATTATGACCTTGGATTCTTGTAAAAAAAAAACTACTTATTTTTAATTATTTTCGCCCACGAAAATGTTCATTTTTGTTACTATTCGAAAACAGAGACAAATGGCTTAATGTAACGCATTAAATTCTCGAGAAGACTCCCATATTTTCAAGTTGAAACCCAATACAAGTGAGATGCAAATGAACTGTCGGTACTTTCTGTCAGTTGTTTGCTTACTCGGTGTCCCCCTTCGACCCCCCGCGCCTTTCATTCCTTCTACTCTTCAGTCTTGTGGAATGATAATTGTCAAAAAATCAATTGCCCTCCCTTTTGGCTTGAAATGACCTTGTAGACCATTTTTCCCCCTTCAACTTCTTTACGGCGGCCGCATCTCTCTTTCTTGTTCATATTTTTCGGAAATAATTGCTTCGCAACCCCCTCTGTGATATAGTTTTTATTAAGTTGTGATTTAAATCGTTCCCCCCCGGTTTTAGATGAATCCAACCCTTGCACTGTGTGAAACTTGATGGGGGGGAAGTTCATTACCGGCGACGGTGAACTTGGAGGACACAAAGCAAAAGGAGCTGAGAGGATAAGATCAACAATGCCAGCATCCTAGAATCTCTACTTCTGTCTGGACCATTGTTTCCAAGGTATGGCGGTCTCTTGAAAACTGTCAATTTTGTTGTGAGAGTTTTGAGTGTTTTTATGTCGGTCGCTGTAGCCATGAATTTCACTGATCTCTCGAGGATTTGCCGGCTCTGCCTTCAAAAGAGCGAGTCGATGTCTCCAATATTTGGCCCGGCTCAAACCAACGGCGGTGGTCATCTACTGCCTCCACTGCCGAGTCGTATCATGTCCTGTGCTCGTATCGAACTCCTCGAAGGTGACGGCCTTCCTAGTCTCGTCTGTTCTGACTGTTTGACTCAGGTCGACCGGTCGTACGAGTTTAAATTGTTGGTGGAAAAGTCGGATTTTATACTGCGTGGGTCGTCTTTGGTCGAAAGGCTGAACGAGGAACAGGGAAGCGGTGTGGCATCGGACACTGACTCGGTTGACGACGGGGGTGAACCGTGGGATATGAGTAAATTCACTCCGGAAGTTATCATTAAGGAGGACGGCGAGACAGTTCCAGTGAGTTGTTTTTTCCTCTTGTTGGTTTTTCAGCTTGATAAACACTAACATCTCTTATTTTAGATTCTCAACGGGTTTAACGAAAAACTCGATCCTGGAAATACAATCGCTGAATATTCTCTTCCCCTGCCAGCTCCGCCGGCGCTCTATCCAATAGCGAGCCTCCTCGAAGCCGCATCCATCGCTCCAATGTCACCTCTCACCAACCATCACTCCGAGTCCACCACTCAAACTGGCGCCATCCACCCCTCCCAAGTTGATCAGGACCTTCAATCGCGATCCCGTCGCTGTCGCGGAGGCGATAAACTCTTCAAATGTCGCCAGTGCAACAAATCCTACTCCTTTTCGTCGGCGCTTAGTCGACACAAAGCCGTTCACAATACGGCTCTCCGCCCACACGTATGCCAGATTTGCAACAAAGGCTTCACCCAATTGGACAAACTTGCTCGACATCAAAAAACCCACGCCATGGATTTTTTCGTTTCGTGCGATCAGTGCCTCCGCCCGTTCAAATCCTACGCCGCTTATCAGCGACACCGACTCGCCGGATCCTGTCACAACGGTTCGCCCGTCCCCCTAGCGCCAGTTTCCTCCTCAGCGTTACCTCTCCTGTCGTCAACCAGCCCCGCACCTGATCCACCGATCGACAAACACAAAGAAAGTGAACCCCAGCAACCACCACCACCATCTGACACCAGCGACACACCACCTACAAGCGCCGAGTCACCGTCAAACGGCGACGGAGATCCTTCCCCACCCGTCAACCAGGACAGCAACGACTCGGGGAGTCAATCGTCGGCCAAGACTGGAAAGGGAAAACCCGAGTTTACATGTCAAGTTTGTTACAAACTATTCGCGACGCGAGGGTCTCTGGAGGTGCATTCAACCATTCACACTGGCGTTCGTCCTTTCGTATGCTCCGAGTGCAATAAATCCTTCAGACATAAGGTTAGTGGAATTATCTCTACTTCCACTTGGTTTTATTTCTAATTTAGCATCGACTGTCAAAACTCGTACATCCCTCTCCCCTAACATTGGCACAAGTAGAGGGGGCGCCGCACCGTTGCTAGAGGAAAGCAACTTAGACAGCAGTGTTTTTCCTCTTCTCACACAAAACCAAACCAAAGTAAAAACTTTGTTCATGTCCTACGCTCTGGTAGGGGAGGGGTTTAGCATTTTATCGTGCCACCTTTTCACTAAAAAAATTTTAAATTTAATTTATTTGAAAATCCAGATCGTTCGTCCCGAAAAATCATACATTTTAGCTCAAAATTTGATCCAAAACCAATGATTACCGAAACCCCAATTTGGCCGCGAATTTTCGCTCTTCCATAACCAAAAGTCGTGGATTTCGCTCCTTCGAAACCCAATTTCACGGACTTATTCTGTTTCATTCATAGGCGCACGCAGCAGACCTGGACGCAGGGGGTGAATTCCAGGCCATACGGTCCATTTCGAGGCAAATTTGGATATTCAGGCCAATTTTAGTGCACGTGTTTCGTTACTCCGCTTGGAATTTCAGCTTTTTTGACTAAACTGGCGGAGAAAAATTTTACTGCAGTGAATTTAGGCGTTTTTGTCCGAAGATCCCCCGATTTGGAACTTATTTTGACAACTTTGAGAGTGCCCCCCCCCCCCCAGTTTCCTGGCTCCATACTTTACCCTTTACGGCGGTTCATGCACACATCAAAGGAGTCTGTGTCCTTTCATTCACTTTGGCAATTGTATTGTCATTTATCCGTCAAAAACAAAAAAAAGGAAAGTACCCTGGACGCTGTATAAGATCCTGGAAAGTGACAAATTGACCTGGAAATTGACTAAGTAACCGGAAAACTGACATAGTGGCCTCGAAACAAGGCATAGTGGCCAGGAAACAGAAAAAGTGGCTGGAAACTGACTGATCAATCATGAAACTGGCAATAAGTGACTTGGAACTGAGAGTGTAACCTGGAAACTGACTAAGGGGCATGAAAAGGATCAAAGTAGCCCGGAAACTGAAAAAGTGACTTAGATACTGCCGAAGTGGTCTGGAAACTGACAAAATCGTCTGAAAACTGACAATGTGGTCTGGGAAATGAAAAAATGGACTGGAAACTGACGAAATGACTTGGTAATTCACAAAGAGAACTTTAAAATGAATGAATAACCGGGAAACTGACAATAAGTGACTTGGAAACGGGCGAAATGGCCTGGAAACTAACAAAGTGGCCTGGAAACTTTTTTTTTTTTTTACCAGAAACACACTTTTAAAACAAAAGTCTGGAAGAGCGCCCCAGACTCCGATTCCTTTGGCTTTAAAACGGATATTTAAGTCCTGCAGTTACTGAAAAACTGAATTTATAAGTGATGTTTTACTCCAACATCATTTGTCGTAATCATTTTATTTTTTCACCATAATAAGCAATAAATGAATGCTATTTGTTGAAAAGAACGACTTGAGCTTGAAGAACGGGACGAGCGATCGCCCCCTTCGCTTCCTCATTGTGTGTGTGTGGCCAGTGATTCATTATCGCATATTTTCATTCTTTCATGAATAAAATTTCTTGGTTTTAGTCCTTTCTAGAATAAGTTTCACAAATTTCGCTCGTTCGAAAAACAAAGATCGACGAGGATTTGGCTCGTTCAAAATAAAAAATTCCGTGATTTTGGCTCTCACAAACCATATTTTGTGGATTAGACTTGTCAAAATTCATATTTCAGGGAATTTCGCTGTTTCAAATCGAAAATTTCGTGTGCTTGGCTCCTTCAGTCCTCAATTTTGCGAAAATGTTGTCTTTAAAAACAAAATTTCTTGGATTTGACATCTTTACAACCAAATTCACTACAACTAAAATCATGGCTTTAGCTCTTCCAAACCTTGTCCACGGGTTTGCTTAGTTCGAAAAACTATTCGGCTTGTTTAAAACGAAATGCCGTGATTTTGGCCTTTTCTAACCATAATGTCGTCATAGATTTAGCTCCCCCATAACATTTCTCCGATTTTTGGTATTTCATGACTCTATTTCGCTCTATCCAAGACCAAATTTCATGGTTTGAGCTCTTTCTAGAATCCGCGATTTGTCGGTGGCAATAAGGCCCGCCGCAAATTGAGCGCACAAGCTCAAAAAACAGTTGAAAATGGATAGTCTTTTAACTGTTTTTTGAGGTTGGGTGACCCGCGCGTGGGCTCTTGCTTCTGTCAGTGACCCTGGGATGCCGCCCTATTTGAGGAGCATTTAGACCGGTCAAGTTGTATGGCAAAATGGTAAATTTCACTAAATTGCCTGCCGGGGCATTGTACTGTTTGTTGTGAGAGCTAATAGGCCTGGTTGTGGGGGGGGGGAGTGAAGTCTGGGGTTTCACACCGAGAAATTCTGAATTTTCTGGGATGGGAGAATGAAGTGTCTATGATGAGTAGACGAATGATAAGATTTTCTCCCTGAATGAGTGAATGAGCCACTACAACGGCTGGTAAAAGTCAGTTTCGCTGGTGTCAATGTCATTATTTGTATTGAGAAAAATGAGTCTATATTTTCTGTGGTTGTATTTGGAGGTGGGTGGCCACTCTGTGACTATTTCGAAGCATTACTTAATTGTTTTTGGTCAAAATACTTCCATTCCCGGTGGGAACATGGAAGTAAAAGAAGATCGCGGGGCTTTTTCCACGCAGGTCGTTGCCTCCAAGTCTCTTATTCTGACATGCAGAACTTCGTTTTTGGCCTACTACGGGGCCATTCGGTCTGTCTCTCATCATACCGATAATTGAGGCGGGCAGGGCATCTCCATGCAGTCAGTAAATTTCTTAACTTCATCGAGATATATCCCGTTTTTTTCCATTTTGTCCCGGCATATTTGGGTCTTTGAACTTTTTGGATCAGATTTTTCCAAAATTCAAGTTGGCATCCCTACCGACCACTCGTTAAGTGTTAGGAGGGGGGCAATCTGACCACAAGCATCGTCGGCGGTAGGAAGTCAAATAGTTCGTTTTCGCATCGATAAGTGAGTTTCTGGTGATGTTTGAGAGGGTCGTTGACGGGAAAGGGAATCATTTTGCGCTTATCGTCTCGATTGACCTCACAAAAAATTACGTGTCAACATTTTTGTGTATCATAGTGTGTGAGGTCTGTTCATTTGCCGCCCAGTCCAGGGTGGCCTAGGACTGATGGAGAAGTTCAGGGATTGACTTCACCTTTACTGGGACGACAACAAAAACGCATTTTGTGCATCTCAGGACGGCATTGTGAACGTGCTTTTTGCTTTTTTAATGAATCAAAGGGAGGCCACTCCAGCTAATGCCTTCTTCCCGCCTTGGCTTAATGCCTTGAAAGACACGTGACCAGTCCAGCTAGTGCCATCCCCCCCCCCCGTATAACCCTAATTCGGAAACTGTGGGTACCATAGCTCCAGAATTTGAGCCACCAATCAAGGCTACCCTTCCCCCCTTTCGTATTTTACTATATCCCTTCAATTTTGCCTCGATCTAGTTATGTATAATCCCCCCCCCCCAATTTATTAAATGTTCACAGGTTAATTTAATGGAGCACTTTCAAAGAAAGCACTCCTTAGTTCGACCCTATATATGCGACGTGTGTGCCGCCAGGTTCGTCACCAAACAGGAACTCGTTCGCCACTATCGAAAGCACATCGGCGATTAAGACACCCACGCAGAAGAAAAAGTGGCACCATCCCCTCCATTGATGACAACGTAAGTTTTTGTTTTTTAAAAAATTATTATATTCTTGAAGAAAGTCTGGCGAACTTACTCCGCCTGCCTTACTCAACCATCTCATCCTCCGTACTAAACAAAAAACAAAAAATGGGAGCTTATTAGGTAAATGCTCTCGTTTTAAGCCAAAATCACTAGTCTTTTACGAAAACAAACCAGTGCGTATTTTGTGACAGTTTATATTTACAGGGTTAATTCTTTATTTTTATTATTATTTTTTAAATAATTTGGTAACATCACGTACAAAAGCATCATGACATTTTAATTTGTATCATATCAACAAAAAAAAGTATTTTTGGTACGCTAACTCTGTGATAGGTACAACATCGTGAAGTTTAACTTTAAGGACGTGTCCCTTTACGTTGTGATAAAAAACAAGGAAAAAACAAAATAACGTGCCATTTTTTTTGTTCTCTCCACGGAGGCATTTTTTTCGTTACTATTAATTGTGTGTGTTTGTGTGTACCGTCTTTATTGCGTAAAATTCGTTCAGACGAGGGGAGAAAAAAAAATTGTTTTAGACTGTGATAGAATCATCCGCTTGTTCACGAAATATAGGACTTTTCCCACCATTGAAAATGGTTTTAATAAGGGAGAAAACGAGCCTTTTTTTTAATTAAAAAAAATAAAACCCCGACGAAAAGAATGATGCCTCAATTAATCGTTTTTATATTATAGTTGAGTGATTATCGAGTAGAACGATAATTATGGCCTATTGAAAAACAAAAATACTCATCAAATGAAAATAGTATATACGCCGCCTTGTTAAGTGTAGATTGTAGTCCTTAAACCGACAGAAACATTAGCTAGCTTTACTCTTTTCGTAAGATTTAAACAATTAAACAATATTAATAGTAATAATAATAAGCTAGGAGTGTTAAAGTTATGTATATAAATCAAACTGAAAAGGAGGAAAGATAATTTAAGTTCGTACCTGTTTTTTGTTTTTTATATTCGAGTGCAATTTAGAAAGTTCTATTACAAGAAAACATCGCCGCCATTTTTTTATTAAAAATAAATTTAAATTACGGCGTTTCTGTTTAAATTCGCGGCTTCCACATTATTATTTTTCTTTAAACAACGTATCATATAGGGAAGTTAGGATAGCACAACGTAGACAATACTGATTTTTATACGGTTTAGCGCCTAATTAACGACTCTAATTAAGCTTTTAACAATTTATCGATTAACAAATTATGTGTATCGTTTTATTTATTCTTACAAATTGAATCAACCGCCCCCCCCCCCTCATCGCATCCAATTTTAAGAATAGTTTTGATCTTGATTTCCGGAATGTTTTCTTTGGCTCTCTTTGTTTTTAAATTAAGAAGGATCATAACTCTGCTATTTCGGAATGAAATGGCCTAGTCATTTTTTTTTAGGGGGCTGGAGTTTGTCGGATTGCTGAAAAAAATAAAAAGGGAAGTATGAATTTTTCGACCAGGAAAATAAGTTGACAATATTATTTTTAAGGCTTTCTCATTTTATTACTAAAAACAAAGCCTGTTGTTTCTTTGGATAAAAAGGAAATATTGGAGAATGTTGGCATCAGATTTATATTGTATTTAAATAAGATTTTATGAAGGTTTTTACTTTTAATGGTAAGGTTACACTCACGTTGCCCCCTTCCCCCCAACTCAATAATGAAGTTTTTACGAGAATGTACGGAGACCCTTACCAAGGGTGCTGGGCCGGATAAATATTTTTTGAGGGTTTTTATATGGAACAGTTGACGACGCGGATCTGAATTTATAGTAAATGGATTTTTATGCTTGAATAGACAGTTTCTGGGTGAATTATGAGTTTCGGACCCAAATTATCCATGATTTGTGTCAGAATTGGACGTTTCCAATTTGAATTATATGTTAATGGCTAGCAGTGCCTACCGCTCATTGGTTCTACGAATCCATTTTGGAGGGAAGAAGGGGGGGGGTGATAGTCACATCTGAAAGTTACATTGCAGATTGAGGGGACATTTTCCACAATCTGGACACAAAGCGGCCGTGGAAATCTTTGACCCTTCCCCCCTGCATCACCCAAATGTAAAAATTGCGTCCCCAACGGAAATTTTCGACACGTTCCGTGAAATCAGTAATCTGTTCATGAAAAATCGGCAAGGAAATTCGTATTTTAGCCGCCACAAAATGAATTAAACTGACAGTAATGGCCGCAAAATTTCTGAAAAACTGCGGTAATTATTTTCCGGCCGACCATTCCGTTTTACGTGGACAGATGTTAGCAGGGTTAGGAGCGCCTTTCGTGACCAGAACGCTGCGAGTTAGCATGGTCAGAAGTTTCTGGAGACGTCGTAATTGATGATTTTCTTCATTTTAGCTGCGAATTAGCAATATTTTCTCTCCTATAGTCACGAATTTGCGCTTTTTCTCCACTTTAGCCCCGAAGATACCTTTAGGAGACACGAGTTGGCTTACTAGTATTTCCATTTTTAGCCGCAAATTGAAATTTGCCTCAATTTTATTCGCGAATTGGTGGTTCTCCTTAATTTTAGCCGTCAATCAGTGCTTTCTGTCTATTTTAGCCTCGAAGTAGCGTTTTCCTCAATTTTAGTTGCAAATCAGCGTGATGTTTTCATTTTTAGCAGCGAATTTGAGCTGAAAATAAGCTTTTTCTCAATTACTAGTCGCAAATAAAAGGTATTTTTCATATGTTTGCCTCGCATTAGCATTTTACTTTTAGTTATGGATTAGCACTTTTTCTCAGTTTTTGCCTCGACATAACTTATCAGAAGCTGCGAATTTGCGTTTTCCCAATTTTAGCCACGAATCAGCGTTTTTTCCCCATTTTAGCCGCAAATACTTGGGTGGTTTTTTTTGCAGGGTATTGCCCATTTTACTTCAAACCTGCGGCGAGTTGTGACACGGCGCACTCGTCGTCATGATGGTGTGCGTTTAACAAACCGGGCACCGACCGTAACGCTTGCGTATAGTACTAGTGTGAAGTGCACAGCTGGATCGTGGTAGTGTGTACGGCATATGAGTCGGGTTCAAAGCCCAGAGCCCACTAATCATTATTATTGTAACACTTTTCCTACACGTTATCCGCGAATTAGCGTTTTTTCTCAATTCCATCTACGAATTAGCGATTTTTCTCAATTTTAACCTCGAATCAATTAGCGATTCTTTAAATTTTTGCCGCGAATTAGCTTATGTTCTCATTTTAGCCGCTAATTAGTGCCTTTTCTCAATTTAATTAGTGAATTTGCGATTTTTTCCATTTTTGCAGTGAATTAATTAGCGATTTTTCCCAGTTTTGCCGGTCAATTAGGTTTTGTCCTAATTTCTGCCGCTAATTGGTGATTTTTCTCAATTTCAGCAGCTGTGAATTAGCGCTTTTCCTCAATTTTAGCCCCGGGCTTGGCCCAACATTACGCTGTTGTTTTTTGTCTTCATTTTGAACGTACAGTGATCTCTAAAATACTCCGCAAATCTGGGTTTTTTCTCGATTTACGCATTGGCTCTGCCACAAGGTTTGGCTCTGCCAAAACGTGGTTCTTGGCTCCTTAAAACCCAATTTCGTGGGTTTTCAAAATTTAAAAATCCTATTCCGTTGAGATGAATTCTTTAAAAATCATATTGTTCGATTTTGGCTCATAAAACCTCCTTTAAGGCCCGTTCAAAAGTCAATTAGCCGCAGCAAACTGAATTTGGTTAGTTTAAACCCCCAAATTCCCTGGAGGAACGGTCACAGCGTCTCCCCGCTCGATAATTCCTGGGGTTCACCATCGCCAGGGTGTGACCTCCTGTGGAAACTTTGATCTTTGGAGCCGGTGAACAGTGCACTGGAACAGGGAACTTCTGCTAACGAGGTTCTTAAAAGAATGGTCAGTCGTAGGTTCTTGTTTAGCGTTTTTTAAACGTTTATTTATAATTATTATTTCGCGCCTATTTATTACAATGTTCGAATTAAAAGAGAGGCCTATTTGATTGATTTTTTTTTACGATTTCTTTAAATACGCTCTTTAATAGTTAAAATATTATCACATTCCTTCCGAATTAATAAAGCCTTTTAAGGTCATGGAACGAGTAAATAAATAAAGAAGGTAACAACAGTAAATAATAACTATAAGTTTTTAGAAATAATTGAAAGCACCGCAATTTTTCCCTTGTTGATAGTTAATACTCTTTTCTGTTGTTTTTAACGAAAAAAAAGTTTTCGTGGCTTACCATAATGGTTCTAGTTGAAGGTTAACAAAACCGCAATTGGCGCGAACGGTCCAATATTCCCCGGTACACTCCCATACTTCGTCGCCATCCTCATCCTTGCCTTTTCTAAAATGAAATATCACTCGTCAAGTTATCTAAGGGGGGGGGGGAGCATACAGGTGAGAATTTCGCCTTACCTGAACCATTTCGGCTCATGACCTCGCCCCAATGCCTCCTGTCGTTTCCGTCGCTCCCTCTGATTTTGTTCGAGCGTCATTTTGACACGTTCCGCCTCTTCCTGACGACCCTCTTCGAGAAGTCGTTGATCGGGACGAAACCGTGTGTCCGTTGGCGGCAGAAGGCTGGCTACCTCGGGTTGGAGTTCGTTCAATTCGATGGCGAATTGAGTGAAATTATAGTATAGGTCATGGTCAGGTGGTAGAGTTCCTGAGCGCGCGTCATTTTGTTGTTATTAATTGGGTGGCGGGGAGGGGGGGTTAAGATGGCTTACCAGGGCGCCAAACGCATTTGGCTGTCGATGGCGTGAGACCAACGTAGAGAGCTTCGTTCCATTTACCGAACACTTTGGTGAGAACCTGTTTTGATTTGGTGTCGACTATGCTTCCCTGAAGTTCGTAACGCTTTGGTGACCAGTAATTAGCCTGTTCGAACATAAAAACGAAATCAACACACCTTCTCTACCCACCCTCACGCACTTCAACCAGTGTAAAAGTTACTCACTCTGACGAAATTAACGTCGCACCTAAGAGCCTCATTATAGATTGTCATTTCACCATACTGTTCAAGCCATCGAGTCTCGCTAAAAAGTGAATGAACGCATGCAGTCACTTTGTTCCATTTGTAGTAGTCGGACTTGACCGAATGACTATCGGACGATGATTCCCCCACATTGCCGGTGCTCCGCCCCAATTTCAAGTGAACAAATCCCGACGGTTGAAACTCCATCGACTTACCCCAGAATTTGGTTTTAATTCGTAAATCTTGCCAAAAGGTGAAATTTTTCGACGTAGCGTGACAGGCGGATATCGGTGGATGATGACTGACCTGTTCGGCCAAGAATTTAAAACCCCTGTCCTCTCGTATCGCTTCGTAGGTTTCACCTGGTGATGGGAGGGGGTCATAACTTGTTTTGACATTTTTTACCGAGTAGAACTAACCTAGAAGCGGATTAAATGGTTTTGAGCCGGCTCTTAGGTATGATGAAGAGTAGGAAGATATGGCGAAAGCAGCCACGTAGATCATGCGGTCGAGTGGATCGGTGAGCAAGGCGGCTTTATCCAACAAATCTGAATATTCTAATTCTTCACACATTCTCTGAAATAAATTTGTTCTTCATTTTACTAGTTCACCTAGCGCGGGGACAGGTGTTCAATTTGTTTTACCTGGAGCATACTTAATGGTTCGTTCAAAGCGACTGGCATTGATACTTGACTCAAGTCTTTACCGATGTTTCGAGTAAGGAGATTCCACAAAGACAGGCCTTCTGTTGTTGGCCTAGGAGCGGGCAGTTTACTCCTCCGTCCCGTCATAGTCGCCTTATTGGGACTACCCGCTTTTGCGGTCAAATCGTAGTCGTCTTCGTGAACCGCTTCACAGTCGTCAGCCATCTCCGACGGCTCTGACGACACACTCCCACCGTCTTCAGCCGAACTACCACCTGAACTGGCGTCCGACGTTGCTTCGGCGTCTTCGTCCTCTTCGTCGTCCTCCTCCTCGCTCCCTGGGTTTTCTTGAGCGTCGAAAAACTCGGTCGCGACTGAGGTTCGTGACAGCGAGGACCGGAGCAAGAGGCGAGCCGGTTCGGGTAGATCGCCTATGTTCGACGTTCGGCTGATGCTGCCCAAGCGTTCGCGAAGCTCGGAGTTTTGCCTCAAAGCAGCGTTCAAAGCTCGCCTGGTTCTTTCAGCGTCCGGTGATGACGTTGAAGACGCTTTGACTCGGTCGCTTTCTGTTTGTACGGTCGCGGCGACTGATTTGAGTGACGTGTACACGTCTTTGGCAAGAACGTAAAAGTCTGAAATCAAATTCTGGTCCAAATCTGATTTCGACGGTGACGGCATTGGAGCGTTCGCTGTTAACTGGTTGTTCTCATTGCCGGTTCCACTGGACAAATCCACAGAACTTCCACTTTTTCCAGCGCCTCCGCCGCAACCGATTCCACCGCTTTTCTTCTTTCTGAGGCCAAACTTCCTCCTATCTTTTTTCATAACGCTCGGCGAGAAGTTGTTATCGACAGTGCTGAAATTGTCCTCACCGTGAGTCGCCTCGAGTTTTTCGAGAATTTTCCCCAGCTGTGACAACGCCTGTCGCGTGTGATTCAACTCGGTCGCGGCAACTTGCAACGGTCCCGAATCGTTCAGGAATGTTTGAAAACGTATTTGAGTCGACGGGGAGGACGTGGTCGCTCTTGGCGATGACGACGTCGACTGCGTCGCCATCGAACTGTTGGTTCCAACCACCGAGCGATTGCTTGCGCTATCGACGACATCGTTCGCTAGTTCTGTCGGTGCAATAGAATAATTTGGAGGGGGGGGGGGTTAGGATCAGGTAACCAGTCTGAGACAGCGCAACGTCATTAAAATTACTTCTGGTTAATGGTAACTTGGCCACGGACTCTCTTTGATGGGACAGCAAATGTCTGGAGGTGCCAAAAGTCAACATGTGCTGTCTATAGAGTCTGTGTTTTTTCAACTGTCCACCCCACTCAGCGAAACTTTCGTATTGCTTAGCCTAAAACATACACATAGAAAAAACATTTACCTTCAATATCACCCCTCGCCCTTTACCTTTAAATGGTAAATAAATTCCTCCGCGTCTATGTCTATCCTTTTTCGCTTAGACTTAGTAGAAATCACAGACAAACCTATGTCTACGGACCCGTGTATCTTTCCCAAATGTACGGAAGACGGGGATTTGCCGTATTTTAAAATACCTTCGTCCAGAACGAAGTATCTCTGTGAGAAATTTTTTGCGTTAACAATGATAATAATAAAAAAAGAAAAAATTACTCACGCTCATTCCAAAGCGTGACCTTTACCTTGTGCCAACCCTTTAAAGGCCATTTCCTTTTTTTGTTCAAATACCCTGAGAATGGCTCGGGTTTGATGTCGTACCTCTGACCGTCCCTTAGCCCTTCGATGATTTCCCATTCTGAATTCCTTCGATTCAATTTTTTCGGATTCCCTCCAACTGCTTTCTCCAACCCTTCAATATGAACAAATTGATGAAATCGGGAAGATGTTACAAAAACTTGACAAATCTCCATGGAAATAGGTTGTCGAGGCATTTCATGTGACAAAAAAATTTGTCTATGACATTCAACAAAAAAGGAAGGACGGGAGCGCTTTCAAGAGTCGTAAATGCTTCTAATTTTTTACCTCAAAATTGTATAATGTAACGTTTTTATTACCTTGATATTTGTTGATGTGTATTTCTGTATTGTTTGACTCCTGGGACAAACTCAAACTCTCACCACTCGCGTCCTAGCAAAAATATGTTTTGAGACGGCGTTTTTTAATATGTTAATTAACAAAATTGTAAAATGATCTCACAGAGTCTGAATTACTCGTCAGTTTCTTTCCTTTGATGGTAGGGCTGCATTTTTCCTTCGTTTCATTCATCATGACGTGGCTGCCTCCGCTTCGCCCAGCCATTTTTTTTATTAAATTCGCCAAGTAGTTAGCCACACCTAATTTCGTTTTCAACTGATTTATCGAGGTGTGGATTAAAATCAAAACGGTTGTTAATATTGAGGGAAGAAAAAAAATTGAATAATTGACGGGGAAGAGGAGAGGTCCGGGAATGAGAGAGCGAAAAAAATTGTATTCCTTTTGTATTGTTATTCCTGACCGGAAGGGTGGGGGGAATACTGCAAAGGCATTCTTCTGAATGAAGATGGGAGGGGTGGATAACGCAGTGTACTACCGCCTGATTTTCTAAAGGGGGGGGGGGACGAAAAACCGTGATAAAACCAGTGTTGAGTTCATCAAATTATTCTTGGACGTATGAACAATTTAGAAATGTATTGTGAAGTGGAGATGTTAAGCGTGTATGATTCAACCCCTGTTCCACCCTTTCCATCGCACAATGCAAGGCATACATTTTTCGCTCAAATCTCAGTTGATCCGCGCTCGTTTAAACCGTGCGACCTAGTTCTGAAATGTCTGAGAAACCATTTTGGCTCACAGACCGATTTTGAATATTTAAAAGAACTTGTTTCTCTTCCGAGACGAATAAAATTGTTTCCCTTTACCCCCACCCTTCACCATCAACTGTACTGGAACAATAAAAAAACGTCTGCTAATGATTATAGCACAGTGCTTCCTCGCTTTTCACCCCCTCCCCCTTGTACGATTTTGACGAAATTGATAGGGGACCCTCTGCTAGCCAACACATATATTCCCTGAAAATTTCATCAAATTCGGATAAAAACTATGGAAGATATGCTTGTTACAAGGATTTGCGGACAGACAGACAGACAGACACGAAACCGAAATTGTTCAGGAAGGTATAAAACGTGAAATGCAAGTGGAAATTTAGATTTTAAAGAATAAGAAAAAAATATTTCCTAAAAGTGAAAACAATGCTTCCGTAGCTCGGAAGCAAAAACTAACTAAATAAAGGACGCGACCAAAGTATTGCTAGTGCTAGTAATATTGCTAATTTGGGACGCGCCCTCACTCTGCTTAAAAGTACATCCCTCGTGCAATAGAGACCAGCACTCAAACGTTTGTAACTGGCAAAGTTGAAATGAAAAAACTAGACGGTCTGACCCCGAAAATATTGGTGCCCCCCCCCCCATGAGTCGAATTTTGGTGAAAAAAGCAAAGAACACTAAAAAGTTGTCCACCTTTCCTCAAAGGAGGAAACAGTGCAAGCGACACAAGCCAGGGGGTTCTTGGCGTCTTTCCGCTCCGTCAAACCATGGAGCAAATAAGACCATGTCACCTGGCCTTTTCATTTGGTGGCCAAAAATTGAACACATTGGCCAAGAAGCTGAGCATCTGTCCCAAGAAATGATATTTTGCTACAAGTTGAAGTGAATATGCCCCAAAAAGATGACTGTATGGTCAAAATAAAAGAGTTATTTTACCTCACTATATGAGAACAATAATCATCACTTCAACCTTCAAAAATTTTGTTCCGACAGCAGCCTGTCGGGAAAAGTGCATTTCATTCATGCGACAATCGAGTCAAACCTCATAAGTTAGAACGATATCAATCAACTATGAATCACATTTAGGCCGTGGTATAGAAAGTCAAAATCATAAAATCGTGTTTCTTTTTACCGCAGGCCCCTTTTTTTGGCACCAACTGAGGGGGAACAAAATGATGAAAATGAAACACAGTCGGTTTGGTTGCCTATACGATATGGGAAGGTGGACTCTTGTTAGAGGAGTTATTTGCAATTAAAATCTTTATCCCGGCCTAAATTTCATTCATAATTGATTGATATCGTTCTAACTTATGAGGTTTGACTCGATTGTCGCATGAATGAAATGCACTTTTCCCGACAGGCTGCTGTCGGAACAAAACTTTTTTCAGGTTACGTTAATTTTCAGATCAGTTAAATTAGGTTAAATGGCATGTCACAATTTCACCATTGCGCAATGCGGAGTGCCTGGGTTCGAATCCGAAACAATTTTTAAAAAAATTTTTTTTTGTTCCTCCCTTTTTGGCCCACCTCAGGATTTTTTACTCAAGATTTATTAGGCTGTAGGCAAATCAAATAAAAGAGACGGCTCAAAATACAATCTCAATGAAATGTTTTGGTAATTGGGTGGTCCAGTAAAGCATAGCGTTTATTTAATAGCTCCCCTCCGCCGAGAACTCCCCTGCCATATCAACGGATTTGGTTCACAAAGGTCTCATTCGAAAGCGCGTTCATTTCTCATTACTCGAGTCAATTTTGGGGGCAATTGCAGCAACAGCCGTGCGGTAGCGAATTTTCAACTAATTCAAACCCCTCTTTCACACCGTTCCCGTGGACCGATTCATCTGGATCACGAACTCGTCCGAGATATTCACGCTATTGATTTTTAGACCAAATTTGGTTGCCCTAAGTAAAAAATTGCGACCGTGATCGTGCTAACAAGCGAGGGGCCATATATATAGCAAATCGAACCGACCTCGGATTCGTGTTCTAGGGGTTCTGAAACGTGAAAAAAAAGTATCACAACCCATATGTGCGACCATCAGGGCGAGACCAATAGTGCATTTTTTGAATGAAATGCACTAAAAAGAACATTTATCTTCCAATTTCGAGTTTATCTTTACCAGAAAGTAGCAGAATGACTCCGAAAGCTATATTTTAGGACAGAAAACAACAAATTGAACCAAAAATCGTATTTCCGGCTCAAATAGGGAACTCTTTGGCCCCATTTAACAATTTATTGCTTCTTAACCAGCCGCTGATCCGAGGAGTGGGAAGGGCTACAGTGGTTGAGGTCCACCTTTGAGTCGATAAAAGAACAAATCACAAAAAAATATTTGCAAACTCGCAATTTCGTTGTTAATTAATTAGCTCCGAAACTTGCGAGTTTAGCGATATTTAGCTTCGAATGATGTAATTTTGCGGCTATTCATCAAGCTCTGAGGGCTCTACGCTAGCCTGCCGCAACGAAAATAAGATCCTGAAACTTGTAATTTCGCGGAAATTAAGACTAAATACTTGATATTTTGCTAGAATTATGATCCGAAGTTGCGACGCCGCGGCCATTCAGCCAGGAAACTGCCGATTTCGTGGGTATTAATCGTCAGGCTTTGGGACCAGCTACACTGGGTTCCACCGCCGCAAAATAGACCCTAAAACTTCCCGTTAAGCTTACATTAAGACTCCAAACGTAAAATTCGCTGAAATTAAGACCTATAAAACTGTCAATTTTGGGGATATTCATCCAGGAAACTTGTAATTTTGTTCAAATTAGGACCCGAACTTGCGAACTCATATTCAGCTCAGAATGTTGCAATGGCGAGGGTTCTCTTCAGAGGCTATTAATACGGCCGCAGTCTGGCCCGGCTAGCCCAGGGTCCAGGGCCGGATCCTGCTTTCTGCCGCCCTGGGGCTAAATTAATTCGGCTACCCCTCCCCATCCTCTAAGACTTGTGGAGCCAAGCAAGTAATGAGATAATAGATTCTACGAGCATTAGAAGGAAACTATATGCATTTCTTCAGCCAGGTAGAAAAACGACCTCGACTGTTGACGGAAACCTCAGAATGATGAAATATTTGAACCTGGGCTAGTATATCTTTTGGCCTGGGTTTGAATCCCGCTCGCACTGGCATCCCAAGGTCCCGTGGCGAGGGCAGACTCGCCTGATGGGTCTCCGAAAAGCTTAAATATGGAAAAATGTGGATTTTTACGTCTCACTATTCTCATAGATGTAGATTTGGTACCAGGTTGGACAGTTGGACGCGAAATTCGAAGTCTTGGCCTTTATTTTCAGGAATTTACAAGTGTCTGAACTATATTTTATACGTGAAATAGCACTTTTCTGGGCCTTTCCTTTAGAAGGCGTGGATCATAGTGAAGCCAGCCATGAATGATTATAGGCCTGACGAATATCCGTGTATAACTGGTAAAGCTAAATATCTGTAAGTGGGCAAGTTTGGGTCCAAAATTGAGCGAAATTACAAGTTTCCTGACTGAATATTCGGGAAATTGCAAGATTCAGGCCTTTGCTTACGTGAAATTGCAATTTTCTGACTTTTATGTTCGCGAAATTTGAGTTTCGGGTCCGCATAGTATTCGCGAAATTGCTTGTTTACTTGGAACAAGCGAAAAGTACGCACTATTTGGCGTCTCCTGGAGGAAATTTCGCGGCTAAAACAGAGAAAATGCACGGGTTCCCAGTTTTTTTTTTTAGGTCCATAGGCGGCTAAAATTGAGAAAGCGCACTAATGTGATGTCCTCAGGGCAAGTAAGCGGCGGTTTGGAAAGTGCTTATATTCGTGACCAACATGGAGAAAAAGCACTTATTTGAAGTGTCTCGATGCATCTTCCAGACCAAAATTGAGAATAACGTTAATTCACTGCTGGAATTGGGAAAAATCTCGGATTCATTGACAGAAGTGAGAAAAAACGCAAAATCACGTCTAAAATTAAGAAACATACTTGTTTAATTCACGGTAAAACGCGTCACTTCACAGCTAAAATTGAGAAAACGCGCTAATATCGTGGATAAAGTGAAGAAAAAGCAGAAATTCGCGTAGTTATAATCAGGGGCCTTATTCTCTAACGAGATTGAAACATTGCTTTGGTGGAAACATTAAAATCTCATTCATGAAATTAAGAAAACTGAACGGAAACATATGATTTTTGAAAAAAGCAATGTTGAAAAAAGTTAGTGAATAAGGCTCCAGGAAACAAGCTAATTCACGTCTACAATGGTGAAAGGGCTAAATTCACAGTTAAAATTGTGGAAAATCGCTCATTAACTGCTGAAATGGAGAAAAATCGCTCGTTCACCGATAAAATGAATTTTTCACTTTCATGACTGAAAGTGAGAAAAATTGCTAATCCACGGCTAAATTGATAATGGAAAAGCGCTTATTTGCGGATAAAATTCAAAACCAGCGTTAATATTCTATGCGAAAATTTGTTAAAAACTCTCATTGACGGCTCAAACCTATAAAATCGCTATAATTCGCGGCTAAAATAAAGAAACATGGCTAATTATGGGTTATAGTTAAGTAAAATAAGTAATAAAAAGGTGGGTCAGGTTGCAATAATTATATGGTAGATGATTTTTTGGTTTCAAGTTGTCTGGGGTGGTATAGGTATGACGTGTACTCCTCAGCTAAAAACGCTCCGATGAGGGGGGTCGTTGTGGCAATAGCCTATCGAGGCCCATGTGCGCAGTTATTTTCTCTGAGCAAGTTTAAGGGCAAGTCTACGTCTGAAATTAAGAAGCCACGCTCATTTTTCGCTGTTCTGCGGGCTATTACTCGGCTAAACTTTTTGAAAAACTCTAATACATTCCCGGATGAAATTGAGAAAAAGCGCTCATTCGTGGCTAAAATTGAAAAAATGCGTCAATTAGTGGTTTCTGATTATAGTTCCTGGCAAAAATTGAGAAAAAAACGGTGCTGTGAAGTTCCGGCAAATCCGCGACTAAAGTTGAGAAAAGCGCTAATTCACATTTAAAAGTAGGAAACATCGCTCATTCGCGGCAAAAATTGAGAAAAAGCGTCTACTGTCTACTATCCACTAAAATTGAAATAAAAACACGCTAAAGCACTGCTAAAATTAGGAAAAAGCTCTAGTTTGCTGCAAAAATTCAGAAAAATTGGTCATTAAGCTATCATGGAAACAGCCATATTGGGGTTGAAAGCGCTACAGGCATAAAATTGTTTTTGGAAGCGCCAAATTGGTCCTTAAAAAGTGCCAAACCACGAATTTTTTTTGTAGGAAGGACCAAGCTGTCCTTGAATTCGGCAATTTAAGCAAACAAAGAATGCTAAGGGGCCTCGTAGAGATTTCCGCGCAGGGCCCCGATAGCCACTGATCCTGCTATTGTATACCTAAAATCACCTCGTAGGCTGCGGCGGCTTTCGTGTGATCGTTCCTGGAGGTGAGTGAAGAAGCCCTCTTAGTACAGGCACGAAGTATGAAATGAGGCGGAAAAAAAGAGAGAGAAAGAACAAATATTTATTTTCTTTCTCTTTTCATCTCTTCTGGTTCAATATTTGTCTTATTCCCTTTCCTCGCCTAAAATATTTCTAATATTTTGCCGCCCCTCGAAATTTTCCGCCCAGGGCTACAGCCCTGGTAGTCCCCCCCCCCCAAGACCTGGCCCTGGGTCTGACACACTTCCGGTATGGTGGAAGCACTCCTGAAGCCGTTTCTCTAACAAACAAATTGCGGTTGTGCGAGGGGGACTTAACTTTTGTATCCACCTTTTTGACGGGTAATTAGCCTTCTAGGGTTAAAAGCCTGGATTTCTGGAAACCGTGCCATGGCCGAAAAAAATAGGATTTTGCGGCGGTGAAATGGCTGTGTCTGTGTATGATCCAGCCAAATAAGTATAGTTTCAAGTGACATGGCTTTGTCTACAGAGGCTCTCATTTTCAACCTTGCATGAAACACACATGGATCATGTACTGCCAATCTACGCTTACAAAATCCAGATATTTTGGGTTTAAAACTGGTATGTTTGTCGCAAAAAGCTGTCTATTTTGTGCTCGAAGTCTGAAAAATCAGACAATTTAGCACGAAATTTTCGTTTTTGGTTGTTTGGTCTTCCAAAACACAATGCTAAGGCCAATACACATCACTTCAAAAGCCTGGGTGGTTCTGATAATATAATAGGCTTCAAAATGAACTCAAAAAATAACTTTTTCATTCCCGGCTTTCCCAAACTCAAACTGTCAGTCTCATTTGAATCGGCTAACCTTAACTATAAGACTATAACCTCAACGCGGTCGAACAGGTGATCTTAGCCTTATCTCCTGCCCTCTTTTTTGTATTTTTCCACCGGCTAGTACGAGCGTAAGCTTTACAGTTCACGTCATTTGATTGTTTTTCTTGTAAATCACGAACCTTGTCAATCTCTAAAAATGTCTTCGTCTCTTGGAGACTTAAAAATCGGCTTCATCGGTGCCGGAAATATGGCTCAAGCCATCGGTTTTCAGTTCATCAAGTCGGGTAAAGTCGTCATGTTACGATTTACTTTGTTTTAAATTGACGTTCTTCCGTTTTTCAAAGGGGAAATTAAAGCCGAAAACATCATCGTGTCGGCCCCGTCGAATAGGTTTGAAAGTATTTGGAAAGAAAAAGGCGTGGTCTTCACCAACAATAACAGTAAGTTTGTTCACCGGTTGTGCTCTCGAATGTGTACGCTCAATTAGTGTATCACGTTTCCAGGCGATGTGTACGATTGTAATGTGGTGTTTATTGCTGTAAAACCTCAATTCCTCAATTCTGTTCTTCCGTTCCTGCCATGGGGTGGCGACAAGCTGTACATTTCATTGGCGGTTGGAGTTACCATCGCAGACTTGATACATGTAAGAACTTTTGATATTTTGGTGTCGGCGTGCCTTTTCTGGACCAAATGAATTAGTCTTGAAAATTGTCAGGTTTAGAGCCGAGTCTCTCGTTTCTCCGGCTGGGGAAGGGCATTTTTTGGTGGGTTTCATTTTCTTATTTTTCTGGAGGTGAAGGTGACCAGCCATTGTCTTGGTGGGTCCTGGCCTTTTCTACTGCGCGCCCATGCATTTTCCCTGTACTTTAAGCTGAAAGCTCGCCTTAAATTACACTGTGCACTCTGGATCAAACTGACGGTGTGAACTGATGTGAAGGCATGTTCAGTGGCGCTATGGGCTATGGCGGGGTCTCATAAGCAGCGTCCGGCTCCAGAATCTCCATCGACTGCTGAATTTGTCGAAAACGCGTTTATACGTATAGGTTTCTCGACTCGGCAAATCTGAATATCGAAACGGATTTTCTTTCAGACGAGGCTTTGAAGGGGTTCTCACTTTGTATCCGCCCTTTATGATCGCTGAAGCAGCTGTGGGCACGGTGCAGTGGCCAAACCATCGACTGTCATGAAATCCAAAGAATAAATCCGGAAGCTCCAGGTCGGGGACCTTGGTGGGCCACTTTGGAGTCTCACGTGAAACACGCATTTTTAGGCACTTCAAAGGGGTGCTGGTGGCCTCTGTCGCGTTTCGAGCTGGAAACCTCGAATTTGCGATTTCGCAATTTGACAATCGAATGATCACTGATGTTGATTGGAATGATGAATTTTCCTCAATTTTGGCCACGAAATCGTCCTATCAGAAAGTGCCAAGACTAGAAACGGTGAATTGACGTTTTCTCAATTCTAGCAGCGAAATAGCTCTTTTTATCAATTATAGAGCCGCGAATTAGCGCCTCCTCTCAATTTTAGCCGCTAATTAGCGATTTTTTTCTCACTTTTAGCAATGAATTAGTGCATTTTCATTATTTCAGCCACGGAGTTGCGTTCAGAAACCACGAATTGGCGATCGCTTGATTTTAGCCTCAATTTTAGTCATAAGTGGCTTGATCTCAATTACTGCCGGGAATTAGCGCCTTTTTTGTCAATCTTAGGAATTTGGATAGTGCTATATCCTAATTTTTGCGACGAAGTAGCCGCCAGAAATTGCGAATTGTCTTGTTCTGAATCTTAGCTGCGAATGTGCGCTTTTATTCCCTATTTTACCCGTAAATTAACGCTTTATTTCAATTTAGCAGTGAATTAGCTTTTTTTTTTTCGTCTACCCATAAATTAGTGCTGTTTCTCAATTTTAGCCACGGACATACGCCAATTACAGCACATTAGCGTTAAAAAAAAAGTTTTAGCTTTAAAAAGGGTCTCTATAAACACCAATCAGATAATGTTTTTGCTGATGTGACCTCGGTTCCAACGGGGGCCATGGTCCCTGTGGATCCGCGGCAATGTACCGCGCAAATATTTGCTAAACTTAATTAAAGGACCAGTAATAAGGGGCGGAGTTTGAGGTTTCGATGGGAACTGTCGCCTATACCCCCCCCCCCCACTAGATCAGCCACCGCCTTGCAGTGATTGACGATTTTTCTTAATTTAACCGCGAATTTGCACTGTTACTCAATTTTATTTGCGAGCGAGCGTTTTTCAAAATTGCATCCTTACATTAATGCCTCCTCTCAATTTTTGCCGTGAATTGACGCTTATTTACAATTTTATCCTCAAATCAACTTCTTTTTTAAAGTTTTATTCGCGAATTAGCACTCTTCTCAATCATATGTAGACGTGAATCACGTTCCAACAACCTGCAAATTCTCAAAACATCTATAATAACTTCCGAAGGCCCCTGCTCACTTGGAGCCCCCACTCACCAATTCACCAATGGTTTTTGGAGGTTAAATTGTCCAGTTCCATAGTCTTGTAGGTGTTGCCAGTTTGAGGGGCTAAATTGATGGTCTCTACGGTCGCTGAGTTTGAATGACAGTTTTTTCTCAATTTTAGTTGCGAAAGAGCGCCTTTTTCTCAATTTTAGCGAAGTATTAGCAATTTTTCTCCCGCGTATCAGCGTTTTTCTCAATTTTAGCCGTGAATTAGAGCTGTTTCTCAATTTCAGCTGCGAATAGGTAAGCATTTTTAAATCAATTTTAGCCGCAAATGAGCGTTTTTTCTCGTATACAGGGTGTTCATAAATTACCTCGACAGAGAGAGTATGGTGGTAGTACACCTCATTTGTGATCGAAATTACTATTTGAGGTTTTTTGGAATTCCTCTTGGTTTTCGAGACATCGTCAATTTCGTGTTTTTTTGGTGACCCTCTGTTTTTTTTTTCGGCAAGTGACTAGTACGGCATCATCAACAGGTGCTAGACTAAAAGTAAATAACTCATTGAAAAGAGCACAAAATTTCCTTCATTATTGGTCCTCAACTCATTAAAATTACACCAAGGCCCTAGCCGCTAGGGCATTATATATCCGAAACAAACTCGTTATTCGCATTTTTGCCCCTGTGCTCTTTTCAATGAGCTATTTACTTTTAGTTTAGCACCTGTTGATGATGTCGTAATAGTCACTTGCCGAAAAAAAAAACAAAAAAACAGAGGGTCACCAAAAAAACATGAAATTGACGATGTCTCAAAAACCAAGAGGAATTCCAAAAAACCTCAAATAGTAATTTCGATCACAAATGAGGTGTACTATCACCATACTTTCTCTGTCGAGGTAATTTATGAACATTCTGAATATGACCGTGAATTAAGGCTTTTTCTCTATTTTTGAAGTGAATTAGTGGAATTTGTCCAGTTCCATATTCTTGTAGATAGTTTGAGTGGCCAAAGTGCCGTTCTCTAGGTCGCTGGTTGCGATTGATATTTTTTTTCTCTATTGTATTTGTGATTAAGCGCATTTCCTCAGTTTTAGCAGTGCGTTAGCGTTTATTCCACTGCGTGTCATGGTTTTTTCCTTCAATTTTAGCCGTGCATTACAGCTTTCCCTCAATTTTAGCCGCCAAGTTCCCCTTAGAATCCACGGATTAGCGCTCTTTATCAATTTTAACAGCGAATTAGCTTTGTTTCTCAATTTCAACTGCGAATAAACTTTTTTTTTTCAATTTTAGCCGTGAATTAGCGATTTTTTTAAATAAATCAATCAATTAATTAATCAATTACCTAGATTTTTTAAATTTTTGGCCGTGAATTAAATGTCTTTGTCTCCATATTAGATGCGAATTCGGCGAACTGATTCGGTCCGCCCTTTCACCCTTGCCACGGTACACCACTGATGGAGGAGGGGGGCAATTTGTCCAGCTCTATAGCTCATTTGAGGGACTAAATTGACGGTTCCTACGGTCGCTGACCGTATGAATCGCTTTTTCTTAATTATAGCCGTGAATTAAGACTTTTCCTCTCATGAGTTAAGGAGGGTTTTCCCCTTAATTTTAGCCGCGAAAGGACCTGCGGAAACTGGCGTTTCTGGCTGGGACCGGGGAACCGCCCTCATAAGCTCTCGGGAGTTTGGGCAAAAATGGTCGCATATCTCAGGGGTTTCTAGACACGCAGATTCCGACAAGCTAAACGAAATTCTCGACCAGACGAGCTCTGAAAGCGATGCCGCCGTTCTTGGCCAGGGCTCCTCCCTGTCACAATGGCTTCTGGTGACGCCCTTGACACACTGTACACATATTGATCCCATAGTTGCACCTGGGATGTACCCGGGGATATAACCACAAACCCTCCTCAACCCTGGCTACGCCCTGGCCTGGCAGCCCTGGCAACTTTAACGTTTCAAGTACCGATATACTCATGCTTTGCTCTTTGGTAGTAATTTTCGCACTACTGGGGGATAATTGACAGCCTTGGGGGTCCCCGCGACTCACGCTTATACCCAAATAGCGTAAATCTAGAGGCCGTGAAGATCATCACCTCCTCTTCCACTGATCACTGAATTAAAAAACTTGCGACTTTTCCTGCGATTTGTTCCAGATACTTGGAAAGGGCAGCGTATACCAAATTGGACTTCCACGACCTCAGCTTGTTCGGGTCATGCCAAATACGCCTTGCATGGTCGGTGTTGGTTGCTCAGGTAAACAATAAAACGCTATTTGATTTTTTGGTGTTCTATTCTTTTGAATACTAGTAGAGAGAGTTATTAAAACTCAGTGTATTTTGTTAAAATGTCGCAGTTATGTGCAAGACGGACATGACTTCCGAAAAAACTGTTGATTTAGTGCTTCGCCTGATGCGTTTGACTGGTACTTGCGTCATGGTGGAGGAGAAATTGTTTAATGCTCTTTCAGCCCTTGGAGGCTCCGGCCCGGCTTACGTAAGTCAATCTCAATACCTTCTATACCCACCTATTATGCATATTACAATTGACTATCTCCCTCCTCCTCCCCTTTCCATCATTACTATCTCCCGTCCCCACATGCTTCCGCGGTTCTGCCCCGCATAACGCAGATGTACATGATAATTGAAGCCATGTCCGACGGCGCCGTCAAGCTTGGAGTTCCAAGGGCGACGGCGACTCAAATCGCCGCTCAAATGATGAAAGGCGCCGCTGAAATGGTTTTGACAACGGGCAAACACCCGGGTCAGTTAAAGGATGAAGTCTGTTCGCCCGGTGGCACGACGATTTGCGCCGTTCATGAACTCGAAAAAGCCGGTGTTCGGTGAGAATTCGAGATTTTTTTTTTTAGTTCATTTTAAAAATATTTTGTCAAACAGGGCCGCTTTCATGAACGCCTTAGAAGCTGCCGTGACAAGAACAGAGGAAATAGCCAAAAATACCGGGAAGACCTCGTAGACAACACATTCCACGTTTCGCTCTCTCTTTAGTCAAAATGCCCACTTGTTCGAATCTAAGGGCAACATCGGTAAAAATAAATTTATTTATACTTCAATATCTTTCGAACCGTCTCTCGTTATAAAACGTCATAATCCTTGTCCTTTAAAACTCGTTTTAATTAGGAAACGATCAAGAAATTGTAAAGAAAAAAGTCGAAGTTTTGGAGTGATCCCCTCCCTTCCATTTTAAATAAAACGACGTCGAATCACAAAATCCGAAACCGAAAAAAGAAGAAGAAGAGGAAGAAAGAAAGAAGTAGAAGGGCTCGCCCGTGACACAGATCCCAATCGCTTTGGAGAAGGATCCTGTGGAGTAGAAACCACTGCAACCGCCAGTGTGCTTCGTGCCGCCAAACGAGTGAGTCGATGTTTACGTAGAAAAATATTGTCGGTCGCTTTTCCAACGTATTTCGTATTTCGTGATCGCCATCTCAGGATTTTTGAGCGTCTTCATTTGGGGTGAGTTTTATTTATTTATTTTATTAGTTGCGGCGAGTAGCGTTAAAAGATCACCTCTATAAAGTGACAAACAAACGGTGTAACTAAAAATATCGGCTTACAATGAATTTTTTATGACATTCCCGACCATAATTTTTGCTACCATTTTTTGTCACCCCCTCCGCATGTTTTATGGCGTTTCTCTTCCAACGGGCCTATAGGAAGGTTGTGCTTGAACGATGAGGAGGGAGATTATATCGCTGTGCGATGCAAGCCTGCAGGCGTCTTCTTTCAGAAAGAATATCTAAACGATTATCGTGCATTTTCCACCCGGTGCATCTACATCGTAAACGTTCTTTCAACGTTGCAACCCCACCCCTCTTCCACCATAAACCAGAGCCTTCTTATATGGTATGGAATAGCTTTTTGACGCCGGTCATTCCGCGGGAAAAAATATTCTCCCCCTCACCCCCGACCCGTACGACGCTATTTCAAGGAATTTGGAAGAACAAAACATCCCTCCTCACCCTCTAAAGATATTATAATTTTCTCGAAAAATCTCTCAAATCGTAATTACGGTAAAACGAAGCGTCAATGACCATGCAAAATAGTGTAAATTTACCAAGCACTTAAGGATTCTCCGCTTAAGGGAACGTGACGTTTTAGTTTTTATTAAAAGCGCATCAATTTTTTCGTTATCAATTTTGTCCCCGGGAAAGGTTGCTTTTCATGTTCGTCATTGAATTTTTATTTTGAACTTGAAGGGCGAAATACAATCCCCCCTCCCATGGACACTTTGTTAACAAACCAGAACTATTCAACACTCATAAACGGTGTCGTAGGCGAACATTTATTGGAATTTATCGTAGTCCGAACCACTCGGGATAGGTAATTGAGTGTCTTATTTGTTGTTGCTGTTGAATTTATTCACCTCCCTTCAGTGCTATAAAGTGGTTAGCAGTGAGGGGAGGGGTGAGGGTTAAAATCATTGCGCGCACCTGGCCAGTACACCGCGGTTTTCTTACTGAATTATTGTTTTTTTTTTTTTGTTTTTTTTTTGCCATTTTTAAGAGTTTCCGCGTAGTTACTTTATTCGTCCCCATGCCAGTTTACAATCTGTTCCTTCACGGTAGGTTGCTTGTCAGCGTCACTCGCTTTTATTATTTTTTTAAACAGAGAAAAAAACAGCAACATAATACCGTATGCCGCTACTACAAAAGTCATGACGAATAAATTGCGGTCTTGAGGACTTGAATTGTTGTTTTTTTTTTTGTTGTTTAAAGTAAAACATTAATTGAGCGAGTCGATCGCAATGCCCCTGCCCCCCACAAGGAGGACATTTTTAAAAAATCTCGGGGATACTTTGCATTCATAATTACTGTTAGCCGCCCGTCAGGGGACGACAACCCCAACATCTCCCCCCCCCCCGTACATACCCCATCGATTACAATTATCTTTGTGCGTCCGGTTACAAAATAATAATAATGAAAGAAACGCTCGTGTGAAAAAATTGGCTTAAACGCTACACACTGGGCTACTTTACTAATTTCATGCATACAACCTTTACATTCTTGTTTGCTTTCCTAGGGAAATTGTTGTGTGAAGAGGGGGGGGGGAGGGTAGCACGGAAAAAGTAAATCATCCTCCGGCTTTTTACAATGAAAAAAAACAAAAAAAAACGCCGTCAATCTTAAATGGTCCTTGTGAATTTCGAGATAATTCGTTCTTTAATTTTTTGGGCGGATGAATAGGGTGATGATAGTTTAAAAAAACGGTAATTATTACGCGTTACGTGGGAAAATTGGACGGAGATAGAGTGATGAAAGCCATCTCCTTCAAGAACGAAATTATAAAATTTCCTTGGGACGCCATCTTTGGTATTTTTAAACGATTCGATTAAGATGAAAAAGTGGCGGAACATCGTGTTTTATGAGCTCAAATGTCATTGTACGGATGAAGGGGGGGAGGTCACTTCCTTTCGGCTGCTAAGAGAGGGGGAGGAGCACGTGTGAATGAAGGTTGAAGACCCTCGGAGGAACTGTTAAGGATCAAGCATGTGGAGACAGTTGTTATACAGTAGGGGTGTAGCCGTCCCTGTGTCTTGGGCATACCGGTTTCGGCCGTTCGTTATCTTCAGAGTCACTAATATTGTTCGACTGACAGGTCTGTAAAGACCTCGCCTCATAGGGGCAAGACTGACCACGGCTATACGCACTCAAGGGACCCTTACCTGGGGGGTTGTCAGAGTCTTGACTTTCAGTCGTGGACACAAACTTGGAAAACAAGGGAACATGACCAAAACAGATGGCAAATTATTTTTTTTTATCAGGAAATCCAAAAAAATGGAATAAAACACATCCTCCCAGATCACCTTTTAGAGATTAGAGATGTCCACCAAGCTGGCCCTTCCTTGCCCTTGTCTTGGAAGAGCAAGTCCTATGACCCGAAATGCTCTTTTACCCCTTCAAACCAAAATTTATCGGGTTTGGCCCATTAAAAAAAAACAATTTCGCTGGTTCAGCTTTCAAAATCAAAATTTTGCTGATTTGGATCTCATAAAACTCAATTTCGCAAATTTGTCGAAAATTTCAGATTAGGCCTACCACAGTATTCTTTTTGCGGGTTCGACCATTCAAAATCTGATTTCGCTGGTTCTCCAAAACCGGTTCTCGCGGTGTTCAGTCGGTTGAAGACGCAATTTTGCTTATTCCAAAATCCAATTTCGTGGGGCATTGTCGTTGACAAACGAACCAAAAAACCGAACGAACCGAAAAAAAAAAAATACACAATTCCGTGTCTTGCTATTTAAAAAGTCAATTTTTTGGGTGTTTGAGCCATCATTGAATTATATGGTGTCTCTAACTTCATGAAATCAATTCCGTGGGCCAGCCTTTTTAGCAAATCAAACTCCACCAATTATAGTTTCTTTGAAAACTAAATTTCGTGACTTTGGCTCGTCAGAAATCCAATTTTTAACGGGTTTGGCTCTTTCAGAAAGTCAATTCTGAGGGTTGGCGCAAATTTTGTGGGTTCGTCGACTCTCCAAAAATCCAATTTTATCTGTTTTGTTTCTTCGATGTACCACTTTATTTTTGGTTTCAGAACTTTCTAAACGTACATTTCTGGAGTCTAGCCAGGTTATAGGGCCGTCAATTCATGTTCGGTGGCTGAATATGTAAATTGTCAAACTATGTGTTCGGAATCATCAGTTTTGGGGTTAAAAGTTCGTATTTTGAGGTCAAATCGTCTGTTGAATGAATACATAAATAGTCGGTTTTTGGGGGTATTGTTAGTTGCTGAGCGTTTATATTGCGGAAAAAGCTTGTTCAGTATAAACATACGTACGAAAAACAAGTATCCTTGAACTAAGTCTTGAAACTGTTTGACACTACAAGAAGCCACGAAAACCGGCAGGAGTGTATTAGAAAGTTAAAACCCGTGCCAGAATGATACTCTCCCCGAGGCACTGAAACGATACAAAGCAATAACATCGTCGTGCCTCATAATGGCTCCAATTCACCAGAAAATCTAGGAATTCGTCCCCAGAATCCAGAGCTTTCGACTGAAAAACTAGACGTTTTGGCGCGAAATCTGATCAAAAACCGATCATGCGCGTTTGGCTCTTTCAAAAATCAAAGATCGCCATTTAGGCTAATTTGGGTCCCAATGTCGCTTTAAACCCAAATGCGGTGGATTCGGCTCGTTCGAGTCCAAAGTTTAGCTATTTTTGTTCTTTCTAAAACAAAATTTCGTTGGTTTGACTCTCTCAAACCCTAATTTCGTGGTCATGCACTCCTCTAAAACCAAATTTCATTGATTAGATCCTTCAAAACCCCAATTTCGGGGTTTTGCGCTCTAGGCAAAACCAAGTTGTGTGGCTTCAGTCCTTGCTATCATTTTAGTTAGTTAAAAAAAAAAAAAACTAGTTTGGCTTGTTTTAACCCCATTTCGGATCTTTCCAAACGAAATTTCAAGGATTTTTACTGTCTCATAGCTTGATTTGGCGTATTTTCACCCTTTCATTTTTGAAAGTTCTTGGTTTTACAAGTTTCTTTGCTTTTGTTCTTTGTTAAATCAGTTCCGCTGGATTTGTTTGAAAAACTAATTTTGCTCTTTCAAATACCAAATTCACGGATTTGGCTGTTCTTAAGCCAAATTACGTCATTCTGGTTTTTACAATTGCCCTGTTTTGTGGATTTCCGCTATTTTAAAACCTACTTTCACGGACCCAAAGCGATCGTCTAAGCACTCCTGCGCGCGTATTTCGCGATGGGGACGGTTCGCCACCGGCCCAGTAATCGGCGTGCTCCGCACCCAAAAGATTGAGAGCCCAAGATTGAGAGCGGCAGTTAAAGCTGGCTCAGTTTTCACACCTCGGAATCGAACCAAGCGTAAATCTGCATGGGTAGATAAGCTCATCAAGAAGAATCTTCAGGACGAGCTATCTACATACGACTACATGAAGAGGGTTTGCGGGAAATTTGCCGGGATTTATGAGAACCACGATAACTGAAATGACTAAATTTATGACTACCTACCTAATTTGTGACGATTTTTTATGACGAAATCATACATTAAGATTTTTATGACATTTTTAATAACATAATACACGCTTTAATAAGTATAGTAAGATTTGTAGTACCTACCTAACTCTCAGGTGATTGAATGATCCTTGGGGGGGGCTTCGGCCATGCTAACGTTTGAAGGACGGGGGGCTTGTGATGAATCAGATTTCCGGGCGGGCGATTCTACGGGGGGCTCCGGCCGACTTTTTTTACCCCTGGGTGGCTTGGGCCGGACCCCTCCCTGCGTTTGGTCCCGAACAACACTTTCCTTCTACCTACTACCTACCGGTTCGACCGTAATGAACTGACTACAATGGTGTGAGTTCAGTGCTCCCCCTCCCATCACTTCACCTATAGAAAACTTTATCATTTAAAACGAATCTATCTTTTGGCCATTTCATTTAACAGGTATATCCGTCTCGGTAATATTAAGTGAACTGGCGACAGTTGCCCCCGACAGGGCCCCTCCTATAGATTCAGATAGACTGGCCCCAACGGTTAATTCTTTCAATTTAGGGACAACCTACTTAATTGCACAGTTTCCAATTACTCGGACCTAATGTAAAAGTGGGCTAATCATTTTGGTTTGCACCATTACATACGACTAATCCATTTGCAATTTGTTCATTTCATAACAATTTGATCCTCATTGCCCTATAACGTCAATTTGCCGAGAAACTTTCAAACGCCAAATTGAAAAAACAAAAATATTTTATGGCGTTCCTCAAGGAACAGCGTCTGGTCTTGTGTGTTGAGGGATTCTTTCAGCACCGGTACTAAATCCCGAATGATTCAGACGCTGTAGAACTAATTAGGTGACGTAAATTATTTCTATTAAAAGGGAGAACACAATAACGTTATTAAAAAGATGATTGGGTACAATTATGGATGTAACGTTTAACGAGCGTCCCATGGATACCCCCTCCTCCCTACCACGGCAGCATCATTTTTCAAGAGTCTGTATAAGGCTATTTTTTTATTATAAAAGGTTTGATTTACAGTACCATAAATAAAGTGAATCACGAGATCCTGGTGAAATAATAAACAGCGCGCTGTTAATCACTTGAAACTTGGGTAGACGCGGAATGTCAATGCCCCCACCCCCTCACCATCGATTGTCTTCTTTTATAAAGGATGACATTTTATCCGGTAAATTGCACTCGACGCGCGCCGTCTTTCTTTTGATTCGCGCACGAAGTTTCACTCTAAGTGGTTGTGGGCTTGGAAATAAAAAAAATAATAATTTCCCCTTATTGAACGAGCAACTGATTTTCTATGAAAAAACTGATTCCCCAACTTTCTAACGCCCGTGAGGTCCTTATTTTTGTATTTCTCGAAGTTAAATTTACCTTCCTAGATGTGTCTTACGAAATTTCTTGAAACGCTCGTGTTGAAAAATAGTAACAAAAGTGTAAGGCGCTATGTATTAAAAACGTGTTGAACGGTTGTTTCTCTCTCAACCGCAGCATTTAATCCGCGTCGAATCAAAGTCCTTGATTCGTGATTGCCTTCAACTGAAAAAGATCTAGATTTATACGTGTTTGTTGTTACCGGGCGAACTGTCCATCTATTCTCATTGCACGCACTCAGACAAATAACATTGAGAAAGAAGTATTCGTCTCTTATCGTCTTTTAAACGAATAAAAATTGCCTGTCTCCCCATTCGAATTCATTTTTATTTATCCCTCAGCGGGGGTGGAAAATGTTATCAGAGGGAGGGGAGGTATATAGTCGGTTTCAATTGTTCTGGCGAATGGGTTTATGTAAGAGAGAACGATTTAGTGTGATGTTGTTTTAACTGTACGCTTAATTTACTGACAGCTCACACAGATTGGTGTCGGTCGTAATTTAATTTTGAAAGACGCGGAGGCTGAGCGCTCCTCAAATAGCTCAAGTATAAAAACAAAACGTGTAATTTGCAACGCGGTGTCCGAGTGACCCTCTGGTTAATCTGGACCGTGGTAGTAGTGATCATGGTGTGGGAGGGGGAGGGGGAATTGTACAAATTACTACTCCTAGCACTCTTCGAACTCTACAGACCCCCCCACCCCCCATTTTTACTTCTTCTGACTTCTTAAATCTCGGGCATATGGGTTCAGAATACGATGACGGTGCAATTTCGTGAAAAAAAACAACATGTTTCCTTTCCCCAGGGAACATGATTGTAGAAAGACAAGAAATTAGCGATTTTTCTAATTTTCAACCAGGGAACTTCCAATTTCGCGGATATTTAGCTCCAAACATGCTCCAATTTTTGTCCATTTGTCAGTATTCGGGCCCTGTCATACCCAGCTAATCCGCAGGCCCCACGGTCATTCAAAAGAGGACCCGAAACTTGCAATATTTCACAAACAAAGGTGCGAAACTAGCGATTTCGTGAATGTTTGGACCCAAAATTTTAAAATTCAAGTTTTTGGTTTCTAAATTTACTGGTTTCTGCTTGAATCGTCAGTCCTAGAGTGGGGGAGAAGCCGAAATTGTCAGTTTCTTGGCAAAAATTGGCATTATACATCTCCACGAAAATAGCATTTTAGACGAAATTTCAAGGTTTTGTTGTTTTTTCAGAGCAAAATGTTCCGTTTTAATGCTAATTAGCCGGTTTGAGGAGGTAAATTGATGGTTTTCTTGTAGCTTTCGGTTTCGAGGACTGAAACTTGCCATTTCGCAAATTGCTGTGCTGCAAAAGTGTTGGACCAGAAACATCAAATTTTGCGTATATATGTCTACGAATGATGCAATTTCAAGGCTATTGCGTAAATCTACAACCTAAAACGTGATATTTTGGCTCCGAGGCTTCCAATTTCGCGGATATTGAGCTAGGAAACTTCCATTTTCGCAGAAATAAAAATACAAAACTTTCAATTTTGCAGATATTAAGCAATAAAACTTTCAAATATCGTGGAAATTCAGCCAGAAAGCTTCCCAATTTTGCGGACGTTAAGCTAGGAAACTTTCTTTTTCTCGGAAATTCCGCTTCATATGCTGCGAAGTCGTCGCTATTCGTCAGGCTTTAGGCACTGTCGGTGCGATTGGCTAGTCCAGGGTTTTGCGGCTAATAGAAGTAAAAGGTACAGAAATAGCTATTTCGCGAATCAAATATAGATCAGAAATTTGCAATTTTGCGTATTTTTAGGTCCGGAAGATGTAATTACGCAACTATTTATCAACATAATAATTGTGCTGGCTGGACACCCTTCCACGCCCTCTCCCACAAAAGGGTGTCTTGCTCACTATAAAAAAACCTGAAACTTGCATTTCTGTGGAAATTAAAAACCGAAACTTTCAATTCCAGATGTTTATCCCCACAAAGAAACATTTTCGTCCCAAACTTGCACTTCACTGGCCATCTAGGCTTCAAATATCGACTCTTTAGCCACCACTTGCAATTTTGGCTGCTATTTAGCACCGAACCCGCCATTAACGGAAATTGAGGATCCAAAACTTGCAATTTCGCTGATATCTCCGAAATCAGCGGCTGTTTGGCCTTGAAATTTTCTTATTGACAGACAACTCTGCTTAGTCATTTTTTTGATGCCCCGTATAATCACGTTCAAAAATTGAAATTATTGTCTCGCAATTTCGCAGTTTTCCCCTTGAAATGCTGTTTACCCCCGCAATCAAGCAGCATAATTTCAGCTCTTTGTTCACCCTTTCCAATTTTGCAGCTATATAGGTCGAAAACTGGCAATTTTCACAGCTATTTAGCTCTGGATCTTTCCGTTTTGTGCCTATTTGTCTTCCTGAAAGTTGTAATCTCGCTGACACGTGGTCCAGACGCTAAATAACATACACTTCAGAAGCTGAACAATTTGGAGGCAAAAACCTCAATTATTCGTCATTCTAGACAATTGTTGGTGGTGGAGGAAGCGTTTATTCCCGGGGGGGGGGGGGGTGAAACTGGTGGCTTCTTTAAATAGAACCCCGTAAGCCTCACAATCAAAAAGTCACTTTGGACCTGGGAAGTTACCGATTAGCTTTTTCTGGACTAATTAAGAGACAAATTTTTATAGCCAAACCAATTAGGTTCTGAGGGCTACATATCCGGTTTTCTGCTTGGACAGTAAGTCTAGTGGGAAAAATTGTCAGTTTTTCAGCTACTTAGCGAATTTAATGGCAAAACTTGAACAAATTTTGGATATTTTTGAATAGGAGAGTCATGTTTTCCGGGCATAAGTTCAAGATTTAAGATAAGTAATGACCTAATGACTATTCCATGGGAAATACACGAATTTCCACAGCGGTGACACGTCTGGTAGTAGGCGTTTGAAGTCAAAATACGATCTTGCACGAACAGACGCCAATTTTTAGCAACTTAAACGTGGGTCTCGCCTTTTTGTCTTTGGCGTGGGATAGTGAGGAGGGGGGTGAGTCACGTTTCGTAGCCAAACGTTTTGATGTTCTCAATTATAAAACAGGCCGATTTGCGTGTAACCCCTCCCCTCACGTGCAATGGTGGATCAAGCCCAACTCTCCCCACCGAGATCGTCTCAACGGCGGAGACGACAAAAATAGGAGTTACAGTCTACTGAAAAACAAATCTTCGATCCGAAGAGATTCGTTTCCTATAAATTTGTTCAAACGAAACGTGAAACTGAGGAATTCGCAAGCGATCAGCTTTTAATGAGTCAATCGGTTTTTTTGAATCGCGCGAGACTCTCTTCATCATCCTCTCCGAGCGGGGAAAAACCACGGGGGAAAATGTGTTGTAACTCTTTGAGAGTATAAAAAAAAGAACTGGTGCATGGCGGAGCCCACTAAAGAACGCGTTAAAAGAAAAGAAGAAAAAACCTGAAGAGTTGAGTTTCAGAGCGAGGAGTCCTACTTATTAAAATAACTCTCTTTTCTTTTTAAGGCATAGTTAATCCGAGTTGGTGAGTCCTCACCTTGAGGCGGTGAATCGGAGTCGTCGTTAATTGTTTTTTTAGATCAACCTGTGGGCTTGATTCGATAGGTTTTTGTTTTATTTTTACTTTTTATAACAAAAAAAAAACTTTCTATCTTACAAAATAGGGTCTATGAAACTCGCGTTGTTTTCTTCCATGTTGCGGGCGAATCGATTGACAAAAAAAGTGTACGCTTGGTTGTGTGAAGGTTTTCCTAACAGATTCACTGGAACCATGAGAGCAAAAGTCGAAGGACGGGAACCGCAGTCCCCCCCCTCCTCTTTTTTTCAAGTTCCTTTCTGTACCTTTTAACGTACAATAGTCAATGAGAAAGTCGGACAGGATCGTCATCCTAAAACCGATTGGTTCTACACAATCCGATCAGTCGCTTGAAAAAACCGTATCCTCGACCGTTTAAGTCTCTTAAACTTTTTTTTTTTCATTTAAAAGAAAAAAAACGTCAATTATTTAATGAGGACGCTCCACCAATGTCTTTTGTATTCGAAGGTCTTTTGTTCTTCTTGAACGAGTTTACACCCCCGTCTCCCTCCCTCTTTCCTCGATCGAAGAAGAAATTCTTCGTTGTCCCTAATTAGTTAAGATGCAGCACAGCCCTCTTTAAAAGAAAAGGGCTTAAAGAAGAAGAAAAAAACGACTGGGATGGGTGTACGGGAGTGTCTGGAAGTCGTTATCTCCCTTCCCCGCGCTGTAGATCGTGCGCGGCGTTTTTTCTTTTCACGAGTGATATGACAAAGCCTTCGCATAAATCTGGTTTAGGACGAAGTCTCTCCCCCCCACCCCCACCGTCCCTTTTTCAAATTTACATATAATCGTTTTCTAAACGATTTCTTGTGCGATTCATTGAGATTTCTCGTTCAGGCGACGACTAATGGCTATTGTATGGTATAGGCGCGCCGTCGAACCTGTACAGGGCTTCGAGTCGTCTTCGGGTTGACAATTGTGAGGGTATTGAAAGGAAATTATGTTGTTGTTAGAAAACTCCCTTTATACATGGTTCATTTCTATCTTCAATTGTTTAGAAGTTGAGCTTGTGGTGGGATCATCAGTGAAGGGGGAGAGGGATTTGATACGTCTTGAGCGCTTTTGAGCAATTCACACCGCATGCTATCAAGCCTTCAACGTTTTCTTACGTCGCTTGATGGTCAGATCAGCGTTTCTTTGGACTTATAAAAGTACGTATAAGGCGCATTGCATTCTCGAGACTTCATGGGGGCGGACCTATCGAGGATCGGGGCAGAAATCTCTAAGAGACCCCTTAGTCACTGAATAAACGGGGAATACATTTTACGTAGCGTAAAATTACGTATTTTTCCTAATCTTATCCGCGAATTAGAACATTTTTTCTTTTTAGTCGGAAATCAGTGTTTTTCTCCATTTTATCTGAGAATCGGGTCTTTTTCTAAACTTTTAGCCACGAATTAGCACTGAATCTCAATTTAACCGCAAATTTGCGTCTCCTCCTATTTATCCGCGAATTAGCACTTATTTCAATATTATTTGCAAAGAGTGCTCTTTCTCAATTTTATTCACGAATTATCAATTTTTCACGATTTCAGCATCCGTGAATTACTGTCTATCTCCATTTTAACTGCAAATCAACCATTCCCCGGTTTTACCCGCGAATTAGCGCTCTTATCAATTTTAGCAGCTAATTAGCGCGTTTTCTCAATTCTACCCTCAAACTAACGTTTTTCCAAAATAATTTTTCTCTTTAGTTTCATCCACTAACTCGCGTTTCTTAATGTGTGAATGCGTTCTCTTTCACAATTCTATCCACAAATCAGCAATTTTTCTCAACTACAGCAGCCGCGAATAAGCGTTTCTCTCAATTTTAGTTGCGAATTGGCGTTGTTTTCCATTTTAGCCGCGAATTCTCGTTTTCTCTCTTTTACCCGAGAATTCGCCGCGAATTCTCGTTTTCTCTCTTTTACCCGAGAATTCGCCCTTTTCTCGGTTACGCAAGCGATTTAGCACTTTTCAACAGTTTTAGCTGCGAATTAGTGCCTTTTTTCAATTCTAGGGGGTTTTTCAACAAATTTTTCTCTCGAACTCCACGAATTAGCGTTTTTTTTTAAATTTCAACCACAAATTGGCATTCTCTTAATTTCAGCTATTAGTCCAGTCAAATCGTATAAAAAAAATATCATACGTGGACAAAAATCTCACCTTTGATTTTTTCACGGTATTCTACGTTCTTTGGGGTGGGGAACACGAATCTGAAGAGATCCAACAAAATTTCCTTGTGCGTTTTGCGAAAATCGCGAAAAACTGATAATTTTTGGCACTTTTTTTTAGTTTTTGACTTGAAAATGCTCAATGACGCATTCTACGGAAAATTGTACCCCGTTCTTTTTTGAAGAGCATCAAGTTCTGCGTCGAATCATATTTTCTTTTGTCACAATTGACCAAGCCGTTTCGCTGGTATTGATTTTTTTTAAATGGTCATTTTTAGTCGCTTTTGGCAAAATTGTGTGAAAATATAAAAGTAGTTCAACTCTCAGTTGAGTGATGTAATCTCTGACGCTACCCATAATACTGGTGATATGTTGAGTTTTAACATTTGTGGACAAAGTTGGTGGGCATAGCCACTTTTTTTTTTAAAACAATACCTATTTTCATCGCCCTGTACAGAATATTTCCCTGGCCTTGAAAAATTTGGCAAATGTGGTTTCTGAATGTAAATTTCACCCGATTTCACTGAAAAATGGTGCAATTTTCATCGAAGGCTTCGTTCGATAGTTATAGGCAAAAACGTTCGGCTGAAGAAAGGAGTTATTGGAAAATTACTCATTTTGCGAATTTCCCATTGCCACTTATCGGGTCTTTATAAAAATGCCATACATGACTCCTTATAGGAAATTTAACAAGCTTTCGGATGAGTTTCTTCAAAGTTTAATCGGATGAATAGTTTCTGAGTTGTAGGCCGAAATGTGACAAAAAACTTATTTTTTTCAGCAAATTTCAAATCGTTTGACGTTATGGCCCTGTCTTATGTTAATCTTCAAATGAAATTTCATGTAATAGGTCTGATAGAAAATTCAATCAGCTTTTAGTTCGTTTTTCATAGAAAAAAATTGGACTAAGTATTGGTTTCCGAGGTACTGGCAAAAATGTGCAGAAAAACGTGGTTTTTGGTCCGCCTTTTTTCGCGTTTTCGTCGCATAACTGATACCACTGATTTTTCCTGTACGTTTTAAGGCTTTTCACTAAAAAAATAATGGTAATATGTAAAATTCAATTCTGAACCACTTTGATATCATGACATTTTCCGATTTTTAAGTTGCTGCTGCCTTAGTAATTTTTATTAATTTTAAAAAGTGGCTAAAAATGACCATTTCAAAAAAAATCAATACCTGTGAAACGGCTGGGTAGATTGTGACAAAAGAAAGAACGATTCGACGCATAATTCAATGCTTTTCAAAAAATGAGAGGGTAACATTTTCCGTAGAATGCGTCATTGAGAAGATATAAGCAAAAAACTGAAAAAAGTGCCAAAAATGAGCAGTTTTTCGCGATTTTCTCAAAACGCACTAGGAAATTTGAATCTCTCCAGATTCATGTTCATCACCCCAAAAAACATAGAATTAAGTGAAATAAATCGAAGACGAGATTTTTGTCCACGTGGAACTGCCGTTTGACTGGACTATATGGAGAAGCACTTTTTCTTAATTTTAATTCCCCTAATTGTAGCGCTTCACCTCAATTTTAGCCCGAAAGATCGCTTTTTCTCAATTTCACGCGGGAATTAGCGCTTTTTATCAATTTTAGAAGCGAATTAGTGTTTTTTTTTTTTTATTTCTTTGAGCTTATCTGGGTCCCATCCGAACGGGGACTGTGGTTAACTGTGGTGGCCCTTACCTTGGTACGCTAGAGGGTCATAAAATAAAACAGACATTTGGCGTTTCCGGACCTGAGAAACCAATCGATATGTCCGCACAATCCAATTTTTTGGTTAAATCAAGAACAGACTAGTACTTGGTACCATAACCTGGACGTTTTCCCTCTAAAACCTCACTATTTACGGGTCCCTGATTGATCAGATCAATCACAATCAGATGGACCAAAAGATCTTATCACTGCGGTCAGACATCGAATCGGCACTTCGGATTTATGACCCTTGGAGAAGTATATTTCGTGGGTATGGTCCTTTTAAATGCCAACTTGTGCGCGGATTTGGCACGTGAAACCAATTTCACGGGATTCGGTCGCTAAAAAAGCTAATTTTTCGGGATTACTGCTACTTTTCGAGATATTAAAAAATCCAATTTCACAAAAAATAAATAAAAATACTTTCGTCAGTTAGGACCCTTAGTTTGGGTTGGGCTCAAACGAAGTCTAAACCTTGCAGATGAGGCACGTCAGAAACCAATTTTCGAGGGGTTGGCTCCCTAGAAAAGCCTGCTCACCTTTAAAATCAAATTTCCAGCGTGTCGGCTCATTTTTAAAGAGCGATTTGGGAGAGCTGGCTCACCCAAAAATTCAATTTCGTGGGATTGGCTGCAGGTAATTTTGTGGGGTTGTAGCTAATACAAAAAACAGATTTGACGGATTTTATCTTTTCAAGCCTTTCTATTTCGTGAATCTGGGGCTTTCAAAAAACAATTTTGCGGGTTTCTGATTAGCCTAACGTATCTGACGGCACCAACTGGGTAGGAACCTACCAAAAAATGGGTCGATCCCCTAGAAGCTCAAATCACAATGTCTCCGACCTTTTGCTGCTCCCCGCCTCTTAACTCGTTCATTGCAATTTGAACATTGCTTAGCCCCCAACCCTTCCCGGCATAAAAATTGCTAATTTGATAACGTTTTCCGACGGGAATAAGTACGGCGTTCGGTTGAGAAAAATCCACAGTCATCAATTGAATCATCAATTGAGCCACACGGGTAAAGTTGGTTTCATCATGGGAGCCGCTTTGGGCATTGCTGCTGGTGCGGCGCGAGCGTACGTTTCCGCACCATAGAAGGTGGGATGAATTCGAGGGTGATTTCGGTGACAATTCGTGTGACGACGATGTGATTGCCGCGGTGGATGCGACGATTCAAAAATTCGGTCGTATCGACGTTCTTTTAAACTTCGCCGGCATTGCCGCTGCCGGCAATTTGGAAACGACCAGCTTGGAACTGTGCGACCGTGTCATGGCGACATGGTACATTCGTGGAATGTACCATTTGACGAAACTCTGCGCTCCGTATTTGAAAAAAACTAAAGGTTGCTTCGTGAACATTTCAAGTTACGGCAGTTTGAAAATCACACCCACCTATCTCTCTTATTCAATGACTAAAGCCGCCGTAGACTATTTCACAACGTCACTCGCCATTGAATTCGCTCCCAGTGGTGTTCGTGTCAACGCCATCAATCCTGGGACAATTAACACGCCCATGTTGACCGGCCTTGGACTTGACCTTGAAGAACTGGCCCAGGCGGTGCCTTTGAAAAGAAATGGCACCGTCGAGGATATCGCTCGTGCCCTGCTGTTTTTGACGTGTGACGCCGCAAGTTATATCATTGGAGAGCTTCTCGTCGTCGTCGACGGCGGTATACATTTGACGTGACTGAGCGTCTTAGGCTGCACAATGTCGCTAGGTGCACGCGCAGCAGGGCAGTCCCATGGTATTCGTATTGTCCCACGAAATATTCTTATTAGCACTCCAACGTCAATTTGTTGCCCTTTGTTCCCAAAAAAAAAAACGTGCGTTTTTTAGCAAATAAAAGTCAATTAACGCATTTTTGGCTTCTGAATTCACAGTTCAACCACCTTTCAGGTAAAGGTGGTCAGAATGAATGATTCGAACAATAGACTCTCAGATGGGAGAAAGTAAAAAAGAAAATTATTAAATATTCAGGGTCGAATGATCGGTTAGAATGTTCTTTTGGGGGCGGTTTTTGCAATTTCGGGGGAGAGTTGTCAGTGGAGTCATTGACACTGGAGTCATAGTGGAGTCAGTGGAAGTTGTACCGGCAATGCTCATGGGGCGTTTGCACTCGAGGACGAGGGGTCTTCGAGATCGACGTTTTTGATCCGCTTACATCGCGGATCGACCGATTATTGCAAGGCTTTCTAAAAATACTACCGAGGGGATCCCACCCGCACACATGCCATGCTCCAAAACATATTCCTCACCGTATAACAATGTCAACGACCTCGTATCTTCTATTTTTACTGACAAATTATTCATAATCTGGGTCTTCGCTCACGTAACATTATATTATAATTAGAGTCAACAGTTGTCGATCAACACGAAACGCTTCAAGTCAGCTGAGACGGCGCGGCTTTATTTCTGGTTTTCCGTGTTTCGCTCTCAAAATGACGAATGCGTTTTTTTTTTTTTCCTCGCCTGTTCAGACCATATAAGAGCCGGTTTAAAGCGAAATTGACTGCCCTTTGTGTGGGTGACTGAGGGGAGGGTGTCAACCAGTCTTTATCCGGCCTCTGTAAAGCCGGACCGACCCCGCCCCTGCATTATACTCAAATCAACATGATTTTTCCGTCTTCTGTAAACTATTAAAAGTGACGTTATAAATGACATTTAAAAGAGAGAGAAAAAAAGTTAAGATCAAGCTTCACCAGAGTGAACGATGTGCGTTCAAGCGCCATTGGTTATTCTCGTTCTTCCCCAATTAATTCGCGTATGCATATACCGAAGAGGAAAGTGTTAAGTTGTAAGAATTGCCTTGCAACAAACGAAAGTGATGGCGTAAAAATGTACCGTATTTTTCTCAAAAAAGCCCACGCGTTTTCACCTTTCGTTTCTTTTGTTATTAATTGAAAACAAAAGTGATATAGCGACACGAATCGAGTTGAATCAATTACATAAGGGGGACAGAGCAAGACCTAGGCGCCTTTACCCTAGTAAAATAAATTGTCATTTCAAGAGAGCCAAGGACGATCGAATTACTAAGGATGGGAGGGTGTGTAGGGGAGGGGTTTACTCCGGTTTATTTATAGAGAGAGAGAGGAGAAAAAATCCGACAATTGGTAAGCATTCGATTCGACAAGGCGAATTCTCGCCTTAGATTCGCTCTTAGGAGTGAAAGCGGTCATCTTCCATACTTACATTTTTGTCGGTGTTAGGAGACGTGGAGGGGGGGGGGGTCACATTAAAATTGATGAAAGTGGAAACGAGGTGAACGAGTGTATATGTTTGGATGTAAATTTGTTCATGGGGAAACGAGATAGTTCCCGGTTTTTGGCCAGAACGAAACAAGTTGTCCAGTCGTCCCGCTGTCGAGTTTTTGATTAGTAAAAAAGCGAAAACGAATGATTTCACTGGGAATTGTTTTTCTTTTTTAAAGTGATGACTTTTTAATTTATGCTCATATTTTTTTAAAAAAGATAAATCGTTAGAATTTCGTGATTAAACTACTTTCATCGGGTAGTAATTAGTGCACTTGATTGCAACCCAACAGCACCAAGCGTGTAGCCAAACGTTAAACGCGGAATGTTAATTACGCTATACCGGAACTATAAAACAAAATAATGGAAAACATCTTTTCCGCGGAGCGAAACAACAAAGCCACGGATGAGCTCCTCAGTTGCGGGTAGAGGGGGACTCGTTTATATTCACAATAATATTGAAATTATTGTTCACGTACTCAAGTATAGGTACAATATTGGTTCTTCCCAGAACAAAGAGGGGGTTTCTTCGCGCTATCATTATTTTAATTTTGTTTTTTGAATCCCAAGGTCTTGATGGCGTCATTAATGCGTAATAACACTGAAAAAATAACGAGGATGTCAGTGCTGAGTGCTCACGTTGTGCACGTTCTTGCCCTGGGGATGGCGACCGAAACAAATAAATTAAATGCGAATAAATAGGACGGGACGTAATTTTCACACCCTTATTATTATTATTTTGAAAAAAAAATAAGATAAATTAACTAGTAGTTGCAAGGCGGGGAGGGTGAAACCGTAAAATAAAGGACGGGCTTTGGAGCTGGGGAAAAGCGACCAATGCCCGATCAAAATCCAATTACTGTAAGTGGCGTTGAACTTATTGTTATAGTTGAACGTAAAGAGAGTTCTCTCTTTTTTTTTTTTGCCGTGTAAAGTGGGTCTGCCTATGATAACATGATCATGAATGAACGGATAAAGGAGGATCGCAATATTTTCACTTTTTTAAAGGAAAGTATGAAACCGTATAGCCTTAATAACAGCGTTTTTCTCAGATTCCTCCTCTGTGGGGGTCGATAAAAAAAATTGACGTTGATTTGCTACTGTTGGGTTCTCTTGGTGATGAGAAGGGGAGGGGTGAAATGGGGAAATAAGACAACAGGATCTTCTTCATAACTTACAAGCCTATCCGAAGAAAAGTATAGTAACCCCTTTTTTCAAACCTGGTAAAATACGTACAACCACCGTAGCACCTCTTTCCACCACATCATCAGTAACCGAAACGACCTTAACTGTATATGTGGTACGCATTCCACTTAAAGCAATGTAATTGAGTTTAGGGATAGTTTTCTATTATATTTCTTTGAACTGATTTAAACGAACTCTCTCTGCATCAGAGGCGTGTGGCTCAGGCGCTGATCCAGAGTTTTTCCGAAAGGGCGCACAAAGAAGTTTCCCTCTTATAAGTTTACGCAGTCGGTAAACTTTCTTTTACAAGCCCCAACAAACCGGGTATTTAGCTCAATTAAAGATAATTTACAGTGGCGGACCTACACCTATCGAGGCCCAGTGCACAAAAAAGTATATGAGACCACTTGGTCTCTAAATAAACGAGGACTTTAATTTTGTAGTCACTTAATGAACGTTGGATCAAGAAACCGGGTTTTTTGTTTGTGGTCTTCTTTAATTTTTGTTTTGTTTTGTTTTCAATTTTAGCCCCAAATGAGCGCCTCTACGTACTTTTATGCTACAAATGAGCGATTTTCATAAAATCTAGTTGATTTTATGAATTGATGCCACTTCACTTGTATTTCTTAATTTCAGTCACGAGTGAGCGCTTATTTTTGCAATTTTAGACTGAAATTATCGTTTCTTCCTAATTATACTTCCATGTTCCGTACGGGATTGGAAGTGTGGTGTTCGTGAAAAAAATCGAGTCCGAGCTGACTTCACATTCATGATGTACAACCTCAGAAAAGTTGAAAAATTTGGTTTTCCATAATTTTTTTTTTTTCAGAAAATGAGTTACTTTCGAGGAAACTCTTTACTCACAAAACTTGTTGAGCATTAAATTTCCTACAACTTTTGTATGCAAAGTAGGCTACAGCCTTTCGACATTGTTGTTCTAAAATGGTCGAAGGTCCTGAAATCGCCTGTTTTCGACCCTAGTATACTCATTGTGCTTCACTTTGGACTATTTTGCAACATTTTTTTTTTTTGTGATTTTTTGGTACCTATGAAAGAAGGATAGTCGTTGATGGATAATGGTCGGTAATTGAAGATAAGTCGATGCGGACTGAGGTATGGATTATGTGCGACAGAGAATTTTGGATTTAGAGTCAAGGAAATTTTGGTGTTTGAGGAATGAAGACTGCGGGATTGATAATTCAGGGATTGTGTGGAGGACCACACCATACTTCCATGTTCCGGGTTTTGGCATTCATCAATAATGCACACGGAAAAAAATGCTCATGGCTCCGACCCCTCCGATTTCATGCTGGTTAAAGGGAACATGGGCGCGCGAGTTTTATTTCACATTATTCGGCTTGAGGCGACCCTTACAATTAGTGCACGAGAGAAGTAGGTTGTTTTGGCTTCTGAACATACGAATTTAGCATTGCCGTGTTCTAGATTATTGTATAGAACCCACATGTACATATACATACATATTATAATGATGTTGATCAACGACACAGTAATACATGCTCAGAATTACTTGGGCTGGGGGTTTAAAACCCGATGCTTGTCCACAACACGATGCTTTTACTGCAACAAGAATAATTTCAATAATGTTTTTTAGAATAAAAGTTGTCGTGAAATGCCCTTTTTCCATTTTTGGCTACCTATGTAAAAATCTCAATTTCGCGAAGTTTAGCTTTTTTCGAAAATATAATCTTACGGGTTTTTGTTCGCTAGACACCCAAATTTGCAATGACGCATCTGACATCTGCTCCACTGAAACTGTCAATTCCTAGATAAAGGGCTGGTTACGCCCCTGAATACAAGTGTGCATTTTTTTTTTTTTTTTTGTGATGGGCATGCATGGACACCGGGCCAGCCCGAAACCAGTTGCACTCAAATTTGATCAATAGCCTCAGAATTGCAACAGTTTTTGCTAAACATCCACTTTTTCTCTTTTTTGCACTATCGCAACTTGTGGGAAGGGGTCGTGTAAAGGCCTACTCACAATTAGCAAATTTTCTTAATTTTAGTCTTCAACTTTTTTTAGCGCTAAAACGAACATGAGCAAAGCGCAGCAGATTAGCGCTTTTGCATCAATTTTAGCCGCAAACTTGTTTCAAGAACAACATTTATTTGCAAATTAGCTCGAGGAACGAGGAATATCAGCGGAATTGCCGATTTCGGTAACTTTTTTTTTTTTTCTGGTGCGAACTTCCAGGCTAGGCGGCCACGGTGGACCGGATACCATAATTTTGTTACAAGGTAAATTTCAATGAAATTGGAGTGAAATTAAGGGTTTCTTGGTGATAAGTTGTGTGCTAGCTTTTGATGGGAAAAAGACTGTTTTCATCGTGGGCTGAGGTATGACGTTCAGTTTTTTGGCAGTACATGAGTTTCTGTATTTAAATTCTCGCGAATTTTTTAGTTCCTCCGGGTAAATAAACGCGATGCATGCACCTGAAGTCTCAGTGAGATAATAGGAAGTGCCTTTTCGTATTATAAATTTGAATCAACCTGGCGTAGATGCCTCTCAGTGATATAAGACATTATCTCTTCTTACACAATAGACGTTGAGCGTCACCTATAAAACTTAATCTCTTCCTTGTCCTCGCAATTAGTCTTTCTAAGGACACAATATTCGCGCTTCTGACTCAACAGTTGTGCCGTGATCTTGTCACCACCATCGTGGGTGACGGGGAAAAAAAAAAAAAAAAAAATGGAATTCTACATCCTTCGTGCTCAGCTCCTCATTCCCACTCCTCTTACGTCTTTTGATGCATTAAAAGTATAATTCTTTCTTTTTTGACCCCCCTCCCATTCCCCACCACACCGTAACAACCGTACCCCCCAAGGTTTTCTTGGGCTATTTTATTGCTCGCGGCAAGATAACAGAAGATGGATTGCCTAAACAACTGACTTGCAGACGGTGAGAGGTTGAGGAGTGGAGTGAGTGAGAGAGAATGAGCCCCCAAGAGCTTGGTCAAGACGTGTATACCTTTGTTTGGTTGGACACGCCTCTATTGTCCATAACACAATACCCCCCTCTACCAGCCCCTTCCTTGTACAATTCATGTATACGCATTATTTCGCTAAAGATCGGTTTCATTACTTTTCGCACGTCGTCTCACCGGTCCCCCTTCCCCCTCACCATTTGATTTGTCTGATGTGGCCATTTCTTTTTTTTTTTACCAGAGTGTCCTAACTCATTGTCCACGAATAATTTGCTAGAATTATAGGACGGAACAACTTAGTTCCTAGACGTCTGGACTCAAAGGCGTCGACTTCCTAATTTTTTGATCGTATGATCGCAACACTTTAGGGCACTGTGGCTGGGTGGCTCTAGTGGCCGGGGGGGGGGGGAACAAAAACGAAATTACCGACATTAAAGCGAACTCGCGGAGGGTCTTTTTTCGAGAAGAGCCGAATCTCTTTTCTTTAATCGTTCCTCTCGTGATCGTGGCAGCGTTCGACGTAAAAAGAAGAGGTCTTAAAAAAAAAAAGTTTCGAGTATGTATGACCGATGAGTCGTTAAAATTGATCTTCTCGCGTTTTTGTTACTTCCCCATCTCCCCCATGCTCCACCTCGCCATCATCCCGAAGTTGGACAAGAAAAAGCCCGAGCACAAGAAAGGGATGAGTTCAAGGAAGAAGAAGGCCTGATGGATATTGAGAGGCTGCCTCAAAAACGTCTAGACAAGGGGTCTTTAACCCGCGCAACAATGCAAGGCTTTAAGCAGGTGGTTGCCTTAATAAAGTCAAAATATGACTGTAATTTACGACTCGGTCGCGAACGCGTACAGACGTTACGAGCTTAGTGGGCCGCGAAAAAAAAGTGCTCCCCTACGGTCGTTTTGATTGATGACTTTAAAAAAAAAAATCGAGTCGACAGCCTATTTCAGCCCCGTGCACGGATCACTTTCCAACGCTTTCCAAGGTATTATTTTTATTACCTTCGAGAAAGAATCAGAAGTTCTACGCATTCGGGCGTGAGCGCACTTGGAAGTCATTCGAACCTTTTTGATTGGCTTTTAGCAAGGTCATTTCACTACAATAGACTTCAAAAAATAATAAAAGGAAGAAACAACAATACCTTTCAGAGCTTTGCCCTCCTATTGTACACACGGTAATAATTACCCTGCAAGCCTTCGGGGTCCTCCCAATCCAATCAATTTTTTTTTTTCGTCTTCTTCTTTTCATGTCCCTTTTTTTCCTTGAACAACCCTTTTGACGGCCGCGTTCGCGCTCGCGGGTAAAGAGGCGGCGAGAGCCGCGAATCGGACGGCTTATGTAGAAAGATGAAAGGGGCGAAGGAGGGGGAATATTCGGCCTTATTCACCGGATTATTTAATGTTTCAGATCTTTTTTTTTCACGGCCAAACACATTTTCCAGTAGACCAAAAGCCATAAGACGAAAGTGTCATTGATACGATGTGGGCGATTGAAAACCCTTCGTGAATTCGACTCTGAATAAGACCAATTTTACTAGTTGGGGTCCTTAAACCACCTATTTACAACTGAAAACCTCTATTTCGTGGGCTTCACACTTTAGGAAACGAAATTCGCGGTGTTGGCTCACTCGAATAACTAGTTTCACGATCTTAGCTTAAAGAAAACCATTATCCGACCAAAGTACCATAGGTACTTTAAGTACCAAATTTCGCGGATTTTTATCTCGTAACACAAAATTTCGTGGGTTTTGTGGCGTTGGGTCATCAAGAAAACCAGGGGGGGGGGCATTAATCCGCTGCTCCAGAAAACGTTTCGCGGGGTTGGCAGAATTGAATAACCAAATTCACCGGTTTTGGTTCTATGTAAAATTCAAATTGACTGATTTCGATCGTTTTAAAAACAGTTCGCGAGGTTGACTCTCGCAAAAAACAATTTTTTATAGAACCCCTTCCCCCATCCCACGTTCGATATAAATTTTCGGGCCCAAAACAGCAAATTTTATCTCGATTTGAGGATCACCTATCTATCAGTTCCGGGCCCGATTGCTAAAATATCGGCGTCCCGGTCAAATACATCAAGTGGGACCTTACAATACCCTTACCCCTCTATCTACCAATTTAGAGAAGTGCAAGAACCTTCAATTTGTTTAAAAATAAAAACAAACAACAACTAGGTAGACAACAAATAAAAACTCGTCTCAAGTTCTATGTTCTAAGGAGCGACCGTAAAGTTGAGAGGTTGTTCTCCTCGCGAAGTTCTTCTATCGGCTTTATTGCGCTTCGGGGTAACTCTTTTCATTTTACGAGTTCTTCCCTCCCAACGAGAGAGAGCTTCATCCCCCCCTTCTACCCATCACACGGTGTTGACTTGTCGCTCGTTTGTATTTTTGTTGCCTTTTAATATTTTTTTCTATGCACAAGCGTGAAGATTCTCCGTCGTCCTGGGATAGTATAATTCACAATATTTTAAGTTAACGGTTTTTTTTTTTTTTTTTTTTTTTTTTTTTTTTTTTTTTTTTTTTTTTAAACTAATCAATTTTGAACGGCGTGATTAAATCCACTGACACATGAGCAATCATTTAAACAAATTGCCCAGGAAATTGTTACCAAAAAGAGAACTTCCTTATTATTTTCTGTTATTGAAAAACAACCTGATGTCGTCCCCTTGTACGAAACGGGTCCGTAGCTGAAGAAAAAAAGGTTTTCGTGGTACAAGAACGGTTGGAGGAGAAGGGGGTCGTTCAATCATTCATTGGCCAACTCTCCGCCGTGTATGTAGCAATTACAAGAGAGTTGTTGTTGTTGTGTGTGTGTATGTGATGTTGTTGTTGTTGTTGTTGTGAGATGGCTTCCGCACTTCTATGCGAGGTGTGTTTTTTTTTTGTTCGCGACGTTCGGACCATGTGACTTGTCATTCTTTACGCTCGTGTACGTAGCGGTTCTAATTTCTGAGAATCAACTCCCGATTTTCGAAGCAAATGGCATTTCGTGAGAAACGCCCCTCCCATTTTTTTTTTCTTTCAAAAGTAAATAACGCTCTTAATTATAACGCCGATTGTTCGACAGAAACTGGAATGTTTCGCCCCTTCAACCCCGCAATCACCACCCGCTAAAATTTCTACATTTCTCCCAAAAGAAAAGAAAAAGTACCTCATCACGGGAAAGAATCCAATTTTTGAGACCCTCGTGAGACTTGATTTATACCTCGTAAAAAGTGGAAATGAGAAGTATGGTCGAGTGACTTCATGACTTCACGGTACAAGGGAATGTGGGGGAAGAGAGGTAAAATATGTCGATTTGACAAGCGTGCCTGACATTATTGGGGGGGGGGGGCGGTAAAGCTCATTGAAAACCGCTATTTAATTTCACAACTGTGTATACTACGTGAATTTTCTCGAAATCGTCTAGAAACTAGGGCGTTAAAAGTCGTCATCGATTTCACTTTCGACTAGTATAGCGTATAAGTTACTTCTATACCGTAAATTTCAAGATCCGTAATTGAGTTTTCCTCGAAAACCTCGTGCAATGGTTTGATTTCGGGAAGGATTCATGAATCCTGCTTAAATTGTACAAGCATACGACCGGTTATATTCTCTTTGGGCGTTAAATAATATTGTCCCTTCGTGGAGACGCTATAATGCTGGTATGTATTATTCAACGAGCGCACAGGATCCCTTCGAGGGCTTGAACGTGCTTTTACAAAACATTTTTTTAACTGACCGTACATTACAATAAAGTACATGTCAAAAGATTCATGACGGAACAGTCGTTGGGGAGGGGGGGGGGGCTCTAAAAATGAAAGCCAAGGCAACGATAATACCGATAAAAAAAAAAGCATCCGGCCTTTTTAACGTTTCACTGGCAGGGGCGTGTTGTCAGGATTTGTTTTCGTGTTAGTGCCATACGGGTTGCCCCAAAGATCATGTCATTTGAATTAGACGCGGTTCACTCGCTTTCTGTTGGAATAATTCGGTCAACTTAATTTATGTGACCGGAAAACACGTCGTTTTTCTGTGAAGGAGTGCCCCCCTCCCTCACTCCAACAGTAGCGTGGGGAGGCGCAGTGTGCTCTTCCAAAAACGAATTTCGTGAATTAGCTCTTTCTAAAATCAGTTTCTCAAAATTGCCTAGTTCGAAGTACTAATGTGGCCCTTTCATAACCAATTCACAGATGTAGCTCATTCAAAAACTAAAATGTCGTCATTTTTGCCCTTAAAGTTTCCAGTTTTGTGGATGTTCGGTCTTTCAAACGGAATTTTTCGTATTTGTCTCGTTCAAACCTCAAATTGGCGGACTCACTAAACATTGAATTTCGTGGCTTTAGCTCTTTCTAAAATCATTTTCGCAGGTTGGGCCAATTCGAAAAAAAAAATAATGTAGCTCTTTCAAAAGCTAAATTAATGGATTTGGCTCATTGAAAATCCAAAACGCTGTTTTTTGGCCCTTACAAACCGAAGTTTCGTAGATTTTCGTTCTTCTGAAACCTAATTTTCGCGGATTTTGCTTTTTTAAAGCCCAATTTCACTGGATGGACCGAAAATGTCCGTGGTGGAAATCACTGTGACCCCCTTATAGACTTCAAATAGGCAAGGAATATAATTTTTTCATAGCATTTAATTATGACTTTTTCACAATTTCAGCCAAGAATTAGAGCTTTTTCTCAATTCTAACCGCGAATCAGCACTTATTCTCATTTATATCCGTGAACTAGCTTTTTTTCTTAATTCTAGTGGTGCTTTTCCTTGTGATTTTTCATTGTAGCTGTAAACAAATTTGAAATTTGACCTACCTAGGTATTTTCCGTATTTAAGTTTTTTAGGGGCCGGCCACCTCTGAAACGGTGGCCCTGGGCGGTCCGAACCTTTCACCACTACCTCGGTACGCGTACTATGGCCCAGATTAGCGTTAAAATCGAACATTTTGCCATTAAAAAAAAAACAACAAATAATCGTGAAATTCCGAGAAAAAACGGCTATTTTTCGCAAAGTAGATTCACGGCTAAAATGGATAAAAATGATAGTTTAAGCCGTTAAAACTGAGAAAAAGAGCGAATTCACAGCTAAAATTGGGGGAAAAGTTGATTCACGACTAAAATTGAGGGAAATAACCCCATAATCACAATATGCTGAGCTAAATATTGGTGAAATTGTGAGTTTCGGGTCTTGCAAATTGTAACACTTTCAAGGCAAATATCCGCGTAATTGGAATTTTGTTGGATGGACGAATATCAGGAAACTGCGGAAATGCAAGATTTGTCTTAATTTCGGCAAAATTTTATGTTATGGGTCTTATTTTAGGAGGAATTTGCAAGTTTTTGTGCTAAATATCTGTGAAATGGCAAATTTGCAATTGTAGGCTCGGACTCTGGGCTGGCCGTCCACGACCGACAGCGGCGTCGCAAGGCTGACGAGGCCCATACGCGCACTGTACCCCTAACAAAATTTCAATATTTTCGAGGCAAGTAATCCGCGAAATTAGGTGTTTTGAGGCATAATTTTCGTGAAATCGCAAGTTTCCGGTCATGATTTCAGCGAAATTGCACCTTTCAGAGCCTATTTTCCAGGGGTCTTTTGGCACCCTGGGCTAACCGGTCCCAAACTGTGCCCATACCATGACGAATAGCTGTGTAATTGCAATATTTAGAGATAAATATCCGTGAGTTTGCAAATTCGGATCCTAATTGGAGCAAAACAAAAAGTGTCCTGGCGCGATTTTTTTTTTTTTTTTTTCGGTCTTCGGTTGTTGTTTGGGTCAGGGCTTTTAGTTTTTAAGTATGATTGCAATTTTCGTAATTTAATTTTAACGGTATTACAAGTTTAGGTTCCTAATTACGGCGAAATCGCTAGTTTTGGGAACTTTTTTTAGTGGCCGCTGAACTTGAGAGCCCTAAGTTTGCTGAATCTTGTGACTCCCCCCCCCTTCCAACCCTCTATCAATGTATCAGGCTTGTTGAGGCAAACTCGAGGGCTCTGGAGAATGCGAAAAGCTGCCCACCCATTCCGTGTAGAGCTACTAGCTACGCCCAAGTCTTAAACTGGATCAATTTTAACTCATTTTTAAATATTTTTTTCAGATGACTGGAAGATGATACAAAACAATGGGTGGGGGAGAAGATGAGATGAGCACGGAGTTCTTCCTTGTGCCGCGAACAAGCAGCCCGCCGGTACCACCGCGGTTGGTCACTGCCGGACCCACGGCGATTCCGCTGCCAAGTGAGAACTCATTTCTCAGGAATGACATGTGGGTCCTTCCTCTTCTTGTCTTCTCAACCATCACAATGGTGCTCATCATTATTTTCGAGGTAGGTATAACATACAACAAAATTTAGCGATTGTTTCGGTAATAAAATTGTTTTTTTGGTCTAAGGTGTTCGTAGTTTTAAAAATTCACAAAACGACGCCAAGTCGCCGACACCTGTTTCTCGGCCAAATGCTCCTCCTCGGCCTATTCCTCTGTTCGGCCGTCGCTGCCATACTGGCCGCTCAGCCGACGACACTGACGTGTGCCATCGTGAGACTCGGCGTTGGCCTATCGTACACGCTCGTCTTTTCGACGCTTCTCGTCAAGTGCGTCTTCCTCATATCGCTCAACAGTGGCGTCTATTTGCCCGCCCCCTATCAGGCTCTCCTCCTGTTTTTCGCCATTCTTATACAGCTCACACTCGGTGTACAGTGGCTCATCAATTCGCCTCCAAAAGTCATTCAGGTGACGCTTTTTAAAATTTGTATCCCCGCTCTATTCCTGCGTCTAATAAACTGTTTCTCTCGATTCAGGTTGGCGATTTCTACGTATGCCAAACCCCCTACCAGCACATACTGCTCTCCTTAGTGTACGCTGTTTTCCTGATCGCAGTCGTCGCTGTTCTCGCGTTAAAGTCAAGAGGAATCAGGGACAACTACAGGGAGGCCACTTTTATTGGCCTGGCCACAGCTTGCGTCATACCAGTGTGGCTCGGTTGGGCATTGTGTGGACTCGTAAGTTTTAAACGTTGCCCAAATTCCAGATTTCGCTGTTTTTTTAACCACTTATCCTCCCCTAACCGAACAGGTCGTAATTGAAAGGAATCGTGACGCCTGTTTAGCTTTTGGATTGAGTGCATCGGCTCTAGTCATATTCCTTATTATGTTTCTACCGAAAGGTCGTCAACTGGCGGCGATGGGTAAAGATGGCAAATACTTGGAAGATCGCGAAGATAAACTCAGTTCCCTTTCACGGCCGGCCTCGCCCAGTTTTTTCCACTTCAAACCTGTCGTCAAGCAGCATCCAATCAATACATTTGGTACGTATGATGATTAGCGTTTAAGCTATTTATTTAAAAAGCCGTTTTAACCGGGGCTTTTTTTCTGGTAGATCGCGTGGCTTTAGTAGCTCCTCCTCCCAGCTACGGCCACCATTACTACCCGTATTGCTATTTTCCGAGACCGATGCCAGGTAAATACAGTACCCCGCCCGCCGTGAACCCTTTCATCAATCTCCCTTCTCAAAATTTACTTCGTGTCCATCAGGTTCTAGCGGCATGGACACGAGTATGTACACATCGGTTGAAAGGACCATGTCGGCAAATCCGAACGTGTTCTTCCATCGGAGTGGCCTACACCCGGGTATGATGTACTGACGACCATACAAAATAATACTTCCGGGCGTTTAGTACCTCCTCCTTCCCCACCCCTCCCCATTTTCCCACCGTGTGATCTCAAATCACCTCCCCCGCGGTGAGTCACTCTCACTCCTCTCTCTTTCTAACTCGCCGAGAGACCTCGCTTTGCGATTTGATACTAATTATGACATCATTACATTTTATTTTATACTGTCCAACATTGTGTGTACCTAAAACAAAAAAAAAGACAATTTGACTGTCTCAGGGTTTTCTTTTCAGTCATTTAAAACTTTCCTCGGACGTCCACGACAATTTCCAAATCATCAAACAGTATTTAAAAGCTAAATTACCGGTTTCCTGATTCAATAGTCGCCATCTGAGGAAAAATTTACAGTTTCCAGTGGGAGGGGGTAGCGCGATGGGAGGGGGGGTGGAATCTGGAAACAAATTCTAATTTTTGTTTTAGACCAAAACTTCAACGATTTGGAATTTCGCACTGGCGCGCTCCAATGCCGAACAAGCGATAAACAAGGAATATAACTTTTACGTAGTGGTGAATTATGGATTTTTCTCAACTTTAGTCACGAAATTGCCTCCGGAAACCTCGAATTGGCGTTTTTCCAGATGTCTGCATATTATGGTTCCCTCCCCCAATTTTAGCCCCGAGTTAGCGCTATTTCTCAATTTTATCCGCAAATGTGTGCCTTTTGTCAATGTTATCCGCAAATTAGCTCTTTTTCTCTATTTTGGGTCAGGATGTCGCCTCCTGAAACCACGTTTCTCGATTTAAAATATGAATTGGCGATTTTTCAATTTCAGATGTGAATCAGTGATTTTTCGATTTCAGCTGACAAATTGGCGTTTTCTGAATTACAGCGGCAAATTGGCGTTTCGTCAATTTCAACTGAATTAGCGTTTTCTCAAATTCAGCTGCGAATTGGCGCTTTCTAAATTTCAGCAGCGAATTGGCTTTTTCTAAATTTCAGCAGCGAATTGGCGTTTTTTCAATTCCTGCGTTTTTTATGAAGCGTAGCCGTGAAGAAGCGCGGCAATTAGAGTTTTTCTCATTTTCAGTCGGGAATAAGCGCTTTTTCCAATTTTATCCATGAAGTAGAAATTATGTCAAAGTGACCTCCAGAAATTTGGAATTGGCGTTTTAAAATTTCAGCCACGAAGTTGCCTCCAAAAACCAGAAGTAGGCGTTGTCTTAGATTTTAGCGAGGTTTGGAGTTTGCGATTTTTTTCTTTTTCAAACCTTTCAGCCTTTCAGTTTTAGCCTCAATTATTCTTAATAAGTGGGGTTTTTTCATTTTTAGCCGACGGTTTAAATAAACAATTTGAATTGTCAGTTTTACTAATTTTTTGATCGCGAAATGGTTGCCAATTGCGCGCGGTTTTGCCATTTTCAGAGCACGAATTGTTAGTTGAAGGTGCGAACGGCTAGTTTAACTATTTTCAAGCCGTGAATCATCAGTTTTTCTTGAGAGCCGCCAAGTAGACCACCTAGCCACTTCTAGGGTGTGAATGGCCAGTTTTCAATTTGTTGGTGTGCAACTGGTCAGTTTAGCCATTTTTGTACGCGAATAGTGTCCGCTTGGCCGTTTCTGGAGCGTGAATTTACCCCCCAGTATGCTATTTTTAGATCGTGATTTATAGCTATTAAGTTTAGCTATATTGTCAGCATAGGACTCGTCAGTTTAGTAAAGTTTTTTAGTCCAAACGGTCAGCTTAGCCACTTTTTTACCGGCGAATGTTCAGTTTAGCCATTTAAAGGGCTTACAGAGTCAGTTTTATCATTTTTGGGGTCCGAAAATCCAAGCTTGGCTATTTTTAATGCGTTTTTAAAGCGCGGCGTGTCACTTTTGCCAGTTAGGGTACGAATCGTCAGTTTAGCTATTTTCAAGGCGCGAACTTTGGTAGCGAATGGTTGGTTTTGCCTTTTGCAGGGAAATACCGTCAGTTTTAGTCAAGTTTATTGTTTGAATTGTTAGTTGAGCCGACTATAATGTGCAAATCATCCGTGTAACTTCCCTTTTTCGTCGCATATAGTCAGTTTTGCCGTTTTGAAAAGGCGAAAAATCCATCAAGCCATTTCTAGAGCAGGAATGGTCAGTCTACCGTTTTTAGGTTGTGCATTGCCGATTAAGCGAAACTTTCGGCTTCAGGAATCACTTATAGTCGATGACTGGCTCTCCAAGGCTTTGCGGATTTCAAGGCAAAATTCGTGTGTACCGGAACTCGTTCAGGGCAAAATCCTTGTGAAACGACACATTTTTATGGGAAAATATGAACTGCACTCGACTTCGAGGAAAAAATGCACGTGGAATGCCACATTGGAGGACACATTTAGTGAAAAGCAACATTGATGCCAAAATTCATAGAAAATACTTGATTGTAGAGCTAAATTCGCGCAAAACCAAGTGGAACGTCACATTGAGTGCAAAATTCACTCGAAACGTGAAGTGAGACATTCTGGAATAAAATTAGGTAAAAATAAAATTTCGTGAAACGCCACATTTAAGAAAAAACAAGAAAGAAACGCCGTCAACCGTAAAACCCACGTTCTATGTAAAACTTACGCAAAATGACAAAATTTGTCTCATGCAAAATCACGTGAAACGCGACATTGAAAGTGGAATTCAGGCGGACGCCACATTGAAGGTAAAATTCACGCAGACTGTCACATTTTGTTCAAATTAGAAGGAGAATTAGAGAGGAAATTAAGAAAAAAACGTCTCATTCAAGGCCGTTTACCGGCCCTTGGCCTCCCCTGCCATAAACCGTCAGTTTGGTGGCTATTCATCTCCTAAAACTTGCCATTTTACGTGACTTTGCAACTCCGGCACTACGAAGGCACAGCCGTCAGCCATGTCATATGCGTCGAGTGAGCGTTGACAGCTCTGGAATATTGGAACAATGAACTTTGCGACAATGAACGGCGGCGGCGGTAATAGCCTCGCGTCGGCCGAGTATTTTCAGCTGCGTATTAGCAATTTTTTTCGCTTTCTGCCGCTCCGGGAATTAACATTTTCTCAATTTTATCAGGGAATTAGCGCTCTTTCTCAATTTTATCAGTAAATTTTAGATGCGTGCGCTCGCTTTTAGTGCATTTCATTCTGAAAATGCACTATTTTTTTATTATTTTGGTCGTAAGTTAACGTTTTTCTCAATTTTAGTCCCGAGTGAGCGTTTTCCTCCATTTTATCTACGATACAAGCAATAATAATCTACGTAATCATTTTACTGTAGACGCCAATTGTCGCATTACAGTCCCAACTTTTTGAAAAAAACATTAGTTTATCGGGGTCGAACTCGGTCTTAAAAAGGCAAGACTTTGGTAGAAACTCCCCCCCCCCTCCCGCCAGTCAATCAAATCGTATGTGGCATCCAAGAACCGACCAATCATGCCCGAGAAAACTTGGATGCCAAACAAAAGATACCCGCCACAGATAAAACATTGCGTGAAGAAGTCTTCAACTGCGTCAAGAAATGTCTTAGCCAATACCGAACGAATCATACGCTTGAAGATCGCTCGGCTCGAGAGATCGCAAATCCTTTCGGGGAAATGGTTAAATAATTTGAGCCTAGAGGTCCGTGGGAGAGGCTCAACGCACATGGACCTCACTGGCGGCCGCGGCGGAATCGAGAAAATGGGCCGAAACCAAAATCCGTGAAGGCCGGTGGCGCCTTACCATGACGTTGGGATAGCAATGTTTCGCACAACATTGATGTACGGCCAGTCGAGCATTTCGCACTTGTATCTCCCTGTTGCTTGAGTTTTCATTTTATGAAAAAACCGCGTTATAAGGCGACTAAGCGGGCCAATTAAACCGAGGGGGCAAGTAAATTAGGGGATGGGGGTGGATTATGGTTTAAAGCTAATATCTCCACTTTTTGAGAAGTTTTGGCGGCGTAAGTTTTAAACTGCCGCTTCTGGCGGATGTGAAGCATTCTGAGGGTGGTGAGAGGACTCTATTTGGATCAGCGATTCAACCCCCTCCCACCCATTATCAACACTCTGAATTTTCTCGACCCTATTCTGCTTATCACGCCCAGTTCACTTTGTTCTCAGGTAGAACAAACTATGTACAACGAACAAAAACCGAAAATGTCACGGTCCAATGATACCTGGATACTACGACCTTCAAGGCCGAAAGAACTGTGCGGGTTTCTGCCGAACTTTTACTCGTTTCAACACACCATCACGGCCGCACAAAACTTCCTAGGGACTTGGACGTTCTCACAATGTCCATGATTCAATTGAACAATTGGAATTTGGAACAACCTAAAGCAGTGCTAGAGTTTTGAGTCGGCCTTTGTCAAGCTCAAAGAGTGAAACAGGAAGTGTGAGCCGTGTGCCAAATTCGACAAAATCTGCTCAAAAATGTGATTTACCCCGAAAAAAAAAGTCCGTTGTACCAAGCTGAATCGTAGTACACACAGGTTTATAAAAAGCCGGCTCCACACTCACCCTGTGAATTCACGGTGTGGACACCGCGACCGCGACGCTTCCTACACACTCACCCCGTGAATTCACGGCGTGAATAATGCGACCGTGACTCTACCTCCTCACTTACGTTTTTAACAGTACAGTGTGAGTGTCGTTCTGGAATGGAATGGAAATATACTAGGTATCGATTTCAAATAGAACTGCAGAAGACCTTCAAATCAGGACCAAGAACGTCCAATTGGACGCTTAGTCTACCCCAAGCATCGCTCACCTGCGTTTTATTCTTGTGGCATGGGTGCTTGGGGTCGCATAATATCGGCTCATATTGATAATTCTCGAAAGAACTTAACTCTTTCTCCTTATCCCACATCTTGTCGGGAGAAAAAGACCACGAGACACGTTATAGTACAAACGACGTGAAAAACAAAGGTTCAGCTCTAATTTATAGCTGACAACTACAAGGCACTAAATGGCATCGTTGCCGAAGTGCCCATAAAAAAAAAGAAATAATAGTAAAAATAAAAAACTTACGGTGCTGCGAAACGCGAATGTGGAGGGTCTTCTCTATTCACGGCCGCGAACCCTTTGAAGCGGGGAAAAATACCGCCTCAAAACGGATAAAGACCGTGAACACCCGTGAAAGACCGCGAAGACCCTACACACTCACATTCGCGCTCTTCACGCTCGCTCACGACGTGAATGTGGAGCCGCCTAAAGATGGAAAACGAGGAGAGGGCTTTAAACCCTGTTTCATGGCGAGGGGAGGGGAGATCATTGAATAAAATGGAAAAGACAAGGCGAGATATTCAAGGGTGCAAAACACTAGGAACCTAAGCCAAGAACTAGAAGCAAAGAGATCTAGTTCCCAACTAGGAGACAAGTATAATTTAATTTCAAGAGGGACCTGGAACTTTCATTTGATGGTAGTCCTAGGAGCGCTGGAGTGTTTGGAAGCTCAGAATCTCGTCAACAGTGAGCCCTCTGGCCCCGTGATGGACTTGATCCGTGTGAATGGCTACAAACCTTTCACGGGGTTCGTTTCCCCTATCGGGCGCGTCCCCCGGGTTGCGGATGGGGGACCCCACCATTGGGCCGACCCGCTCCCTGATACGGTGCGATGGTGGGTTGGGTCGGAATAAGGCGCACCGTGTGCGATGGGGAGTCCGTTATCGGACACACCCATTGGACATGGGGGCCGAATACGACCCCGTGGACAAACAACGGGTTAGGGGCTGTCCTGAGTCCGGCACAGAAGGGGGTGGCGTCTCCTACCTCCTCAAGCTATTCCTTCCCCCCTCCCCCAAGCCAAGGTGTTTGGTCCGTACCTAAGGTCTGCATGGCACAGGAGGCAAAATGTGCTTTTAACGGACCCCCAGGGCACCGGCCGATCCCCTAGTGTAATAGGCTTACCGCAGGCCTCGGCGCTTACGGCATGCAGGGCTCTGCCGGCGGTGGACTTATATTACCCTGGGAGGGGGCTCAGAGAACCTTCCGTGAACGCCGCAGTCACCGGCTGCTCCGCCCATGGATACCACCGAACATTGATCCCATCAATGTCAAACACGACATTGATGGGACCAGGGACGTACCTGTGGAGGGCAGTTCTAAGGAGGTTACCCGCCGGGGGGAGTTGAAGGGAACATACCCTCGGCGGGGCGTTCTAAAGAACACACCCCGGTGCAGGGGCTTATCTCTTCGAGTGCAACGCACTCGGCGCGCGCTAGCTCGTCATCCTTGTCACTCTCGTGCTCAAGGGTCCAGTTAGCGATTATCTCTTATCGCTTCTAAGAAGCGACGACCTCTAACCTTATTATGAGGAGAGAGCTATCTTCGCAGGATCAGCATTTTCGGGCTTCACACGCCTGATATGTTCCGGCCAGCGAGACACTTGCTGAGGACCTCCTCAACCTCAAACGGTGAGAGGGACTCTAGACTAGATCAACCGATCCAAGAGCTGGTTGTTGTTTGTTGCTGGCATGTTTTCATTTTCTTGTCGTGAAGCAAGGTAACTTTTGCGTTTCAGGCTCAGGCAGACCGAACTTCTATCCCCAAACTGTGAATATATGGATCTGAGATAATGTTTTTTCATTTCTGAAGAGTCAAGCTATAAGAGCTCTTGAACAGCCGAGTAGGAATTTAGGAAACTACGAAGAATGTAAAATCTCAGAAACTTTTCCCTACTTTCTACTCCGCACGATGACTTTATTTAGAACATAAGCATATCCTCACAAGCCAGTCAGTATGGGCTATCACGCACTTGCGATTTTCGGACGCCCGATTGTCGGAGATCCCGCGCACTTGCGAATTTCGGTCGCGGCGATTATAAAAAGTCGCAGTTGTGTTAGTGCACACGCACCGTCAACTATATACCTCGGTGTGAAAATGGACGAGTTTTCTAACATTTCAAGGGACTGGATCCTTAACGACTATACCTCAAAAACTTCGTTCCACATCTTGTCTTTTAAATTGTGGTCACAGTAGTGTTTCGCCTTCTTATCGAAGATAGATGGGGGTTTTTCAACCTCCGAAATTAGGACGTTGCAATCAATAAACAATTTTGATAAAACAGTATCTTCACCTCCACTAATTTCCACCTCTTCCGATGACATCGTACCGAAATGAAATGAAACTGAATGTGCGCGTGTTATTATTTGTTTTCAAAAAAAGTCAGTCCCCGTTTGTCCACACTAAATCTGAGTGTACGGACAACTCGTGATTCAGAAAAACATCTTCAAAGTGTCTTTTTCAAAAATAGTCATAAGCGTTTTCTTAGTTGATTGGCGAGTTTTCGTCAGAAATGACCATTTTTTAGAAAAAATAATGTTTTTACTTCCATGTTCCCGTAGGGAAGGAAGTTTGGTTATGGCAAAAAAAAAAAAAAAAAAAAAAAAAAATAGCTGACACCAGATTCGTGTTCCTGGACCCCGAAAAGGCCTAAATCTCGATTTTCAGTATGGCGTCTGTCGTCCGCTTTTTTCTCGTCAGATCTGGACGAGTGATGGCTCAAAAGTTGTGTCTTCATCTCTAGATGTACACCGTAAAATTTGAAAACGATTGGTTGACCGATTTGAAAGATATTAAAGCAAATGTGTTCGAAGTAAAAATGGTTGGACCCTTATAATTCCAAGAGAATATTATAAAATTTGATTATCGATCGTTCAAAATCGTCATCTAGGTTCCTAGAAGACGCTGCTAAAATTTGAATAAGATTTGTTGAGCGGTACAGTTGCTAAGGTATGTAATGCGTTTCTGCTCTTTTCTTGCCCCCAAACCTATCTCCTATCAGAATTTTAGTCCGATTTTATCTCATGATGGCTTAAAATGACCACAACAAAATTCCCCATCGATGAACTGGCCATTTTTTCGAAATTCAATTTGGTTATTTTTAAATTAATTTTTAAACCAAATTGACGAGGATGAATTCGAAGATTCGTGTCTCTTCGATTATTTTGAGTTTTAGCGAGTGTCTTATTGATCAAATTGTGTCCATTATTTCATTCATTGATCGTGTTGAATATTTCAAATTGATAGTTACCGTTAAAGAGAACTATATTAGGCTACAAAATTCATTATTCGTCACGTCGTTAGAATTTGTGTGTTCATATTTTTTTTGTGTTATTATTGCATCAATTAATTGTTGACATGGGATGAATATTGAGAGACATAAAGCTCTTTCCAACAAATTTTAAAACTTTTGCATTTTTATGAGAACAGAACTTCAGGACAGGCTAGGGCAAATGAATTAATTTTGATGGGTGAGTTTTAATGATTAATCACTCGTATCACGTTAAAATCACAAAACTTGTTCAAATGTTTCAGGTCAAAACAAGCGATTTTGAAGAGAAAAATTATTATTTTTTCTATGAAATCGTCATTTCTGACAAAAATCACCAAACAACTAAGAAAACGCCTATGACTATTTTTGTAAAGGACACTTTGAAGATGCTTTTCTGGTTGTCCGTACACTCAGATTTAGTGTGGACAAACAGGGACTGACTTTTTTTGAAAAAAATAAAATACTTTGAGTTTGAGCCGGATTTAAGGGCACATAAAACAGTTAACGTCCATCGAAAATGGCTAATCCTGGCAGAAAATAGTGTGCTCTTTCCGAATCCATCACCAAAAATTGCGAAAATTCAAATTGAATGCGAGTTTCTCATCGATAGTTTAAAAAAATGATGTCTGTGTAACGGGGGGGGGGGGATTTTTGGACTCTTGGGACCGTTACAGGGGAGACAGGACAAAATAATGAAATCACGAGTTAACGCTCTAAACTTTATTAACTTAACTAAGCAACCAAAACCTCTTAGAACTATAACTAAGTGACTACTGGGGTGGTTACGCGTTGACGCCGTGTATTTCATGACGTCTTTAAAATACGGCACCATGAATTTTGGTGCAGCCAGCCACTGACCACCCAACTCCGACCTCCAGCCTTCCCGGCGTCTTTGACGCGCCGTGCTGCGGTATCCGCGGCACGGTTGGCGGCCCTGTTACGGAGAATTCTCCTAACAAATGGAGGAGGGGTATGGGCCGTGTAGTGGCGAGGGAACGGTCTTAAAAGAACTCGCTACCAACCCAAGGCGTTATGCGATCCGTGCCGAAGGGTGCGTGACACAGGGTGAGCTGTGTATCTTACGGAGCCTCAGGGATACCAGGCGACCTCCCTGAGTATTAAGCCTTCCCACGGCATGCGGGGCTCTGCCGTGGGTGACTTTTATTTCCCTAGCTGCTCGTGGGACTGTTTATGGATCGCGATCGAATTACTTTGTCAAACCCGGGGTTTAAAACCCTGGAGCAGGTTGAGGACGAGCTTCTCAGTAGCCCCTCAGCCTGCTCAGTCCGGCACCGCGGAGATGACGGGGGAGACCACCTCAATGGAGGTGGTTGAGCCCGGAACCTCCGGTGGTGTCGCTGAGGGAGCGGTCTCCCTCTCGGGTTCGCCGGTATCTGGCGTACCCGAATTACAAGCGGGTCAGGGAACGGTATCCGAACCCGTCGATCCCGCAACAGCGGCGCCTGGAGACCAGGAGATCGCTGATTTCGACAAGTACGTCTCTGGCCTGAACAGGGATCAGAGGCGACGCTTTTTGTGGCTGGTTCGGAAGAAGGGGGAGGAACCGGAAGCCGCCAGGGCGAGTGCTCTGCAGATGGTAGAGAAGAGGAAGAAGGGGAGAGCCTCTGCAGAGACGACTCCAGAGGGAGCCGTGAAAAAGAAGCGAAGGACGACCGCACAGGGTCCTTCGTACACCGGAGCGCTCAAGGGAAGGAAGCTTGGTGTGGTTCATAGAGACTACCCAGCAGCCCTCCTCTTGGACGACCAGCTTGAGGCCCTGGAAAGGAGCATTGAAGCTGCCATTGTTGCGCTGGAACCTAAAGCTGGGGAGGTAGTGCCCCAGTTTGATGGTCTGGTGCGAAGGAGGGGATGGCTATCCATCACCTGCGAGGACGACGGGACGGCTGTTTGGATAAAGTCGCTCGTTAAAAGTATTGTACCCTGGGAGGGGGCAAGGTTGAAGGTGGTTGAGGGGAGTGACCTGCCCAAGCCCAGGGTGGCGGTTGCATTTCTCCCGAAGTGCGCGGGTCTGGGGAACGAGCAAGTCCTTCAGTTCCTCGTGCGCCAAAATCGGGGGTTAAATGTGGGACAGTGGAAGGTACTGTCCAGGAGTGTGCCTCAAGGCACGCGCCGGCTTTGATGATGACCCTGCTCATCGAAGAAGAGTCGGCGAAGATCCTGGAAAGGAATAATGTAGTCCACATCAGGTTCGGCAAGGGGACCATCCGGCCTAAGGCTCGGAAGGGGGAAGGATCATCCTCCGGCCCCCGGCAGCAGCCGATGGAGGTGGATCAGGTAGCCGCTGCTGTGCGGGGTACCACCCCCGCACCGCGGCAGGAAGTGCTATCTGTGGTAACAACAGTTAGCGCCACGGCATCCGGGCAGTCAACGCAGGTAGCTCCCTCATACGCTAGGCCTTCAACTAGCAAGGCGGGGGAGAGAGGTGATAGTGTCGGACCAGAGGGGGATGAAAGAGTCCCGAAGGTGGCAGGTCGGGCACGAAAACCCCACCCTACTCCGAGTAAGGCGATGCTGAAGAAGCAATCGCGGAGTGGGGTACATAAGGGGAATAAGTGACCGCTACGGGGTTGCGCTTCCTCCAGGTGAATCTGCATCGTGCGGCAGCGGCATCGGCCGTCTTGAGCAGGGTGTTCACTGGGGGAAGCTATGACGTCGCCATTGGTTCAGGAGCCATGGGCATGGGAGAGGCAGGTCAAGGGCCTCTCTGCGACAGCAGGTAAGCTGGTTTACTGTAGGGATGCGGAGCGGCCGCGAACTGCGCTGCTTCCAAGTCCCGCAGTGAAATTTTTAACGATGCCAGAATTTCTGTGCAGAGATTTGATAGCAGTCATCCTGGAAGCCAAGGACGAGGACCGGACCCGGAGGTGTGTGGTAGCTTCCGCGTACTTCCCGGGGGACGCTGAGGTGACGCCGCCGGAGGAGCTTCAGCGTTTGTCCTGAACTGCAGCGCGAGGAACCTGCAGCTGATTGTGGGTTGTGATGCGAATGCTCACCATACCATCTGGGGAAGTACAGATGTCAACGCCAGGGGTGAGTCACTCTTTCAATTTTTGATGTCGCATGACCTGGTGGTGGTAAATCAGGGCTCGATCCGGTGGAGGCGATCAATTCAGCGGTCCTCAGTGCGTAGAGGAAAGCTGTCCTGTTAAGGTGAAGAAGGGGAACAGGGAAGTCCCTTGGTGGAACAATGAGCTGGAGATGCTCAGAAGAGAAACGAATAGGCTTTACAATAGGGCCAGATCACGTGGGGAATGGGAGGCTTATAGGCACTCCCTCACGGAGTATAACAAGGCCTTTAGGAAAGCAAAGCGGGCCACGTGGAAGACCTTCTGTGAGGGGATGGAGAATGTGTCCGTTATGGGCAGACTGCAGAGGGTCCTGTCCAAAGAGAGCCCGGGCCGAATTGGTCTAATAAAAAAAAAATTTGCTCCGGCAGCTGGCGGTCGGAAAGAGTGCATTTCATTCCGTATAAGGATACCCTAAGCCGTCCAAGAAGTAATAATTTTGATGCCATAATTTGTTTCATTAAGCCGAACTTCTTCCTCTATTTTCACTCTATTTTTGCTCTTTTCAAAAGGGATAATGTTCAAGAAAGATTCGTAGAGCTTTGGCCAGCTCAGCCGGAAGGTCCAGCCTCGTGGGTCGTCCGTCCGATGATGATGAGAGTCTGCTTTGTGGAAGCCCCGGAAACTCGCTCGCCAGCAGCCGAACAATTCTCTTGAAACACTACTCTCCGCAAAGTGTTCCTCAGAGAGTTCTGCCAACAATGCGGGCCATAGTTTATGAGATTCGGTCCACTAATAATGGCATGTAAAACTGCACTTTGTTTGATATCATATTTTGAAACTGTGGAAATAAATTCGAAGGTGGCCACGTTAGAAGTGACTACATGCTAAAGACTCTGCTGTGGTACAATTGGAAAAAATTCCTGAAATGCGAGAATGGACGCATGATCGTTTGGCGTACCACGTTGTCTCATTGATCGTCTAGTGAGCGCCCTACGAACTCAGCGACAATCGATTTACCTCCTTTTTTCCATGGTTTAACGTTTGTTTTTTTTCTAAATTGACTACAAGCGAGAGAACGATAAAACACCATTTATCCTTAATAGATGATGCTCAATTCACCCGGGGGGAGGCACACTCCACTACACTGACGATCACGATGCTGACCTTCTGAGCTACCAACTCCGCCGATTGACAGGCATCGCGCCCTATACTGTCCGATCCTTGGCGAGGCGTTGAAACTACGATGATTCAAGTGCTGACCGAGTTGGCACCGTCACCGTCGACGCGTGGGTCTCGAATGTCATTCCATCCGTTGTCTTCGTCAGGTATACACTGAATGAGTCAATAGGAGTGAATATAAATCGAAGTTTGGATTGGTCAAACATGGTTGGATTTAAAGGTTACTCGACCATTGCAGTGTCGCAATACTCAAATAGACAGCTCATATACATCGGGCAGCTACTACGGTCTATGTTGAACGTTTGTGCATGCACTAACCCTATAGCCAACGTAAGGCTTTCATCGAATGAGAACTTTGCTTTTTTTTTTTGCCTCGAAGGAGAGTACGAGGTGAAATAAGATATCGAAGATAGCAGATGGCAACAGGTAGATACACTTGAAAATAAATGAACAACTAAAATTAAGAAACAAAATAGTTTGTGAATGATGATTTTTTGACAGAAATGGATGGATAGAAATAAACTTTTTTTGCCCGTTTTATTTCTGTCTGCTTTCCTTTTTTCGACGCTAATAGTTTTTATTACTAACTATTTTTAGTACTAAAAATAGTTTTTAGTAGTTTAGACAGTGTTTTTTCTCCCCCCAACATTAGTATGCTGAAGAGTGGGACGCAGTCGAGAATTCGTGTGGCCACAGTGCCTCCCCCCCCGGACCGCTGGTAATACTCACTCCACGTCTCTTCAAGGTTGGTTCTGGCTGGGGCCAGAGTTGCCCAGATGATCCGTGAAAGAAATCTCGGGTTAAGGTTCTCCAAAGAAGACTGTTTTGAAAATGTTCTTTGAAGTGGACTGTATTTGAAATAGATATGAGCGTACATTTTTTTATAATTTTAGCCGAGAATCAGTGATTTTTTTGATTTTTTTTTTATAGTTTTTTCTTAATTTTAGCTGTGACATAGGTAGCCGTTTTTCTCAATTTTATCCAGAAATTAGCGTATTTATTAGTTTTTTCCCGCGAATTGGCGTTTTCACAATTTTATCCGCGTATTTGCACTTCTCCCCAATTTGATCTGCTAATTCTCACGTTTTGTCAATTTTAGCTGTGAATGAGCCCTTTTTCTTCATTTTAGCGATGAATTAGCTATTTTTCATTTAACCCATGAATTTGCAATTTCTCCCAATGTTAAGCGGCCCATACACGTACAATAATATTGCGCAATAATAGGGGTTGTACAATAAAATTGAACGTTTGTGGGTTGTATTGATGGGTTGCACAATATAATGAACAACCTTTTTTTTTATCCCTAAACATCTGGAAACGAAATATTGTACAAATTTATTGCGCAATATTTATTGTACGTCTATGGACCCCTTTATTAGCTAATAGTGCATTTCTCAACGCTATCGGTTAAATTGCGCTTTCTCAGTTTAAGCCGTGAATTAGCGCCTTCAGGTTGTTGAATTTAGCTGCAAATTAGCTAATTTTCTCAATTCAACCGCGAATTAGACTTTTTTGCAATTTTGACTGAGAATCGGCGTTTTTCACGGGTTTAGCCGCGAATTAGAGATCAGTTTTCACATTTCACCCACATTTAACGTAACTTCATGGGGGAAAGTGAACAAAATCCTCGCCCTGAACTGCATGTCCCCTCGTAGAAGGAATGTCATTTCCAGAATCGTTGCCTCGGGGTTTTTGTTTTTTTACCGGCTTGTATAGGAATGCTTTTCCTGGGATGGGTAACTTTGATTTGAAGTGCTGCCCCCCTCCCCCGACACCCCCTTTTTTTATGGCTTTTTAAATACTTTGCTATGTCTTTGACGTATTTTCTTTCTGTTCTGTTGTGAGATTGATTTTCAACTGTTTGTTCGTATACTCGAGAATCTCTCGTTTTCCTCCTTCCCATTTTTTCTTTTAAGTTTCTGAAGTAGTTTTTATCCCACGCTCTCTCACTCACTCACTCCATTCACTCTCCCCCCCCCCCCCGCTGAGGGCTGAGGCAGAGGGTGGTCTGCCTGTGGATTACCTCCTTCACCGACGGCGAGTCCGCGTGGAAAGGGTTGTTTGCAATTTCCCTCCATGAGCCGCACGCCGCCGCCGGCCGGCCACCTCCCTCACGCAGCCGGTTTTTCCTTTTTGCCTCACTCACACAATCACTCTTTCTCTCTCTCTCTCTCTCTCTCTCTTATTTTTCGTACTTCACTGTCAGTACGTGCCGGCACGTCGGTGGTCGTCATACTGCCTCCGCAGGCTGGCCGTATTGAAAAAAAAGAGTCGGTTCTTACGAGACGAAGAAGACGCGATGTAATACTCGTAAAATCATTCGAATATATATTTGATAAATAATACAAAAAAGTAAGTGTTTCCCTTCTAATCGCGCTAGAAATAGTTAAAATGGCATGCATATTTTAGCAATAATAAATTTTATTAATTTGACTAACAACCATTTAGTTGAGATTTTCTATCCTAACGTGAAATTTTGCGTAAATAAAAAAAGAAAATAAATCAATTCAAGAAAATGAATTCAAGAAAATCCCCAGATTTTTAGAATGATCCGAATGATTCCTTTCTAATTTAGAAAGCGTTAAGGCCAAAATGTTACGACCAAAACCAACAATAATAAGATTTTAAGCAATTTACGACAAACTTTCTGCAATTCCTTCTTGTTTGCGTAACTGCAGAACTCAATTTCGCCATCTCACCCATGCATAGGCGTTTAGACTTTTCTCAACAATTTCGAGGGGGTCGAACTAAAACAGCAAAAAACCCCTCCCCCGCCAACCACCATCGTGCATCGGTGAGAGCCAAAGTAAATCATGCCACTCCATCAACGGCTCATAGGCCATAAAATTAAGCTGTAAATTAAAATGTACCGTGAAACGAGAAGTTACACCCCCTGATTAAAGCGATGAGATTTAATCTTCGAGCACCCCCCTCCCATCGATCAACTCCAACTAACACTTACGCCTCTCAGAAACGTGCCATTAAGTGTATAGCAAGCTTATGAAGAACATCCATAAAAAGGAAGTTGATTCTTCAATAGAGTGTCCCAGACTTTTTAATTAAATCGCTGATGGTTTGAAGGGGTTTTCAATGTTGGAACGTCAAGCACTCGGTTAGTGGCATTATTCAATTTTTTTTTTTTTTTTCTAAACGAAATAAAGTTGTTTCCTTTTATGTAGAATTTCTGTATCAATCTTATTTAACTTTGACACACTTTCCCCTCTGTGGGATTGGTGGGGGGCAGGGAGAAGAAGAAATCAGACTTTTCCTGCTAAGGGTTTAGCAAAAATTATTCATTTATCATTTCGTTTTTCTCGTTCACCACCCTCATATCTGGAGATGACATCTCGTTTCTTTTTTTTTTCTTTCTATTTTCACGTCGTTTAATTTGTTGCTTCGAGTTAAGAGGGGTGGCTTCCATTTCAAAGGTAAAACGACTTGTGTTTGAAAAGGCAATTTTGGAACTTTTCAGTTTATTTTTCCTATTAAGTTAAAAAGATCTGAGAGAAAGTAACAAAACGTTAAATTTGAGACAACTTGTGAAAAACTTGGAGTCTGATTGCGTAAAGAGGCCTTTTTTATCGGGATAATCAATCAGTGAAACGAATCTTTATTCTCTCCCCCTGGTCTTCGTGACGTTTTATTCTTTATTTCGGCAAAGTTGATGATAAAACAAAGACAAATTTTCTCGTCAGTTGATGGCTAAATAAGAGTGGAAGAGAAGGGTCATTGGAAACGCCCCCCCCCCTTCACCACTCAACAAACTTTTTCCAAGGAATTGTGGCCGGTGGCCGTGGAATGATTGTGGGGACAAGGGAAAACGAAGGATAAAAATATACGACGGACGGATAGACGTGTCAATTTCATAGGCAAAAGGGAGCCATTGGGGTGAAAGTCGGGGGGACGGTATAGGGCCAACTTCATGGGCGTAGATAGCTCTAGATGGAAAGGTGAGCAGCTTTTCGTATTCCTTCAAGTCCTCTCGAGTGTATTCGCCTCCAAATCAACGCGTCGGATAATGGCAGTAGTAGGCTGGTCTGGTGGGGGAGGGGGCTGCATTTTCACTGACATTAAGACCCGAAACGTGCACTTTCGCAGGAATTAAGATTCCAAGTACATAGCTGTGGATTTTTGGCCATGGAACTCCCAATTTCCTGGTATTTCTCAGGCTGAAAAATATTTCACATTTTACCACCGCATTAGCAATTTTATATAACTTTTATAGGTATAGATGTAAGACTGGGGAATTTTGAACACAAACCGAATAACAGCAAGATTCGATGCTCAAACTTTTATTGAAAATCGAAAACTAAGTCGATTCCAACACAACGAACGCTTAACTTTTAGCTACAAAATATTGTTTTCCGTGAGAACACGAGAAGTAGAGTCCACAGAGTATAGAACGCGACTGCCTCGCAGGACAGTTTACAAAAAAAAAAGGATTTAAACAGAGATAAGAAATAAATTAGAAGAAAGAAGTAAAAGGATCCAAGTCCAACAATAAGGTTCGAAGATTGGCGAGAACCTTACATCCCCCCAACCAAAGAGCTGTGAGACAGTGAAGCTAATTTTCCGCAGAGTAATAGGTATATAAGTTGATATGTACACGTATAGCGTTAGTTAGTTAGTATAAGATTAATCGGTACAACATTGGTGAATAAAGGCTAGACTATGAACTGAGAGTGATTTACAAATGCCCTAGTAATAAGGTAGGTAGTATTGTAGACAATTTTTACGATAACTTTGATTTCTTTCGTATACCGAAATCACGAACACCAATCATGATCAAAATTTAGATTAAGCATGCGAAGCTGTGGTTGTTGGGTGTGTTTGACCCTTGATTGTTTACCCTGATGATCTTACTTATGTGGTACAAGCGTTTGTCGTCGGTACCGTTGTAGCCTACGTTGACCTGGTACACCGAGTTGGATAACTTGTTCACGATGGGAAACGGACCCAATCGTATTGCGTCTAGCTTTTTACGGTTCAGTCTGTTCTCGTTCTCTACGTACACGTTGTCTCCTATTGTGAGTGAAACGTTTTTTCTTTTGGAGTCGTATCGTCTCTTGTTTTCGTCGTGGGCTTTTACCGAATTTTGGAAGGCTAATTTTGCGTCCCGCTGGTAATTTGGGATTTCGAGAAACTCTTTAGGTGCTGTATGTGGTGGAACACCGTTCATTAAGTAATTTGGGGTGTATTGGGTGACGCTGTGTATTGTATTGTTATATTCCTCAGCGCACTGCCTACGTATTGAGGTCCATGCAATTTTTCGTTTTGTTTCGTCTATTCTGCATCTTATTCTATTGACAAGCGTTTGATTCAGCCTTTCGTTCAGTCCATTGCAGGCTGGGTGATCGATGGCCGTGTAGACATGATTTATATTGTTTTCTTGAAGATATCTCGTGAAGTCTTTCGCGCTCATGCCTGCATACTGGTCTGTGAGCAACGTGCCGATTTGATGGTGGCTCTGCACTTTTTTAATTAGTTTTATGAATTCGTTAGCAGTTTGGTTTGGTGACGTTGATAAAAATGCGAAGCGAGTGAAGTGGTCTACTAGGAGGTGGAGATACCTTTTTGTTGATTTGTTTCCTCCAAGTCCCCCTATCGTGTCGATGGACATTATTTGAAAGGGTTCACTTGCTGGGCCCTAGTGGCCTAAGAAACCTGTGGGTTTAGTGCGTCTATATTTATTTTTGAGGCAGATTGAGCATTTGGAACAGAAGTGTTGAATTTCTTTGTACATATTGTGGAAGTAGTAATAATTTTTGATTGTATTTATAATGTGTTTCGGCCCTACGTGGCCGTATTTTAGATGTACATTTTGAACGAGTTGTAAGCCGTATTCCTTATCGATTATTATTTGTTCTCTAGCTCTAGTTTTCCGCAAGATTATTCCGTGTTTTATAAAATATCGCGTTTTCCCTTAGTGATGTTCTTCTGGCTATCCCGAATTTCCTCTAACTCGAGCAGATTAGCTGTGCGTAGTGGTTCGTGGTCATCTGTGTTGTAGTCACTTACGAGTACTGGGTTTCTCGATAGGCAGTCCGCTTCTGCATTTGCGGTTCCCGATCTGTAGATTATGTCGAAATAATACTGTAAGAGATAGTTTGCAAGATCGCCTGGCTCCTCATCTCTCCTTGCTTTCAATTTGAGATTTTCCAGAGGTTTATGATCGGTAATAATTTTAAATTGGCGGCCCATCAACCAGTACCGCCAGTATTTCACGGCTTCTTTAATCGCTAAACTTTCCAAGTAGATAGCTTTTTGTCTCTTTTGGCTCTCGTTGAGCTTCTTGGAGAAGTAAGCAACGGGTTTTTCGACTCCGTCGGGTTGAGGCTGCTTAAGGATCGCTCCGATACCTTCTATGCTCGCATCAGTATAAATTACGATCGGTAAGTTTCGGCCAAAAATGGCTAGCACGGGGGAGGATATTAGGTAAGTTTTGATCCGCTCAAAAGCTTCCTGGCATTGTTGTGTCCATGCGAATTTGACGTCTTTTCGAAGAAGATTGTGAAAAATGTCAAGTGTTTTTGCTGCGTTTTGGATGTATTTATGGTAGAAGTTTATTTTACCCAGAAACTGACGAATATTTTTTTGATTTTTTGGCGTAGGGAAGTTTTTAATAGCTATTAAATTCTCGTTGAGAGGTCTGACTGCGTTGTTTTCTATGACGTGACCCAAATATTGGATGGAATTAGTGGCAAAATTGCATTTAATGAACTTTAGTTTGAATCCCTCCTTTTTTATTGCCTCCATTAGAGCCTCGAGATGTCGGATGTGTTGTTCAAAAGTTTTAGAGAAGATGAGTATGTCGTCTATGTAGTTACAACAGAAGTCACCTAGCCCATTCCGTCGGATGATACCCGAGAGTATTTTTCTGAAAATTGCGGGTGATGTTTTTAGGCCAAACGGCATGGCGACTCACTGCCAGTGGCCGTTTTGGGTAATAAATCCCGTTTTATATCGTTCTTTGGTACGTATAGGTATGGTCCAGAAGGCCATGTTAATATCTAAGGCGGAAAACCATCTGCAATCTCGGGTTTTGGCTATAATGTCATCAATTAGCGGAAACGGCTGGCTCTCAGGGACCAGAAGTTTGTTTAGTTCCCTGAAGTCCACGCATAATCCTATTTTTTCTTTTTCATTACTTTCACCTGTTTTTTTGTACGCCAGCGTGACCGGTGCGGCGAATGGTGAACATGATTCCTCTATGATGCCGTGGTTTAAAAGCTCACCAATCTGTTTTTCAATTTCCTTCTGGTCATCATTAGAGCACCTATAGGGTTTTTTCGCTATGTATTTGTCTTCCACCAGTTTTATATGTGCTTCGTATTTTTGCACTGTGCCTATATCGTATTGGTTTTTTTGCGAATAGCGTGCCGTGTTTGTCAATTAAGTCATAAATATGTTGTTTTTTTTTTCAGCATCTAAATGAGCCCTTTTTATTTCAAACTGCTCGATAGGAATATGTTCGTTCCAATTTATTTGAATGTGTTCACTGTTGGGGTTGGTGTACTTTTTTTGTTCCGTGTTAGCCTGGGTGATTTTTAATTCATGATTTTGGCATAACTTGTAATCTTTTATAGTATCTAGGCCAATTAGGATGTCGTATTTAAAGTCCGTATTGTCTATTACAAAAACTCGTGTTTTTTTCTATATTGAATATCATTATTTTTACGTATCCTACACCTTTAATTTTATCTACTCCACTCATCGTTTTGAAAGTCAAGGGTTTCGTGGTATACATGTTTAGTATTTAATGTTTTGAAAAAGTGTAGGGGTAACATTGTAATGTTTGCCCCGGGGTCATAAAGGCCCGTGGCGAATGTATCTTCTACATTGACTTTCAGCGTTTTTCGTTTTTCAGCGCAGGGTTTTCGTTCAGTGAAGCCAGGTTTTGGGAAAAATGCATTTTTATTACTGCTGGTTGTAATATTATTATGTGGTTTTGGTAGAACACATCTAGTTGATTTAGTTTTATCATTAATTTGTTAACGGTTGTTATTTCTTCCCTGTTCAAACTACTCTGAATAGACAGCGGAAGCCCCACTACAATGAAACACACGCGAGTATTTTCACTTAATGTAGGGTCAACATCGACCAGCAAACTAAGTTTCTTTAACGCGTACTCAGAAATGGATCCCTTAATGAATTTAAAATTATAAGCATAATTTAAATTTTAACATCCTTTGTTGGAGAAATTGTCGAGAAACGATTGTTTCCAGGTTGCCCAGGGCGCGTCTCCTAGGAGTACCCGATTTGCGGTGTACCAGTCGTTTACAGGTCCTTCGATGAACAGGCGTATGACTTCGCAATAGCGTTCCTTAGGGATGTCAAGGCGTACGCACTCCATCTCCAGCGTTGTGATCCAGGTTGTAGCGTTCAGGGTTTTCCCGTTGAATTTGCTCAGAACGAGGTCCTTTGATACCGATTTTAAGGATTTACGTTCAGTTGGCGACTCGTTTTTCTGTGTTTGGCGAGTGGACTCCGTTGATGTCATTTCAAGTTTCAAATTGTCTGATAGTTCTTCAAGGTACTATTCTTCGAAACGGGGATTTCCTTTCTCGTCAAGATAGGTTGATTGGAGGTCTTCTGAAAGCGTTATGGTCAGTTTTCGGAATTGTCCGCTCATTTTGATTGATTTAAATGAGCTCTTGATGATCGGATGTTTTGCGAGTTTTTGGTGTTTTCCGATGGCCTGCTTGTCTGGCGGAAATACGTAGACCGTTTGACCACCGAGAAGTTGAAATCGTTTTATGCAAAAGACGGTAGTTTTATTGTCGTCGCTAGCCACAGCCGCTATCAAGATTTTAGCGCGTACGTTCGTCATATAGTTAAAACGAGTTTTCGATTTGTAAGACTGGGGAATTTTGAACACAAACCGAATAACACCAAGATTCGATGCTCAAGCTTTTATTGAGAATCGAAAACTAAGTCGATTCCAATACAACGAACGCTTAACTTTCAGCTACAAAATATTGTTTTCCGTGAGAAAACGAGAAGTAGAATCCACAGAGTATAGAACGCGACTGCCTCGCAGGACAGTTTACAAAAAAAAAAAGGATTTAAACAGAGATAAGAAATAAATTAGAAGAAAGAAGTAAAAGGATCCAAGTCCAACAATAAGGTTCGAAGACTGGCGAGAAACTTACACAGATTAGTGCTTCTTTTCAGTTTTAGCCGTATGAGTCAGCGTATTTTTTAACATTATTATAACCGTGCTTGAATTTGCCATTTTTCTGAATTTCACGAAGTTGCCTTCAGAAGTCGTGAAGGCGAGTATTAAAGTTACTAATTTCACGACACTTAATCCGAGAATCAGAGATGTTCCTCAATTTTAGCAGCGAATATTCGCCTTTTCCAAATTTTAGCAGCGAAGTAGCGTTTCCAACCCTTGCACTAACTACCGAATTTTCTCAATTTTGCCAAGAATTGGCGTTTTCCTCAATTTAAGCTGCAAATTAGCCATTTTTCCATTTTTTAGCTGAGAATCAGCACTTTTCCCCAATTTGAACTGAAAATGAGATTTTTTCTCAATTTTAGCTGCGCTAATTGGTGATTTTTTCAATTTTAGTCGCGAACTAGTGATTTTCGTTATGTGTATCCGCGAATTAACGTTTTTCCTCAACTTTATATCTGCAAATTGAAAATTAGCGATTTTTCCCAATTTTAGCTGTGAAATAGCGTTTTATGCTAATTTTGCCGAAATTTGGCATCTCTTTTCTTTTTCATATGCGAATGGACAATTTTTCGCCATGTCGGTCGAGAATTTGCCACTTTTGTCCAATTTTAACCTGAAAGCGTTTTTTTTTTTGTCAATATTATAGCGTGTTTTCTCAATTTTAACCGCGTGGTTGGCCCAAAAACAACCCTTTAGCGTTGATTTCCACAATTTATTCGTAGATTGGTCTCCATACACCGCAAATACGCTCACGACTCGCTGCTCGCCTGCTATCCTATCCTACTCAGAAATGAGCTGGTCACTCTACACGAGTCGACATACGAACTTGAAAGTTACTATTTAAACGTACTACACCCGAACAACCGGGGAACAAACGTCCGGACGCGGACACTGCGCGGTCGACCAAACAAACGCAGTCGCAGCGCCACGCAATACGCTCTATCAAATAACAATCAATATGCAAGTGGAGGCCACCGCCTGTGGGCCCCCCCGCGCCTTCCACTTTCTCTGCTGCAGCATACAATACTAAATTTATCCAAATCAAAACCCCTAATTCGCGGCTAAAATAGCTACAAAGCGCTAACTTGAGAAAACGCCAATCCAATGTTTCTTCTAGGGGCACCTTCGTGGCTAAAATTAGAAGAAATTAGAATTAGACTAAAATCGCTAATCCACAGATAAAATTAAGAAAAAAACGCTCATTTGAAAATTAAATTAAGAGTAATAGTAATTAATCGTAAGTTTCAGATGTGAATATCAGCAAAATTGCTATTTTCCGGTAGCATGGCGAAATTGCGAGTTTCGTTTTTTTTTTCTAGTGATGTGCAACACGGGCCAGTCATTTTTTACCCTTTTCTTGCTTTTAGTGATTGCGTCAGCCGGTCGTGACAGCCCCAAAAGTTTGACGAATAGCCGCTAAGTCGCAACATTATGTTGCAAATATTCGCGAAATTGGAATTTTCCAGGACGGATATTCGCGATATTGCCGATTTCACGTCTTGAATTGAGTGAACTTGAATTTCGCGGATTTTTGTCTTTGACATAGCAGCTTCGCAGGGTTGCCTAATTCAAAGGCAAAATTTTCGAATTGGGTGTACAAAAACAATTCATCTCACCAAAAAAATTTTGTCGAACACCTGGCTCGCTAAAAAACTATTTTCGTGGATCTGGCTCGTCGGAAAAATATCAACTTGGCGATTTTTTGACGTCATAAAACTTCACTTATTACGTCGATGTTGCACGCTAATTAACCATTTGTGAGATACTGGGTCAATATTGAGTCGAGATTGTCAGTATTTGGAGACGTGAGTCACCGTTTTTTCATTATAAGGCCGAATTTTGAAAAATCGTGGAACGAAAGTTTAAGTGGAAGTCCTAAAATTATGAAAAATTACACAGTTTTTGGTGCCAGTTCCATGTTTCGGGGCCAAGTTTTTTGAATTTTTGAAAGAATCGTCAAGAAACCATGTGTGATCGTGAGATGACGCTTTACTGTTGACACCGCCGGTATCATGGCCGTAAACATATTTTGGGGATGCATTCACCCGTTTTTTTTTTGTGGCTCGATTAAATTACGTGGAATGGAGGGAATCTGGCCTCAAACTGGCTATTTGACCAAAACCTAAAAATTATACTCCAGAAGCTCATTTTTCACCAGAATCTGTCCATTCTATCCTATAGGAACGGATAATGTCACCCCAGAAACTGACTAATCAAAGGAAAATTGAACTTCTCTGTATGTATAGTATTTTTGGGTCATGAAATGTGAATTTACGCCACTGAGAACTGCCTGTTTCACTCCCAAACTCGTGAAACTTGACATGGCATCCCCAGACACTCTTATTTTGACATCAGAAACGGTCTCACTTCTATCCACGAATTTTTTGATTTTTCTTAATTTTAGCCGTATTTTTTCAGTTTTAGACACGATTTTGTTCTTTGTTATCCATTAATTGGCCCTTTTGCTAGATTTTAGCGGTGTACTTGCCTTAGAACGGCACATCTGCGTTTTTCGTTGTTATTTTTTAGCGTTTTAGCGGCTCTTTATACAGCTTGAATCTGCGATTTATTCTCAATTTTATTTGCGAATTAGCGCTTTTTCAAAATTTTGCTGCGAAGTTGCGTTTTTTTCTCGCAAATCAGCGGTTACTCTCAATTTTAGTCACGACTTATTTTTTTGAGTGCACTCAAAAACGTGGAGTTGTTTTTTGATGAGCCAAACCCGGGAAATTGGGGTTTTCAATTAATAAGCTCCCCGAAATTGGTTCTTTTAAGTAGAAAAACAGTAATATTTGATTTATTTAGAGCTGAAAGGGTAAAACGAAACGAGAGCCATTTGATTCACTCCCCGTATAACTCAAACTTAACGTTCCCCTCCCCCCCACCGTGCAGTGACGCTCATCCTCTTTTTCACGAATCAATTTGAATATAAACGCTGGCATTAAAGGCCTCTCAGTGGAAGTATTAAAGCTAGACCGTGTCATAAAAATGAATTTTAAAAACGAGAATTAATATTACCCGGGTGACAAAGCGGTGGTGTGACTGGGAGGAAGGCGAGTTACCACCGCGCCTCTTTCTGCCCTTCGAGATGAGAGTCACTCGACTGACAAAAGAGTGGAGGAAAAAAAAAAAAAAAAAAAAAAAAAAAAAAAAAAATGAACGGAAGGAAAAGTTGTTATTTTCATTTTCACTTTTTTCTTTACTTTCTTTTGTTCTTGAAAAAAATGAAAAGGTTTTGAAACGAGAAAATCCTATCAATCAATGTTTTCAAAGAAATGGAAAAAAGGAAGGAGGGATCCAAGTCCCAAACAAGATAATATTTCAGGATTTTTTGTGTTTTTTCCCTATTTATATTCGGGGTTTTTTATATTATTTGTCAGGTTTCTCTCATCTCAGCCTTACCTCTGAATCGCTGAAGTATTAAATTATTTTCTCCGTTAATGAGGTAGAATGAAAAGGTTCTGATTAAATTCACTGGCTCTTCAAGTTTATAGTTACGAAGTTTTTTATTTTTTTATTTATTTTTCATTTCTTTCCGTTTTTCGTTTTTTGAGATTTTCATCCGCCTGATAAATTGACGTTTGAGACAGGCGTCATTGTGTCAGTCTTTCATAAGTAAAACAGTTTTCTAAAAAAAGTTAAATCGAACTTGAATTAGTTCTAACAGTTTGAAAGGGATAAGGGGTTGGTGTTATGATGATAATGGGGGGGGGGGATTGAATAATAACATTGACTCTAGTTAAATTGGCACTCCAGGGGACAATTCTGACAGTTAAATGAAAATAGTCCCAGGGCCGTTTCAAACCCATCACGACTATAGGAGAACTGAGGGGGGGGGGGGAGATTGACTGAACCGACTGATGAAAAAGAAGAATCTAACGGTGTTTTCCGTTTGCTAAAAAAATCGGCCCCCGAGCGGTTCATTTTCACCCATCCTCTCTGAATTAATGAGCATCAGGTTAATGGTGGAGACGAGTGAAAATGAACTGGTCCGCCCGATGCGGAATTTTATGCAAATGTAAAACGTTTTAAAACGCTCAATGACCTTTTTTTAAACGTAACTGAGAGTTTGAGATAATAATGTGAAGATTCAATTGCTGTATTTCGGGACAGTTTTGACTATTCCCTCGACCAACTTTCAAGTTAGTTGTTTTAAAGGGCAAACAGTCAGTTTTCCATGCCCGAAGGCCGAAGGCAAGAAAGGCGGGCAGCTCTTCGCATTTCCCCTGAGCCCGTCTCAACCACGAACGCTACAGATGGTGTCAGCAGGCGCGGAAAGGGGGAAAAGGGTGTGTGAAAGGGATTAATCAAGGGTTGGATCAAAGGAGCAGGCCGAAACTAGATTCACATGTTCACGCGGTCCTACTCCTAAATAACATTCAGGGGTTTCTTTTATCCCTCTGACCACCAAACCGTAAATTTTGCCCGGGGTATTAAGCCCAGAAACTTGATAATTAACTGATATTTAGCTCTAAATTATGTAATTTTGTAGCTTTGGGCGCTTTCAAGGCCTCCGAGGTCCACGACAACTAAGAAATAAGTTAAGCATGCATAAAGCTTTAGCCGTAGGAGCCTACATTGTCTGTCTCGGGGGACCGATTTCGGCTCGTGCTCGCCATCTTGATGGCGCATAAAACCGCGAAAACGGTCCTATTCGTTTTTAAAGTTTGTTCAGCCAAAGCTCTTGTTTGTTTAATTCGAAACGTGATTATACAATAATGTAAAAAAATGGGTGCGGCTAACTTTACGTATTTCAACCCATGAATGGAATCGTTTGTTTAGCGCAATTTCTAGTCATAATATAATTTCGTTTGTTTAGCACTTTGAGCACTTTAAACAACAAAAAAACTTAACGCCTTTTCTAGTAATATAGTTTTTTCACGTTATTTTAGCCTAAACGTTTCAAAACGCTAAACAAATTACTTTACCTCTACGTATGCCGCTAAACAAACGATAACGTTCATGGATGGAGGAGCGTGAAGCTAGGTGCACCCAAGTTTGTTGGTTGTTCAAAGTGATTGTAACGCTAGACTAACGAATATTTCGGCTAAACAAACGTAAACAATGTTAAGAATATGAATGGCTTAACAAACGATTTCGTTCATGGTTTGGTGAGGTGATGCTACAGCCGTACCCAAGTTTGAAGTTTACCCTATTTAGACCCTACATATAGCAAATTTGTCCATGTAAACTTCATCCGGCGTTTAGGTCAGCAGTATTCGCCATTGGGGTCCAGGACTATCAAGGCCAGACTGGCAAAAAGTGGAGGCCACAGGCCAACAGTCGCTTTTCTGTTTTTCCGGGTCTCCTTTTGATTCGTCGCTTGTGCTTTGCCGCTTGTGCTTTGTCGCTTGTGCTTTGTCATTTGTGGTCGTTTTTTGAGCTTCGCCACTTGTGTTTCGTCGTTTGTGGTTCGTTTTTTTGAGCTTCGTCGCTTGTGTTTCGTTACTTGTGCTTCGTCACTCATGCTTCGCCGATTGTGTTTCTTCGCTTGTGCTTCTTCGCTTGTTGTGCTTCGTCGCTGTCAGCTTCGCCGCTTTGAGGTTCGTCACTTTGTGCTTCGTCGCTTGTGTGGTTCGTCGTTTGGCCTTCGTCGCTTTTGCTGGCTTAGAGTGTCGTGGTTCTAGTATCGTGGTCATAATTATTATGACCGGGTGGTGCTTCGTCGATAGTTAATAACTATGTAGCTTCTTACCTGTAATTTTCGTGCACAATCAACAGTTTTACTGTTAAATAGCTCTTTTCGTGCTTCTACTGCTAATGAGGGGGAGGGTGTTCTAGAACAAACTGATTCTTGAGCAACGCTCAACTCGCCACGTGATCTCGCGCGAAGAGGCGAAACTCGACTTTGCGTCTTCGCGCGAAACCACGTGCACTGAATGGCCAGCCTTTTAAGTTCCGTATAAGTAAACAAAAAAATCGTGAAATGGTTTTTTGTGAGAGCCGACCTTGCGAAATTATTGTTCTTTGAATGGTCGGACCCTACGGAATGCTTTTTTTGTGGTAGATACGGAAGCAAATTGTTATTGGAAAAAAATTGTTATACTCTCCCCACCCCCTTCGTATATGAGTGACCGGGCTCGATACAATAAAGGAATCATGAGACGTGATCAGTGAATTCGCATTTTTCCCATTGCTGTTCTCGCGGTTAATTATATACCTATCCTGACGCGTCTTAGGCGAAATTCACCTCTCAGGGCAGTAACTTGGCGATAAATCAACTTTATTTATTTTATTTTATTCGAGCGCCCTCCATAAAATGACGAAAAAGGGCAGCCCGACGGTTTTAAAAGGCTCTGGTAATTGGAGAAAATTGCGAAACACATCCCCTCCCCCCAATCTCCGTCACATGGTTACACGCTTTATCGTTAATTGCTACACCAGCCTCATTTTCTCCCTTATAATCAGGTGGACAGAAAAAGATAGAGAGTGAGAGAGTTAATTATGTAAAGGATTATTCTGACTTATTACTTTATGAACCGTGATTCTGAAAAAGCAATGATGAACTTGGCAGTAGTTGTGCTCTGAAGTGGCAATGGGGAAAATGCATTCGTATTCAAGCAATTTGAAACTTTCTGTAGGCTTTTCTATTGCATTTGCATTGCACGCTGCCGTCCATTTGTCCACATTAAATTTGTTGCGGACTCGAGTAAAAATAAAACAAGGGGCTGCGGCAAATGTAAAGCGTAACAACGCGGGAAAGTAGAAAAGGCGTCTATTGAATTTTCTGGGGAATAATTGTAAGAGTGTATAGTGAGGTGTGGGGGAGGAACATTTGTTTTTTAGCGTACGCATCTTCAATTCGGTAGGCAGACATCAGGGAGAAAGACTGAAAAAAAAAAAAAAAACAAAACAAAACAAAACGAACGAGGAATGCTGTTAATAATGTTTCATGACGTTGACATAGCGTGAAACATTCGCCGAGAACGTTTCAACAGTACTCGACGGCTGTACACTGCCCTACCCTCCTCACATCATACGTAAATGACTATTGCGAGAAAGTGAAATACACAACCCCCCCCACCAAAAAAAACAAAAAAAAAACAGTAGTTCCCTCTACAGACTATAAACAACGTATCCCAAACGTTCTGTGAATAGCAAATTCAATTTCAGCCCTGCTCTCGTTCTAACTTGACGTTGCGTTTGTTGGTTTTTGAGTCTTTTGAAACAACTGGAAGGGGGGTGAAGTTCTAAAGGACTGAGAAATGAATAATAGGCCGTAGGTGTGGAAGCGATATTACAGCGGGAAAGGACTTATTTTCCTTTTGATCTGGACTGAGAAAGATTGAACTCAAGCCCAAAGTCGTTTTTTTGGCCCTGCGTAGTACGTAAAATCCGTGGCGTCCACAAAAGTCCCAACCGTGCGGGTCAACAGTTAAAATGTGGAAATTCACGTTTTGAATTCTTCGAAGAAAAAAAAAAAAAAAGGTAGACCTCAGGCTAACTATTATGGTGTTATTCAAATTCGATGGAATGGAAATACGAAACGTCCCACCACGCAGATACTGACGTTATAAGCTGAAAATTTCACTTGTAACTTTTTTTTTTTTTTACCTATTATATAAGATGTAGGGCAAGAGTGATGAAAAGATGAGAACTCTGTGAATAATGTCAGTTTGACGGTGGGTGGAGAAGAGAAAGAAGAGACGAATATCCAATTTGCTTCGAAGGGTTTGGCGCTTTTCCACAGAACCCCCCCCCCCTCACCAGCCATCCTTAACTTCTTTTCTGTGACGCGAAAAGAACGACGTGATTTGCGATTAGGATGTCGCTTTTTTCCTTTTTTAAAAATATATGTATTTTGTTTTGATTGGCGTTAAAAATGGTTTGGTTCTTTACTTCTAGGAGAAGTGGTGGGAAGAAAAAGAGGGAAGAGCTCTGTTTTACACCCTGTGAGCCCGTAAGAGGTCGTGGCTGAATAAAATTCGATCTAGACTGAGGACTAATGCATCCCCCCTTCCACCCCTTCAGTCAAAGTGTCTTTTTAGCCGAAAAGAACAGTTGGCTGTAATGCTGTAAAGCTAGTAAAATCGTTAAGAAGAAAAAGGTTCAAAAAGTCTTCATTGACCCTTTGGGGTGGAAATAAAAAAAACAGGATGGGAGGCGGGGGGTACTAGGAAAAAAAAAACTATTGCCCGGAAACTCTATAAAGCTCTTTATTAAAGTCGTCTTTCTTAGTCTATGAAGACGGATAGATGGTGTCGAGGAGGCGGGAGGGAATAACTCTTGTTTTTTAGGCTCCTCGGAAAATCATGTTAGTCAAAACATTAAGAAAAAAAAAAGAACGAGAAAAAAGGGTGAGACGTGATAGCGGTAGTGGTCGGGGGAATGAAGGGCTTTCCTGATAAAACGACTCGTCTTATATACATTATTAATGCGAAAGAAAAAAGGAGGTTTTTATTCGATTTACTTTTCTCAAAGCGCGTAAGCCTCCGTAAATATATATATTACGACATTATATATATATATATATATAGTTTTCCTTGCTATTCGGCGTTTTCTTTTATATTATTCTGAGTAAGTTGTCAATTTTTTATGAGCATGGTCATGCACGTATACGTCAAGTACAAAGAAGTCCTTCTCAGCTAGGGCTAAGGAACATTTTAAAATTCACAACGCTATTTATGACACTGTCGACCCAAATTGTGGTCCATTTTAATCGACTTCGTACCAAAATTTACAAAACTTATGGCGTTTTCAGCACGTTTTTCGGGGGGGGGGGGCACGAATTTCCAGAAGGCCACGGCGAAGCTCTTGCACTACTACGAGGAGGGTTGGGGGTGACCACTCGCTCAAGTTTTCACGAGACCGAGTCAAATGATTTACCAATTGAGGAATTTGTTTGTTTGTTTTTTTTTTCGAGAGGAAATTGGTACAAGACGGTATTGAAAAAAAAATTTAAAAGCCGTTTTGACCCCGAAAAAAATATTTAAAAGTTGGAGAAAAGACATAGACGGGAGTCCAGGGGTGACGTTACACGACTTGTGCTTCTCCGAGTACCTCTAGCCCTGTTTACTTCACTATAGTATCAGTAAGGCTCTATAAGTGCCTACGAGTACTGACAGTCCTCCATTTTTAGTCCCCCCCCCCTCCACATAGGGATCAAATAGATTTGATATCTCTCATTCGCTGCTCCGGTGATGTAGGTTACGCTCACCAGCCAATCACTAGCCCTCCTTTCTCAAAAGAACCACATCATTATGGCGGATATTGTCAGTACCTGTGTGTAACTATCTAGTATAAGTCTTCCTTCTGGCCATGGCTTATAAGCTGAGACAGGTGGTTAATTATTTTATTTCCCTATTTTGTGACCTTTATTCTAGGACTTTTAAGACATTAAAATGTGTGTTTTATGACGTTTATTTCCGAAAAACTCCCTTTTCATGACGTTTTCAGTTAAAAAAATGACGTCTATTTCACTATCTATTTCAGTTAATATTTTTATATTATTATGTTATGATGCGTTTAATTGTAGACGAAAAGGAAAAACGTACGCATTATTCGCGAAAGGGTTAATAAAATAATGCGTTTGTGCTTATTTACGCTGTAGTGTACCCCGAAAAGGGGATGTCTATTGTAGAAAGGAGCTGTACTCATATTCCTGCTGGACGCCTTCATATTGTCCTCGGGTAAATGTACTACAAAAAGGTCATTTCATGACTATTTTTACGAAAAGTCGTACTTTATGAATGTAAATGTTTTTTTTACGAAGAAAAAAACATTTTATGATTAAAAACTATGACTTCGACGTTTATGACTTTTCCCGTCTCTGCTTATAAAAGTATTGTGTTGTACCACACTGTGAGTCCATATCACCACAGTGAAAACATTTCTTTAAGGTGCCTCAAGAAAGGCCCAAGAGCTAGACAAAAATGGATTGTAGCGCCTGAGACGGTGGCCGGGGGACATTACCCCAAATTCAACATAATCTGTTTGCGAGGGACACTTCAGTGTAAATTTAATTTTTACTCTTTTCTTTTTCTTCCCTAAGGCTTTGTGTGTATGGATAAGACGATGAGAACAGTCATGACCACTCGGCCACAATCCCGCAGCCATGATCCACAGACATGATGACTCCCGCTAACAGTAGTTAAATAACTTTCTGCTGCGCATATCCTAGCAAATTTTATTAGCAAAACACTTGCTTTTTTTAAATAAAACGGTTTCGTGGTCAATCTAATCACTTGCTTGCCATCGTTATACGTTGTTAATTAATTACATTAGTATCTGGTTACATCTCATATCTCAAGAGCTTAAAACCAGGGACCACTAACTATAATGACAGGTTGAGGAATTAAATTACTTGAGCCCCTGCTGAACGGTAAAGGATGTTTTTTAGTTCGACCAACAAGTGTATTTTCGGACTCTAAGCCAACGCAAATACAAACCTCCAAGCCATCCCCAATCCAAGCCTAAAGGCGCGTATAAACTGGGCGATCCGAACATGTATTGCAACGTTGCAGGTGCGGAGCAGTTGAAAAGAGTCGACCGCTCCGCGATTGCAACATGAGCGCTCCATCTTTTCGTGCGAACATACTCCGCTCGAAATCACCCCACCCCCAAATCCACTTTTCCTCCCACATTTTCGTTATATTTTAGTGTTAAATGGGTTCAGAAGAAGAAACATTACATTATTACTATATGTTTAGTACATCATCCATGGTTTTGGCCAGTAAGGGAAAAATTCGGAAACGACGACGATGGTGCACTGGGAAAAAAAAGAGGCACTTTCTCGGTTAATTTTAACCGAGAAATCTCGGTAAAATGTTTGCAACCGTCACGAGTCTGTAATGTCAACCGACAAGCTTGATACGGTTGAATGCACGTCTTGACTCGGTTAACGCATGTTGTCGGTAAAATGTTTGCAACCGTCATGAGTTGGTTAAGTCTACCGACAAGCTTGATACGGTTAATTGCACTCGGTTAGCGCATATTGTCGGTAAAATGTTTGCAACCGAGTCTGACGGTCAAGCCACAAACACGGTTAAACACATGATCCCAGTCAGTTGAGACATATCTGTTGAATGAACCGTCACTAGACGGTTAACTCTAACCGTTACTTTACGGTAGATTCTTCCGACCCACAACTCCCTTGTCTGTTACAGCAACTGTCTAACATCGGTGAAAGCTGACCGTATACTCGGAAATCACAGCCGTGTCAGGCGGTTAGTCCAACAGTGTGTTTACGGTAGTGGCGAACCGAATTTTGGATATTATACGGTAGCATCAGCAGAAAAAAAACGGTAAAATTCTACTGTCATGACGGTTGCATCAACGGTTACTCAACGGTAAAACAGGTATCTCTACTCGGTTAAGAAACGCCGTCTTGAGTCTGGTGTCAACCGTGACATAACGGTACATGCTACCGTTGGCATACGGTGGAATATACCGTTATATCACAGTTAAAACAGGTGTCTCACCTCGGTTAAAAGGTACCGTCTTGAGTCTGGTGTCAACCGTGAAATAACGGTATATACTACCGTCGGCATACGGTAGAATATACCGTTTCTACTGTGGTACAAACGGTAATTTGTCACCGACTTTCTCGGTACGTGCTTCCACTTTTCACGGTTAGCCTTACTGATTCTTTACGGCCAAATTTGCCGCAAAAAATGGTTGAGCCGAGCGTCAGAGGAGAGCAAAATGGACGAATCGGAGAGTCGAGGAAACGAAACCGATGATGCTGGTCCGTCCAATAATCTTATATAGGTACTTATTAAATAATAAATCCTAATATTCTGTTACTATATGATTCGATTATCCTTAGGTGGGTTCAAAAGAATTATGCCTGGAACATTCGTAGCGGAACATGATCATCTTGTTTCGAATAATAATAATAATAATGCGCTTGAAGCCATGAGCGGAGGCTGACAGACGCAGAACAGAGAATATAGAATGCAATTGAAATGCCTACTTGCGTGAAGTCTAATGGCCTCAGTAGTCAATGCCTAAAAAAAAAAAAATTAAAAAAAAAAATAAAAAAAATAGTAAAAAGTATAAGTAAAAGTGTAAGTACCCACATGTGCGATTATCAGGGCGAGACCAATAGTGTATTTTTTTAATGAAATGCACTAAAAAAAAGTGAAACTGAACCTCAGCATTTATTTGGGATTTATAATTTCAAATAAAAACCGAAACGGCTTTATGCAGGCGTCAATCTCACGACAAAAATTACGGAATCGATAGATGTAACATTTTATTCTTAGAAACTGCTGAAAGAACATTCCTAGGTTAATGATTCAAAATAAGATAATCATGTTCCGCTACGAATTTTCCAGGCATAATCCTTTTGAACCCACCTAAGGATAATCGAATCATTTAGCATCAGAATATTCTAGGAAAACTTATTTAATACAAGAATAATCTCATGTTGTTCAGATTATTCACATTCGAAATCGAAGAATGTGGGAACATTCCTAGGATATTGCTTACTATCTGGGTAGACGGGAGTATGGGGTGATGTTACACGACTTGCGCTTCTCCGAGTACCTCTAGCCCTGTTTACTTCACTATAGTATCAGTAAGGCTCTATAAGTGCCTACGAGTACTGACAGTCCTCCATTTTTAGTCCCCCCCTCCGCCACATAGGGATCAAATAGATTTGATATCTCTCATTCGCTGCTCCGGTGATGTAGGTTACGCTCACCAGCCAATCACAAGCCCTCCTTTCTCAAAAGAACCACATCATTATGGCGGATATTGTCAGTACCTGTGTGTAACTATAGGTTCTCTAGTATCAGTCTTCCTTCTGGCCATGGCTTATAAGCTGAGACAGGTGGTTAATTATTTTATTTCCCCATTTTGTGACCTTTATTCTAGGAATTTTATCACACATGTGTGTTTTATGACGTTTATTTCCGAAAAACTCCCTTTTCATGACGTTTTCAGTTTAAAAAATGACGTCTATTTCACTATCTATTTCAGTTAATATTTTTATATTATTATGTTATGATGCGTTTAATTGTAGACGAAAAGGAAAAACGTACGCATTATTCGCGAAAGGGTTAATAAAATAATGCGTTTGTGCTTATTTACGCTGTAGTGTACCCCGAAAAGGGGATGTCTATTGTAGAAAGGAGCTGGACTCATATTCCTGCTGGACGCCTTCATATTGTCCTCGGGTAAATGTACTACTCCAAAAAGGTCATTTCATGACTATTTTTACGAAAAGTCGTATTATGACGTTTTATGAAAAAAAAAGAAGAAAAAAACATTTTATGATTAAAAACTATGACTTCGACCTTTATGACTTTTCCCGTCTCTGCTTATAAAAGTATTGTGTTGTACCACACTGTGAGTCCATATCACCACAGTGAAAACATTTCTTTAAGGTGTCTCAAGAAAGGCCCAAGAGCTAGACAAAAATGGATTGCAGCGCCTGAGACAGTGGCCGGGGGACATTACCCCAAATTCAACATATAATCCGTTTGCGAGGGACACTTCAGTGTAAATTTAATTTTTACTCTTTTCTTTTTCTTCCCTAAGGCTTTGTGTGTATGGATAAGACGATGAGAACACTCATGACCACTCAGCCACAATCCCGCAGCCATGATCCACAGACATGATGACTCCCGCTTACAGTAGTTAAATAACTTTCTGCTGCGCATATCCTAGCAAATTTTATTAGCAAAACACTTGCTTTTTTTTTAATAAAACGGTTTCGTGGTCAATCTAATCACTTGCTTGCCATCCTTGCTCCTTGCATCCTTGCTTGCCAATAATTGCAACGTTGCAGGTGCGGAGCAGTTGAAAAGAGTCGACCGCTCCGCGATTGCAACATGAGCGCTCCATCTTTTCGTGCGAACATACTCCGCTCGAAATCACCCCACCCCCAAATCCACTTTTCCTCCCACATTTTCGTAATATTTTAGTGTTGAATGGGTTCAGAAGAAGAAACATTACATTATTACTATATGTTTAGTACATCATCCATGGTTTTGGCCAGTAAGGGAAAAATTCGGAAACGACGACGATGATGGAGAACAGAAGTTTTTTTGAAGTATTTATTTTAAATTACCATTACTGGTATTTTAATTGTGTTTACAGTCTCCAACAGTCGTCTAAATAGAACAAAATGTACAATCAAAACAAAATTGTGCAGCCGTATACGGAGAGTGTTTAGAGAAAATAAGAAGAAATTATGCAGAAAAGTCAGACCCGCAACGATGTTGCAGGTGATGTTGCAGATCGTACAAAAACCGTCCACACTGCTCCAGCGCTCCGCCTTTGATGCGCTTGAAAAACCGACAGGGAATGGATCGCCGCGATCTGTTCGCGAGCGGAGCGCAAACCCCGTCCAAACTGAGGCGCTCCGCTCCTGCAACGTTGCAATATATGTTCGGATCGCCCAGTTTATACGTGCCTAAGAAGTATTTTTGAAAGAGTAATAGGTCGTATAAGAGCATTTTTAGAGGTTTAGATATTCACTCTAGAATTACAAAAAAAAAAACACCTAGAGAGGGGGGGGAAAATCCCAGTTACCAGGTACCTTTTCGGCGAGCAAAAGGAGTGGAAATAATGTCGGAACGGCTAGCAGCTTAGTGAGCAATGAACCCTCTACTTGAGTCCCAAATTTCACGGTGTTTTTTTTTCCCCATCTTCAGCAATTTTTATTAAGTTATGTAAACCGGTTTTCAGCTCTTCCGAGCCATCTTCGGACGATTCAAGTTTTAAACCACTTGAAACCACAAGTTTCAAACGCAAGTTGTGTTTTACACGCCCCTGTGGTAATGATGGTAAGATGGCTCGGGAGAACTGAAAACCGGCTTACACAACTGTTAATAAAAATTGCTGAGGATAGACAAAAAAAAAAACACCGTGAAATTTGGGATAGATAAGACCTCCGCAACATCGCCAAAAGCCGAAATTACCACTACTACAGAGCCAATGTCACGTGACGTCACGCGGCGATGAACCAGAAAAAACTAAAAAATTAATATAAAATAAACTATTCAACTTTTTGAGCTGATTCTTTTTTTTTTTCTTACTACCCTTCCGGATAATTTGTAAAGTGAAATTACATGTTTTTCCAAATAGTGGAAATTCGTCCACTGATAGCGTGGTGTGAGACTGCGTTTGGGATCAAGTCGGTTTACTTTGAGGAAAAGACCCACAAAATTAAAACGAAACCGAGTTAAAAGGTGGCACGGATAATGTGTTTTGGTTTCGAGAATCGATGAGTAAATAGCCAAGAAATCACTACTTGTGGGGGGGGGGGCAGGGAAAAGAAAAGCAAAAATTTTTCTTTGGAACGTGATGATTATCACGTGAATTAGTGAATAAGCAGATCAGTCAATCAATAAACAAAGTCGAAATACCCGCTGAACTGGGGGGTGATTCTGTAAATTGCAAAATTTACGTGTCGTAACTGGGAATGAGGGGGAGAGGATGTACCCCGTTGCCTTGGTTTTCCACACATTTGTTAAGAATTTATTATTTTTTCTTCGAGACCACACATTCTCGCGTGAAAATTCCGCAGTTTAATTCACTAGGTATCGTAAAAACAATGGGAACGAAGTACCTCCTCTCGCCCTTCTTCCATTTTACGACATGTAAATTTTGCAAGTTACAGAATCACCCCCCTGAAACATTGTGACTGAGTTGCCACGAAATTGCTACACTTGATGTTAAAAATCAGCAAAATTAAAAGTTCAGAGTCTAGAAATCACCAAAATAGTAAGTTTCTGGTTTACAAATTCGGAAAATGGCAAGTTGCAAAAGTCAAGTTTAAAAAATCTGCAAAAACAAAAGTTTCGTTGAATTATTACTTCTAAATTTCCACGAACTTGCCTGGACAAATCACAACTCGGCGTTTTCTTCGAATTAACGATTTTACAACAATTCTGCCCGCTAATTATTTATCAATTTGAGCCGAGAATCACCTCTTCCACTCAATTTTAGCCGTGAATTCGCGTTTGATTCAGCACTTTATCTCAATATTTAGCTGAGAATGAGTGCTTATGTCAACTTCAGCGGTGAATTATAACGATTTTTCTCTATTTGAGCCGTTAATTAGCGGGGTTTCTAAAATGTACCAGCCAATTAGCGTTTTTCTCAATTTTAATCACGAAATTGCTTCGAAAAACTACGAATGGGCGTTTTCTCGTTATTAGCTTAGCCTGCTGAGCGATTCGTCTCTGATCTTTCTCAATTTTTCAGCCATGAATTAGCATTTTTCTCAATTTTAGCTGCGAATTAGTGATTTAGCCGTGAGTACATGTATCGAACACTGGGAAGAATAGTGGTACAACTCAAATACGTTTTTCTGACCTATCCAGTTTGGATTAAATTAAATTACAATAATCCCAACTGGATTGGCCGGAATAACTTATTTGTGTTGTACCAGTTGACGCCGCGTGTAGCTTAATTAGGCTGTCCGAAGATTGAGGGTCTTGAGGAATAATTCACGGTCGCCACCTGTTGTTGTCTTTTGGGTCGCGACCTGTTGGGTCGTCAGTGAGTGTCCCTCGACGCTGTCTGCGGGTCCTCCGACTGGTTGACAGGTTAGCTCCTGCGCTCGCTCCAGCTGTAGGGGTGAGGACAGGGATGTGGTTCTGTCGCTCACCAGGAGTTCAAGGGCAGCCAATTAAGGGGGAGTTGTACATGTGTTTCCTCGACCCCCCCTCCAATCTTACCTAGCCTACTCCGCGTTACGGAAATTACCGCCGTATTTCTGCACCAATCGTGGACTTCGAGGGCTCATTTAAATCTTCAGGAAATTCCGCACAAGCGTACGATCTTGCTTTCCTAAATAAGTCGTCGAAAGAGTGTGAATTTTCAAGGTAAAAGTTTATGTGCGTTTTACAGTTATTTTAGGGATGAAATATGAAAAAGGAATATCGTACGCTTGTGCGGGATTTCCTGAAGATTTAAATGAGCCCTTGAAGTTCACGATTGGTGCAGAAATACGGCGGTAATTTCCGTAACGCGGAGTAGGCGAGGTATGATTGGAGGGGGGTCCGTGGGAGGCCAGTGGTTCTCAACCTTTCTAGAGCGGCCGCCCCCCTAGGATCAAATAAAAATGTCACCAACCCATTACCTACCGAAATTTCATAATTGGGGTTTCGGGGTTGGGGGGGGGGGTATTTTGTGGCGTTTTTGGTGAAATTACAATACTAGGCATATATTTATGGAGAAATTAAGCAAATTGTTAAGGAACAGACAATAGTGAAACCACAGCTAGCAGTTGATGCCATTAAAAACAAAGAAAAACAAAAACAAAGAAACAACTTGATGGTGCACTAGAACCATCAATCACTATCACTAGCACCGATCAGCACTAGCACTAGCGAATAAATGCTGTGGCATGAGAGTGGAGGAGTCTATGAACTGCTTGGACAGCAGGATCAGGCAATCAAAGTTGGAAGCTGAGTGTTCTATCTCTTTTCCTTTACCTCTCCTTCTTCAATACCCTTTTGCTTTCGCGCTACTTATCTCTTATGTAACGTGGACCGGGAGGTTGGACTCTTCTATCGCCTAATCGAGCACGGCCGCATGAAGCATGCTCATCGCCCCCGACCGCCTGAGGCACACTCACCGCCCCCCTGCTACTGCCCAAAAATAGTTCACCACCCCTCAGCAGCCTTTCACTGCCCCCAAGGGGGCGATATCGCCCCCGTTGAGAACCACTGCTCTAGGCCCTCTGGTAAGGATTCACCCTGGGAGGTAGGGGGCAGGAAGGTGGGGCCTTCATCGACCAGTAGCTGGGAGAAGAACCCGCCACCACAGGGAGGAGGACCGGTGTTCGTCAACCCACTATAGGGGGAGAATCAACCGAGGGTACGACGGGTTTCGCTGGGAGTCCTTCCGGTTGGAAGTTAGCGCCCTTTGCGCTGTCCGTAGGTCGTCCGGGGTGGTCCTGGGCCCGGCTGTCGCTGTCCCTTTTCGGAGTTCCACTCTGACGTGAGCTCCAAATCTGGGAATTGTACATGGGTTCAGACAAGCTCTAGGCTTGAGTCTTTATTTTAGCAAAACGGCAGCTTGCAGGTCTTATTTTTTGCGATATTTGCAAGTTTCGTGGCTTTTTCGTAGTGAACACGGAACTCGGGTCGACCGGCCCCGACAGCGTCCAAAGCCTGCCCAAAACTAAATTTAAATTTTAGTTCTGTAAAATCTTCTGTTTTTTGTATAAATATTTGCAAAATACGTGTCTGGAACCTATTTTCGCGAAATTACATGTTTCTGGTTATCTTTTTAGTAACCTTGAAATCCGATGTGACCGGTCACAAAAGTGTCCAAAGTCTTGCAACATTTTGGAGCGAAATTGCAAGTTTTCTGGCTGAATATTAATAGCATTTGAGGTACATATCAGGTCTTTACTTATTACTCACGCTAAATCTCAAGTTTCTGGACATTACATTCGCGAAATAGCAATTTTATTGGCCTGTTTTTTTGGTGAGCGCGGACGAATAGCATTAAAATTGAAATATTCAGAACTAAATATTATTAAGTTTTGGTCCAAAATTAAGTTAAAATAAAAATTAAAGTTCTCCGGCGGAATATCCGTGGAATTGCAATTTTTCGGTCTTAATTGTAGGGAAAATAAAAGGCGAAATTGCACGTTTCGGGAATCTTTTTTTAGTGGACGTGGACCCAGTAAGGGTGAACTTGCAAGTTTGCAAACGTTTTTTGTGGGCTGTATGATTTATGCATCTTTATGGATTTATTGCCAATTTAGTTGCAATTTCTATTCTATGTATAGATCCCCTAATGGCTGCAGGTGGTCTTTCTTTCGAAGTGAAAAAATCAACAACAAAAGTAATTGCTGAAGGCAGCTTTGTAGGGGTTGATTGTCATTATTTGTATTAAGAAAAATTGATATTATTTTGTAATGGTAAATACCGCTTAAGATATTCTAAAGTTACTCTCAAGTTTGACCCATTTTCACTAGTTGTTTTTAAGCTCATCTGTTTCGTTTCATGTGCCGCCAAGGTCCCTGTCTCTGGATTTCATCACACGCTATCTCTCTTCACATCACAGAGAAAGAGAGTGAGCCAGTGAGAAAAACGCATAGTTGTACGTCCATTATAATTATCATTGTCCCTCCATCAGAGCTAAAACCATGCTGACAGGTCTGAGAGTTTGCTACAATAAATCCATAACTCAACTGGACAGTGAACCCACCATTTCTCTTTCTATCTTTTTTTTTGCTCTCTCTTTCTCTCCATTGCCGCCTAGTCTTCTGAAATGGACAAAAACTTCAATTAACCACCACCGGCTATATCCACCTCTCCCCCTTATCTGGTGGACCTGATATTTCATTCAATTATCTCCTTTTTTGGTGGACCAATGATCTAGGAGCAATGGGAGAAGGGCAGCAACATCAACTGCGGGTGAACGTCCGCCAATCGTGAATAACAACAGGCTTCCTTGAATATCCCTCTGTTGCACTTTGTTTAGCATACATGCTTCAGATAAACAGTGAAAAAGTTGTTGAAGGCACCGAAAAGAGGGAGGGGGGAGGTAAAAAGGAAAACTCGTGCACATCAGACGATGACGATGTTATGCATACTTATAGTTGCTCGGGAATCTTATCACATTTTGCGCCTTATTCATTCAAACCACGATTCCTCATTTTCCAGCGAAAGACACACATATCTTCCTGTCCGATAGGGAAAATACGGAGTAAATTATGCGGTAAACGATGCAAGTTTACTCGATTCCTCTTAAATCTAGCAAAGGCATACCGCAAAAATAAATTTTCTGAACGAAACGATTCCCATGCTTTTCCTCCCGCGCCGTCGTGTATACTCCACACTTTAATTCAAAAGCTTACCCGCCCCACCATTGGCGGTACTTTTTTCCCCAAAAAAAAAAGTATTATTGGAATCGGCCCAATAACAACAAAAGCTTTCTGTTCCTTTCTCTTTTGAGACCGTTCAAGACCGTATATGTCTCCACTATTATTGCGATTTCTTGTCAAAACAAACGCCCCCATGGGGGTTCAGACATCTCTCACCTTTGTGATGATTTACCTTTTTTAATGGAAGTCAAATTTTGGTTCCTTACCCGTGGAGGGAAATTAAAATATATTAAAATATGAAAAGACCCCCCCCCCCTCACTTTCTGAGAAGTAGACACGATCGTACAAAGGCGCGTTATTGCTTTTCCCCGGCGCTGCCCTGTGACGTTTCCATATAACGTCCTCCTTCTTATTTGAGTTTAACGCGTCCAGTGATGCTCGCGTGTTACATCAGGGAAAATGAAATCCAACCGTTGGTAGTTTTTTTTGGCTGTTTGCCCCCTTTGGAATATGTTCGGGTAGAGAGGATTAATGGAGCCTCCGAGAGGGAAATAAACAGGAGCGGCGAGGATCATGTAATGATCGATATGTGGGCCATCAACACTAGCCAGACGAAACAATCATAATAATGACTTGATGTGACGAGGAATGATGAAGGGGGGGGGGTTTCCAGACGTTTTAATCAAACTATTGGTATTTGGTATTTCGTCTTCCTCATCCTGGGTGTTAACTCATCGAAAAGCTAAAAAATAAATGTTATTTAGTAATTTCCGACATTACGTGAAAATTAGAAATGTTGCTGGTATAATAACATCAATAGTAGATTACATTACAAGATTAGTAAGTGCTGCATTACCTGCGAGTTTTTTGTTTGGCGGACGAGGCTTGCCGAGGCCGCTAATTAAAAACGAGCGGGTAGTACCACTTAATAGCCGAGTGAAGTACGTTATTTTTCGCGCAACCTCCGTCGAATATTACCCAGTTTTATTCTTTTGACAAAAGAAAAAAAAAAAAAAAAAAAAAAAAAGTTTTCAGAAAGATATTTCCATAATCACGGATGAGGTGATAACATTTCAACAAAGGTTGCACAAGGTTATAGAAAACTGACATGTAAAAAACTGTTCATGTCAGTTTTAAACCTTTACTGTTTCAAAAACCGAAGCTATAACGTACCAGGTTATGAAAAATTCAACTTACTGGAGTTATTAAGTTATCGTAATGGGCAACTTACGAAGCAGGTAGCGCAAAAGATTATTTTACCATTCTCTCACTTTTACCTATCTCATTCCTGAGGCAAAGTAACTCTAAAGGCCTCGCCACACCGAACGCGAACTGCCGCGCGGACTGGTCCGCACGCGGAAAAACTGTGGTAACGGGGTATACCTCACCCACTTTGTCATGGTTTTTTAGCGAGCGGACAAGTACGCGCGGCAGTTCGCGTTTGGTGTGGCGAGGCCTTAAATCTCTGAACATTGAACCCATACGCCAGAAAAGTGACAAAAACAACAACATAGAACAACTATTTGACGTGAACTATAATAATAGCTTTTTCCGTTTTCACAAAATTCTGCATTTGGGTACTAGTTCATTTCCACCAGTCCTCTCTGAATTAGAGCATGAGATGTTAATGGAAAAGACGGGTGGAAATGAATTGTCCCGATGAAGTATTTTATACAAATGGGAAACGCTATAACGTGTTTGACCAAAATATTTCTCGTCCCGAAACCCCCCAGGGGGGGGGGGTGGAGGAACAAATGCCTCATCGATTTAGTCAATTAAACTTTTAGGGTTGCGAAAGCGAAGAAGTTTTGCAGTTTTTAGGGCGTGATTATAGTCAATAAAGCCATTTTGAGCTCAAGTTCAAGCGTGAATCGTAAGTTTAAACATTTATAGGGAGCATAGAGTCAGTTTTACCTAATTTTTGATCGTGAATAGCCACAGTTTGGCAATTTTTACTGTGCGAACTGTCAGCATGGCCATTTTCTAGCGAGCGTGAATAGTCAGTGTGATATTTTCAGGCCGCACGAATTCCGTCTACTTATTATTCCTCGAAAAATAAGTTTTTTGTAGAGTACGAACTCAGTTTAGCCATCATCAATAAGCAATAAATTAAATACATGCATTCCATGCTTAGCCATTTTCTACGCGTGAACGCTCAGTTTCAGGCTAGAAAACACCTGTCCTGGCATTTTTAGAGCGCGAATTCGAGGCTCGTTTGCCAGCCTCGTTTGCCTCGAAGCCAGTTTGGCCATTTTTAGAGCGCAAATCGTCAGTTTCATCATTCTTATAGCGTTTTCCATTTGCATAAAATTCCGCTCTGAAGCCGAGCATTTCCACCCATCTTCTCTGAATTATATCATATAGTAATGGAGAAGACAGGTGGAAATGCTCGTCTCCAGAGCGGAATTTCATTTAAATAATTTCATTTAAATAGAAAACACCATTAGAGCGTGTACATAACTACTACATTATGGTCACTTCAAACCGAAGGCGCGAATGGTAAGTTTGGCCATTCTTTGCACGCGAATGGTGAGTTTTGCACTTTTCCGGACAAGAATCATCTGTTTAGGTATTTTCAGGTCGGGAATAGTCAGTTCAGCCGATTTTGGGACGCGAATATGGTCCGTCGAGCCAAAGGCATGAATGGTAAATATATGTATAAGGCATTTTTGGCGCCTTCCGCCTTTGGCAGTCGAACTGTGAGGGATCAGCTAAGCCAAACCCCACCCAGGGCCATTGTTACTCGAAACTCTAGGCACTTCTTATACAAGGTAAACCACGCAAATGCTACCATATCATGGATGTACTCGTAGTTCGATAGATGTCGTCGCCGGTATCTTATATACTTATTAATCTTATATACTTATTTAATTAATTAAATACTGATATCTTTCCGGATGACGCTGGCGCAATAGGCAGCGTGCTGGACTTTGTTAAACAAATTAAATGAAATTTATATCTTCGGACGACGATGGAAGGGTATAGCCCGACACGATTCGAGTTTCGAGGAAAAATGGGCTCCCCGGCGGGTTTTCAACCCGCAACCTCTGGATTACTAGTCCAGTTTCGAGAACCAATTGCCCTGGGTGGGATTCGGCTTAGCTGATCCCTCGCAGTACGGCTGCCAAAGGCGTCACCGTGGCGCAGCTTGGAGCTGGACTCCCGAGTGTTCACATAGTTTTCAAGAAATTAAAAATCTCATCACGTCTAGTCGCACTTTGGCTAATTATGATCCCCAGCTCCCACTTAAAGTAGTTACGGATGCTTCCAACGTGGGAGTGGGTGCTGCCCTTTTACATGTTCACCCAGATAAATCCGAGCGTCCTGTGGCTTTTGCAGCCCACACGTTGTCCAAAGCCGAGGAAAATTAACCTGCAGTTCAAAAAAAGGCTTTGGCAATCGTTTTTGGCGTCCAAAAATTGCAGTTACATATACACGGCCAAACGTGGACTTTGGTTACTGACCACCAACGCTTGATAAGTATTTTAGGCCCCAAAAAAGGAGTACCTGTGATGGCATCAAAAGGCTTCAGCGTTGGGCATTGTTTTTTATCAAATTTTTCGTACGTGTTGGAGCATGTTCCCTCCAAGAAGAGTATTGCTGACTGGCTTTCACGTGTTCCTGTGCAAGAGGAATCTGACGTCAATGAACCTGAATACGCCGTTAATTACGTATTCAAGAATGATCACGTTCCCTTGAATTTAGAGGATGTTTGTGAGCATTCTAGGAAGGATAATATTCTTACCAAGGTAAAGTTATACGTCCTAAACGGTTGGCCGAGTAAGATTGACAAAGTCTACAGCCCTTTTTTACGAAACGACATGAGCTACACGTACTCAAGCACTTTTTTGGATTTATCGAGTGGTAATTCCTTTTTCGTTGAAAGAGGTCATTTTAAAGGAATTGCACTGCTCACATATGGGGGTAACCCAATGGGGGGGTGACCCAAGTTGGACGAATAAATTGAGTCACTGGTGGGCAGTTTTAACTCGTGCAGTTTGAACAAGGACGCCCCAACTATTGGAGTAACCGTTCCTTGGACGGGGCCGCAAAGAGTTTGGGAACGAATTCATATAGATTATCTTGGTCCAATGGTCCAAATGGCTCGTTCCAAATGGTTGGAAGTTTTTTCTTCCGTCACTATGCCTGCTGATTTTACGATATCGTGTTTACGCGAATTGTTTTCAAGGTGGGGACTTCCGCAGGTCTTAGGCCCGTATGCCTGGTCGTTCCTCGAATATTCCTCAACCTCAAAGCTCCGTCACAAACTGGAAAAACTATAAAATAACATGTGATTCTACAGTTTGTGCGAGGAAGGTTGGAGTCGAGGAAATTGCAGCATACGGGCCTTAGGGCCGTATTTATGAACGTTCCTTGAAGCTTCCTCGAGTCAAGGAACCGTTGAGAACAGTTTTGGTCCCAATAAAAACATCTGTTTTCATGAATTTCAAGGGTTCCTTAATGTCATGGAACGTTCATAAATACGGGCATTAGTATCGGATAATTACTCTGCTTTTGTTTCCGTTTAATTTCAACACTTTCTGTTGTGTAATGGTATTAGATTTAAGTCCGGTGCCCCATATCACCCCCAGACGAACGGTGATGCTGAAAATTCAGTTCGAACAGTAAAGGTCCGTGTCCCGGACGGGGCACGTCCCGTTCACGGCACTGATGTGTGTGAATAGACCTTAAAGCGTGCACTTCGCACGTTCCTCACGTGCTTGTCGACCATGAACTGCCGGCTGCTCTCGCGAGATTTCTATAGAAATACTCCGCATTGTACAACAGGCAAGTCTCCAGCTAAATTAATGATAGATAGAGACCTAAGAACTCGGCTGGACTTGCTGAAGCAGCCTTGGCTCAAGATCGAGTGTTGGAACGCCAAAATACACAGAAATTAAATTCGAAGTAATTGATTTAACATTTGCTTTTGTTGTGTAGGAGTGATGTAAAGTACTTTCCGTCACTGTTAGGAGTGACGTGTTTGGAGTGAGTCGTGGTGAACTCGGCTTCGCCTCGATCACCAAACACAACTCACGCGTAAAGTGACGCTTTCCTCACTCGTTGTGAAATATACTATTTTGTTATTTTCTCGAAATGTTTGAGGGGAGGGATAGTGTAGTAACGTGATGTTAAAGATAGGTTTCGGAGCGGTTATGCGACCTCGCGGGCTCTCGCTATCAGAAAAATGTTCTTGCGAAGTTGTTTTAAATAAAGTCTCAGTGAATACGTGTAAAATTGTTCTTTGAAGTTTGCAGGATATTACATTAGTAATAATTAGAATCTAGGGGTTTTTGTCTATTTCAGGATTTGAAGTTTTTATCTCCATCTAATAATTAGAAACATTATTGAGTTACCTAAGCCAATTTAAGGGGATTTCCCAAAATAGCGACCATCTTATAATAAGTCGGGGGAATGGTGGGATGGGGAGCAAGCTTATAACACAGCTCACTTCTCTCTCTTTTTTTTACTTTTTTTTTTTAATTAACTACTTTGTTGATTTGTTGTCGTGAACAGAGAGCAACTCTGCAACTCTGAGCGATTTACGTTGTTGTGCAATGATTTTGAAAATGTGTATTTAGCCAATATTAGCAGTTAAATATAGAAACAATACTAAACAAGCTTTCATTTAGCGAGCCAATCTGAGCCCTTCCCCATTCTCCACAGATAATATTCGTCACTGGTTATTACCTCAGAAGGTAAACAGTTTGGGGGGGGGGGCGGTTCCAGAGTGGAAACAGAATCAGATGGGTTTAACGCGTACTCCTTGTATTCGCCAGTGCCACCTTTTTATGCATCCTCATGAGAACTTTTCAACGCTGAAAACTATTCACTATGGTAACTGCAAATTAGGTTTAGCTTGAATACTGAAACATTTTATCACGAACAACGGAAGAAGACGTGTAAAAGCGTGAGCAATTTAATATTCCTTCCCCTCCTTCTACACCACTCTTCTTCAACCCAGGCTGGAAAATATCTTACAATCACTTTTTTCTCGACAGACTGTTTTTTTGGACTGGTTACAATGTACCGTAGAGGCTTGACGCTCATCTTATTACATGCTCTGGTTGGTTCCTAGCAAAGCCTATTTTATACGTCAACTCCCCAAGGGACGAATTTTTCAAACCCCTACACTCAACAAAATCGTGCAACTTTGATTCGCCGTCTCAACTTTATGGGGATCTTTCAACATTGAAACGCGCTTGCATGCCTAGCGCGTCGTTCTTCCTCGCCGCAATTCCGAGCAACAGGTTTGCATTACTCCCCCTCTCCTCAACCCCTCACCCACATTGATTCGCGGCTTTGAAAATGGTTTGGATCTCGGTCTAATTTCGCGCCCGCTATTCCTCCCCCTCCAACCACCACCATCCGTACTTCATCATCTATCCCTTAAATTACCAATTCACTGATGCCCATACACTCACTTTGTGTGCTCGTGCAAGTTGATATAGGACCTTAAAAGTAATACTGCGTTTGTTGATCGACTCTTGTTTCTACCCTTCGAACCCTTTGAATTCACAAAATTGAGCGTTATTAGTCTGAACCACTCTTTTACCAACAAAAAAAAACCCTAAAAAAGGTGCGATTTATTCAATGCTCACTCACCAACAGCCATGCAGCAAAAATAAGTTTTCTCCTTGGAGTGCAAAACGATTTCATTTTGGACCACATCCTCTCCACAGACCATTGAAGAAACCACTTTCGTGTTTTCCATTTTCTCTTTTACTTCGAGAATTGAAAACGTGACATTGAGATTCGTCTTATTCGGTTCTAACAGAAAGAAAATGGTCGATTTAATCGTTTGATTTTCTTTTTAAACAAAAAAATTCTCTCAGTTTTTTAAAAGTAAATTATTACCGCCCGAACAATGTAATACCCAAAAGGAGGAGTCTTATTTTGACTCGAGAGATGAAAATTATTTAAGGGCTTCTCTTTAGAAGGAAAAATGTTGCCTGTAACGGCTGATTTATACCCTTCAGAGCTGAAAAGTATTTTTTAAAAAGGATGCTCTTAATACTTCTTACCCATTTTTTCGGATCCTGTGAGGGGGGAGGGTGCTTTGTCTTTTTTCTTCTTTCTCATTCTCAAGCCCCCTCCCCCCTTCGTTCCACCATTACCAACTTTTTTTCTTTAAATTAATGAACCATTATTGCTATGCGCAGATTCAACGTCGAAAACATGGCTATTTTGCAATCCTGTTGCTGTTGGAGATCGTTAAGAAAAGGAGCCTACGCGAGTGCCGCGTACACGATGGTGAGTTTGACTTTTTTCTCTCCCCTCCCCACCACAATTTTACTTTTGTAATATTCAAGCGTCGGTTTGTTTCACTGAAATTTTCCCAGCGGGACAACTTTGTTTTTTTCCTTCTATTGTACAGAAGAGTAATGAACTAAAGGTGCCGTCGACGAGAGAAATGATTAGCGAGTATATAAGAGCTGTCCTTTCTTGTCGCGCTCGTTTGTTACCGTTCCATTAAGTCCGGAAATATCGTTTTTAATTAGTTCCCACCCTCCATTCATCGTGGTAGTGAAGCGAGGAAGGAAAATGAAATAATCGCGCTTTCACGAGTAATTTTGTCTCTCGCTATATAATACGTAAATGCTTTGTCTCCTTTAGCTTTTCTTCGGGGTACTGTTCTGTTCATTCCCCCCACCACCCACCGACCAATGGTGCAGTACCGCATTGATGAAAAAACAAAAAATAAAAAAGCTCAAATAGCACTTTCCCTAAATTTTGAGCCGCAAGAAAGCCCCGGGGTCAATTATTACATTTTTTTTGGTCCAAAACACCCGACTGAGTGATTTTGAAGGCACTTTCCTGGTCCAGGCCAAAACTCCCCTAAAGAGGCCATAAGCAGTCATGGAACGTTTTACCTTCTCGTCATAGTTATGGTCAAACAGCCAAATGCGAGTTTCTGTGGGTTGTTACCTGGCTGAAATTGAGAAAAATAGGGTTAACTCAAAGCTTTTGAAGAAAAACACTCGATTGGCGCTAAATTAAACGTCAACAACAACAACAACAACAACAACAACAACAAAACATCACTAAAACATCAAACCGAGGTATTTGAGGACAACACTGCATTTTGTGACCATGACTGCTGGGGGAAACGCTGCCGCGGGCGAGCCTTTCACCAGCCCCGTCTCACTTCCCCCCTCCCAAGAAATTATTATTTTTCCTTAATTTTACACGCCAATTAGTGCTCTTTCCTCATTTAGAGATTAGAATTTTTTTTTCATAATGGGCCGCAAACCACGAAGTTCCCTTGAGAAGCCATGAATTGGCGTTTTCATAATTTTAATCACAATTCGCCTTTTTTCCACACTTCAGCGATTTGTCCAATTTCATCAGTGAGTTATCGATTTTTCATTATTTTAGCCGCTATTATGAGTAATTTTCCCCAATTTTATCCATGAATTAGCACTTTGTCATAATTTTAACTGCGGATTAGTGATTTTTTCACTTTGAGCGATAGATTAACGCTTTTTCTCACTTCAACTCACGAAGCTGCGGATTGGTGTTTTCTCCGTTTAACCACGATTTAACGTTTTTCCACAAAATCATCAGTCATCAGTGAATTAGCGATGTTTCTCCATTTTAGCCGCGATCTAGCGATGTTTGCCGTGAATTGCACATTTTTTTAATTTCAGCCGTGGATTACTGATTTTTTTCACTCTTGACCATGAATTAGCGCTTTTTCTCACTTGAGCTCACAAAGCCGCGAATTGGCGTGTCCATGATTTTAGCGGCGAATTAGCGTTTTTTCTACGTGTTATCCGCAGTTTTACTTTCCTCAATTTAGCCGTGAAGTATCGTTTTGGTGAGTTAGCTATTTAATTTTAGCCGTGATTCAGCGCTTTTTCTTAATTTTGGCCATGAATATTAGCACTTTCTAACATACTGTGCTGTAGCAGCTGTTCTCAATTATAGCCGCCTAAGGACCTCCAGACAATAAGGATCAGCGTGGTTTCTGTATTTTAGCTGACAAATTTCCTTCATAAGGCACCAAGACAATGTGAATGCTTCTTTTAGCTGAATTATCGTTTTGAAATATTCACAAATCATTCATTTGTTGTAGCATTGTATACGGTCATGGCATTTTGAATCTCAAAATTTAGTCGGTAGGCACCAGCAACCGTTGGCAGAGCAAAACTTATTGTTTTGACTGAGCTATTTAGTTTTTATACTAGTTTTAACTAGCAAAAACCTTATTCCACCCTGAAACATGCCTGAAACTGAGTAATCACTCCATTTAGTGGTTTTCACACCAGTTCAAAAAATGGCCAAAATCCAAAAATGAATAAATACAGCGTGTCTTGGGGTTTCTCAGCAAGGAGAATACATATTAAATTCGTAACGCGTTTTCCATCAGAGGAGCAGTTGGAGGGGTTCCACCAGTGATTTTTTAGGTGGCCTTTGTACACTTTGGGTAGAGTTTCCCATGAACAGCGGCTGAAAATAGCGAAAAACGCTAATGCGTGGTTTCTGGAGGCAACTTTGTAGCTTAAATTGTGAAAAATCATTGATCCCCATAGTTTTTGTAGGCCATTTCCCAGCTGAACGTGAGAAAAATAAATCAATGAGGCCAAAAATCGATTAAAAAAAAAAAAAAAAAAAAAAAAAACTCTTTTGTGACGAAAATTGTGGAGAAAGGCCATTTCGCAATTCGCATCAGTGTTTCGATGGAACTCCCAGTCCCAGCCAAAATCGGGAAAGCATTCGAGACTAAAATTAAGTAATGTGTCAACTCGCAATATTTGTATGCAATTTTTAGTACAAAATTGAGTGAATGTGCCAATTTGAGTCTTTTTTAAGGGCTGAAATTTATAAAAAAGCGCCAAAAAAAGCGGTTTCTCGATGAAGTTCCCAATTGGCGAATGAAACTATCACTAGCTGCGCCAGCGTTCTTGATACCGTAAGCGGTATTTGTTATCACTTTGAGGGTTAGTGTCACAGGCATTAAGGCTCTATAAGCTACGAGTAAAGACAGCCTCCATATTGGGACCCTGGAGATAAAATTGATACTGTATCATCTCTTGATAACTTCAAACCCTCTGGTTTTGATTTTCTTTAAGAATGCATTTGTGTTCTAATTATTTAATCAAAAATTTGTTAAAGCCTGTATGTAGGAACGTTTTTTATTTCTCCGTGTGTTGGGGTAGCTGGGGAGTGAACATACTATAAGAAAAATTGGAAATCGACTGAACTGCTGCAGTGGATCACGGAAAATGTGACTAATTTTGTTTTTATGACTTCAGCCCGTAAACGTCGTAACGCCAAAGACCACCCTTTCCCTCTTTGAATAAAATTAATAGCAAATTAAATTTGCGAAAACGTTTTCTTTGCCAAACCGATTTATTTTCATTAGTCTTACTTAATACTTTCAGATGTAAAGCGATACGGCCTTTTTTTTGTTTTTTTTTTTGCAGTGGTGATTGTTTTCATCGCCGGTTCCTACCCTTCTTTAATTATTCATAAATAATTTTCAAAATAGAAGTTGAATTAATTTCCTCTGATGATATGTTCTAAACACAACGTGAACGTGACAACAACTATACTCGGATCAGCGAAAGAATGTGCATGAGTGGTGGGAGGCCATAAGCCCGATTTTGCCCTCTCTTAACGTGGTTCTCTACTTCTCCACTTTTATCTAACAACTGCAACCAATAACAAAGTGTTTTACCGATAAAATAGGAGAGGCTCCTCTCAGGTGATGGCGTGGTAGCGGTAAGTCATGTGGGTTTAGGGAAAAGAGAGAGGGTAATTTCATGCACATTCTTTCACCGATCCGACTATAAGTACTATGTAGACGACATGCACGTGAATGGGCAGCTGTGGTACGGTCGTGTTCATCGCACTGTGTTTCGCGCACGCTAAAAATTCGAGATTTTCATGAAAAGTACAAATCCTTTCACTTATACGAATTATATTTCACAATATTAGGCGTTAAACGTGGAATTCCCAAATGGTAAGATACCATTATCACCTTATCTTATTTATCACGTTGGGTACCAAGATGAAGGCTGTCCTTACCTGTGTGATAACTATAGTGCTCTACAGGCATTGCTGATAGTGTAAGAAGTATTGATATCTCAGTTCGTATCGGGAAAGGACACGGTAGGTTACGATCGAGTTGGCATTGCATTCTTATCTATTCCTGGTTGCCCCGTTCATCTAAGTTCTAGAATGGAAGCTTGCTGCAAATCGTTTTTTTTTTTTTTCAATAACTCAGTCTTGATGGCATTGTAGGCATCAAAATTACGTAAAATGGAACTTAAGTGACTACGCTGGGGGATTATCGAAGGAAGGATCGCCGCTATCTACAAAAAAAGGAAAATAAATCGGAGCCGGTCCTTGCTCGTGTGTATCCATCGGGCAAGTTATTTCAATCATAGTGTCCTTTCTAGTACAAAGATTCATTAGTGGCAATTCGACAGACGCCCGTCATTTCCCGGCGATGTCGAGCTTGGATAATGTAAATTACCTCGTTGAGGTGGTGATTGTATTCACACAAGAGGAGAGTTTCGCGATTTGAAATCACTTGAACCGCAACACGTCGACAGAAGTGGCTTAGTTAGTACTTCGGGAGTTCGGAATGCCGGAGACAAGGACTTTGTGATGACAAGAGTGAGTTTTCCGTTGTTATTCAAGAGAAAAGGCCAGTTCATAATTTATTATCGGTACGGGAACGTAAATGCGAATGGGTGACTATAGTCGGACCAGAGCAATCGTTTCATTTCAAACCTTTTCACGTTGCCATCCCGTCAATTTTGAAGTGGCTTAACTTTTAACTAGCGCGTTGGGCTCGTTTCACATATACGAGGTTTCTCGCGGCGCGGTTTTGGCTGCCGCGTATTGACCATGTACACTTTTACACACGTGCGGTACATATTGCTTGGTTCAATGAGCAAGCGGCATTCACGCGGATTACACGCGGGGGCCTCGTGAAACCGCGTTTATGTGAAAAGAGCGTTGGGAAATGCTTAAGGGGGCATGAGAGTCAGAAAAAATTTCGAAGCTGACCGACGCGCTTGCCGAACAGTGAGGGACAAAGGAACTGAATTTCTCTTCTGCACGGCACGGCGGGGATAATGTAGAGACGAGCAGTCGAGCATTCATCCCACTATTTAAAAGGGGGAGTTGGACTAAAGACCTTACCAGACTAGAAAGGGAAGAGGCGGTCGTGAAAAAAAGGCTTCATACATGTAGCGAAATTAACCAATTTTAAATATGCAAGAAATGGAAAACAGAGGAATGAGAAGTTGAATCTGGGGGGGGGGGGGGGTGTACTGGGTGGATGAAAAGGAAGCCGCGAGTGATTTGTTCATGAGTGTGAGGTACAATTGTCCACTAGACAAGGAGGTACAGTAGGAAGGGGGAAAACAAATGAAAACGACGTAAGTCCGACTGGGAAATATCCACAAATTATTAATAGACGATTTCCACTCATGCGCTTTCCAGTCCTACTTCAACAGTTTTGCAACCCGCTTAGGCCAGGTTATGGGTTACTCTTGTCTTGTGCTGTGTAAAGTGAACTTATTTATCTCTCATTCCCGTCAAACTAAAACCACATTTGCAGTTATTCAATTCTGATTTTATTCTTTAGCCTCCGTCTCACGAAACGTACCGATGAAAACTCGTCGTTCCGGGGGCACCTTAACACGAAGTCCCATCATAGTTGCGCATTTATCACACTCCTTCACATGTATTTTCTCTTCCCTTTCTCCTCAATTTGAGACGTTTTCAGTCAAGTGCCGGTAAGGTTGAGAGAAAGGGATAAATTTAGTAGCTGGGTCAAAAACAGGTCGACCCGGAATGGAAGAACTCGTAGTCACCGAAGCAGCAATAGTATCGCATTTTTCTGACTTCAGATGAGAAGCACGCGAAGGAAGTATAATTGTAGACTAAACGAAAAACTCACAAAATCATGTAGTAGTTGAAACCGAAATACTCTCGTAGTAATGCTAGTAATGTGAAAAAAAATACTGTTACTGATAGTTCGAGAGCTAGCAACAGTCCTATTCAACCGGAAGAACATAGTCACTAAAGGTGTGCAAAATGATGGCATTTGACCCCCTATTTACGAGTCCGGAAGTCTGCCATGCTGTATCTGGGGCCTAAGGATTTTACAGCTAATTAAAGTCCTTAATTTGGGACATGAATTTAACCAGAAGAACATAGTCCAGAAACTAGTTTAATTCGAAAGGTTTTATGGAGATGATTACGAATATGATCGTCTGCCACCGTCTGCCTGGGGCATTTGCCCTCTGTGGCTCGCCAAACTCACGTAATTCGGTAAATTTTAATTAACCGGAAGAACACAGTCCTGAAACTTGTCTTATTCGATAGGTTTTATGGAGATTATTACAAATACAATCGTCTGCCTGGGGCATTCGCCCTCGGTGGCCAGTAAACTCCTTAAATCAGGGATATTAATTAACCGGAAGAACTAAGTCCGGAAAATGGTCTTTTGCGACACGTTTCATGTGGCTGATTAGGAAAATGATCGTCTGCCTGGGGCAATTGCCCTCAGTGACCAGTCAAACTGCACAGGAGGAAAATGATTAACCGGAAGAACATAGTCCTGAAACTAGTCTCATTCGAAAGGTTTTATGGAGCTGATTACGAATATGATCGTCTGGCGCCGTCTGCCTGGGGCATTTGCCCTTTGTGGCTCGCCAAACTTTCGAAATTTGGAAAATTTCAATTAACCGAAAGAACATAGTCCTGAAACAGGTTCTATTTGATAGGTTTTATGAAAATGATTACAAATATAATCGACTGTCGGCGTCTGCCCGGGGCACTTGCCCTCAGTGACCCGTCAAACTACACAGAGGGGAAATGATTAACCAGAGTAACATAGTCGTGATTCTAGTCTAATTCGAAAGGTTTTATGGAGCTGATTACGAATATGATCGTCTGCAGCCGTCTGCCTGGGGCATTTGCCCTTAGTGACCAGTCAAACTGCACCAGAGGAAAATGATTAACCGGAAGAACATAGTCCTGAAACTAGTCTCATTCGAAAGGTTTTATGGAGCTGATCACGAATATGGTTGTCTGGCATCGTCTGCCTGGGGCATTTGCCCCTTGTGGCTCGCCAAACTCTGGAAATTTGGAAAATTTTAATTTTTTTTTTCAAATCTTACAAATGATAAAAAATACTATTTCGTATACATAATAAAAATGTCCTCCCCCAAATGGGGAAAAAAAACCGCGCATGAGGGAAGGAGTCTCTTATCTGAAAGAAAAATAAGCTAGTAGGTTACCTAAAAAGAATAAACTGTACTTTTATGCTGACAAAAGAACCATTAAACAGAACAAGGAGCAATACAACAAAGATAAGAAATATAAAAGTACCATTAGGAATATATCTTCATTAAAGAATCGAAAACTAACAAAAAGTGGTAACAAAATTAAGCTATCAAATTACTACTTTTTTAAAAAAATATAATTGTCACACAAAAAGTTGTTCAAAATCCTTTTGAAACACTGCAACTCCCATTTAGTTTTTATAGTTAGGGGAAGACAATTGAAATATTGTACACCAATGTAGAACCATTGTCTTTGGGCTAGTGAGGTGACATAGGAAGGGTATGGAATAAGCAAATTCTCCTTCGATCTAGTTTCAAATGAGTGCCCAAATGTAGTAACTCGTCTTTCTTTCACTAGACAGACAATTGCTACCTTCACAAACAGCTGAAATATATTGCAAACTTTCAACTCCCTAAATAGGGGTTCACTTGGGGCCAAAAATGTTTTTCTAAAAATCACCCGTAATATTGCCTTTTGCACTTTATATAAAGGTAAAAGTAATGTTTTTCCAGCTGCACCCCAAGCAATAATACCGTACTGAAGCAATGCCTGACACAAAGCAAAATATGCATTCCTTAACCAAGTCCTCGATAAACTATTCCTAATTCTAGAAAACACATAAATAAGTTTCCTGGCACGACTGGTCAAATTTTCAATTTGTTTATCCCACCTAAAGTATTTGTCGATATAAATTCCCAGATACTTGACAACACTTACTCTTTCAATTTTTTTACAAGTAACCATACAAATTTGTTCAGTGCCTGGACAGCCACTAACATGTAAGTATAAGCAATTATCTTCAGGTTGGCCTGAAGGAGTCAATGAGTAAGTTGAAAAAGTTGTTTTATTTACATTGAGAGTAAGCCCTTTCATGTCCAACCACACTTTCACTTTTTTCAAAATTGATTCAGCTTTTTTAAAAACTTTCTCCCAGTTACATTCTTCAACGATAATTGCGGTGTCATCAGCATAACAAACCAATTCCCCTGAAATGTTCAGACAAGAAATTTCATTCATATACAACAAAAAGCAAATCGGGCCTAGGACAGTCCCTTGGGGAACACCAAACTTCAAAAACCTTACTGAGCTAAAATTATTCGAAACCTTCACTCGCTGGGATCTCGAATTCAAGTAGTCTGTTAGCCATTTAAGAGCCATATTTTTTATGCCATATCTACTAAAAGTTTCCACTAAGTTAGCATGTCGAATCGAATCAAAGGCTTTTGAAAGGTCCAGGTATAACACAATACATTTATTACCACAGCCCAAAGATGAAGTTACTTGTGATACTAAGTATCTTAAAGCGTCCTGAGTGCCTCTACCCTCTACAAAGCCGAACTGTGTTTCTGAGATTAGTCTATTTTCTTTGAGATAAGTCATCAACCTACTTTTTACACATTTTTCGAATATTTTTGCAATATTACTAACTAAAGATATAGGTCTATAATTATCTACATTGGTCGAATCACCCCCCTTAAAAACTGGTGTAACAATAGCACTTTTCAAAATATTTGGGAATACCCCTTTTTTAAAACTGAGGTTCAACACGTACAATAATGGTTTTATTATGTGAGCTTTAAATAATTTCAAGTGAGCTACCTTAATTCCATCCTCTCCAGGAGCAGAACCACCCCTTAAACTATCTATTATTCTCGTTAACTCTTCAACTTCCACTTCTTTAAACTCAAATAATTCAGTAGAGCTGGTAATGACTCCCTCAGTGCCTACCTGGCCATCCTGATTCAACAAAACACATTCTTTTCCTAGATTAGAATATAATTTTTCACCTATTGACGAAAAGTGGTCATTGAAATAATCAGCAATTTTAGATGGATTCCCATTGAGTCTAACTTCTACATTGTCCAAAATTAATGACGAGGGAGTACTTTTGCTATTTTGCCTGTCCTTTACAATTATTTCTTGTATAGTCTGCCAAGTCTTGGACGGATCACCTTGTGCGTCAGCAATTTTGGAAGAAAAATACTTCTGTTTGACAATTTGGATTAAAGTCTTCAATTTCTGTTGATACCTTTTAAAGTAATTAGTCAACTTGGAATTAAATGGCTGTTTCCGGCACTTAGCAAGTAAAGATTCCTTTTTTCTAATAGATTTCAACAAACCATTTGTCATCCAAGGTATCAACTTGATTTGGTTCCTGGATAATGTGATGGTAACAGTGGACTGGTGTATATGTTACCGGGAATGTCGTGAATCAGGAAATCACGTGAATTACTAGGGAATCACGAGATTCCCTGCATCCCTAAGTGAATGACGTTATTTCCTGGGGATTGACGTTAATACCTAAAATGGTCAGTCAATGTTGTTTATCTTTACATTCTTCCATGGAATTCACGACATTTCCTAGTCATTCACGTGAATTACTGGTCGTTGTCAGGAAATGTTGATAGAGAGTAACCAGTTCGTAAAATCAAATGTATTTCCATGGTATGGTAACTCTAATCGCCAATTTCACCATGTGGGAGTTAGGCTAACTCCATGATCGACTGGCTGAGTAAATCAGCTAGCCAATCATGGAGTTAAGCCTAACTCTCGCATGGTGAAATTGGACATAAGCGTTTCACAACTAAATAAACAAAAATGAAAAAACTATAATGAACCAAAAATAATAAACGTAAAAAGATAATTTATACCAAAATATGGAACGGGGAATTCATTTGTTAGAACAACTTGAACTGCTGTGGCATTTTGAAGTGCACAGTCTTTTTTTCGATTTGCAACTACATTTATTGGTAGTGCACTTTGTCGTGCAATTGCACCGATGATAGCCCTGCGCTCCAAAAAGACTATTCCCTCCGGCCGCCTCTCTTAATGTTATTTCTTTGTTAGTCGGCACGTCGTCAATTTTAATCAGTTTTTCGACACGGGGAGAAAATTCTGATCGAGTACACTTGAACAAATCCTTTTTAATGAATGACTGACCGCTCACTAGTTTCACCCGCCCAGTCCGGCACTTCATCTTCAACTACCTTAAACCCATGATGTGAGATAAGACTATCACTAAAGTTGCCCGTGCGCCCTGCGACGAGGTAGGGATTAACGTGAATGCCTAGGAAATGTTGTTATAAACAACAATCCCTAAAATCTTCAGGAAATAACGTTATTTACTAGTAAATGACGTTATTCCCGGCTATGTGTAGTCATTAACGTGATTCCCTAGTAATTCACGTGATTTCCTGATTAACGACATTCCCGGTAACATATATATTTGCATAATAATTCTACCATTTTTTCAGCTGCATAGTTAACACCAACCTCACTTGTTACTACTTAATTGCCAGTTTTCGTTTTCTAATTTTTGTTTTAGAATTTTCATTTTTAAAATATTCTTAGTTCTCTCATACGGCAATTTAATTTTTTCATTACAATCCAATCGTAGTTGAGTTTCGCATAGTTTAGTTGAGACGCATGATCTGTAATAGAGGAATTGTACGCAATTGATTGAACACAATTAAGGTCCCTAATATTACAAAATACGTGATCAATACACGTTTTTGAATCCCCTTCAGTTCTTGTGGGTACGTTCACAAACGAAGTCATTCCCAATTCACCAAGCAAATTCAGATATTCTAGTTGAGCGACATGTGAGGAATTAATTATATCAATGTTCAAATCCCCAACCAACAGCACATCTTCCCCATTACAGTTCTTTATTTCCACGTCTAACTGTTGTAAAAAGTTCGAATTCAGCACTTCAAGACTCGGTGAACGATATATACATATTACATTAATACAACGTTTCCCTATAATTAACTGAACTTTTAAACATGAGCATCCATCTAAAAAGAGCTCTGCTACTGCTTTAATAGGTAGGTTTGTGTTACAAAAAACTACCACCCCACTATTTTGATTGAAACTATGTTTTGTCTCAAATCTCTTATACCCATTTAATTCACAAAAAATCTCCCTGTTTTTAAGCCAAGCCTCTACTAATATAATTAAGTCTAGGTTTCTACGCATTAAAGCTAAAATAGAGCAAAGGTGGTCAAAATTCCTATGAATACTTCTTATATTTAGTGAAAACAAACTTAAATAGTCATTAGGAATCATCATTTCACATACTTCCTGCACAGTGTACGCGACTTTTGTGTTTACTTGGCAAAAAGCATTTATTCTCTCTTCTAAATCAAAAGTCGTATTTTTTCACAAACTATCCAGAAGGAACATTTTTAGCTTTGTAGATACATATATTACAAAAGAGAAGCAATTTCACTCTCAAACTTATTTCGCTTGTCGATTTTTTCCAAGGTTGTTGGGTTTGCGAGAATTGCTTTACTATTTTCTCCCTTCTTCACAAAGACTTTACCTTGTTTCACCCAAACGTACTTATAATTGTATTCTCTTGCAACAAGCCTCGCTACCCAGAGCACTCGCCTGTTCAATCCAGTCAGTCGCTCATTGAAGAAAATTTTTTGCTCGTCCTCTGACTTTGGATAGACGTCTTTCACTTTCAACCCTTTTGCTTTGCCTGCTTCTATCCATCTCTTTCTTCCTTCATTACTTAACAGGCGAACGACCACTATATTTTTTTGCTTTTTACCCATTCCACCCACGCGGAATGCCGAAACCTTTTCCTTCTGGTCCGCATTGAGGTCCAGAGCTGCTCCTACAGCCAGGCACAGCTCCTTCGTGTCTTCGTTGGATGTATGAGGAAGCCCATGAATCTCCAGGTCACGTTCAAACGAGTTTTGTTCCAAAATATTCGTTTTATTTTAAAGAAAATTCACCTCCGCAAACAATTTATTGTTCTTTAAAACGAGCTCCTCATTTGTTTCTTGCAACATTTTTTTCAATTCCGCCGTTTCCTTCGAGAAATCATCAATTTTGTTGGATGAAAACTTCACAGCATTCTTGAGTTCGTCAACTTTTTTAGTCAGAGACTCAAGCTTACGCAGAACAATGTCCCCAACGGAACTCTTTTCCCCGGTAAGCGAATCCGCCCCTTCGTCCTCACTCTCTGAGCTATCTTCCTCTTTATTTTTATTTTTTTTATTACCTTTTTTGCGGTCGTTGCATTTCCACTCATCCTTCTTTTTGCCTAGTTTTCGAAAGTTCTCCATTGTTTTGACAGAAGTGCACTTGTAATGAAATTGTTCTTTACACACAACACATTTCAATGCCTTATTAGGCGATAACTCACCTTCACAATTGTCACAGTTCATAGTTCACAACTAACAAGATTCAACTCACTGACCGAACCTACTTACACGAACGCTCGTGGAAGACTGGAATTAAGGACTCTGTTCTTCCGGTTAATTAATATCGCTGATTTAAGGAGTTTACTGGTCACCGAGGGCAAATGCCCCAGGCAGACGGTGGTGGACGATCGTATTTGTAATCAGCTTCATAAAACCTTTCGAATGAGACTAGCATCACGACTATTTTCCTCCGGTTAATCATTTTCCCTCTGTGCAGTTTGATGGGTCACTGAGGGCAAGTGCCCCAGGCAGACGGTCATTTTCGTATTCAGCCACGTGAAACCTGTCGCATAAGACAATATTCCGGACTTAGTTTTTCCGGTTAATTAATATCCCGGATTTAGGGAGTTTGACTGGCCATCGAGGGCGAATGCCCCAGGCATACACCGGCAGACGATTATATTTGTAATAATCTTCCTAGATCCTTTCGAATAAGACCAGTTTTAGGACTATGTTCTCCCGGTTAATTAAAGTTTACTGAATTTCGTGAGTTTGGCGAGCCACTGAGGCAAATGCCCCAGGCAGACGGCGGCAGACGATCATATTCGTAATCAGCTCCATAAAACCTTTCGAATGAGACTAGTTTCAGGGCTATGTTCTTCTGGTTAAATTCATGTCCCAAATTAAGGACTTTAATTATCTATAAAATCCTTAGGCCCCAGAGACAGCATGGCAGACTTCCGGATTCGTATATAGGGGGTCAAATGCCATCATTTTGCATACCTTTCGTGACTATGTTCTTGCGGTTGAGTGGGACTGTCGCCAGCTCTCGGTCTATGAGGCTCTAGGCAACTAGAAATAAACCCATAACCTGCAGTTCTAAACCTTCGCTTTTTACACGGAAATCGTCTATTCGAATGTATTATTTTGGTCGCGTGTAGCTTGTTGAAGGTTGTGTGTGATCTTGTGTCGTGTTCTCTGTTCTGTATGAGTGATGTCGAGGACTGTTTTGGTTTGAGTGGCGAGTCCGTCGATTTCTGCACATTCAAGAAGCAGTCGCACTCAAACGTTCAAAAACAAAAATTCTTGACGAAGGGTATATCCACATCAGGGACAACCTAATCTGCTGGATATAACAAAACTTCGCTCAGGCAGCTGGCGGTCGGAAAGAGTGCATTTTATTTGAACGTGAATTCCTAAACCATGCCAAAAATAAATATATTTTATGTGGATACCTTGACCTAAAGCGACCCATAAATAAACATTTCGATACACAATTTATTAAAATTTTGAACAAGTTGGAGAGGTAATCCAACGTGCTTTACGTCCAACTACGTAACACACTTCACTATCTTTCTCGTGAGCTAACATTTTTTTTCCTTAAAATAATCCAGTCTGTAGTGGGAATCGAACCCACTCAGCAGACGATACCAGGGGGCCTGTTCTGTAACTTTTAGTTGAGTGTCACTATTACTGTTACAGTCCCCTGTCCTTTCAACTGTTCCTTGTAACTGTCATTTGAACTGCTTCCTGTGATAATGACTGGAGTTCCGTAAAACCAGCCGAGTGTTTCTTTATAACCTGAACATTACCTTACCCTACGCCCGAAAACCGATCAAAGGTTATAAACAATACTCTTCAAGTGATCCTTGTAACACCACTTGGCTATCCCAAAGGATAGTGAGAATGTTCCCCCAGTCGTGACGTCAGGGGAACAGCTACAAGAGAACACTGAGATACAGAACACCAAAACATGACGTCACAACAGGACCTGACTGTTCCTAGGATCAGTCAAATTCTTACAGAACAAGCCCCCTGGACATGAGAGTCGACGCCCTAACGACCTCGGCCACGTCTGCTGGGCAATTTATTAAAATTTTAATATTTTTAAAAATTGTTATCACCTCTCCATTCACACACTCTTACCCCCCACCACCACAAACAAGTATAGTGGCGGTTATGGACCTACCGCCACTACCAACAAGTCCAATTGTTCTCCCCACTCAACGATAAACTTGTGCATGTTGGAAATTATTTCGAATTTCATCCCCTATTGTAATCCCCCCCCCCTACAATTCAACTTTATCAAGAAATTTCTGTGGTAATCGAAGACTTTTGTTAGGTTCATTTAATTTTAGGTCAGCATTTTTTAGTTGAATTTTGAAGCGATTGGGGTAAACGAGTGACGTTTGGCGTTTTTCAAAAATTGCATCCCTCATTTTCTCCTTCAACATTTTTTACAAATTTCTATCATACTCTTAGTGTTTGTTCCATATCAACTGGTAATTGTGGTGACTGCTTGATCATATCTAACCCCATTCACTAAATGTATAGTCGGAAAACTTCCGAAAATAGTACTCGGGGTACGCCCCCCTGTGCTCAATTCGCAAAAGACAAATAAACTGGCCGGCAGTCTGCAAAAAATTATATCCTTGGCATTTTTCTACACTCTTAGAAACTACTACCCAATGGGCAGAATACTAATACTTGTGTGATTTGAGAAATAGCCTTGTGAGAGCGCCCTATTTAAGAAAATTCAATTTTTGAAAAATGTGCAAAATCCCCATTTCGTGATATTATTTAGCCTTTTTGGGCATATATACTTCAACCATTTCGAGCCTCACCAAAAATAACTCAAGATGACGTTTTTTGCAGTCCGTCACAAATTTAACACTTCAACGAATCGAAAACACACTGGCATATGAATTTCGTGCATTCATTTTCAAATTGTTTGCTCGCCCGAAAACGATAAAAAATGACGCTTCTAACGTAAGAGGGGTGCGCGCGGTCGCGAGACGGGACTTGAAATATTTTGCGGGACAAAAGCAGAATTTCCCTCGCGAGACAGAACTTCCTGCGGGAAATCATGTTTTATTTTTTTTTACTAAAAAGTGAGATGATCGAGTGTGAAACCTAATAATCCGCTTGCCTTCTGTGAATCACTCATCACTGTAACAGAAAATTCATGTCTTTGGCTTCAAACTTTCCGTTTTGAACACATCGAATACCTACATCTCATCTTTTATCCTTTCCTTGCCCGTTCCCTCCATTCGGATTCGATGCAAAGAATAATTTTATATTTTAGTGAAATTTTAAAACTGGAAATATTGCCTGACTACACGTTTGTAAAGGGTTGTATCTCCCAAACTGTATCTACCAAAATCAAAATTGTTGACCAGTAAATTTAGCCTTCTAAATTCACTGTTCAAACAATTTTTAAATTAAATTTGTAAGTTGAAGATTGTTAATTTCCTTAAATTTAACGTTCTTTAACATTTTACATGGAATATTATTTTGTCTGTGGAACCTGTATCTTTCGAGTTATAGGCAAAAAACCAAAACAAAAACACAAAGAAAATCTCGCGGTTCCCCCCGCCTTGGTGGTTAGGAGGGGGACCATGTTGTCATTTTGTTGAAATTCTCCTCCACCTAAACCTTTTTATACATTTGCCAATTGCCTAGGGTTGCCCCCTCCGGATTTTTATTGGTCACACTACCCTATAAAACGACTAATTGAAAACTAATTGGAAAGGGGTACTTCCTAAAGGGCTGCCCTTTAGTATGAAAAAAATCAATAAATAAATTTAAAAAAAATTAATTTGCCGACACGAAATTCGGGGACACCCTAATTTACTAACAAACACGTAACACGAACATCAATGCCCCAAATTTCCTGAGCCCTTGTTTTTTATGTTCGTTGAAGAGCTATAACAAGGGGGTCAAGTTGTGTAGGAACAATTGAAAAATGCTGCTGCAAGCATTTTTCGATTCCATGTTGGGCTCAAAACGTTCCAAGGCTGGCAAAAAAGGTTCAAAAATAGCATTGGTTAAATTGCTACTACTGCTTCACTCATTCATTTCATGTATAGCTCAGTCATATCCTCGAGCGCATTAAGTTTTTCAATTATAGACATGTATTTTGAAGGGCTAGCGTTTAGGATTATTTTGGGGTTTTTAAAATTGAAAGGAATTTCGTAATTTATTGCGAATTTTCGCTACGTTATACAGTAAATCTGCCTGCGGTGGCTATACAATCTCCACATATTTGTCCAACCCCAACCCTTTCCTAAAAGTTTCGACTCAGAAATAAAAGTCAACTTTCTTGTAATTATTACTATAGGTAATTAAATAATTAATTACAGTAAAAATAAAAGTGGATATGTCGCATCCATGTCGAGTAATTGTCCACTTCACGAAATGGATGTCCATTTCACGAAATGAATGTCCATTTCACGAAATGGCTCCACTTGCCGTAACTTCAAAAAATTTCGACATCTGAACAAAAAAATTGTCTATTTCTTGAAAAGGAAATCGTGTTTGTACTGTTGCTGAAATCAAGTTTTCTTCCTGCAAGTGGATGCACATGATTATACTTTTCGTGAAATGAATGAGTGAGAATCTCAGATGCTGAAACAAGTTTTGTTTTATTTAAAAAGGTTGTTTTATTGAGCACTCAAAAACGCGCTAAAAAATGATGTTGTGCATCCACTTGCAGTAAGGAAGCTTGATTTCAGCAACTGGACAAACGCGATTTCCTTTTCAAGAAATGGACATTGTTTTGTCCAGATGTCGTAATTTTTTGAAATTACGGCATGCGGAGCCACTTCGTTAAATGGACATCCATTTCATGAAGTGGATAATTTCGCCAAGTGGATGCGACATATACATTCCTGAATGAGGACGAAGGTGGGCGACGTCTGATGAGTGACGGCCGACTACCAAATACTCAAGAAATCACATAATGACGATAAATCGTTCAAAACGTATCACTTTCCACGAGTATAGAAAAACCAACACCAATGTCATCAAACAGAAGTAATATGTAAAGCCAAGACAGTATTTGAATTGAATTGAACTGATGATAACAATTGCTCGAACTAAAATTGTAGCTCGTCCCCATGGGTAGGTTTCTCGGGAACAGGGGAGAGGGTCATGCCAGCTCGCGGTTTTGCTGGCTTGCAATTAATTTGTTTTCTTTCTTATTTCGTGAAAGTTTCCCGCCCGTCAGAACTTGTCGGGTGGTCGAATTATATTTCATTCTGAAACTTCACTTCCTAGCTCCTAGCGAAGTTGCTTTAAAAAAATTGAGCGATGTTCGTTCTACGCTGCTTTAATTTTATATTTTATTTTCTTATTGCTGTAAATACAGGGTGTTTCAGGAGGAATGATCAAGACTTTAACCAGGCCTAGTACTAACGAGGACGAACCAAAATCACCATGTGAACACAGGGTCGCAAATGCTTCATTTCCGAGTTACAGGTTTTTTTGTCATTTTTCGGCCAAACGCGTTATTTTCGTCAATAATCATTTCTAGCGTCCTAGCCATTCGTAACAGAACAATACCGAATACATTTCTGAAAATAGCAGACATTTTGGGTTTATGTAACGCTGTTGCAACTAACCGAACTAATGTTTCAAGTATTTTCTTTTATTTCTTGAAAAAGCGAAAAAGTGCAAATTTGATTTTTACCGTTTCCTTCAAAGACGAATCTTCGGAAGATTCGTCGGTAAAGGTACGGTTAAATTATTGGAAAAACATGCCAGTAATGTAAGCTACAAAATGGCTTTTTAAATTTTAAAATCAACGCATTTTTGACTGAGATACCACAGCGAACGTACAGAAATTCCTGGTCAGATCGTCAAATTGAGCCACATTTCACCAAGCATTAAACATTAAAAACAGCTATTTCCGCGTCTATCTTTGATTGTGCTCACAGAAATAATTTCATAAAACGAATAGGTACCTCATGTTTTTGCTGAATAATTAATTTGTCCTCTCCTCCCCCGCCCATTACCTACACCTCAGCAGTAACCAAAATCTTCCCGAAATGATAGAAAATGTGTAATTTACCCATCATAATACATCATGTTATTTTGTCAAATTATGACTCCTTCCCATCCCTCCTCTCACTTACCCATTCAGCGTATCCAAAATCTCACCAAAATGCGATCGGAAAGTTGTACTTTGGTTGATGGGTAGTTGAGGCCGATGCTGGACTTTAATAGGAGGGGCAGGGGGAGTTATTTTCGAACTAAATAACATTACAGCGTATTACACAAAAGCATTGACGCGGAAACAACTGTTTTTTTTTTTTGTTTTTTTTTTTGTTTTTGTGGTAGTTGCAATATGCCTTAATTTGACGATCTGACCAGGAATTTCTGAACGTTCGCTTTGGTATCTCAGTCAAAAATGCGTCGATTTTAAAATTTAAAAAGCCATTTTGTAGCTTACATCACTGGCATGTTTTTCCAATAATTTAACCGTGCCTTTACCACCGAAGACTTCGGAAGATTCGTCTTTGAAGGAAACGGTAAAAATCAAATTTTCACTTTTTCGCTTTTTCAAGAAATAAAAGAAAATACTTGAAACATTAATTCGGATAGTTGCAACAGCGTTTCATAAACCCAAAATGTCTGCTATTTTCAGAAATGTAATCGGTATTGTTCTGTTACGAATGACTAGGACGCTAGAAATGATTATTGACGAAAAGAACGCGTTTGGCCGAAAAATGACAAAAATACCTGTAACTCGGAAATGAAGCGTTTGCGACCCTATGTTCATATGGTGATTTTGGTTCGTCCTCGTTAGTACTACGACTGGTTAAAGTCCTGATCATTCCTCCTGAAACACCCTGTATTGCGGTAATTATAATACAAAAAAATGATTCCTAGTTAGTGTTTTTCCGAAACATCCAGGTGGTAAAGCCAAAATCGCGCAAACGTTGTCAAAACGAGGAACCTACTTTCGTTTTTCATTTGAGACAAATATTATTCACTAATCTGAAAGAAGAAAAAAGAGGCCGACACCAGAAAAGTCGACCCCTTTGTATGTAACCTTGGAACTTGGGTGGGTGCTTGGGAGGGTAATGCAAAAGATGAATGAATCCCTCATGGTGCTGCGGGGGGTGGCATACGATCAAGCCATCTTGCGGAAAACAGCTAAACTATTTGAACAGGATTCAGGCAATAATTTTTTTTAATTCCACCGTTTTACAATTAGCAGGATTTTTTTTTTCGACTTTTCTTTTTACCTAAATTTTTAATATATTATTATGTTTCGACTAGCAGAGCGTTTTTTTTAAAACAAAAAAAATAAATGTTACATTCAATTTAAAATTTGAGGAAATTCAAATTCAAAATTTGGGCTCTGAAGCCCAAATTTGATTCCTATAAGGTTTCATATGAGTCCATAAAAAATGAAATATTCCAAATACTTTAGGCGTAAAACGGTGGAGAAAAATGTGGGCGGGAGGGGGGTACTTGCATGGCCCCTTAACGTAGAATGTCCACGTGCTCCTTTTATAAATAGTGCTGAAGAAGATTACCTCACCCTGATGCTTGGAAAAGAATCTGAAGAAGGATACACGGTCCTTTCCAGCCCTCGAGTAGCACCCAACAAACGCGTAGTTCATCGGCATTTCGTTCTTATTGGATCGGTCGAATAAACGTCATTTGTGTATTATAGAATAAAAAGACCACGTTTTGATGATTCTCTAGTCAAAATTCATTTTCCAAGTAACATAGGAACAAGACTTCTTGGCCGAGCGATGTGGGGAATACACATTCTGTTCTGTCTCAGTGACTGAAACCCAGAAGAAACTATCACCGTCTGTGGATCAATTGCTTACAATAGACCTAAATTTCAACTCATAAAACAACTTTTGGAACGTTAAAATTAAGTAAATATTAATGAATCACTCAATACTGTAATAAATTTGGGGTAACCAGGAAAGGTAATATAACCCAATTCTTATCTCGTGTCCGTTCCCGATTGTTGTTTGATCTTGAAGAGCTCGTAAATAACTTCACACCTCACTTAATCTGGCTGGGTTTTTAAGATTCTTTGGTGAGTAAATACATCAAACATGTTCACATTAAAAATTCGGAAAAGAAAGTTCTTGAGATGTAGGTACCTAATCCTCCTCGTGAATCGAAAAGAATTCGTGAGCACTGGGATATAGCTAGCAAAATTATTATAATTTCTTCGTTGTTAGTGCTACGACCCAATTTATTCATACTTATGGTAAGGCACTATAAAACACGAGTACTGCAACACGCAAATCGGCGCCATACTTGGTCCCTGATATGATTATAATTATCACCTGATCTCATTGACAAGTAGGCTATTTTTATTTATTTCGAGCGGGTTCCGCGTTTGTTTGCTGTTACGATGACAATTTTTTCATTCATGCTATTGTGTTTACCCTAACGACTGAGGGACCAAATATGGCGCTGAAATCCGTGTTGCAGTACCTGTGTTTTAAAGGTTCTCTACTTATGGTGGTTGAGAGCTCACAAAATAGCTATTTTTCAGTTGACGGGGTGTTAAGTTATTTTATTATCAGCGGTTCCTTCCATCTCAAGATCTTACTACTTCTGAAGTTGTTCATTCGGGAGGCGTCTTTTTACTGGTAATTTTGAATACAGATTCATCACCATCAAAATCTCGGAATTTCTCAGATGGAAGAAAAGGCTACGATGCTAACCATATCAACTTGGCATTAGACGGGACGAAGAGGACTCAAAGGAGATATTTGCGCTTTGCCTGCAGTCGCCTGCGCTTGAACAATCCTAATAAATGCTCTTAAATTGTTATTTACGGCATTCTAAACTATACCCACATGTATCTGTACGGGGAATGAATAACACTAACAAGGACAGATACTAGATATGGATCACACCAATACCGACACTGATATTGAAGGGTATTGTCGAGACGAGGTGCTCGGGGAAATTTTATTAATTAATAAAAAGTATAAAAATAAGCACGAAAGTATACAATATAGTAAGTAAGCGCCTCGAACCAAGAATGGAATAGAATAGGGCACGATATGAGAGATATGTTAACAAACTATCCTCCTCTGTCATAATTATTGGTGATCCAGCCGAAATGAACGAGTGAGAGGACCCGCATTGCGACGAACTTCGGTAGTCAAGAAGTCGGGAGAAGAAAGGGCGAAACAAAAAAGAAGGCGCTGAGACCGGGAGTTTTTGGGCCAGCACCCGAGCTCGGGGAAAGTTGTCTCGACGGCGGCAACGCTAGCAAAGGATAAAACCGTGAGGAAGAAGGGACGTTTCAGGGGGGCAACATGAGAAAACGAGCGAGCACCGGTCTTTTCTCTGTTGTGCCCCGACGCCGTCCAATTGCTGATCGCCGGTCTCCGTGCGTTCGCTGCGGCTCCGTTGACTCTGTTGTTGAGCGGTTGTTCCATCGACGGCACACCCGTAGGTCGGACCACGGACTCCTCCGTCGCGTTCGCGTACGCTCGCGTGAAGTGCATGTCCATCATATTCGTGAGTAACCAGTGACCCCCTCATTAACAACTCGCACTAATACCGAGCCCTATTAGTCGACCTTAGCATAATTAATAAATGTACACACTTTTCCACGAGTTGTAAATGACAAAAAAAGAATTAAAAAAACGTGAAAATAATCCATAATTTAACGTACCGCTTACACTATCGGTATCACTAGTTTCTCTATGACCGACAGACAGCGTCTTCATTAGCTGCAATCGCCAATTCCACTGTTTCTGGAGGGAACTTCGTGGCTAAAATTGAGAAAACCCATAATTTTGCATGTATTTTACATTTAAAATAAAAGCTAATGCGTTGTAATTAGAACCAAAGTCATATGGAAAACCAAGTCATTAAACTTTGTATTATTTGTATGTTAAAAAAATGAAGCGGTTCGTGGGTTGGGATTTTTGCTCCCGATACGTTGCGCAGCTCTACTATGAAAGTAGATCACCCGCTAAATTCAAAAATTATACAAAAGTTAAGTGTTGGAAAAACATATGGTATCAAGGTAGATATCACGCAAAGTCATGTGGAAAACCAAGTCCTCAGACTCGAGGAAAAAAATGTTTTTTATTTTGGGTTGGGATTTTGCTCCCGTTAAGAATAAAAAAGGAGAAAACCCGCCAAATACAAAAATGATTATGTTTATTTTCGGTTTGAAGTTGTAGCGTGATATACATCTTGATACCTTATGTTTTTTCCAACACTTAACTTTTGTATAATTTTTGAATTTAGCGGGTGATCTACTTTCATAGTAGAGCAGCGCAACGTATCGGGAGCAAAAATCCCAACCCACGAACCGCTTCATTTTTTTTAACACTAACACTGGTGCTCCAAAATTTCAAAACAAACGATTCGTTGCTTTTAAAAGTGCTTAACTGACTATTTGCGTGCTAAAAAAATATAAACTGGCAATTCCCGCTCAAGAAACGACTTGACACGCCCTCGTTATAATGGCTAACCTGACGATTCGTGCAGCCTTGAAAATGCCTGGACAGATCTGAACCGACCGGCCTAGTCACTGGTCTCAACTTAAGGAGATCCTCAGAGATAGAGAGAGTCATGCAGCTGAACACCAGTTTATGGCTTGATATTACAAATTTTGGCACTGAATACCTACGATTTTTTTTTTTTTTTTCTATAGGATTCTCGCCACTCCCGGAGCTATAAACGTGAGACCCTGGACTTGAGCTCATCGAGCTCAGCACCAAGGAGTCCAAGCCTGGTATGCCCCCTCCCCATTCCATCAGTCACACAGAAACTTCAGCCTCAGGCTTAGCGTCACAGCCGATGTATTTTCCACAAAAACTGTCAACTCGTCTTTGTTACTCAACGATTTCTGACTAAAGACAGCCAAACTCGGATCGATTTCCTATTCAAAGTAGGCAATGCCGATAGAAGAAAAGAGGCTTTTAATTGAAACTGAGTGACGTTCTCATTATTTCTCTCATAATTTACCTACCTAAGCCATAATCATATTAGACGCGACAAGCGTTTATAGCCAAGATCTCAACTTTGTTAATTAGTTATTTCGTAGGTATTAACGTGCAGTCGTTGAAGGCTTTCAAATTAACAAAACCACAAAAGGTTTTACTGTTTTAGCTCACTTCTGAAAGCAAAGTTTAATAAACCATCCCTTTCATTCCCGAAGTAACACGTTAACTTCGTTAGAGCTTGGGAAGGACAACCATTATGGTCCGCCCCGCCTCCTTTTCAACCATATTTTACGATGAAAAAAGAGTTAAAGCGGAAAAGTTTCCACGTCCCGTGGAGACGATTGCTAAAACTGGCAGATTTAGAGCGGGAGATAGTTTCAAAGTCTTCGGTGAAATAAATGTTAATTAACTCTATCTTTGTTAATTAAAAATGTGTCGAGGTGGTATAATAATTAATCTTGGGCGGGAAGGGGAGCAGTGGTAAAGAAGAAAAAAGTGTTTCGTGCTAGAAAAGGTATAGTTGCGTGTGCGTGTCAGATAGAAACTAAGTAAGTGCGGTCATCCTTCTTCCAAAGTTTTGAGTTTTCTCCCTTTTTCTCTTTTCAAAACCACAGCCTTCTCCTTCAACCAATGCTTGACTTTACCACAGCTTTATTCTCGAAGTTGAAGTTCACGTCTCAGGTAAATTCGGTTAAGCGGAATTGCGTGTACATCTCGCCCAGAGCAACGTTCATCTCGTTTTCTCTTCCCTGAGGGTACACAACACGGTTGGTGGCGCTTGGTTCGAAGTTCAAATAACCCTTGAACCAAACACTAACACAAAATAACAAATTCTTGGTAGTTTCGTGAGATTTATCTTTGAGATAAGGACAATGTCAACACTCGACGGAAGGCGTTTTTGTATCGTCGTAGCAAGAAATATAGGAACGATATGAGCGTGGAGGTTGTAAAAAAAAGGGAACGCGAGTCGGAACTTGAGCTGATGAAGTGGGAGATCTTCAGTTTATTGCACTGAAGATTTCCCATCTTGCGTACTCGTAATTCATTTTCTTTTATTGCCCGGAAGATGGGAAGGAAGGGGGAAGGGGAGTTTTGTTATACTCTCCTCGACGGCGATAACATATGTGGACATTTCCCCCGGTCCGAGCAGGCGGAATATTGCGACTCCTCCTTTTGAATCCTCTTCCTCACCCCTGCACAGTTTATAATGCCCTCGAAATTCGCCTAAATGTTATAAAGAGAACTGTATTTAACCCTTCAGTGTTTCTGATGCGTTGTATTTCGGGCATGTGCACCCTAAGGGCTGTTTTCACTGCTTAGTAAATGGAAGAGGGAAATTAGCCAGTTTTGTGATACTAGCAGAAGAATTGTATATTTATTCCCTAAGACTATGCCACTAAGCTATGCCATCAAGAACCACAAATTGTTCTCCATAGCTAACGATCTTACTTCAAAAACTTGTTATGTGTAAAACTTACGTCGACCTATCACCAGTGACGTAACGAAGGTCACTTATGGGGGGGGGGGTGTCAAGTTTGGTGCCCCCCCCCCCGATGTTATTGATATTGAGGTATTCTCTGGGAGATAAGGGAAACAGCATACATGGTTGGCAGGGAAAACCAGACAACGCTGAATGCAGCAGAACTTTCAGCAGGGCTCGCCCATACACTCTGCTTTCCAAAGCATTGTGTTTGGTTGACATGACTTGAGGCTGAGAACCTGAAAGCGCAACTCAGGGTCGGCAGACGAGAGACGATCATATTCGTAATCAACTCCATAAACCCTTTCGAGTGAGACTAGTTTCAGGACTATAATCTTCAGGTTAACTAATTTCTCTCTGCGCAGTTTGACTGGTCGCTGGGGGCAAATGCCCCTTGCATACGACCATTTTCTACATAAAACATATTGCATAAAACCAGTTTCAGGACTATGTGCTTCCGGTTAGTTAAAATTCCCCAAATTTCGTGAATATGACGAGCCACATCAGAGGGTGAATGCCCCAGGCAGATGGCGGCTATAGGAATAGCTCCATAAAACCTTTCGAATGAGACCAGTTTCTGGACTTTGCTCTTCCGGTTAAATTCATGCCCCAAATTAATGACTTTAATTAGCTATAAAGTCTGTAATAGGGCGACCCAGTTTTTGTCTTAATTTTTTTGTGGAATAGAATGAGAATACAAAATTTAATGAGGTATGAAGTATTTGCTCGGGAGTAGCCCAAAGAAGAGAATTGTGAGATCATACAATTGGATCAGTCAGTTTGAGTTCCGTTAGAGTCAGTTCGGTTCAAACCAATTTGTGAGATTTGTTCACTCCAAGGGCAGAAAGTGATTCGTGGGGGTGAATTGTCGCAAATTGTGCGTTTTCATTGAGCGTTTTCTTTCGTTTTTGGGCGAGTTAAGTTATAGGTGTTTGAAGTCTCAAAAGTCCCGTTGACACACCAGTGCAAACACCCATCGTAAGCCTCAGCGAAGCTTGGATCTGAATCAGGCCCGGATCTTTGTCATTTTCGAGGGGGGGGGGGTAGCCACATTTTTGGCGCCCCTTTTTGTGCCCCGTATTTTTATCCCCTCCGCTCCCCCTCTCATACCAGATTTCACAGGTACCAGATTTCAACAGAAAGAACCATTTTCGGATCAAGACGAAACGAAAAACAAAGCAAACGGGCATGGACTTCCCCCCAATAACCAATTTTCATTATTTCGGAAGTCCTGTATCACGGATACGTTATCTGCTCTAAATCAATGTTTTTACCGATCATCAAACTTCCTTTCCGTTGCAATGAAGCAACTGCATGGCGATGATCATCAAATAGCCAGTCAATTTCCTCGATTTTGGCCACAAATAAGAATCGCTGATATTGTCTGGAACATTCTTCGAATCCGTAGAACGAATTGGTTCACAATGAGACAGAGGACTATCAGTTTCGGGGACTAGGGTGATCAGACATCCTGCTTTTCCCGGACATGCTTTACTTTTAGGGGTGTCCGGGGACGCCCGGGCTCATTTTTTAAATGTCCGGGGAAGGGTCAAAATTGTCCTATTTTTGGCAGACTTTTCTTTCCTAACATGTTACGTCTGATTGTCAGGTGGGTCAAACCTATACAACAGCGTTTACCTGTGGCCATCGAGCACAGGAAAGTTGCAATAGAACTAGCAACTTTCCAGGCCGTTGTTCAAATTGAGGGTGGTGGGAGGGCTGTAGATCACGTCTATTGGCTCTGCTGGAGGCAGCTGGTAACACAGTTATGTTGGGGTGGGTATCCTATCTCCTCTCCTAGGAGTTTCCTATTCACTCACCGTTGAGGAAGGTCCCTCGCGAGGGGGGCTGTGGCTAACGTCAGTTCAGGGACGTGACAAGATGAGCGTCATGTCTTTCACGTGGGGTGCACCGAAGGAAGTGTCAAATTATGTTTGGGATGGTGCAAGGAACTTATTATTTTTTGTGATTTATTTTAGTTTGAACAATCAGGAAAATGTTTATTTTTTTTCAAGACTTGGGTACACAATTTGTTTATTCACCCTTTTTGGCGCACCATTCAAATCCGCGGGGGGGGGGGCAAATGCCCCCTCTATCCCCCCGTTAGATCTGGCCTTGATCTGAATACAGACCACGCCGGAGAAGACTGGGTAGAGACCTTCCTCACACACTTACTCATCGTCGCCGCTTTCTCAAGTGTAACTCGACGATACCAACACACCTTGTCACCACTTCTACTACAAGTTGGACTCGACGCAAACAGCAGGCCGTTCCCGCTCCTTCAAGCGAAATACGTCGTCTTCACTTGTCGCACACGCACAACTGTCACTCGCCGACTACACCCATAAACGCACGAGCGGAATCACGAATAAGTCCACTTCCTGCGCCTGCCGTCGCTAGTCGATCTGGTCAACCACCTCGAGCCGAGCACGTCGGCTACCAACTTCTCGCCGCTGACAGGGATGCTCACCCACACATCCACACACACACCATAAGAAGTCGACCCACTGCTCCAGAAATTGCCCCCCGCATCGCTCAGCCAGGCTCGTTCACACATATCCGGCACATGTCACGTCTCTGTCGTGAAAGGTTTATGAATTATGAGAGACGAGAGAGTCAAAAGCACTAACTTGGTTCTTGCATTAGCTAAACCAGCGACTATGTGCTTTTAATACTTACCTCCATTTACCTTTTTCGAATTTCATCCCACACTCACCCTCCCGTGTCAGTTGATTCGTATGTTTGGATGGCACTGAGAACTGCCCAGTGCACACGTCCAATGACGAATCAGCGCTGAAGTGGTGATCTGAGAAGGCTATTCTGTTAGAATAATCCGTCAAATAAGTGTAATATAATAACCAGTAGCGTCCCCAGGTAGTGGTGTGGGGGGCGGACAGACCTGGGTCCTTCGTTTGAGGAGGCCCCTGAGAAACTTAAATATGAAAAACTTGGGATTTTTTCCATTTTTTCATGAATCTACGGATAAAATTCCGACTAAAAACCCCCAAATCAGTGGCTAAAATTGATAAGCATTTTGGAATTCGAGGTTTATACCACATACCAGCGTATTGGAATGTGATACTCCATCTGGGATGGCGCTTGTCGGGCAGACTTCAGCGTAACGCAAGCACTTCCACAGAACGTCAATTTATTCACCCTTACTTACGGACAGATTGAGGCGATTCACGCCTAACAAAAAAGTGGAGGTTGGCATTAAGGGCACCATGCCCACGCGATAGCGAAGTAATGGCCATCATGTTGTACGCTTTTCTAGGTGAATCCCTTGAACCGCTCGTCGTCTGATGTTTCGCGCAATATACCTGTGTCAAAAAAGAGGCAAAGCCCTCGAATGACTATTCAGGTGAGGGCGAGGGAGTTCCTCGACGCTGTGACAGGCGATAGGCGCGTTGAGGCGATAGGCGAGCTTTCGTGTGATGGGACTGAGGAAGGGTAAACTTGGGAGAATGTGCTGAATTCCGATGATGTCCTATTCTTCCGATCGTATGAAACAATTACTACCCACAAAATGGGGGGGGGGATTCCTCCGTTTTACTAGGTTTAGGGTGTAGACTGATGACGATAGAGCAATGGCAGGGGGCGGCAGATTTTGGGTGAGGCTGAAGGCGTAGAGGGGTGCAGAGTTCCTCCAACGTTCTACTATCGTGTGGTCAGATGAAAAGAAAAAAAATCACTCTATAAGCGGAAAGAGTCAAGATCGCCGTTTTGAAAAATATTTGGCACTTTCGTGGATCTGGGTCTTTCGGAAATCAAAATTCGCTGATTAGGCACCACTTTCGTGGGTCCAGCTCATTCAGAAACAAAAAGCGCGGCGACATATGTGAATTCCACTATTGTAGGTCCGGCTGTTTCAAAACCAGAATTTCGTGGACTGGGCATTTACCGAAGCCAATTTCTGTGGGTCTGGCGTACAGTGTTGGAGCCTTGTCAATTGACCTCCTTCAAAATTGTCGATTGACAGGTCAATTGTCATGAAGGATTTTGAACGGGATTAAACAGCCAAAATCTCGAATTCATAATCTGGCTTCCGGCTCGACTCATGGCACCTTTAGAAATAAACCAAAAATCACCCTACAATTTGCGGAGGTTAGTAAACCAATTGCGATTATGGTGAAAATGATCATAAACTTAGTTTCTCAGCACTAGAAAACTCCCTTTCGAGGGGCGTGAAAAATTTTTGTGGGAAGAGTCGTTCGACAGATTCTACCTGTGATGCAGCAAATGATCGGTTGGCTTTGGTACGTTCTTCAGGCCATTACAAGCATAAAATTTAGCCTGAAAAACAAATCACTTTGCCAAAATATAAAATGTCTTGTGTTGAATATTAGATCCACTACGATGGGTGAAGTGTCAAATTATTAATAGCCGTGATCTCTTTTACAAGACTGCAAAGCCTCAAAATGAGTCAAAATGTTTTTTTTTTTTTTTCATGACTACGGAGCCACGGAATGTTCTTTTCCGCAAGTAAAAAGCAACTGAAGCTTGTTTTCGCGAACAAAAAACATGAAATCTTATTATATTCAGCAGTTGGCGCGCAAGTTCAGGCTGTTGAAAATATACTAAAATTGTTTTTCCGCTGATGAGAAGACGATAAACCTTCTTGCTTTTTGTAAAGACTAATAAGAACCCGTGAAATAGTTACTTTCAGTTTCACAGGTCAAATTAACGAGAAATCATCAAATGTGCGTGAAATATCCAGTTGAACAGCCAATTAACCGTGAATTGCTAGGTTTGACGTTCAAACTGGCGTCCTGTATCTACTTGATGATACCCTATGTCGAATTAGTGATGCGAAAAGCAAGAACAAGACCAAGACTTGGCAGTCTTGGTCTTGGTCTTGCATAGCGAGTCTTGCACCTTGGTCTTGCATTCACAATCCAGTCTTTGTCTTGGTCTTGGTCTTGCAGGCTCAGTCTTGTTCTTGGTCTTGGTCCAACTTCTCGCCGCTGACGGGGGTACTCACCCACACACCCTAAAAAGTCGACCCACTGCTCGATAAATTGCCCCCCGCATCGCTCAGCCTGGCTCGTTCACACATATCCACATATCTTGCGAGACTCTTGCTCGCTATGAGGGGGGGGGGGAAGTCGGTCACAACTATGAACTTACTTTTTCTTTCTCAGAAGTTGAAAATGAGGGAAATAAATCAGTCAATTTTTTAGTTCGAGGGATTCAGCTGCATCTAGAGGTCATCATGACCCACCCCCCACAAATCATAAGAAAAACAGATGACAAGAAAAATTATTATACCTAATAAAAATTGTCAATGCCTTCCCCTTGCCATCAACCCCCTTCATCATCAACCGCCTCCTGCCTCCCAATTTCCTACCCAGGGGTGGACACACAGGATTGACCGGCCGCGCGGCCCGGCTCACTAGGAATATATCTCCCTCTTCTTTTTGCATAATTTTATGGCACTGTACGTATACCTACGTACATATGTATAACTAGTAACGTAGTAGTATGTATGAGTAGTAAAAACGATGTAGCTAGAGTTGCCAACACCGCCAACTTCACCCCGTGGAGGACTACTGTTGACCACCCGGTTCAGCCAAGGGACTTGAGAAATTGAGTGCTAAAAAATATCCAATACTAAAAATAGCTATTCCAACCGTAAATATGGATAAACAGACAGATTCGCGTCAAAAAAAAGCAAAACCTGACGATTTACGCTTTGAAAATGGCTAAACTAACTATTTTCTGGCGATTTTCACTCTATAAATGGTCAGTCTGACTTGCACTCATGAAGTGACTAAACTGACTGACTCTGCGCGCCCTGAACAAGGCCTTAAAAAAAAAAACAAAAATGACGATTCGCGCCTTGAGCATTTCTCAGCATAATTATAACAGTTCCTGGCCTGATAATGGTAAAATCGACCATTCTCGCGCCGAAAATGGCCAACCCGAACGTTTGCTCAACATGGCTCACTACTGACTATTTGCGCTTTACCTCGGACGCGGAAAAAACGGACTATTCATGCCCGAATGACCATTCGTGCACAAAACTGGCAAAATTGAAGACTTGCGGCTTTGAAACGCGGCCTTCAAAATGGCTAAACTGACAATTTGCGCGCTGAATATTGCCAAATAGCTCTGGCTCCTCAAAGCCTCAAATAGGCTTGACCAAACTGGATACGTGTTTGGATGTGTAACTGGATATGTGTTTAGATGTGATTCGTACCTTGGAAAACGTCTAAACACATGATACGCCTGCCCCTTAAATGGCAAAAGCGACCATAGAAATGTAAATTACCTTTCGTACTCTAAAAATGACCTGACCATGACTATTGGCGAAACTTTGGAGTTTCTCTACAGATTGATATCGCCTCAGGCTGCGTGTAAAAGTGTGATGCCAAAATAAGGTATCACTTGACAAGTTCGGATAGATCAAGTGCTTGGTGAGGGGTAGTTGCTCTCATCGTGGGGAGGTGTATTCAAGTCACCAAGACTGTTCCACATGACATTTTTTGCGTAATTAGAAGTGCATTGGACTAGCATTCCGGTTGCGGGTTTAAATCCCGCCGGAGAGCCCATTTTTCTCGAAGCTCGAATTGTGTTGGGCATTGGGCTCTGCCCTTCCGTAGTCATTCGAGTAATATCAATTTAGTTTCATTAATTTATTACTTTAAAATAATTTACCAATAAGATTCAAAATGTATTTAAATTTACTTCACGATGATGAAACAGCGGGCTGTTCTTCTTCACTGACACTGATTTTACCGAAAACTTGAACGCAAGAAGACGAGAGCGACACAGCTACGGAGAAACAGGAAACCAGAAAAAAAAATAAGCTGAAGATGAAGAGTTGAGGAGAGGGATACACCTTTTTTTCTGCGGGGGACTTTTTGCCGAATAAGTGCCTTCAGAGGCCTCTCTCTCTTTCCGTCAAACAGGCTAGCGTTTCTTAAAAATCATATTGATATTTTTTTGCAAGACTTGCAAGAGTCTTGCTCTTGCGCAAGACACATTCACGGAGTCTTGCAGGAAGTCTTGTTCTTGCACAGTAAGTCTTGGTCTTGGTCTTGCATCAACAATCAAGTTTCGGTCTTGGTCTTGTTCTTGTTCTTGCTGCAAGAGTCATGCGAGACTGCAAGAACCAAGACAATTCTTGCCCATCACTGTGTCGAATTACATGTGTGAGATATCACGAAACGGATTTTGGCGGACAATGAAAAACTATGGATGAGGGCTTCATGATTTTCCGCATGCGCAAACCTTGTTGCAATTTTTCAGGTCAAAACGAGCGATTTTGAATGGAAAAATAATAATTTTTTCAAAGAAATTGCTATTTCAGCCGAAACTCATTTTAATACAATTGTGGGGTGTAAGTTTTTCCAACTCTTCTGTATGGAGAGGGCGGGGCACTACACTTGTATGGCGAGTTGAATGGAAAACGCTATAGGTGATTTTCAAAGGTACACATTGAACAAGTTTTCCTAACCCACGGGCTGTCGATACGCTCATGTTCTGTCTAGAAAAGACGTCGTGGTCGACTTTTTTTTTTTCTCCCTCTTTTTTCTTTTCTTTTTTAAATTAGAAATCCTTTTATCATTTTAAAGAATTCCGAAAAGTCATGTACTTGTTCGAGTTCGCGTTCGAACATAGTTCGCGTTCGAATTCTATTTTAAACTTTATTTTTTTCAATCTGAGAAATATTTTCGGACACGTCACTTCAGCTCGTGCTCGAATGTACAAGTTTTCCTTTCTTTCATGTATTTTTATTATATTTTATTTTTCATTTTTACTTTCAATTAAAACATGAAAGAGGCCACAGTCTGTTGACGCCAATTTCATTATAATTCACGATCACCTTACAAATCAAAGTTATTTGTTTAGTCCAGCAGTATATTTTTGTTCTGTCCTTATAGCCTCTCCTTGTGTGTCAATGTACTTCTACTTTTCCTTCTTTTCAAGTATTCGAATAATAAAATAAACCAACATTAAAATGTGTTCCCTGTGGTGACCGTTAAATTTATGTAGACGAGAAAAGGCAGACCTAAAAACAATAGTTCATTATTCGAGGATTGAGGCTTAGTTAACTCGTTCTCGTCAAATATTTATTTTCTTGGGCTTCTTCCATTTTTTGAGGGGGGGGGGGTCCAGTTTCACGGACATAGTTACCAGCTTCTGAACAATGATGAACCGAAGTTGGATGGAAACCGAGTTTCCGGTAGGAATAATATGGTAAAATTGGTTCTTAAGGAGCCAAACTAATTGAAAATTGTTTGTCAGAGCCAACCACACAAAATTTCCGCCCGATTTGCGAAATTGAGGGCTTGAAAAAGTCAAGTCAACGAAATTGCTCTTTTCAATAGGCAAACCAGCGAAATTGGTTATGTGAACAAGCCAAAATTTCGAAATTGCTTTTTGAACTCCAGCAGTGCAAAATTTTGTATTTTAAAGGAGGTAGTCCCGCGAAATTGGCTTTTCGAGTGGGTAAAACCCGAGATATATTTTTATTTTGTGTGCTCATCCCGTGATTTTGGTTTTGAATTGGCCAAGCCTATACACTCCGTTCAGAGGGGGTGCACTCATATTTAGGAGTCCTTCAAAGCGGTGACGCTGCCAATAATGCGCTTAACAATAAATTTCAGCCTGTCATATTTGTTATTGTACGGACTGAGGGATGTACTATGGGGGCCCTTACTCATTCCACCGATCCCCTCTTTGGCGGTTAGCCAAAGGAACCGCTTTCTGTCTCGGGAATTTTCAGACTAGACAACCCGCAGTTTTATGCTACACAATCAGTGGGAAGGTTTTCTTATTTCTCTTCTCAGCCGGAGCGACTCATAAAAAGCTGAAATGCGCATTTAACGTTAGCGGGAGTGAGGAACACTCAAAGATGAAATAACTTCGTTGCATGGGCTTTGAGCCTAGTACGGATATATGGGGGGGGGGGGGGGCGTTCCGTTTAGTACCAATAAAGATAAAAACGAGGTTTAAGCGAAAAAGGGCCGTAATACGCTTTCAGTATGCGCATTTCGCTTATAAAGAAAAAAATTCAACATTCAGTAGGTCATTTTTTTTAAAAATGCTGCCACAGAGTTTTATAGTTTTCAATCACTGAGAGATTTAAGACTTATGTCGTTTATTGAATATAATGCATCCTTTTAGTCGTTGTTTAAAAATGCATAAATTGTGTCGATGCTTACACGTGTCTGTTATCGCGTTTGACACAGCAAAATCTCCATCTTTCATGAATAGTTATAAAAGAAATTCTAATTCGAATGATGATATTGTAGGACCCACAGATTTTGATAGGACGCTTTTGATGCGTTTGGGAAGATCGATGATGGGTGAGGATTAGTGAGCGGTGTGAGTATGGGCGAATTAAAGGGACTGATATCATTTTGAAAAGGGTCAACTGTAAGTCGTGTTAGGTGGGTGATGGAAAGAAGGGCGTGTTGGAGGGCGGGGGGAAGTGAAGAGAAAAACAATTCCCACTCATCTCCCGACTTCGTCCACAGAGTCCATCAATCATCCATTCAGTTTCGCCTTTTCTACGAATTGCCGTCTAATTGGTGAATGTGACAAACGATCTTTGCACACGTCCTTCCTGTTCGTAGACTACCAAACAATGGAGTTTCGCAATTTCTTTTTAAAAGGGTGACCTCCACGAGTCTTTGTGTCCCTTCTCTTGTGTTAAACGCATCCGTCAATTAATACCTTCGGAAAAAAATTGCATTCAGCCCGCTGAAACTAATTAATTTATGAGCGCGTGTAAACCCTCATACACTGTAAACTAACTGGCGCCAACACTCCATTAGCTAATTACAATCCGAACGCGATATATTGTCAAAGTCACCAAGGCCGGGCAGAATAAGGGAGGGAGCGGAAGTGAGAGTAACAGAGCCCCACCTACCTATATACCTATAGATAAAGCTGGAAACTATACCTTTTCGCACCCTTCCACCGCACAATATATATCGACAACCTGCCCTCATTTCAACAGCACACTCACCGCTGTGCCCTCGTCGCATGTTCAGACGAACCCATTAAAATAGACAGCCCGACCACCCCCGCCCACCAAACACGAGCCCACTCCAATGAGAGTAAAAACGTCGAGGAAGAAATATTATGTAGGTTGTGACTAAAGAAACGCTCATTCCGCAATTCCAACGTTATTGTTTCCGCTATATCTCACTCAATCGCTTAACCTCCCCCCTCCCAACCGTTCCGACCCACCAATTAATTGCGCTTGAAAAGGTGAGGGTTGGCAGCGATAGAAAAAGACTTTCTTCTATTAGGACGTTGAGGGGAGGGGTGTCTGTAAGGGAGAGGTCACTGCTCTTTTTTTATTTATTACAAAGTGATTCGAAAATGAACTTTTAAATTGCTGATAGAATCCTCCATTCTATTACTTACAACCAGCAGGAGCACATTTGTAGCTAGCAACTAAACTGTAGAAAAAAAAGTAATGTCTTGGCGACTAATGAGTTCAGCCCCATTTTAAATTTAATTGCTTTTAGAATCTAGCCCGGACTCTTCATTCGAGGGGTAGACGAGCAGGGGAGGAAGGGGTGGCGGTGAATTTGAAATTAGCGGGAATTAAAGGAATAAAAAAAGTTTGTAGAAAGTTGTCTCGGTTGCTCTATAATTTAATGTCGACGAGACGACAAGCGTCCCACTCAAGACAAAGTCGCCGATGAAAAAAAAAAAAGTTGTTTTTCTGACTTCGCCAGTCGAGGCATATAAAATTCAAAGGATTCATTGAAAATTAAAAGTCTTCTTTTCTTCTAGAAGGTTCAATCACGTTCTAGACACCTTTCAGAGCCATCTCAACTTCTGAAGGAACTCAAATCATGTAAACTAATGAGCGAAACTAAATTTTCCAACATGAATATTAAATTGCAAAATTCCTATTTATATTTGGTAGTTAATTCACAAAGTAATATCAAGATATTACTGTTGGTGGCGAGGAACAGAATTCACGTGATTACATTCAAAGTTTTGTATTTGAATAGGACGGACAACACGGAAGCGGTTGCAGTCCCCCTCCGTCTGTCACTAATACAAAGCCCCTTTTCTGAAAATCTGTCGCTTTTTTGTTCGAAGTTTAAACAATTACCGAAGTTGGGGCAATTAGTTTCGGTTACACGGGCTCACTGAAACTCAATGAAGAGTGAGAGAGAGAGAGTGAGAGAGATAGAGAGACAGAGAGAGAGAGAGAGAGAGAGAGAGAGTTTATAAACAGCGTTTCCCACCGCGAAGAAAACTAAAGTGGCGAAGGAAAATTGTGTGGGGGTAGGAGGCGTTCAAATTTTCTACCGCGTAGTAAACGAGATTTTAGAAGTTTTTCTCGTGATTGACAGTCGTGGCAGTTTCCGTAATAAGCTCCTCGCACACAAGAGGAAGTGTATATGAAAATTAGGTCGTTTTTAAGTGATGTCAGTAAGTCTCATTTACATAGTTGGGATACGCATTTTTGAAGGGTTTGGTAAAAATGCTATACCTCGCGTTCTGGTGATGCCGGGGAGTTCCCGTTTGGACTGAAAGATAACCGAGATGTCTACCAAAATGTTTCATACCCAAAAGCCCAAGTAGCGAATGGTAATCCAACGTGGCTTTACATCCAACTACCATCAGGGGGCCTATTCTCTAACAACAAGCAATATTTTTTTCGCCAGCCATGTGTTTATTTCATTCATTTGTTTGAAGAAAATTAATGAAATAAACATATGACTTCGAAAAAGCTATTGCTTCGGAGTTAGAGAATAAGCCCCCTGGTGTCGTGGACGAGGGCGAAAGCACACTCTTTACTTATTAGACGTGAGATATCATGGTTTGTTCAAATCATTCAGCCTGTAGAGGGAATCGAACCCACGCAGTTAGAGAACCTTTAAAACACAGGTACTGCAACACGGATTTCAGCGCCATATTTGGTCCCTCAGTCGTTAGGGTAAACACAATATCATGAATGAAAAAATTGTCATCGTAGCAGCAAACAAACGCGGAATGCGGTCGAAATAAATAAAAATATCCTACTTGTCAATGATATCAGGTGACAATTATAATCATATGAGGGACCAAGTATGGCGCCGATTTTCGTGTTGCAGTACTCGGGTTTTATAGTGCCTTAACGCAGTAGACGTTAACTGGACATGAGAGTCGACGCCCTAACGACCTCGGCCACTCTGCTGGGCAGACCATGTAATGATTACAATCCATTGAAACATTCACATAAAGTCCCAACAACTAGGAAATGCGGACTCTTCCTTTCATGTTCCCGTGCACGGAAAGGCGAAGAATGGTGTTCGTGGTAAAAATCGAGTCCAAATAGACTTAACATTATATTCATATTGCCTAACAATTTTCAACATGATTATGTTAATGAATAACCGAACTGTTGAGAAATACATAAAGCCCCTCGCACCACACCACCGGTCCTTTCACTTTTTCCACGGAAATCAAGGTGACTAAACTTTACTATAGGTAGGGTGACCAGATTTTTCCCAGACGAAAGAAGGACCCAAATTTTATGATGGTGAAGAAGAAATACATATTATAGGGGGATGTTGGGATTGAAGGAGATAGAACGGAGCCCCCCCCCCCCGCACTGATCATAGTTCCACTGTTCAGCCACTGATTTTAATTAGGACATGACAAAAATTCTCATTTTGCCAAAACACAATATTGGCATTTGAACGAACCAAATCACGAAATTGGCTTTCTAAGGAGCCAAAACACGAAATTACGAGAGCCAAAACAAAAAATTCGGTTTCTAAGGAGCCGAAACAAGAAATTGGCTTTTGAAGGATCAAAAACACAATACAAAGACTTATTATTGAGAAATAATAAGTCAATAGGCTTTTGAAGTAGCCAAAACACGTAATTGGCTTTTGAAGGAGCCAAGACACGAAATTTGCTTTTGTATGAGCCGAAATACGAAATTGGCATTTGGAGGAGCCAAAACAAAGAATTTGGTTTGGGAAGAGCCAAAACAGGAAATTGGCTTCCGGAATTATTCATCCATTGGCATCAGGTGAATTATTCATCCATTTCGCCTTTTGAAAATTTTGATCCCAGACGAGAGAAACTTTCTTATTACCTCGAACGTTTCGATAATTACTGTTCAATGAAAAATGTCACTTCAGAAGAAAAAAATGCCCAATTATTGTGTGCGTCGATTGGCTCAGTCCATTACAATAACCTTGCCGCGTTTCTTGGTCCAGATAAATCTGTCAAAAATCTCCCGTACGATGATTTAATTGCAGCGTTTCAGCAAATGCTCGCGCCTCGGAAAAGTGTCGTCGTTTCCCAACACTACTTTCTTAGTATAATATCAGCAAGACCGACAATCCGTGGCAGAATTCGTCGCAGATTTGCAAGCCCTTGCCGACTGTGAGTTTTCAATCAAATGCCAGTGTAATCAATCCGTCTCAGTTTCAGAAATTTTTCTCCGAGCCCAATTTGTTAGAGGCTTACGCGACGACTGGCTTCGCGAGCAAATTTTACAGTCCGACGCCGTAAAATTCGACGACATTTTAACTAAAGCAATCGCTCTCGAAGCGTCGAGAGTAGAGAGCAAGGAACTAACCAAGCGTAATTCGCACGCTGTTTCCACGTTCGATGACAGCTGCAGTGCCGACGACACTCACAAAGTTCCTTGGTCCTCTTCCATTCGCCGCCGTTCTACAAGTCGTTCTGGTTCACGGTCAGCTTTTCCATCATTAGACACTCGCGATTTTCGTACTCGATACAGTAGACCTTATTATCAGTCCCTTGGTATCGATAATCTCTGTTTCAGGTGTGGGATAAGTGGTCACGGAGTAACTGACTGCAAGCGTGATCGTTCAAAAATTAAATGTGACTCTCGTAATAGAATAGGTCACGTTGCCAAAGTTTGTTTCACAAAGATAACGAAACCATCGCCTCCTCGAACGAATTTAGCACCCCCTTCGCCGTTGCACACTTTGTCCGACGATTGCTTTAAGCCAGAACATTCATACGGGATAAACATCCTAAAAACCTTCCCAACCCGAACACAAGTCGTGGATTTATTCGAACTAAATTCAGATTCTGACAAGTATATTGTTTCAGTGACGCTGAACGGAAAACCTTAGCAATTTGAAGTCGATTCCGGCGCCAAGTTCTCCCTGATTTCTGAGCGGGATTTCAAACGTCTAAAACTGAATGTGCCAGTTAAAAGTTCAAATATCGCCTTCCGTTCGTACACAGGTTCGCTGTAAACAAAAAAGTGTAAATTTATAAAAAAGTGAATTGGCTTGCCGTCAAACGTATCTCAAGATACTTGAAAAGAACTATGAATTTTAAATTGGAATTTTCTAAATCTCGACATTTCGACCTATCCTCATTTAGTGATGCTGATTAGGGAAATGAATTGTCTGACAGATTTTCTATTAGTGGAAGTTGCTCCAAGATGGGAAACTGTTTGATCTCCTGGTTCAGTCGAATACAAAAAACAATTTCTGTATCGTCATGTGAAGCTGAATACGTCGCTTTATCCGCATGTGTGCAAGAGACTCTATGGCTTACACAATAAGCTTCTGAATTCATTCCTGACCTGAGTAAAACCCCATCCACAGTCTATTGTGACAACGACGCAGCCACAGTGCTTTGTGGAAGAGAAGCTGTTAGCCAACGAACAAAACATATCGACATCCGTTACCATTTTACACGAGACCACGTGAAGAAAAGAGAAACAGATGTCAAGCGATGTCCAGGCGTTGACATGCCTGCCGATTGCCTGACGAAACCTCTAGGCAAATGTGTACACGTCAAACAGCTTGAATTGTTGAACATACGTTAATCGTCCTCCCTTAAAAATTATAGTTTGAGGGGGTATGTTGGATTGAGCAAATCATAATTTAATGCTTCAAGCCGATAACTAAAATAACTCCCTGCAATTTGTTTTTCATCTCTGTTTTTTATTAATTGTTATGAACACGATTAACCGTTTGAATAAATACTTCTCTTCAAACGTTTTAAAATCTCACTGCGCAAATACTCTCGCTCAACATAGCATAATCAATTCACAAGGCGAAATTTCCGTTATGGTTGCGTATCACGGAAAACAAATTATTGGTGATTTATACATTGCTCCCGACGGACATGACTCACTTTTCGGTAGACAATGGATACGAGAGCTCAACATTGACCTAAAAAAGATTGACCAGGAAATGAAACTGCCGATTCCGGTCAAACAACTTGACTCGGATGCCTCGATAAAATCTAAAAATAGTGTTAAAAAAACAACGAAATACACGGAAAATTAAAATTTATTACGGACACTTTCATAAAAAAAGTAATTTTTCAAACATAATTCAAAGATCCTTCTCTTTTTTTCGAACACACACTCATAACCCGCTTGAACGCGGCTGACATCAAAACAAAAAAAGGAGTAGGGCATTTTCGCGCGCATTATTCAATTTTTATTATTATTTTTTTTAACGGATTCTTAACATTCTCCCACCTTAGTTAAATTGAGGACGGTGAAATGTAACTAACTGACTGTGAGCATTAAAAAAATTGAAGTTAAAATTTCCAACAAAATATACACCAATTATTCGAAAAGACAATGAGCAATTGCACATACGCGGTCTTCTTTTAGAGGATTATAAGTCCAATTTACGAGGAGCATGCACCAGGCTCCCACTTTTGGTACATCCAAGCTGAACGGGTTGCGTTTTGTGCCGTACGGGCACTTCCTTCTCTTCAACGTGAGCGTCAGGTCCAGAAGTTGGAGAAGTCTGGAATCCGTCGTTCTGGTCATCCGATGTCGTCTTTTCCAGTTTCTCAGTATGATTCTTGAATCCATGTAAGGGGTCGTCATGCATTTCCAAGGGAAACCATCTCTGAAGAGGGCGAGTCAAGATTCCTGAGGCTGTCCTCACCTCAGCAACTCGGTGAACACCATCACGTCCAGGGCACGTCAGTCGGGTGATTCTGGCAAATGGCCAGTCCAATCTTTTGACGGAATCATTTTCTACGAGCACCAAATCGCCGACTTTTACGTTTGAACAACTGCTGTTTTTGACATGACTGGCAGGCCGAAGAAATCCCAGGTATTCCTTTCGGAAGCGACTCCATAATTGATCTTTGAGGTTCTTCTTATAGGTCATCCGTCTTCTCAAATCGTGGTCGTTTACATTATCTAAGTCAGTTACGGATGTACTTCTACCATCGTGCAAAAAATGACTTGGCGTGATTGGCCTGAGGTCGCAAGGATCATCCGAGAAGTATGTCAATGGACGTCTATTAACGATACTCTCACACTCGCATAAGACAGTTGCAAGCTCGTCCTCTCCCAAGCATGCGTGACCTAAACATCTCCTTAAAGTCTCTTTGACGGTTCGCACCAATCTCTCCCAGAAACCACCCCACCAGGGAGCAGCTGGGGGTGAAAAACTCCATTCAATAGGCTGAATCGGTCCCTGCTTTTCGATCGTTTGCCAGTCCAAGCTACGAAGTAGATTATAGGCTCCGTGGAAATTAGTGCCGTTATCGCAGTATATCTTACGAGGCCTTCCTCTTCGAGCGATAAAGCGTCTTAGACCCACGAGAAACACGTCCGTTGACAACATCCCGACCAACTCGAGATGCACAGCCCGCGTGACTGCGCAAGTGCAGAGCAGAACCCAAACCTTCGAACCTCCTTTTAAAAATAAAGGACCGAAAAAATCTAGGCCGACGATTTCAAATGGCGAGGCAATTCGAAGACGTTCAGCTGGCAGATCAGCTTCTTCAACTCTTGCTCGCTGTGCTGAAAATCGCTTACACTTCATACAACGACCAATGATCCTTTTAATGGTCTTGCGTCCACCTAATATCCAATATTTTTCTCTAAGAATCGACAATAGTGTCTGTACACCAGTGTGACAATTTTCGGTGTGGAGTTCATTAACCAGTCGTTGGACTACTGTATGATCTTTCGGAAGGAGGATCGGATAACAAAAATCTTCGAGATCATCCCGCTGTAACAGTCGAGTTCTAATACGGCATAACTTGTGATCATCAACAAAAACTTGTAGTCCTTTCAATCTTGGGTCTGCCTCACTTGAGAAACAATCCTTTTGAATTTTGAAAAGGACCCATTTTTCAGCGTCTTCCAATTTTTTGGCAGATAACTCCCCCGAACGGTGTGCTGATGATCTACAATTTGAGATGAAACGTCTAATCCAACCTAATCGACGGACTATTTGACTAAATTTGGAAAATCGTTCGAAAATACAATTTTTAGTGCCTTCGAGGGAAACGGCGGTAGTCACGACTGACTTTCTCCTCTCCTCATCCACCTCCCCCTCGTCAGGGGGTGAAAACGAGCGTGGCCATTCTCCAGGTGGTTTTTCCAACCAGGGCGGGCCCTCCCACCATTTAGACTTCAATAATTTACTGGCCGTGCACCCTCGTGAAGGTGTATCCGCCGGGTTTAGCACCCCTGAGATATGATGCCACGTACCTGAACTAGTCAGCTTGCGGATTTCGTCGACCCTATTTTTGACGAAGACGGTCCAGGGTTCCTGTCTTTCTACCGAGGTGACAACAGTCGACGAGTCACTCCAGAAGTGGGCTTCAATGTCAGTCACATCGAGAGCTTCCATCGTCGCTTTGAACAGGCGGGCTCCAATTAAGGCACCCATCAGTTCGAGTCTGGGGATCGTTAAGGGGGAGTTGCACATGTGTTTCCTCGACCCCCCTCCAATCATACCTCGCCTACTCCGCGTTACGGAAATTACCGCCGTATTTCTGCACCAATCGTGGACTTCAAGGGCTCATTTAAATCTTCAGGAAATTCCGCACAAGCGTACGATCTTCCTTTTTCATATTTCATCCCTAAAATAACTGTAAAACGCACACAAACTTTTACCTTGAAAATTCACACTCTTTCGACGACTTAGTTAGGAAAGCAAGATCGTACGCTTGTGCGGAATTTCCTGAAGATTTAAATGAGCCCTTGAAGTCCACGATTGGTGCAGAAATACGGCGGTAATTTCCGTAACGCGGAGTAGGCGAGGTATGATTGGAGGGGGGTCGAGGAAACACATGTACAACTCCCCCTTAAGCGTTTAGCGGGGCCACTCTGGATTTCGCCGCTATCAAATTCACCTGAACGTGACCGTCTTCTTCAACTCTGACAAATACGGCTGCCGCATATGCCTCACGGCTGGCGACACTAAAAACGTGAATTGAAAAATTATTATCCTTTCCAAAAATCCATCGAGGTATCGAAATTTTAAATAAGAGGTGAAGCTCACGGTACCAAGAGAGAAACCGTTCGGATACATCAGTGTCTACCTCGTCATCCCATTTCAAGTTGACTGACCAGAGCTCCTGTAGAATCAATTTTGGCAGCAGTGAGACTGGGCAAGTGAACCCAATCGGATCGAATACTCGTTGAGCCGTTGACAGTATGATTCTCTTCGTAACCGAGGCAAGACTGTCATCTGTAAACTTTCAGGGTTGATTCTGATTGTGTCGTTTTGTCGATCCCAAAGTAGACCGAGGACCTTGATAGTCACGTCTTGAGTTGACGGGTCGAATTTTCCTGAGCGCACCCAGTCTCTCAGTTCGAATTTTCCGGCAGCCATAACTTTAATGGCAGAATCTTGAAAAGCATCGGCATCTTCCTGACTCGCAACACTCGTGACGCAATTATCTACGTAGAAGCTCGACTTAAGCTTTGAGATAATTTCGAACCATCCAGGTTTATTTTCATCTAGACCAGCATCGAGATTATTTAAATGATGGTCAATTACAGCCCCGAGAAGGAACGGACTGGCGCAGACTCCGAATACCACTCTTTGGTGACGAAAGGTGGTCATCTCTCCGTCAATCACGAGCAGAAATCGCAAAAAGTCACGGTCAATTTCACGAACCCCAATCTGTAAGAAAGCTTTTCTTATGTCAGACGTGATGCCAACGGCTGAACGCCGAAACTTCAGTAGGAGAGACGGAATCATTTCGATTAAGTTTTCCCCCACCTCCAAACAATCGTTCAGAGAGGGGTAGCCTTTTATTTTCGCCGATGCGTCAAATACTGGGCGGATCTTGGTCGTGCCGTCTTTCTTAAAAACCGGTCGATGTGGGAGGTAGTGACCGATCACTTCGTTGGACGCCTTCTCGATCACCCCCTCTTCTTGCCATTCTTTGAAAACTTGATGGTAAGACTTCAGTAGTCCCGATTTTTCCAATTTTTGGCATTTAGCCATCGTACGGTGAGACGCTAGTTCATAATTCGTTGGAAGCGTCGGGTGGTCATTCCGCCAAGGTAAGCCTACGAGATATCGACCGTCATTGTCTCGTTGAATGGTTTCTTCAAACCAGCTTTTAACGTCGTTTAAACGTTCAATTTTCGAAATCTGTACCGCTGGATCTGTGATACCGAGGGTTTCGAGCTTCCATAGGCGCGCTATCGGGTCAATTGTAGCGAGACAGCTCAAAATAGTCGTGGTTGCCAAGTTATCATTTTTCGCCGGGTTGACCTTACCCATGACCGTCCATCCTAATAATGTTTTATCGCGGTCATCCCGTTGGATAGGGAAACTATTGTTCCAGTCATGAGCTTGCCATAAATGTCGGCTCCAATCAGCACGTCGATTGGACCGTCGATCGCATCATGTAAAACGACGCCAGCAGAAACAAAATCTTCATGAGTGCTGTCGATTGGCACATGATCAATTTCACGGCAAATCATCTCCTGGTCAATGGCATCGAAAAAACAATGAAAATCCCTCTCAAGACTGGAAACGCGCAAACGAAAAACACGGTGCTCAACTGGTCTCGTCTCAAATCCACCAAAAAGTGAGTGGGTGAGTTTCTCGGAGCGAAGGTGTTCGAGGCCGAGCTCCTCGGCAAGTCTGCGTGACACGTAACTTCGCTGAGATCCTGTATCAAGGAGCGCAGTCGCCGTTCTTTCTCCCTTTTTCCCTCGAACTATGAGTGGAATGATTTGTAACTGCACCGTCGTCGTAGTACAAAACGAAGAGAGAGCCCTCTCGACAAAATGCTCTTCCTTTCCTTGAACTGGTTCCCCTGAGCCTGATTTTTCATTTTTGGTAGCACAGCACATGCTTGAAGCATGCCCCTATTGTAACAGTATCTGCATCTGATTGATTTGGACTTGCAGTCTTTGCTCAGGTGCCCCGATTTGAGGCATTTAAAACAACACCCCCTTTTCGACAAAATTATTTTTCAGTCTTCTATCTTCATTTTAGATGCTTTCATGCAATCCACCGACGCATGCTTTGCTTGACAAAACAGGCACGTGCCTTGTTGATCTGCTTGGGCGTGTGTGAAGAGTCCGGCAGCAGATGGCATTTCTTTCTTTTCAGACATCTTTCGATTTGAAACAATCTTTTCTTTGTTGGAGTCGTTTTTCATGCCAAAACCAGCCATGGCCAAGGAAATACGCTCTTCGCCTTCAACCTCTGTGCGAATAAAATCCATTAATAAATTAAGTTTCGACCTAGGGTTGTCAGTTATATTCTCATCCGACGCCACTGCTGCATTGGTGGTCCTACTGCGTTGCCAGGCGCGGAGCAAGTCTTCGGGAAGGCAAGATTCCACTATCGGGTATATTACAGCAGCACACGTGGATGTCGAGACTTCGAGCGACTCAAAAGCCATTAAATGCGCTTCTAAGCGGTCATATAGTGATGACAGGTGTCCACGACCTTGACTGCGGGCATTTTCGATTATTAAGGATATTAATTCACGAACATATACTTCAATAAGTAAATCTTTCCGTCCGAATCGATCTTTCAATGCCGCGATCGCCTTCGGGTATTTGGCGGCTGACGGAGGATAACTTTCGACGACTCGACGGGCTCTGGAGCCAGGACCCGTTGACTGGATCAGATACTGAAATTTATCACCGTTATCTAGTTCGGGATCATCATCAATTTTCTGAAAAAGTGACCAGAATTTAACCCAGCCCTTAATGTCCCCGTCGTATTTTCCCAGCTCAATAGTCGGTAACTTGTATTTTCGTCGTGTGACCGATCTGCCAGACGATGTTCTACTGGCCGAATCGCACTTTTCGGCTGCTTCATACTTGTCTTCCAAGTTTTTCATAGACGTCAATACAAAATAGTACTTGCTTACGTATTCGTCAGCATCGTCGGCTTCGGTTTGAAGGTCGTCCAATCCAGTATTTTCGCTCGATAGGAGAGCATCGTGTATTTCCTTGTCGAGGGCTCTTATTTCTTCTTAACGTTCAATAAACGCGTCCGTAAGTGCTTTGAACCGAATAATTCGTACGGGGGACTCGGATAAGAGTTCGTTCAATTCGTTGAAAAGTTTGTTGAAACGCGCACGTTTCACCGTTCGGTTCATCAAATCTTTTCCATGTTCAGTCCTGTCACGGTCACCAGATGTTAAAAAAACAACGAAATACACGGAAAATTGAAATTTATTACGGACACTTTCAGTGAGTCATCTTCCTATTTTCTATTGGCCTGTTACATCGATGGCTTAGAATCTAAGGATTTCACCCCAATTTCGCGGGTTTAACACTAATAAATAATTCTGAGATATCAATTTCGCGAGATTGGCTATTTTCCACTCCGAATTTTATTGTTAGGCGCACTTACAGAACCCAATTTCAGAGGGTTTACTCCCCGAAAAGCAAATTTCACAGGGTGGAATAATCAAATCGGCTTTGGTTAATTTAAATAACGAAATTTCACCTCAGGCCTCAAAAGGCAATTTGCCTATTTTCCTCATCGTAAAACCGAAGTTTGCGAATCTGGCACGTTAGAAACCAATTTGGTGGTGCGGAGGGGGTTGGTGGGCGCTCCCTAAAAAAGCCAACTTCACGGGATTTCACACTTTTTTCCAAAGTTGAAATTTCTTGTGTGTGTTGGTTCATTTTAAGGAAGTTTTTGACACGTGGCTCTGGTTCCTTTCGAAAAACAAAATCCCGCAGAGTTAGCTCATCAAAAATCAATCACGTCGAGCTATATGGCTCACGCTAAAAAGCAATTTCGCTCCCTAAAAAACCAACTTTCGCGCACTTCACCCATTTAAAAAACCGTTTCACGGGCTTCTCTCATATTTTAATGAGCCGCTTCGGAGGTGTGAGCTGTTTTGAATAACAATAATTCGCAGGGTTAGCCCATTCGAAACCAATTTTGTGAATTTTTCCCGCTCAAAAAAAAAAATTCCGCGAGTTTCACAGCGTTGAGAACCGCTGCAGACCCCTAAAAAAAATTTCGCAGTGCCAGCTCATTAAACTTCGCAGGGCTGGCTCCCTGGAAAAACGAAATTTCACAAGGCATGGCTATACCTGAAAAACAGAATTTATCTGAATTAGCTCGTTAAAAACTAGTTTTTCGGGGTAAAGTCGCCCCAAAAATGCTATCCCGTACTAAAACATTTTCGCGCGCTTTTGACCAATTCAAAAAGCAATTTCATGGATCTGTCCACTTTCAAAAAGAAAATTTCATAGGATTGGCCCAGTCAAAACTAATTTATAATAAACTAAACGTGCGAGCAAAATTTGCAGGTTATTCGATTGACCCCACCCCACGATCACTCGAAATTTGTTTTCAACGAATCAACTCCACGGATGCAATTTCCCAGCTATATTCATCCCCTGAACTCGCCATTTTGTGGGTGATTATCTTCCAATGCAACTCGTAATTTAGTGGGGAGTTCTCGGAGAAGCTCCTACGGCAACGACTTTGTCGCAAGGTGGTCACAAGACACAGGATTGGATTACTGGCTTCAAAGAGCTCCTGTAGTCCTGTTTGACCGTTCTAATCCTCCTTGACCCTCAGTGACCGATTGTTTTGTGATTTTGGAATCACACAACAGCACCCCTTTCCCACACAACAACCATTATCTAAGCCTCTGAAACTGGCGAATAAAAACAAAAAGAGAGACACGCTAATCCTTCGCATAATTGGATTGAATTTTTTCAAAGCGCGTACGTCGAAAAATAAAATACTTCAACATAAATACATGAATAATTAAAGGGCAAAATACACAGAATTTTGTTTTCACAGTTGCATCTGCGTCTATATTTTATCAGAAAAAAGGGAAGAGAGATTAACTCGACGTTTTAGTTTTTTTTTCATATTTTTTGGGTGAAGTGCTTATTCGAGGCAGCGCGATAAAATGCGTGCGTCACAGTGAAAAACTACACTCTTTTTCGTGATATACATATATGCTATTTTTTATCTTCTTGGTTAATATTGAACTAACAAAATTTCCCGTCCCACTACGCACAATTTCATGCTGTAAAAGGCGGAGTTGTCTTATTAGATTTTTTTGGTTTTTTCCTTGGAGGCGCAATTACCCGTCAGAATGTGTAACAACACCCTCCCCCCCAAGATCCGTGAATGCCCTGCTAGAAAACAATGGAAACTCGTTTTTCTCTTAATCAAATAGTGTTAGTGCGAAAGAGTTAATTGTTTGAACTTTTGAAGAAGAAAACCCATTAAATCAATGAACGATGAGACAGAACCACCTGCCCCCTCCATCTTAAAGATGGCAGGGAAGGAGAGAAAAAAATCTGACACCTGTTGTTGAAAAGTTGATTAACAAAAGAATTCTCCCCATTTTCATTACTTATACCTTCACCCGTGATAATCATGGAAGAGGGGCGGGGACTCAGCGTACACATTTTAAACCCGATTGGTGAATGTACCCACTGAATGAATAATTTCTTTCCTGAATTCTTAGTTCACTCTCCCTCTCGCAGTCAATGTCGACGAGGGAAAAGACGGGAAGTTCAATTTTAATTAAAATATAAAATATGTAGGCGGTTACTTAGATATTGACGCTTAATTTCACGCTTATTACCACGTTCTAATGAAAACAGGTCTCACACTTGGACGAGAAGACATTTTCCTTGAGCCTTTGCGTCGTTAAATTTAAATTGTTTGAATTTCTCAACTTTATTTAATCATAAACCCGTAAAATCATGCTCACACTTTCAATTTTTTTTTTTTTTTTTTGTGGCACGAAAACGTGGAAGATTGTTCCTTTGGGCAAGGCTCAAGTCACGATCATGTCTTTTAGGCAATTAATGTTCAACCCCTTCAGTACCGCACCCAGTCAACTTTAGCCTTATCGCTCACAAGCATTACGAGGCTGAGGGCCTATTTCACTATCTCTACAAAGAAGTTTGGTGCTAGAATAGGCGGAGGTTGGGGGGGGGGCGAAACTAATAGCCAGAGAGACTGACAACCTGTTTATAATATGACACAGTTTGAACAACCATCCACCCACAACCTCAACCATAGTTTTGTGTATTCGAGAGTGTATGGGGAGCGTGATTTGTATTTTCAAACGATGAAAACCCGATTTTCATTCGAATATACCACAATTAAGCTCGATTGTGCTCTCGCTAATTGCTTTCGGCGAAACATCCACCATAAGGCCCCGCTTCACTTCTATTTATATCGACTCAACGAAAATGATTGAAAGGTTCCTCGTGTATGTATAAGAGCTTTAATCCTCTGAGAGAGGCGTTCCCATTTCCCTTTGTTCCCCCTCAGGGAAAACTGATTGTGTTTTGATCCTTTTTTTGTGGTACGTATCAAACGGGGGAGGGGCGAGAATAACCTCAAAAACTTTGTCTGAATCGCTTATAAAAGCCACAGAGAAATCAATTTGAGGGGCCCCTCTAAAAAAAATCGCGTGATCGGAAAACGTGATAGCTGGAAAAACACGGACAAAAAATGCCCCAAGCTTTTCTCTCAAATGTTAAATTGACCGTGGTAGGGCGACACATTTTGTAGAGGGTCGCATTTTGTTCGAGACAAAGTTTCTAAAACTTCAATAAAGTTCACGTTGAACTTTCCAGTGTGAGACCCGAAGGAGCAAGTCCCGGTAAACGCTCCTCTTCGACGTTAGTTCAAGGTTTTTGTTTCTCTCTCACACTCTCTCTCTTTCTCAAAAACCCACAACGCCATCATTTTTCGCGTCGCGGAAAGAAATAAAGAGTTAAGCGCTCCGATAAAGCGACACCGCAGAAAAGACTTGCCCTATCGTCGTTACCCCTCTCCCACCCACTCGGTATCAGACCGTCTCGTTCCGTCGGAACAATTTTCCGACAGTGGGGAATTAATTCAGTTCTCTTTCGCTCGAAGAGTTTTTAATTCTGTGGCGTTGAAAAAAGAAACTTAAAATCCTAGAAGAACTCATCACGGGTTAGTTCGTTGAACCTCTGACGGTCTAGTCCGCGAATATTAAAATTTTGTTGTTTGACTATACCGTGCATCATTCGGTGAAATTTTCATTTAAATTTATTTCATCAACGGAGAAAATTTACCAGAATCATCTACTACCCCCCTCCCCACCCACGCTCTGTAAACGAATTCAATAAAGCTTTTAGTGGGTATGCGCAGATATACCATTGACGTGGGCCTTGCTTGCGGTGAATGAAAGACAAAGCGATTCACGCAACCACACATCGACAGCGGTTATCCGCTAGCCATTAATCAGTCTGGGAATCGTTGACGAATCACCTTAATTGCTGTATCTCGCCCTTTAATTTAAAGAGGACCTTCACTCCAACCCCCTTTTCGAACTCTGTTAATTAATAAATTGAGGTCGCTATAAAACTAGGGTAATCAATTTGATTTGAGGTTATCACTTGAATGGGAAACTCCTGGAAGAAAAAAAAACAACATAAAGTTGACGGTGGCTCCTTTAGATACAGTTCAGGAAATGTTGCCCTGGATTGTAGAGAATTCATGTTGGTTGTACGGAAGGATTGATGGTGAAGGGGGGGGGGGAGAAAGAATGACCTTCTCGTTCTCGTTAGAAAAAGGGTTAGGCCCCAGATAGCTCTCGACTGATAGATGGAAAGTAAGTTCGTGTCGTACGTGACACAACGTGTATTATGCTAAGTCCTCGAGTGTGCGGTCAAAGTAAATACGGTGAGGGTGTAGGGTCCCCTGTAGCGAAAGGGTGTGTTGAAGGGGAACCGAGAGAGAGTGAAAGAGAGTTTTGCGTGGTGTTTTGACGAGCACTCATGCATGCGTCGCAACCCCTGGCAAATATTACGAGGGGTTTTATTCCTAACAATTTTTCTTCCCCGTGTAATTGTTTTAATACCGTCATTTTATTCGCCTCCTTTAGATAAACCCAACATGCAATTTAAAAGTTTAGAAGACTAGTTAAAATAATTCTTATTTAATATTTCCCCACCCTTGACTCACTACTGATAGAGAAAACTGCTCAAGTTCAACGAACTGGAAGTGGTGTTTTGTGGCAACGTTCCTCAAGACACAAGGAGGCTTGCGGGTCTTAACTTCACTTCCCTCCATTATGGGACACTGCGTTCAGTTGCGTTTTACCGTTTAAAAGAGTGTTGGGCATTTTTTAACTGATCAAAATTATATCCGGGCAATTGAAAAGAATTTGACAATTTAGACCAAATCATGTCAAGACATTTCGCTCATAATATTAGACAGTGAAACTAGACACTTCTCGCCCATTTTGAGCGCGTCATTAGACACCACTTGCAACCTCGAAACTGGACATTTCGCGGCTCATTTTAACTGTAAATTCGTACATGTCATGTCCATTTGCCCACGATAATTTAACTGCTAATTCGTACATTTCGTGCCCGTTTTGCCTATACGACAGTGGGCATTTAATGTCCATTTAACGGATTAGGAAGCTTATTATGATTTTTAGGATCGACGGCATATTTGAGAACTTGAATATTGATGAACTTTATTTAAAACAATAACAAAAGTAGTAGAAATGGAAAAGTAGACGCGTCTTCACAAGAACAATACTGATAACACAATTGAAACCTTTTTTGGTAGCTGGGGACAGCAATATAAAATACAACAAAGAGAGGGCTTTCAATGATTTCAGAAAGTTTTTCTTTAGCCATGAAAACAAGTATTTCGTAATCAGCAGACCTCGAAACTAGACTTCGTACGCCAATATGAATGTTCAACTAGATCTACCATGCCCATTTGACCACTAAACTGGACATTTCCCTCTTCGATAGTTAAGTTCCATCGAGTCAAGTTTTTGCTGGAATAATAAGACCCGCACAAAGCTTTCCAGATGGCCTCGAATTTTCCAGAATACGAAAATCCCCCCTCACCAATATTTGGGCCGTGCCCAAGCTTCAGACCTCTTTACGTCGACTCCTCTAATAAAAATGGGTGTTTTTTGTTTGTTTTTTTTTTTTACCTCCACTATCCAAGAGCAGGGGCATGGTACACGGCTCAGGCACGGAATACTAAGTCGATTATTGTGCCGCTCTTGGATCGGTTGATCTAGTCTAGAATCCCTCTCACCGTATTAGAGAACCTTTAAAACACAGGTACTGCAACACGGATTTCAGCTCCATATTTGGTCCCTCAGTCGTTAGGGTAAACACAATATCATGAATGAAAAAATTGTCATCGTAACAGCAAACAAACGCGGAACGCGGTCGAAATAAATAAAAATATCCTACTTGTCAATGAGATCAGGAGATAATTATAATCATATGAGGGACCAAGTACGGGCCGATTTGCGTGTTGCAGTACTCGTGTTTTATAGTGCCTTAACCGTATGAGGTTGAGGAGGTCCTCAGCTAGTGTCTCGCTGGCCGGAACATATCAGGCGTGTGAAGCCCGAAAATGCTGATCCTGCGAAGATAGCTCTCTCCTCTTAATAAGGTTAGAGGTCGTCGCTTCTTGTAAGCGATAAGAGTTTTTCGCTAACTGGACCCTTGAGCACGAGAATGACAAGGATGACGAGCTAGCGCGCGCCGAGTGCGTTGTACTCGAAGAGATAAGCCCCGGCACCGGGGTGTGTTCTTTAGAACGGCCCGCCGAGTCCCGACACGACGTGACAGTGGATTTTGAGGAGTTATATCATCCGAAAATCAAATCGTGGTGTAGGATGGCTCAAAACCATGTTTTCTCAGTTGTTATGAAGCAGTTTTTAAAAATAATGAAAGTTATTTTGTGGCTAGTTAAATACTTTAGCTTCTCTTTCTCTTCTCGTTGTGACGTCACTTTCCTATTTTTCATCTTTTCGTTTTTCTACTTTAGTCCAGTAAAATAAGAACTAAAAAGGGGGGTCAGGTTGCAATAATTAAGGTAGATGATTTTTTTATTTTATATTGTCTGGGATGGTGCTGGTATGACGTGTTCAAATTGTTGACCTCGAAAGACATCGAGATCATCCTGGAATTCTCGGAAAACCACAAAAATTTGGGACTTTTTTTTGGGTTTTGGCTCTTTCACGCTAAACTAGCCATTTTTCGGTTGTGGCTTTGAAGTAACTTTTCAAAGTTGAGAAAATTTCTGAGAAAACCAACCTAAAGCGGGTTCTAAATGTATTACCGTTTCCAAGATACAGCTCGTCAAATTTAGGCAAATTTGTTAATTCTGTCTATGGTTCTTCGTTTTTTAATGATCACCTTTAATGATCACGATAGTACTAATTATTTTGTTTGTTTGTTGTTGTTTGAAGACTGAATCTTCAAAAATGAGGTCAAACGACTTGTTATCTCCAATATTTTGATAGTGGTTGGATTTGATAGTGGTTTTCAGCCTATGAGTCGCGGGCTTTTCCTGGCTGGGTCGCCGTCTGTTATCCACACTTGGGTCGCGACCCATAATTTTGTCCCAAAGGGTCGTGCCCTCCCCACTATTTTATGTTTTGCTACCGTTAATTTATTTATTCGTCTAAGACTATTAGTCTTATTATTTCATTCACCCATTTAAAATTTCAAAGAGAGCGTGAAACAGTGCTCTCAGGCAAAAAGTCAAATCTAGACGGGAAAGTCAATCCTAAAATCCCCAGGTTCCCTGATTTCGAACATCTAATTTGGTCCGAGGGACTAATGTGTCGTATAATCGTGAGATATAATAGCAGAATTTGTGGCGTACATCTTTTTACAAAGGTAAGGCCACACGCTGAAAGACTTGCAGCATATTTTTATGCACTGCTCTCGATACGCCTCCGATACGGATTTTCGATCATCTGAAAGAGATCATGCTGGACCAGTTAATGTAGTGTACTCAAATTGAAAGCACAGTTTAAATGTCGCCATAAGTTGAATATCTAAATTGTGTTGATTTCCGCGTATACCCATTAGTCCAGTCAACGAATGATTCTAGAAGGAATGAGCGAAAGCAGAAATTTTGACTCCGGAACCATGTTTGGACTAGTTAGGAGGTAAACATACTAAAAGTCCCCACCCCTAGGAGGTAAGCCCGAGTGGGGGGGAGCACAATGAAGGTACCATTTTTCGGATTTTCACTTCCAATCCATTATTTTCTATTGACATTGCTTTCCTCAAGCCTTCAACTGTAGACAATAACATGTACAGTGTAGTTTCATGTACTGCCCCCCCCCCTCATACACGCTCAGTTCATTTCAAGAGGTGATGAGCCGTGGGAAAGTTGATTGGTGGAGGGGGGATTTCAATGACGTGGGAGGGCTTGCGTAGTCGAACAGTGAACCAACGCCGCATGGGGATTACGTACCAAAACTGTCTAGTAAAAATCCGATGATCTTACTATTTTACACGAATGGTAAAATTCCGAAATTCCTGGAATATAGTAAGATCATCGGACTTTTACTTGACAGTTTTGGTAAGTAATCCCCATGCGGCATTGGTCCACTGTTCGACTACGCAAGCCCTCCCATGTCATTGAAATCCACCTTCCGCCAATCAACTTTCCCAGTGCTCATCACCCCTTGAAATGAACTGATAAAAGGCAGAGAAGTTTCAACAGAATTGAACATTGCGTGTATGAGGGGGGGGGCAGTACATGAAATTACGCTGTACATGTTGATTGTCTACAGTTGAAGGCTTCAGGAAAGCAATGTCGATAGAAAATAATGGATTGGAAACAGTTCAACCAAAAAAGTTGAAATTGGCCAACATTTTTAAAACTCGTATAACTTTTGACCTGTTCAATATGAATTTGTTTATGTATGTTCAATTTCCAAAGATAATAACTCCTCAAACTTCCTTCCTTAGGGCCTTCTCCTAGGATAAACGGCTCAGACGATATAAAAGAATGTTCAACGGAAAACGTGGAATAAAAATATTTTTTTCGGACATTTTTACTATTGCGGGGCATGTATTTCTAGAACGGTTAGGAATTAGTGAGACATGTATATGACAAAAGTTTGTGATATTTATGTCAGCTTTAATTGGTTATCACAAAAGTTTTGCCTACGATGCTCTGCTTTCGAGATATCAGTGAAAATCCGAAAAATGGTACCTTCTTTGTGCTCCCCCCACTCGGGCTCATCTCCTAGGGGTGGTGACTTTCCGTATGTTTACCTCCTAACTAGTCCAAACATGGTTCCGGAGTCAAAATTTCTGCTTTCGCTCATTCCCTCTAGACCACCTTTTTGAACACTCGTTTACTGGACTACATTATATTTGTATCGATAGATTATATAAAAATAACATTCACCACTGAAAGCCCAAATTTCCCCGGCTTTCGACAGCTATAATTTTCTCTGCTATGGTAAATGTGACAGTCACCGTTGAGTTTGGGCTTTCGATGTAGGATTCGGGCTTTCGAAAATGTCTAATAATCCGGCTCCCTCCCTACTCTTGAAGATGGTTTCCCGTGCCTGTAAGAAGGGTTGTACCAACGCATGTGGGGGCAGAGAAGCCGGCCTCAAGTGTTCTACGGTCTGCATTAATTGCAGTGGCGAGTCATGTGAGAATCGACCGGACCCACTCAAGGAGTTTGACTGTGTAGATAATTATAGAAGACCCGACGGATTTACGGGGTGCGGCAGATAATGTGGACCACCCATTTTATGAAATATTTCATAAAGTTAGGTCAAATTTGGGCCCTACCGGGGCTCAATAAAAATTTTTGGGCTACAGATATGAAATCCTCACCTAAGATCAAGGGGACATAACTCCGAGCACCATTCCAATATCATCAATAATAGCGGAGAAAAATGGGTGGTCCACATTATCTGCCGCACCCTGTAGAAGGCGACACGGAAGACATTTCGACATTTTTTATAGACGACATTACAAGTGTCAAGAAGACGCGTCCTCTGTCAGGCTCTTCCAAGAGAAAAAAAGTGGATTGAATTATATTTTATATTACTTTCGACATCCATGCTATCATTAAGTTGAAATATGCAATGCATTACTTTTCAGTTTTCAGTCCCAAAGTATTCAGTTTATCAGACATTTTCAGTCACAATTATGTCATTGCCGGATGAGTTACATGCGTTTGTGATCTACTTCCTATAAAGGACGAAATGCTGAAAACTAATTATACCTATTAATATTATTGTTATCAAAACATTGGGTTACAGAAGTATAATTTTGTGAGAACGACCATTAAAAGAATCCCACATGGTTACGAATAACGAAAACCGATAACATTTATTACTACGAGTAAGTAATGGCCGTTCCTACTAATTCAATTATGAACACATCTATCAACAATGAATTATACGGATGTTATGTACGGAATGTTATACGGAGCTTCTTGGGTGACAGTTACCGTTATGCCTTCTGTTTATTGTTGGAACATTTAGCCTAAATCTGAAGGCTGTGTACCTTTTGACCATTAAAATGATTCCAGATGGTTACAGATGATGAAGACATAGAAACATCAACATCATTTTTCAATTTTGGAAATTTATCCTACATTTGACTATCTCCATCTTGGAAACTGTGATACCCCCAGATCCTGCTTTGGACTAGTTTTGTCGGAAATTTCATCTGCTTTGAAATGTTACTTCGCAGTCTCAGCCGAAAAATGGCTGCTTAAGCAAAAAAAATGCCTAAACCCGAAAAAATCCAAAAATGTCGCCGTCTTTCCCGAATTCAAGGATGATCCCGAGATTTTTCGAGGTCAACAATATGAACACATAATACCTACACCACCCCCAACAACATGAAACAAAAAAATCATCTACCCTAATTATTGCAACCTTCGACACCTTATTTTACTGGGCTACTTGGGAGTTGGGCATTTTTTAAAATGTTCATTTTCCACGCATTTTAATTTTTTTAATTTTTCCGGAAAATGGTCCAACCGCAGTGTCGCTGGTTTGGCTTATTCAATTACCCACAGCTTGGCTCTTTCATAAATCAATTTCGCGGGGTTTTCCCGTCCTGATTTCCCGTCATGTCAAGCCCAAAATTCCGTTGAAAATCTGCCAAAGTGTATAACATGCTGTTAAAAAAGTCCGCCAAATAATTAGGTAATAATCAGTAACGTGGCTAATGGCGAGGGAGCCAAAAACCCCGAGCCTTCTGACGGCGTATTGGAAAAGATGAAAAAATGGAGAATTCTAGGTTTTATATTCATAAATTTAGAAACGAAGTTACGAAAAAAGACGAAAAAAAAAACTGTCTTATTTAGAGGCTAAATTTGAGAATTATTTGCGAATTGCCTGTTTATAGTGGCCCTTTATACGGCTGAAATTTAGAAAAACCATCTAATCTTCATGAGGTAAGTTCACAGCTAAAGTTGAGAAAAAGTGGTAATAAATGACAAAAATTAAAAAAATACATTGCTCATTCTTGGCTAAAATGGATAAAACCGCTAATTCACAGAAGAAAAACAAAATTATAATTAGAAAACCACCAATTCGAGGTTTCAGGAGGTAGCATAAGCACACCCTGCCTAAAGATCAGACAAAGCAATAATTCACGACCTGAATTCAATGAATGGCTGCTAAAATTGGAGGAAATGCGCTTATTTGCTGCGAAAACTGAGGAAAAACAGTGATTCACGACTAAAATTACGAAAAAGGGCCCTAAGGGTTCTTAGTAGAGATGGCCACCCCCCGAGCCCCAGGATCACGTTTTGAAGTGGCAATTGGCCGGGGGTTGCGTTGGAGGAACGATAGTTCGCAAAACTGGGGGGGGGGAGGGGGGTTTAGAGCAAAAATGACGAAATTTGAGGCGCTGAGTAACCATAGACCACTTGTTTGCATTTTGGCTGGCCTCATGATGGCTCAAAAATTTTCAGAGCTATTTTGGTGACTTGTTATTACTTTTTTTTTTTAAACCGTAAGCCTCTAAATTGAAATCATTGTACCAGAAAAGAGGAAGGGGAATTCATTTTCTCAACGACCACAAGCTTAATTTTACTTGAAGATTAATATCAAAGGAAATAACTTGAAAACAACTTAGTTGGATTGTTCCCAACTTTTCTTTTCATTTTTTTTTTTTTTTTTTTTTTTTATTCATTCACTCTTCCCACCAACCATTTTCACGATTTCCAGGTTTTGTTCCCCAACGCCCAACCGAAACCATCACCACTCCCACTGCATTGCTTCTTCCTTATAATCTGACCGTATTAATCTGGCGTACGATTTCACAATTTAGCAGCGTCGTGGTCTCTTTTTACGTCCTCTTATCGTTACATTCTTTCAAAATAACGACAGGGGAGGAGCACGGCAGTTAAATACTTTTGTATAAGTACCGAGAGCACGGAAGAATAGCAACCCCCCACCACCACCACCACCCAACCACTTCACTTTATGCGACCATTAGAGGACTCTGTGCAGACGAAAAAAAAATCTCGGGACCGTGCTTTTATTATTTCTCCGTAAATAATGGGCGAGTCTTGGAGATCTGCGGAGTGGATTTTTTTTTTTTTAAATTCGTCCCATTAAAGTTGATTCATCGCAAGACTGTTTACTTTTCAAAATAGTGTTGAAGAATTGGCATTCTCGAATGCATAGTGAGAATTTATAAGAGCGGCTGCATAAATCTAGTGAATCTTCGAGCATAATTCCCTTCCCCTCTTACTCTATCACCATCACAATTGAGAGAAAATGTTCTCTGAAGAAGTAGTTCAGATTGGAGTGCTCCCTCACCCCTTTGTGCGAGTTACTTTTCCTACAGACTCCTTCAAAAGTTATAGTACCTCATAAAGTGATTCGAAGGACTTGGGGGTGGCGGGGTTGAAAATAATCAAGAACTTAAAGGAATGGACAACTTTATTAGAGCTCGTAGGAAATTCAACTTCCACGAGTCATTTTCAGAGACGCTTGATCGCCCCTCCACCCCACTTCATCGACGTTAGTATACCGGTGCTCGTCAATTGTTTATTAGCCTTTTTACACGACTTATGAGAAAAGTTACAGAATGTGCTCTTTCTTATTTATCCCCCACCCTTTCTTTTATTGTCACTGAAGGAGGTACTTGGTGCATTTTTAGCGTTTGTTGGCCCCACTCTGCCAGTGATCACCGCACCCATGATTCCTTGGTGTGTTCAAGGCACGATGCCTTGAACTTATCTTTAAACTTCTCAGTTGGGCAAAAATAGTTGAAATAATTCGCAGAAGTTGAAAATTTTCACTAAACTGGTCCAGTTTAAGCCAGGAACTGATTCATCATTCTCTGGAACGACAATGTTTCCACTGTATCGACTGAAAAAGAACACAGAGTCTTCGCTAGAGTCTAGCGGAATCGAATAGCTAACAGTAAAAAAAAAATAAAGAAGAAATTCGTAAAAAAAAAATAAACATTTCCACGTCATCCATCATACGGTCCTCTATCTCAGTTAAAGCTGCTGCGCCCATGATTAAGATAAACTTGAAAAAGGGGAATTCTTAATTTCTTCTTTGACTTAATGATCGATCGTAGCCACCACCGTGAACGAAACAAACTTTTCGAGACATTTTCACTGTTATTTTTTTTTTGTTAAGAGGCAAGTTGAAGCGCAAAAAAGAGAATCATTTCCCTCTCCCTCTTCTTCAATTTGAATCCAGAAGAATAAGGACAGCTTTACTCTAGATTTTTCGTTCTACGCCTTATTTAAAATGCTCTCATTTTGAGGAACAAAAATATAAAGAAATCTCATATCCTTTAGGTTCAAGAGATTACGCGTTTCTCTTTCTATTTACATTGTCCAGGATATAAGACAACCCCTTTTTCTGTTTTCAAAGGGAATCCCTGAGTCACAGAAAATGACATCCAGAGTTATATTGTTTCTCCCCCCCCCCCAATCCTCTCCGGTCATTTGTCTTTATTTGTAAAACTGCAACCTGGTGTTAACCAAGTGGACACTTGAGAAATTGACTGGACGGAAACTTTGGCCTGGTGGTGTGAGCAATGCTACCGCGTTAGAACAATGCCACCACCGCGTTTGAACAATCTAAAACTGACTAAATTAAGCCCTTCTGCTGTTGACGAGGATTGAAAGTTGGAAATTGGTCTAATGGAACACTCAAAGGGGAGGCTTTGGTAATGTCGACATAATTAACGAAAGAGAGAGAGAGAGAGAGAGAGAGAGAGGGACGGAGTGAGTGCAACCACGGGTTGCCGCTTGAATGGTGGCACAGGCTTGCGGGTCAATAATTGTGTCAAAATTGCGTAAAGTGGTGAATAGTTGAAACTTTTCCTCACCCTCACCCCTTATGCAACTATTTGTGGTCCATCTTTTTACAAAACCCTTGTATAGTTCAATGCCATCCTTCCTGACGGTCGTTCATCAGAACGAAATATTTTTTATGTTGAACAAAAAAAACTTTCCGTAGCGAATTAAGTTTATATCGTTCTTAATAGTTTGTAACATTAATCTTCCTGTGAAAAAACGCCGGTTTCCCTCCCAAGTCTGATTGTTTAGCGGGAAATGTCAATGTGACCTCTGAAATTGCCCTGCCAGAATAATAGTGGTTTATAGAAAAAAGCAGATAGAAGAAAAAAATTGCTAATTTTAGGCTCAAATTGAGAAAAACGATAATTTTCAAGCAAAACTGATATGAAATCGTAATAATTTAATTCAAAAAACTATAAAAAAAACACTGATTCACAGCAAGAATTATTTTTAAAATCCCTAATTCATAGAGTTTTTTGCGGCTGATCTTGAGTGAAACTAGAAGAGCACATACACGGATAAAATGGAGCACTCAATTAGCATGGAGTGCTAATTGGTAGCTAAAAGTGAGAATAAAAGATCTAGTTCGTAGCTAAAATTTAGAAAAATTTAGAACTCTCGTCTGAATGGAGAAAAAGCGTTAATTTGCAAATAAACATTGAAAAAAATATTTTTTTGTGTTAAATATAAAATACAAAAATAAAATAAAATGAATAAAAAAACAATTTAATTAAAAGAAAAATAATTCGTTGATAAAATAAATAAAAATCGGTAGGTAATTCAATGCTGAAATAGAGAGTAACGCCAATTCACAAAAGTGACAGGAAGCGCTGATTTTTGGCAAAATTGAGAAAATGCGTCAAATTCGGGAAGAAACCAGTGAGCAGTTCATTACTACACTAACAATTAAGTCATTGAGACACCGATTACTCATTGTGGAAAGCTACAAAGCATCTCAACAGACCTGTTGTTCAATCACCACCCATTAAAGATCCGGGAAGCGGAAATTGGATTAAGGGTAAACAGGGAAAGGCCGATGCCTTTGCGAGTCATCTGCAAAGAATATTCAACCAAACTCTGGTGAATCTGATGAATCACTTGTTGAATCCGAGTCACAAGATGAAGTTTTGGGCATCCCACGAGGAGGTGCAAAGGACAATCCATTCAGAAATCAATCCGAAGAAGGCTCCTGGGTATGATTTAATTACAGACGAGGTGCTTAAGCAGCTTCCTCGGAAAGCCCTTGTGCAAATTACAAAAATTATTAATGCTGCCGTCAAACTCAGTGCCACAGCTATGGAAAGTGGACGAAGTCATCATTATATTGAAACCTAATAAACCCGAGAAGGAGGTGTCTTCATACCGACGAATATCTCTGTTACCAGTTCTTTCTAAACTGTTCGAAAAGATCCTCCATAAGCCATTAATGAACATTGTAGAAGAACGTAATTTAATACCCAATCATCAATTCGAATTCCGACATAAACACTCCACCATCGAGCAATTCCACTGAATCACAAGTATCATTGAGAAAGTGTTAGAAGAGAAGAAAGTGTGCTCCGCTGTCTTTCTGGACGTTACACAAGCGTTCGATAAAGTATGGCTTGAAGGTTTATGCCACAAGCTTCGCAGAATGCTGCCTGCACAGTACTTTGAACTGCTAAAGTCTTATCTAACAGACAGATATTTTCGAATTAAGCAAGATGATGCCTACTCAGACGCAAGAAAGGTCCAAGCTGGTGTTCCACAAGGAAGTGTACTTGGCCCAGTCTTGTGCGTCCTTTATACCAGTGATCTAGCGCGCCTCGATGGTGTAATGGATACAATGCTCGCTTCGCAACCCAGCGGGCCTGGGTTCGAATCCAGCCATTGCCCTTTACACTATAAAGTGCGGCGAGCTGTGACACGGCAGTCTCGGCCTCGTGTGGGCGTTCCCGGCTAAAACTATAGGAATAAACGGTAACTCGCGGTTAAACGTGTGAAAATAGCTATTTCGCGACTGAAATTGAGAAAATGTGCTGATTCACAGCTCCAAAAGAAAAAATAATAATAAACTAACGGTCCCGCTAGAATTGAGAAAAAGACGAAAAAGGGGCTCATTTCCAGCAAAACTAATTCTTAGCTGCATTGAAAAAGATTGCTCACTTGCGGTAAAGAATGAGTAAAACGTTAATTAGAGCAGATAAAATTGAGAATCAGCGCTAATTCAAGGCTAACGTTGTTTAAAAATCGCTAAAATTGAGTTAAAAGGGCTCAATTTCTGCATCGAAAATATTGAGAAACATATTTCAAATTCTGGCCGAAATTCTGAGAAAAAGCGCTCGTTGGAGGTTAAAAATAGAGCTAAAATTCAGAGTTTACGGCTGAAATAGAGAAAAACGTTAATTAGCGTCAAAAAGCTAATTATGTTAGAAAATCGCAGATCCTCTGCTGAGATTTGAGGCGAACTCTCTCAATTTTTGTTGTGTACTATCGCTTTTTCCGTGTTTTGCCGCTAATCTCAATTTTAGTTACGGACTTAAACCCACGAACTGAACATTAGCCCTTTTTTTCAATTTTAGCCACAAATTATCAATTTTTCTCTTTTATTAGATACGCACTTGCTTAAAACAGCCCGTTAGCGCAAATCACAATTTCAGTCGTGAATTTACTTACAGCATTTTTTTTTAGCTTTACCCGTATTTAGCTCCAAAAACCTACTGAATAAAAAAGTTATAATGCGATGTTCTATTTATGCATCAAACTTGACGAATTTGACTGGCCGCCACAATGTCAAATGCCTGACAAATTACAGACGCTGCCGTCAGACTCTCGTATTCTTTTTTAGATTCCCATAATATATCAAATGAGATAAGTTTCATGACTACGTTCTTCCAGTTGAATAGGACTGTCGACAGCTCCCGAACTATCAGAGCTTTTTCTTGGTTTAGTCGGTTTTAGCTACGAAGCATCGTAATCCTCAATTTATGCCGTTAAAAGACCTCTAAAAACCCACCAAAAAGTTAATTTAGCCGCGAACTTGCCCAAGAGCCTGTGAATTTTTCCTAAGAACAACGCAAATGGACCCTGGATGCTCAGGAGTCGATAAAAATCGTCCAAAACCAACAAAAACAAAAAGTTTTACTTTCGTGTGCTGAAGTCCCTTTATATGTATAGAGGCTCTTCGTCCCAGGGATGGAAAAAATGACCCTTAAAATCACCAAATCGTTGGTTTCAGGAAATATAATTTGGACGAAACCTCGTGACTCGGCGTTTCCTAATGCGGTGAATCCTAAAATCGAAACTGATTTTCAGTCAGACTTTGAAGGGGTTCCGCCTTTTTGGTTATACTCAAAAGTAGCCCCCAGAAAGTAGCTCGAAAGCCCCCCCCCCCCGCAAGGATTAAGCTTTCTCCTCGCTGCCCTCCGTGATAAACGAGCAGGGGACCAAGTACAGGTATAGTCCTGGCGGGTTGAAACTGAGACCGCGGACCGCTATTTTATGTGTCATTGAGCTGCGCTGCGTGATTCGTGTGAGGGGGCTATCTGTGGATTTTTAGAATCAATGGGAGATAAAATTATAGGCGTGATTGATGATTTGGTGCATAAATTACACCAACTTTAGTTAAGTTTGATGTTTCTAATTTTAATTATAAAACAAACAATCAGTTTGAAAGGTAGTCACTCTAAACGTGAAATTCGATTCGTATCTCTTTCAAGTACAAAATATCCGGAAATTGGATCAGACGCTTAAGGAAAAATAGAATAGCCGCATCAGAGCTTTCGATACAGTGCTCAAGATGAGAAGGAAATAACGTTGTCAACTCCCAGACGTTTTTCTTTATTCAAAACTTTTTTCTTGTTTCGTTTAGTTTGTCGTGACGCAACTTTGCGATTGTGAGTCGCCGATTACGTCGCGAGACGCTCATCTTGGTTTGAGCAACAAAGCGGGAGAAATATGGTTTTCTGAACTCTCCTCATTTTTTCCCCCGCCTTTTCACTGAAGAAAATCACGCTTGTATTAATCAAAATACCAATTGTGAGGAAATCATCCGTTGATAAAAGGTTTTCTTCAAGCCTCCTTTTCTCTCCCGCACTACGCCCTCGGGAAACCGTTATTTTCAATTTCCACAAACATCTTCCAACGATCGTAAATAAGTCCACGTGGCAACCCCCCTCCATCCTTGTAAGTAATGCCCACATCTTTCCCAGATTTACCGCTCAATTTTAGGCAACACCCCCTCCCCCTCTTCCACAAGAACATACTCAATTCCTACTGTTTTGTTTGTATTGACTTTGTCTTAAAAGAAAGTGTATTCAGCGTGTCGGTCGGTGATTTTATAGGTTCCTCTCATGAACCCACCTGCCCATCACCAAGTTTTTATTTGACAGTCTGCGTCGCGTTTTTATGGCGTAAAAAAAAAGTTCGTTTTATTCGGTTAATTTATTCATGGAGTGTTTTTACAGGAGAGACGGCTCAGGTGCGCTATCAGGGTAAAAAATAAGCTTTGAAATCCTTGAAAAAGCTACCGAGGAAATAATATTTAAATGGTAAATTAAAGCTCTTCCATCTCATTATAAAAACTGAATAAATCATACCTTTCGTGTTAAAAGAAAGTGTGTAGATGGAATTAAATTAAATGAATTTTAAAGTTATAAATTGAAAAATTAGCTTTTATTACTCCCAACATCACTCACAAACAGTTCATGATTATAAGAAATCGATTATTAGTAATGGGTGTGTACTTTGAGGGAAATAAAAATGTTGATCCTCCTAAACTTTCCTCGTGCAAGTGCGGGAGAGCTTGTATATTTTCCGGAAGATCTTATTTCTACGAGTGCACACCCTCCTCCTCCATCAATTTTCCCTCTTGGATATTACTCAGAGCCTGCCATTCCCGCCCTGCGGTAACCGCACGCCAGTTTTAGGTCATCAGAAAATGAGCTCGAAACCGCAAAAATTCCCTGGGGAAATACATTTCTCCCGTCCGGCTCGACTTATTTCACTTTATATAGGTACTTAAAATACAAACGTGAGTTTCTCAACATGGAATAAAACTCGCTCGAAATGTACGGCCGATGGCTATTTTTTTTTTTTTTTTTTGTTAACATCAAGTTTTTGTTACGTCAGACGACTCGCATTAGCAGCAAGATTGTATTTCTTTTACGGTCGTACAAGCGATATAAAATGATTCGTCTTGAGCTTGACTTTTTTCGTAGATTTTATTGAGCTGATCAAACAGTTTTTCACGCTGTTTTGTTGAGGGAGGAAAATAGGAAATGCCAAGGTGAAAAGTCGCGTGAATGACATTATCCGACCTTTTTCGCTTGGTTACATTTTACTCAATTTGAACCCTGTCGGGCGCATTATTTCGTGGATGAACGCGAAATAGAATTACGGGCCATTTTAGTTGCGTAGGGAAGGTAACAAAAATTAAACAGGACATATTATCCCCTCCCGCACTATTATAATGTTTAACGCACGTGTCTAGCATCTACCTACCGTTAAGTGCGTTCGCCAATTACGTCTTAACCTTCTAACCGACAAAAGAGCTTTCATGCGTCGTTCCCCTCAACCACCTTCCTCATAAATAAAGCTCTTTTTTTAATTAATGAAAAGGCACGTTCACCTTTGAACGTCCTCCTCCCTCGTTAACAAAGAAAATCTCTTAAGAATGATGATGGGGGGTTGCGGGAGGGATGCCTGTTATTTGATGCGTCCTTCCCACGTTCATTCCACTTCAATACCTTTAAAGCGACTCCCAAAATGTTTATACGCGTGGCATCTCCCGTTTATTTTGATCTTAAAAGCGCTCCCCCCTCCACACCTACTTAAAAACCAAGGGATCCAGCATTTAATGCTCGGCAAAACATAATAAGACTTGAGAAGGGTACAGGAGCTGCCGCGCCGCCGTTTCCATCACTCACACACTCCTTGCTGCTCTTCAAAACTTTTAGGTGAATAGAAATTCTGAGGTGGGTAACATCTATCATACCCCTCTCCCCCTCCATACACACAACCGATAAGAGGTTCTTTCTTTTTTTTTAGGCAGAAAACTCCTACTTTCATTTGACGGATATTAACGATTTCTGTTTTATTGTAACGTTTCGACCCTTTTCATTGCCTCCACGAGCACTCATCACGCTTCGTTTCATTGAGCCGAGGAAAGTTGTTTACAACTTTCGTACTCTCCTCTCTAGATAAACGAAAAATATGAACGTTTTTAATGAAGTCTCGTATGGGGTCCAAGGGGAGTCCTAAAACATTTTACGAGTAGTTCAGAACTCAGGGGAGCGCCCCCCCCCTTACACACCACCACCTTAACAGGTAGAATGTACTTGGAGAGAACTCTAATAATCTCGCTTCGTAATGGTGTGGATGATGGGTAGAAGGGGTTGTGTGTAAACTGTAAATGGGAGCGCCCGTCTCAAATTTTGTTTGTTTTTTTTGTAGATTAAAACTTTCATTTCACGTTAATTAGAGGAGCAGTAGGTGATAAAAAGAGAGGGGGGGATACAGTGACTCTTAATTATGTCTCATCTTTTATTCCGAGTTCGTTGAGGCTAAATAAGATGCTTCCTCATTAACTTACCCCTTCAAAGTAGGTAATCCCTCGATCCTTCTCACTCTATGGAGGGCAAGAACCAGGTTATTGTCTAGCTTTTGTTTGTTTGTATTCCCTAAAAATGACCGTTTTTAATAAGAAAGGTAAAAAGGGGAAAAAAAGTCGTAAAACCGGCTACTCAGCCAAGGAAATGTCAATGTGGCCTTAAAAACAGTATTTTTGGCATAAAAGCAGGTTTTTAGCCCCCTAAAACAGTAAGTCATTAAGGGGAGGGGGTTTCAGGCGGGTTTCCTCGACCCGTTCCCAGTCACCCCTCGCCTAAACTTCGCACATAAATTTTGGCTCCATTTCTGCACCAATATTCGATTTCAAAGTCTAATTTTAATCATCAGGAAGTTCTACAGTGACGTTAGATCTTGCTTTTTCAAATTTTATCCCTAAAATAACCCCAAAGCACTTCAGAATTTGAATGTGTTTTAAGGTAATTACAGGGATGAATTTTGGAAAAGCAAGATCTAACGTCACTGTAGAACTTCGTGAAGATTAAAATTAGACTTTGAAAACGAATATTGATGCAGAAATGGAGCCAAAATTTATGTGCGAAGTTTAGGCGAGGGGGACTGGGAAGGGGTCGAGGAAACCCGCCTGAAACCCCCCCTTAACTTGGAACGCGGCGAGAAAATTGTTAATTCATCCCCAATGTGTACAGATAGGATAGCTAACCATAAAAAACAGCCTCATCTGCGGGAAAATCGTCGATGTCACCCTCTACCTTGAATTTCCTGATCTGAAAATAGTGTTAAAAGGTGATGAACTCGAAATTGAGGTCTCCTTTGGGGGCCTCGTAGGACCTCAAACCGACTTTGGAGCCGCACTCATTCCACCTCCAGAGCTAAAATCCTGTAGCTGGTGGCAGCGAGGCGTTCCTGCTTCGACGCTATATTCCCTTTAGCATTCAGGGTGTTTCACTGCATGGCCGCCGTCCGCGGTAAAATTCGCACGACCCCCTAAAAACGGGCCAATGTCCGATCACAAAAAAGCTCGCCAACCAAAAAAAAGTCCCAACCACAAAAATAGCTCTAACCACAAAAAAAGCCCAACCACAAATAAACACCAACCACAATAAGTTCGATCCACAAACGAGCCCCAACCACAAAAAAGCCCCGACCACACAAAAGCTCCAACCGAAAAGAAACTCAAACCTCAAAGAAGCTGCCGCCACGATAAAGCTCAATAAAAACAGAGTCCCACTCACAAAAAAAAATCCTACGTCAAAAAGCACCAACCCCAAAAAAAGGGACATAAAAATCCGAACCACAAAAAAAAAATCCAACCCCAACCACAAAAAAGCTCCAACCACAAGAATACCAGCCCACAAAAAAGCTCCTACCACAATAAAGCATGGTCAGCCTTTGACTCCGCCGCCAAGTCCATGGTCGAAAGTCCAAGCCCATAAAAAACCGTTGCAAACATACAGATTGGCGGATATTTTAGCACCGAAACTTACGAATTCACAGGAATTTAAGACGTGAAACTAATTTGTTAACTAGTTGAGCCAATAAACCTCTAATTTTGTGGTTATTCGTCTGGTTTTTGAGGCTTTTGAGGCCGGTTAGCCCATAACCCGTCCACGCCCACTAAAAATAAGGTCCTGAAACTTACTGTTCACTTGAATTAAGACCTTGAGTTTGCCATTTCGCTAGAGATAGACACACGATACTGTTCAATTCACCGATATTCAGCCGAGAAACTTGTAATTTCCCTCCAATTAGGATCAGAACTGGCAAATTTACAGATATTTAGCCATGAATACTGGAATTACACGGCTATTTGTCAGGCTGTGGGCGCAGTGGGGACGGGCTAGCCCAGGGTTCACACTCAATAAATAAATTAAATAAAAAACACAGAAAAAATGCCATTAAAATTACTATTTTGGTAAAATTAAGACCGCAAACTTGTAATGTCGTTGATATTTGCCTCTAAAATCCTGCAATGTCTGATTTTGGTCGCTGTTGTGGCCGGCCAGCCCTGGGTTCCGTTGTAACTGTTCTGAAACTTGTAATTTGACGTGAAACGTCTTTAGGGAACCCTGTTTTTGCGACTGCAAAGACCAGAAACTCGCAATTTCGCAAATTTAAAGACTAGAAACTTGCAGTTTCGCAAATTTAAATACCGGGAACATCCAGTTTCGCAAATAATTGGACGCGAAACTCGAATTTCACAGATTTGTATCTCAGAGGGCTGTAATTCCGTGACTATTCCGTTTTGCTAGGGGTATTTTTCGGGGGGGGGGGCGCCGGGCTTTGAACCCGGCAGGCTCCTAAGCCTCCATTGGGCTTCTACGCCATACCCAGATCTAACTGTGCACTTCTCACCCGTAGTACGCGGGCGTTTCGGTCGGTGCGCGGTTTGTTGAACGCACACCGCCGGGAACGCCCACACGAAGCCGAGTGTGCTGTGTCAAAGCTCGCCGCAGTCTCATAGTGTAATGGGCAATGGCTGGATTCGAACCCAGGCCCGCTGAGTTGCGAAGCGAGCATTGTATCCATTACACCATCGAGGCGCTAACATTGGGAGGCCTTCGGGGCTAGCATTGATCCCGCAGCCACGAACCCCCGAAACTTGCAATTTTGCGAATATTTTAGAAACATAAACTTCCAATGTCCGAATGGTGTAATCTTGCGGCTATCCATCAAGCTTTGAGAGTTCCCGTGGGCCAGCTCGACCCGAGTCAGTGGTCGATAATAAAAAGATCTCAAAATTTGCAATTTCGCCGCAATTAAGACTCGAAATTCGTGCCGTATATATGGAGTTGAGACCCGAAACATGCAACTGCGTGTACAATCACTAATCAGCCCGGAAAACTTCCAATTTCAGGGATGCGTAACGCTTTGGCCGCTGTTGGGGACCGGCTGGCTCTGCCCCACATACCCTAAAATAAGACCAGAGACTTGCAATTCCACTGAAATTAAGCGTGGGTCCTGTTCTGTAAAGTCAGCAACAGTCAAAACGACAGTTGACAGCGCCAGTCGATTGTGGTGTTGTTATCAACTGTCGTTTTCTACATGTCGAGATCGTTTTGTGTGTTGGTGTTCTGTAAGGACGAAATTCCATGAACAATAATGAATTTATTAGGGTACAATGAACCACATCAATCAGACTTCGTTCGAATATGTATCCCGATCTGTCAGATATGACTGAAGAAGTCTCAGTGCTACATAAGGACGAAAATAATAGCGATTGGAGAACCGCAATCTCTGGGCATTCATCCTGCTAATTCGAGAAAAAAAGTCAATCCAACTATGGATAGACGTAAAAAATAAGCAACTTACTGTGTGAGCTCGCTTGAAAAGACATTATTTTCCTTTTTTCTTGAGATTAGAATGTCGCCATACGAGGAGGTTAGGCCCTTTAGTTTCGTTGATCGTATCCCCGAGGTCCTTGTTCGTTGGGACGGGCCCCTAGATCACGAGTTTCCCTTGCCATCAGCCATTTACTTCTCTTGTTTGTCACAGAACGAGAATTTTCCAATAATATCACGAAAATACGCGAATGTCTCACTATCGGCACTCAATCCACAGCGGTTACGAAAAAGTTGTGGGAGGCGGTAACGTCTGAGTTTAGGGGCACTTTTCCACGTCCACCCTCGACAAACACAATGCTACCCTCTGTTACAGCTAGCGGCATCAAATAATATGATGGAAAACAAAGTCAACACTTAATTCAAGAAACAAACTCAAAAAAGTACACAGATTGAATAATCCTTCCTTCTTATCAACTGCCGGTGTCGTTAACAACACCCCCGAGGTGCTGTTTTGATACCAACACCAAATCCTAACTCATGACGTATAACGACATTTCAAGTAGTGTTGATTTCTTACAGAACATCTCAAGGTGACGTCATCACTATTGAATGTTGCTATCAAGTGTTGTTTTCAACTGTTGTTAACTTTACAGAACAGGCCCCCTGGAACAGTCCATTTCGCGGGTTTTCAGCCGGGAAACTTTTAATTTCGTTCAAGAGACCCGAAAACTCACGAATATTTAGCTCTAAAAGGTACAATTACACGGCTATTCGTCTGGCTATGAGCGCAGTTGGGGCCGATTTGCTATGGGCCCGCGCCAACCAAAAAAATTCCCAGAAACTATATAGCTATTTCATGAAAATAAATACCAAAAACACGAATATTTTGATCCGAAACTTGAAATTTTGCAGGTTTTTATCATAAATTGGTGTAATTTTGAAAAAATTAAGACCATAAACTCGAAATTTTCAGAATATTTAGACCCAAAACTTACAATTTGATGGGTATTTAGCTCCCAAATGAGCGATTCTGCAGATATTTATCTTCGATTAGAGCAAATTTGCTTGGATTGCCAAATCGTCTCCCGTGTTTGCTTTGAATTCTATCAGGAAGCCTTCGAATTGCACTGAATTTAGCTCTTAACATAAACTTTTGCTCTTATGAACGGAAATATATGACAAAAAAGAACGTAAATTTGCTCTAGAAACTGCGACTCCTTGGATAGCAAGGGCAAGTTTGTCACAGAAACTGGCATCCTTGAAGGACGCTCGCAATGATTCATTGTCGTAACTGGCAACAGCCCGCACGGCAGCCAGCGTTGTGCGGGTTTTGGGTATCTCGCTCAGCTAGCAGACCTCCTTGTTGTTCTAACAAAAGGAAGGGAAAGGAGTCTTACATGTTGCCAAATTTACAATTCGAATTATTCGCGAATAGTATTTGTTAGTCTTTCCTTTAGAGAAGGGAAGTCTGAATGCATAATTTATCCCCACTAAAACAGGACACCTTTACTTTAATTGTGTTTTTGTTCAACTCGGTTTTTACTGAGTTCGCACCGTCGTACTTCCCATAAGCATAACACCTCCCCCCCATGTCATTACCTTAATACATCGTTTGATTAACTTGTTTCTGAAGTAAAAAGTACAAAACGTGCCTCTATTTCCTCTACAAGGCAGCTTCTTCGTTCTTTGTACACTCAACAGTATCAAAACTTCGCTAACAATTTATGTTCCCTCGCCTATTAAAGTAATAAAAGCTATAGTTCCTCAAAGGATTCAATTTTATAATAAGAGACTTGGAATTTCATGAAGACTTGGTTATCCTTTCTTATTTATTTTATATTTCAGCGTATCAAAAGACGTAGAATATTGCTTTTTGAAAGCTTATACCTTCCGCCGGGGCGGTTAAATAAAAGTTCACTCCAACCCTCAACCATAAATGTATCGTTTGATTTTAACCATGCATCCCCCCCACTTCTTGATTACAGGTTTATTACCTCATAACAGTGATTATAATGGGATCGTTTGTGGAAGAGGAACGACACTACTGGTCCGGAAATTCGAGTCGGCCGAAAAGTATATCGTTTTTGGAGCCGGAGACGATATCGCCAAGTAAGTTTTTTTTTTCCTACGCTTTTAGAATTGAAATTGTTCGATGAGGAAACAGTAGATTGTACCTTTTTTTACGATTCGACATATTGAAGAGAACATTTTCCATTGCCGGTGGTAATTTTATTTCCCATGGCGGTGTAGGTGATTAGGGTTGTCATCCCTTGAAATTAACATCCCGCGAAGGTGACAAATGGTGTTCCTTTTTACTTCCACCCGCTAACTGAGATCTGGTAAATACACAGTATTTTCCACGCATGGCCTCATCTTTTTTTTCGATGAACGAATCATCTCCCTCACACTCCCTGAAACGCGACAGGGTTCATCATAGTCAAACATAATCAACGAAAATTCCTTGTTTACGAATGTAACGAATTTACTGCCTATTAGAGGGGGTGAAGGGTGCTTCTCGGAACGTTGATCGACTTGATTAACTAACTGCATACCAATTTAGCGGTGAGAGCGACCCATGGTGGTGGGTGGTGGGGAGCTTGGGATGGTGCACTGTTCTAACTATAAACTCGACAAATAATTATTACGTTTCCATTTCGGGCGTTTTTTTCGATTCGATTCTCTCTGCGGTTTTTTTTCTCTCTCTCTCTTTGTTGTATATATTGCATCGTCGACGTTTTGCGCGATGCTGAATGAGCAAATAACCATCAACCTCCACTCCACCTCTTCTTTCGCTCTTCCACGAAAAACTACTGTAAAATTCATTACTTGAATGCATACATTCCTTGTTTTCCAGCAATGTTGTTATCATAAACATTGTACGAAGAGCCCCCCCCCCCCACGACCGTAGTACAGAAAACCATCCCACCACAGCTCCATACACGTACAAGGTCGATGGTCGAGAAGGAGGAGAAATATTTGCTCTCAAGTAACAATTATTTTTGCCGTTTCCACCATTTCAGCCCGCCTCTCACTTTTTTAACAGACCCCCACCACCCATTTCCAATGCTTAAAACCACTTTTTCTCAGTTGAAAAGTCTGAAAATTGTTTAAGGGCTAGCTTCATATTCTCCTTGTACGAAATGAACCATTTTGTGTTTCTCTATGCACTTGCCGAATTCTTTGTTCTTCGTTCCTATTGTATTATGTCTTTTTTTTCTTGCTTTGTTTCAGCGACAATGGTGTTCAACATCATAGTGTTGAGCTGTGCCACCGTGGGTGTCTTCGCGTCTTTAATGCTCATTTTTGGACTTTATAGCGTAAGTTTACAGTAAATCAATTATCAAATCCCAAGTAGGTGCACAAAATTGACTTTTCAGCAAAATTAGCTCGAAATTTAGGAAATCACTAAAAATCTGGGCTAAAAGGGTGAAATAGCGTTCATTCGCTCCTGAATTATGAAAATGCGCTGATTTGCTGATTTTCGATCAAACTTCAAGACCAAAATTGAGAAAAAACAACTAATTCGCGATTGAGAGGTTTATAAAAACACTTATTCATTAATGAAACAGAAAAAAAGCGCTGGTTCACGGCCCCTGGCAGACCTACAACATTCAGGGCCCGGGGCAAAAACTTGGTCTCTGAATAAACATGAAATATAGTTTTTACATAGCGTTAAATTATGGATTTTTCTTATCTTAGCTACAACTTCGCGCTATTTCTACACATCCTATTCACCAATTTTTCAAGCGCTTATGTTCAATTATTAAGGTCGCTAATGGTAGACTTTCTCCATTTTAGCAGCTGAATGAGTGCTTTTATAATTGAGCTTAGATGACCCTATCCACGGACATTTAGGGGATTACTCCCCTCCTCACCACACCACCCAGGTCACGACTGTGAATTCGAGGGAGTGGGGAGGCTGAAAATAAAGAAATTAATCTTTAAATTAATAGTAGATTACATTATAAGATTAGTAAGTGGTGCATTACCTGCGAGTTTTTTGTTTGGCGGACGAGGCTTGCCGAGGCCGCTAATTGAAAACGAGCGGATTGTACCACTTAATAGTCGAGTGATGTACGTTATTTTTCGCGCAACCGTCGTCGAATATTACCCAGTTTCATTCTTTTGACAAAAAAAAAAACATGTCTTAAGATATTTCTGTAATCACGGATGAGGTGATAACATTTCAACAAAGGTTGCACAAGGTAATAGAAAACTGACATGTAAAAAACCTTTCATGTCAGTTTTAAACCTTTACTGTACAGTTTTCAAAAACTGAAGCTATAAAGTACCAGGTTATGAAAAATTCAACATACTGGAGTTTTATGTTATCGTAATGGGCAACTTACGAAGCAGGTAGCGCGAAAATACTTACTTCTTTACTTGTTTTAAGTTCCGAGAAAAAATTGCTCCCCAGGTTAGAGAACCTTTAAAACACAGGTACTGCAACACGGATTTCAGCGCCATATTTGGTCCCTCAGTCGTTAGGGTAAACAAAATATCATGAATGAAAAAACAGTCATCGTAACAGCAAACAAACGTGGAACGCGGTCGAAATAAATAAAAATATTCTACTTGTCAATGAGATCCGGTGATAATTATAATCATATGAGGGACCAAATATGGTTCCGATTTTCGTGTTGCAGTACTCGGGTTTTCTAATGCCTTATCCAGGTGGGATTTGAACCCTTGAACCCACGACCTCCTAGTTTCGCGCTAGATGCTTATACTAACTAAGCTATCCAGGATCCAGGAAGTCTACGAAAAGAGTGAATCAACAAGAGTAGATAGAGAGATAGACAGAGAGTAGGTAGGGTCATCTAAGCTCAATTATCCAATTAATTGCCGGACACATCAAGAAAGAATGAAGACTGCGTGATTGATGATTCACGGATTGTGTGGAGGACCACACGATACTTCCATGTTCCCGTTTTTTGCGTTCTTCAATAATGCATAAAAAAAAATAATAATAATAATAAACAAGAAAACTTCCATGGCCGTATCAATTTTTTCAGTGCTCCGACGCTTCCGATTTCATGCTGGTTAAAGGGTAACATGGGCGCGTTAGTCGAAAAATATGAAATAAAACTCGAGCGCCCATGTTATCCTTTAACCAGCATGAAATCGGAAGCGTCGGAGCACTGAAAATATTTTTCGACTAACGCGCCCATGTTACCCTTTAACCAGCATGAAATCGGAAGCGTCGGAGCACTGAAAAAATTGATACGGCCATGGAAGTTTTCTTGTTTATTTTTTTTTTTTATGCATTATTGAAGAACGCCAAAAACGGGAACATGGAAGTATCGTGTGGTCCTCCACACAATCCGTGAATCATCAATCACGCAGTCTTCATTCCTCAAACACCAACATTTCCATAACCCAAAATCCAAAAAAATTCTTGGTCGCACATAATCAATAATCAACCCTCAGCCCACATCAACTAATCTTCAATTACCCACCCTTATCAATCAACGACTATAACCATCAATCGTCCCTCAATTTTCAATCCTCCTTCAATCATTCGTCTTCGTTCTTTCATACAAAATCCTCCTTCAATTGTCTGTCTTCGTTCTTTCATATCAAAAAATCAAAAAATAGAAAACAGTCCAAAATGCAATACTCAGTCGAAAACAGGTGATTTTAGGTCCTTTGACCATTTTGGAATAACAATTTCGAAAAGCTGTAGCCCGTTCCATATTCATCGTCGTGGAAAACTACTTTAAATACAAAATTTGTTAGAAATTTATTGCTCAACAAGTTTTGTGAGTGAAGATTTTCCTGTAAAGTAACTCATTTTCGGGATATTTAGAAGAAACTAAAAGAAGTGCTCAATAATTTTGGTTTTTGGGCTGCCAAAAAATTGTACGAGCTTTTCAGAGTTCGCATTTTTTTTCTCGAACACTTCTGACCTACACATACAAGATGGCAAAAAAAAGCCCGTGAGTGGGAAGTGAAAGAGGTTTGTTTTCGGCAACTTTGTAGACAATTCGCATGGAAATTGATCGAGAAATCTTAACAAAATAGTTACAAAATTCCAGGACCAATTGTTTCGAGTTTAATACCGAAAATATTATTCCGCTACGGAAAGAGCAGGCCTGGAAAATGATTTACCTTCAAAACAAAGGTCATACTCGCGTTTTTCATGCCAAGAAACAACTAGATTTAGATTACTATGTAAGTCTGTGGCGAATAATTTTCAACGCAGTCACGCCAAATCTATCACCTCCCACAATTTTCTCTTAACCTCAGTTTTTTTTGGGTACAAATATTTGCAATTAAGATACAAAGGGGCTCTAGAGGCCTTTTTTTTTTTGCAATTTCGACCGTCATTTTTTGCAACTGGTCCTTTTGCGCTAAAAACTACGATTTTGGTCACAAAAAAAGTTGCATTTTTTCGACAATATTGTGGTCAATTCGCAAGGACATTTCACGAGGAATCCGAAAAAAAATATCAAAAAAATTCTGGAATGACTTGTTCTGAAGTTATATCCAAAAACGACATTTCGGTACAGGGAGAACATGTCCGATAAATGATTTTTTCTCAAAACAAAGGTCAGATTTGTGCTTCTCATATTAAGGAATAGCCAGGTTTTCATTTTCATGAAATTTATCGGAAAAAAAAGCGACAGACCGACGGCATGCCAAAAACCACTTTTTTCAACTTTTTTGAGGTTGTACATTATGAATGTGATGTCAGCTCGGACTCGATTTTTTTCACGAACACCACACTTCCATTCCCGTAGGGAACATGGAAGTAAAAAATGAGTGCTTTTTGTTAATGTTAACCGCGAGTAAAGTTTTTCTCAATTTGAGCCGTGAATTAGCGGGTTTTTCTCAATTTCAACCACAAAGAAAGCCTTCAGAAACCACTTACTCTCATTGTCAGCGCTTTTTCCACAATTTGTCGACAAGAATTAGAGATTTTACTACATTCTGGCCATGAATTGGAGTTTTTCTTCATTTCACCCGTCTGTTTATCGATTTCTGTCAATCCGTGAATTTACGTTTTCCTCAATTCATTTACATGTTTTCCCTTTTTAGCAGCGACTTAGCTATTTTTTTAAATTTTAGCAGTGAATTAGCGTTTTCCTTGATGTTAGCTGCATGAATAAAATAATTTTGCTTATCATTTGCCAGGAATTAGAACCAAAATTTTAGAATAACGCATTTCTCAGTTTTTTAGCCTTCAAGTTGCCTTCAGAAACCACAGTTTTGTATTTTATCAATTTAAGCCATGAATAATCGTTTTTCTCAATTGTAGCCGCGAATTAGCGTTTTTCGTAATTCTATGTGTGAATTAGCGTTTTTCATGATTTTATTTTACTGCCACGTTTTTAATTTTGCGCGATTTAACGTTTTTCCACACTTTATCGCAAATTGGCGTTTCCTCAGAAATTTCATCCGCGAAAATTAATTAGCGATTTTTACCAATTTTTGGATGTGAATTAGGCCCCGTCCTACGTGAGCAAGATTTCAGCGTTTTCGGTGGAAAACGCCCCATCTGTGCGTTTTCGATTAAAGTAATGCACCCACTACGTGCTAAACCGGCTCCACGCTAAAATCACGCAGGTCCTGCAGTCTCACGTTGACATTGTCCTAATTTTAGCCGCATATTAGCGATTTTCCCAATATCGGAAGAATTACCGCTTTCCGGACCCCTTCATCATCAGCTCGTCTGATCGAAAATTCGTTATGATTTATGCATTCCTTGTGCCATAATAAGGTGTTTTCTTACACTCCACCTGGAATCAGCCTCTTACGCCCGTTCAAAGGCAACTGAGCGGGTGGAATTGATGTCATTCCGCAAGCTAATTAGACACACTCCGCAGTTAAAGTAGTCACCACCATGTTAAAATGAAGGCGCTGTAAACAATGAACCTCTTCGATCAAATCTGTAGCCAGCACGAACAACATCAGACGACTGATAGTGATAACTTAGTGTGACTACGAGTGTTATGTTGTGACAGAATTGTTTTTATGCAATAATCATTTTTGGGTGTTGGAAAAATAGCGTATAATGCTCATGCGGTAGGTACTTCTCATATTCCGTACTCGAGTGATTACCGGCACTCGGCTATTCGTCTCGTGCGCTAACTCTGACACTAGAAAGGAATGAAGTGCGTTCCGCACTCGTATCGTAATATGCTATTCATTAATTTGTGTCATTTTCGACAAAAATGCTTGGAATGTTTAGGTGGGTGTAGTTTTTGGCCAATTTTCTCAATGTTTTCCTATCTGAGCTGAGCGCGGCTCACATGTGTTCCTCATGCAGGCCAAGCTGAATTGTTAAACGGTTCCGGTCAAAAAGCCCAGACTGCACCGTCCGGTGACGTTATCGCCAATCAAGGTGACCATAAAATAATCTAATTTTGCGTCATTTTCGATGTGCTTCGGATTGCACCGGATATGGTTTTTAGAGTCCCTCAGGCCATATGCTGAATTGAGAAAAGGAATCGGTTTGGGCCAAGACGCCCGTACGCAAAGTGGCATAAAATGAGAGATTCACCGTAGGTCGTTGCGGGGTTTCAGTCGAATTTTTCCATTCCAGAGTGGGCCAGTTTTCAAAGTGTTTCTTTTTGCCGTACCTGGTTTGTAATACCTTCGGACAATGCTCAATTCTGGATGGCGGCAAGTCCAGCCCAAAACGCATCCAAGGGCGCCTGGGAATATCATGCCAGATAGCACTGGTCAAAATCGAGAAAAAAGGCTATAACAGGGGAGCTAAAATTGAGAAAACGCAATCATTCGCAGCTGAAACTCAGGATAACGCCAATTCGAGCTTTCGGAAGGCGGTTTAGCCATGACTAGAATTGAAAATAAGCACTAAATCATAGCTGAATGTTTAAAAAGTGTGTGTTAGCGACATAAACAGAGAAAAATTGCTAATTCATGCGGCTTAAATTGAGAAAAAGTGCTCGTTTACGGATGAAATTGACAAAACGCCAATTCGCGGTTTCTGAAGGTCACTTATAACTTAGTCGTTGCGGAAATAGAGAAAAAACGCTAATTCCGCTTCGCTAATTGACCAACCAGTATGCAGTGTCCGAGGTGCCTAATTGGGTGGATGACCTGTATCTGTTTGCCCACGAACTGTCCTGATGTGTCCACGTGGTGGAGGGAAGTACAGTGAGACACTGTTGAAGATCATGGGCGTATCCAGAGGGAGGCAGGGCTAGGGCAGTTACCATACCGTAGACTCCAATACGCAGACTTAGTGGGCAGCTGCCCATCCCCTTATATCATCAAAAAGTTCAAATTCAACGGCTGGGTCATCACAATTTGTTTCGTCAAAATGATCGCAAGTTTGGTTCAGTAGTAAACCAATTTCTCGGATTTCACCACCTATAATGCTGCTATAATGCCGGTTTCACTTTTTTTATGTGTGTGCTAAAGACCCAATTTCGCGGGGTGGCCTAATTCAAAATCCACTTTCGTGTTTTTTGTACACTAAAAAAAACCATATTTGCAGCTCTGCCTGACTAAAAAAGTCCATTTCCCAGATTTTGGGCACTAAAACACCAATGTTACTAAATTTTCATTGTTAAAAAAATAGCCATTTTCCAGGATCTGGCTCACTGAAAAACAAATTTCTCGGATTACACCATCTAAAAAACCAATTTTGCGGATTTTTCTCATCAGAAAAACATTTTTTTAGCGTTTCGGGTTCACTAAAAAATCAATTTTACTGCTGCCAACCTAATTTTTGCAAGTTTGACTCACTAAAAAAATCAATTTCGCGGATTTATCTTTCTCTTTATAAGAAAAAAAAATACCGGACCTGGCTCTCTAAAGAAAAAATTGGATTTTGCTCACTGATGAAAATCCAATTTTGCAGATTTCTGTTACTTGAAAACCAATTTTGCAGCGTTGCTAAATTCAGAGACCAATTTCGCTTGATTTCTCAATAAAACTATATTTTATCTGGTTTGACTCGCTAAAAAACCAATTTATTGGATTTCGCTCACTAAAAAACCTATATCACGCCGAATTTGCTCACCGTGCAACCATTTTTGCGAGACTGGCTCACTTATAAACCAATTTCCCTGATTTTTCAAAGCTGATTTCGCGGATTTTGTTTCCGAAAAAATCAGTTTCGGAAATTTTCCAAAATAACGAACCATTTTGCGAATATGGCTCAATGAAAAACCAACATCCCGAGTTTTTTACACTGACCATATTCACGGGTATGGCTCTCTGCGGGTGTCTTCGCTGGTCCGGCTCACTGAAGAACCATTTTGACGGGTCTGTACCCGCTAGGAACCAGTTTCGTGGTGTAGCCTTGTTCAAAAACAAATTTTATACACCAGAACGCCAATTTTAGCGGATTCTGCTCGCTTAAAAAAAAAAAAAAAAAAAAAAAAAAAAAAATTTTTGTTAGGTCACCGTAAAACAAATTTTGTGGGGTTTGCCTCGTTGCTATACCAAATTTCGCGCAGCCATGAAGTACACGCTCATAAACAATTTTGTCGTGAATCTGGCTCACTCGTACGCCAATTTCCCCGGTTTTGCTCGGTATAGAGAAACATTGCCACTGAAGTTTTCTCGATTAAATCGAAATTATAATGTTTCGCAGATTTGGCTCACTAAAAAATTATGTTTTTCAAGTTTTAGCTTCGTAATATTTAACCGGGTATTTGCTCGCTAGAACGACCCCGGAAGCCTAGCCATTTTGCCTGGAAAGATGGTGGTATAATCTCATTGTCCGCAGTTGACTTTTCCCCGCGGAAATTGACAGCGCAGCAGTCAAGGGCCTTTTTCTTCTGGGTGATAAATTTTTGTTTTTATTCGTACCGTTGCACACGATTCTACTGAACGATTATTTCAGCGTTTAACGATTTAAGATACAGTCGTTTTCGTTTCAAGACCTCCTCTCTATTTTTTTTTTTCTTCAGGTGGTATAGTTGTTGTCTCTCCACATCCTCTCTATCTTTTTACACAGTTTTTATGTTGCTGTTCGAATATCTTGTCACGTGGCGACGCCCCTCAAATGAATTTCACCGAGTTTTCCATTCACCGACCCTAACCGGAAAAGGGGAGGAAAAAAAAAAGGTTGAAACGAGGTTGTTTTGCGGGCTAAGCCTCCCACCCGCTCCCCCCCACCTTCGACACACTTGAACCTTTTAAGTTTCCGAACGGATAACGCCAATTCGAGCTTTCGGAAGGCGGTTTAGCCATGACTAGAATTGAAAATAAGCACTAAATCATAGCTGAATGTTTAAAAAGTGTGTGTTAGCGACATAAACAGAGAAAAATTGCTAATTCATGCGGCTTAAATTGAGAAAAAGTGCTCGTTTACGGATGAAATTGACAAAACGCCAATTCGCGGTTTCTGAAGGTCACTTATAACTTAGTCGTTGCGGAAATAGAGAAAAAACGCTAATTCCGCTTCGCTAATTGACCAACCAGTATGCAGTGTCCGAGGTGCCTAATTGGGTGGATGACCTGTATCTGTTTGCCCACGAACTGTCCTGATGTGTCCACGTGGTGGAGGGAAGTACAGTGAGACACTGTTGAAGATCATGGGCGTATCCAGAGGGAGGCAGGGCTAGGGCAGTTACCATACCGTAGACTCCAATACGCAGACTTAGTGGGCAGCTGCCCATCCCCTTATATCATCAAAAAGTTCAAATTCAACGGCTGGGTCATCACAATTTGTTTCGTCAAAATGATCGCAAGTTTGGTTCAGTAGTAAACCAATTTCTCGGATTTCACCACCTATAATGCTGCTATAATGCCGGTTTCACTTTTTTTATGTGTGTGCTAAAGACCCAATTTCGCGGGGTGGCCTAATTCAAAATCCACTTTCGTGTTTTTTGTACACTAAAAAAAACCATATTTGCAGCTCTGCCTGACTAAAAAAGTCCATTTCCCAGATTTTGGGCACTAAAACACCAATGTTACTAAATTTTCATTGTTAAAAAAATAGCCATTTTCCAGGATCTGGCTCACTGAAAAACAAATTTCTCGGATTACACCATCTAAAAAACCAATTTTGCGGATTTTTCTCATCAGAAAAACATTTTTTTAGCGTTTCGGGTTCACTAAAAAATCAATTTTACTGCTGCCAACCTAATTTTTGCAAGTTTGACTCACTAAAAAAATCAATTTCGCGGATTTATCTTTCTCTTTATAAGAAAAAAAATACCGGACCTGGCTCTCTAAAGAAAAAATTGGATTTTGCTCACTGATGAAAATCCAATTTTGCAGATTTCTGTTACTTGAAAACCAATTTTGCAGCGTTGCTAAATTCAGAGACCAATTTCGCTTGATTTCTCAATAAAACTATATTTTATCTGGTTTGACTCGCTAAAAAACCAATTTATTGGATTTCGCTCACTAAAAAACCTATATCACGCCGAATTTGCTCACCGTGCAACCATTTTTGCGAGACTGGCTCACTTATAAACCAATTTCCCTGATTTTTCAAAGCTGATTTCGCGGATTTTGTTTCCGAAAAAATCAGTTTCGGAAATTTTCCAAAATAACGAACCATTTTGCGAATATGGCTCAATGAAAAACCAACATCCCGGGTTTTTTACACTGACCATATTCACGGGTATGGCTCTCTGCGGGTGTCTTCGCTGGTCCGGCTCACTGAAGAACCATTTTGACGGGTCTGTACCCGCTAGGAAACCAGTTTCGTGGTGTAGCCTTGTTCAAAAACAAATTTTATACACCAGAACGCCAATTTTAGCGGATTCTGCTCGCTTAAAAAAAAAAAAAAAAAAAAAAAAAAAAATTTTGTTAGGTCACCGTAAAACAAATTTTGTGGGGTTTGCCTCGTTGCTATACCAAATTTCGCGCAGCCATGAAGTACACGCTCATAAACAATTTTGTCGTGAATCTGGCTCACTCGTACGCCAATTTCCCCGGTTTTGCTCGGTATAGAGAAACATTGCCACTGAAGTTTTCTCGATTAAATCGAAATTATAAATGTTTCGCAGATTTGGCTCACTAAAAAATTATGTTTTTCAAGTTTTAGCTTCGTAATATTTAACCGGGTATTTGCTCGCTAGAACGACCCCGGAAGCCTAGCCATTTTGCCTGGAAAGATGGTGGTATAATCTCATTGTCCGCAGTTGACTTTTCCCCGCGGAAATTGACAGCGCAGAAGTCAAGGGCCTTTTTCTTCTGGGTGATAAATTTTTGTTTTTATTCGTACCGTTGCACACGATTCTACTGAACGATTATTTCAGCGTTTAACGATTTAAGATACAGTCGTTTTCGTTTCAAGACCTCCACTCTATTTTTTTTTTTCTTCAGGTGGTGTAGTTGTTGTCTCTCCACATCCTCTCTATCTTTTTACACAGTTTTTATGTTGCTGTTCGAATATCTTGTCACGTGGCGACGCCCCTCAAATGAATTTCACCGAGTTTTCCATTCACCGACCCTAACCGGAAAAGGGGAGGAAAAAAAAAAGGTTGAAACGAGGTTGTTTTGCGGGCTAAGCCTCCCACCCGCTCCCCCCACCTTCGACACACTTGAACCTTTTAAGTTTCCGAACGGATGGACACACGCAGCCCCTTGAAAGACGAACGGCGGGGAAAAAACATCGTAAACATTGGGCGTGTTTTTGTGGTTGGAAAGGGGAAAGAGGTATAGGAATAACAGTTTTGTTGCGTTGGAAAATTTGTCCTCCTCACCGTGCCTTCCCAATACGGTGAAGATCCCCTCCCCCCACAAATTCTTGTTCCTCTGCGTTCTCTGCTTCTTAAGATAAACCAAAATAAGTTTTAATGAATTGTAAAGATCGCCGTCTCTCATCTTGAGGTGAAAGCACCCCCTCCCCTCCTCAAAACTACACATCTCTTTTATATAAGTCTATCGATCTGTTTATGCCACAGTCATCTTTCTCTCTCACTCGCACTTTCTCCAGAGTACGAAAAACCTCTCTACTTTTTTTTTTTTTTTTTTTTTACCTCAGTGAGAGAATATTTTTAAAAGCTCTCAGTGAAGCTGTGAGGCTTCTGGTTGGTAAGATTTCGTTCGGAAAAAAATCCTCTAGAGATAGAGAATATAAGGTGTTTTACTCCGCGTATTTGTTTCTTTTTGTCAATCTAGACATCTAGAGGGAATAGCCCTGCCGCCCCTTCCCCAACGTTCGTCCCTTTATTTCGTTTTTCTTTTGTTTTAAAGCAAAGCTACGTCTTTGTTTTTTTTGTATTACTTCGAGATGTTCATGATTTATCGGACGTCCCTCTTTTTAAATATCGTTTCTCGTTAGTATACTTTTTCGTTTCGGGCAGGCTGGCTTTAGAATGATCCGAATGAAGAGATCCATTTGTCATTGGATAGATAAAAAGAAAGAAAGTAAAAAAAAAAATTCTGTGGATTCAGTTCAACGGGGGGGGGGGGGGGTATAGGATAGGCCGAGAAGAACTTCATCGACTATCATTTCTCACGTTTTCTTACTGTGAGGGATTTGTATCGACCCCCATTGCCACCGTTACCCTAGTTTTCCCACTCGCTCTTTCTAGTCATTCATTTTCCCAAAAGCGTGGTAGTGGAGTTTGGGTGAGGAGGGGTGGAGGTTCCCCTCAAAGAAACACTGATCCATCTTGATAGGCGTTGCCCTCCCATCTCACGTATACACCTTTGGTGGAGTTGAATCTCTTCAAATTATTCAAACTGACGTTTTCCTTTTGTTTTTCTGTTGCAGGATAACAAGTTTCTTCTGATTCCTTGGATTCTCACTGTGATCACCACGTTATTCATAGATATTACTCATTCCATTTACTTGTTTGTGCTCGAAACGGTAAGTTTTTCAACACCCTCTCCCGTCACCATTACGAAACATTAATTCTGGCCGAAGTAACTAGTTAGTCCAGTGATGACCGAACACTATTCCTCCCTTCCTATAATTTTAATTACAAAGTGAGATATTAATTACCTGTCTAGTGCAAGCTTTAGTAAGCGATTAACATTTAGGGCTTGGCTAAGCACTTTCTTTAGAAAGAGAAATAACGCTAACTGGAAAACGTATACTTTACTACCTACCGATTAAAGCCCCTTTCAAGATTACTATCTCTTTTTATGTCGCGTTGGTTTATCCAGATTTAGCCAATCACCGTGAAATTCGTTAAAACCTCTGGAAGATACCCAGACAACGGAGTCCCAGACCCGCAGATGGGATTAGCCGGTTCTAAATTGTACTCTCCCCTCCTAAAACCACCAAGCCTCCAAGGAAATGGAGCAAATAAGCAAATTACCTCGGAGTTTCCTAGGCAAAAATAATATTTATTGGCCTCATCGGTGTAGCCAGAGGGTGACTACCTAGTGCCAAAAGCGCAGCCGTAGTGGGACTGCTGCCCATCCCAAGATACCATCAGAAACTACAAAATATATGAGGGTTCACCACATTTTGTTCCGTCAACGTTCACAAAACTTCGTTTCTCAGATTTCGCTCCCTTAAAAACAAAGTTCACGTGTATTTGTGGTTGAAAACCCCGCGTTTTTTCTTTATTTGTAGTCGGTAATGAGGGGCACCGGGATTGGGCCCGAAATGCATTCTGTACAAAAACTACGCGGATGTATTGTTCAAATTTAAATAACCAACTTCCCATTTAATATTCAGAACAGCCAAATCAACAAAACAAAGATCAACGATTAAAACCCCGATTTCGCGGGGAGGACTAATTCAAAGAACTTTTTTCGCGGTTTTAACGCTAAGACACTCTATTCCGAGTGAGTCGCTGCGGTGTGGCTCACGAAAAATCAATTTCTCGGGTTTCGCCCCTCAAAAATCCCATTTTCGTCGGTCTGACGCACTAAAAACCAATTGCGCACCCTAAAAAAATAAGCCATTTTCACGGTTCTGGCTCTTTAAAATCCCAATTTCATGGGATTTTTTGGCTGAAACACAATTTAACGGGATTTTTTAGCTGAAAACCCAATTTCTCTGATTTTTTTTTTGCTAACTTTTCTGGCCAAAAAACTCATTTTTATGGATCAAGCTCATTACCTATACCTATAACAAATCTCACTAGCTAGCACAAAGCTCACTTAAACACTAATTTCACGGAATTTCGATGCTTGAAAAAAGTTCCACGTGGTTTCATTCAAAAAATGCCCTTATTCACTTGAGAAAAACGCCCTGTTTTATAGCTAAAAGTGGGAAATCGTCAATTCTTAAGCAAATCGCTCAGTATTAGCAGATAAAATTGAGAAAAAAGGCTAATTCACAGTTGAAATTGAGAGAAATAGCCACAAAATTACATCATTTGGAGTGGAGCTAAATTGTAAGCTTCGGGTTTAAATATCCGCGAAATAGCAAGTTGCGCGTCTAAATATCCGGGAATTTGAAAATTTCGGGGTTTTACTTAAAGTGAACGTGGATTTCGGGCTACCCCTGACCAAAAACCGCAAAATTGCAACATTTTCCTCCAGGGGAGCTTTCTGTCTGAAATTCACGGATGGTGACCTGATGTAAAATTAGTTTCCGAGGACGCCTAGTGCGAAAAATTAGGGCAAAAGCCAGAAGCAGAAGCAGCTGAACCACAAAAATCTTGAACTCTATAATAATAATAAGCTTGAACCACCAAAACACAGGCCGTACAAATCGCAAATGGCGTATTGCGCCATGAAAATAATGAAACTGGCAATTTCCACTTTAAAGATAGCCAAACTGGCTTCTCACGCCCTAAAAATGACTAAACTGACAATTCTTGCGCCCTGAAAATGCCTGAAACGATAATGTTACCCGTCCTGAAGAGGTTAAATCGACCATTCGCGCGCCAAAAATCGCCAATACTTGCCATTTGCGCCTTCAGCTTGACGGATTTGCCGTCCTAAAAACGGATAAGTACTGACTATTCGCCTCCCCAAAATGACAAAACTGGCTACTCGCGCCTTGAAAATTGCCAAAGACTAAGCTACAAGTAATTGCATGCACGCTATGACGCTATAAATACTGGAACTGGCGATTCCTACTCTAAATATGGCAAAACTGACTCTTTAAGCGCTCTATAATGGATAAACTGACGATTGGCACCCTGAAAATCTTTCAAACAGATGGTTCCTGTCCTGAAAACTGCAAAATCAACCATTCACACGCCAATAATATTGCCAAGCTGAGCATATTCACGCATTCGAGTTGATGTACTATTCGTGATGATGGAAAACCCCAAAAGGGCGGCCAAATGGTCCCAAAAATAGCTAAACTGATAATTCGCCCCTTGAAAATGGCTGAACTGAGTTCGTACTGACTAAAATGACAGGTTCGTGCCCTGAATTATATTCGAACTGACTTAAGTGACTATTCAAAATGACCGTACTGACAGGTTGCAATGTGAAAATGACAAAATTGGGTATCCAAGTATCTAGGCCCTAAAATCGGCAAAGCTGACCCTAAATGCTCCCTATAAATGGTTAAACTGACGGTTCGAGTATTGAAATAGCAAATCTGGCTATTCAAGTTCCAAAAATGGCCCAACTGGTCATTCGCGCCCTACAGAGGCTACAGAATGACAATTTGGGCCTTCAAATAATGTCTACCGACCTAGCTGACTTATCTTGCGCTATACAAGAACCATGACTGATTATCACGACCTAAATAGAGCTTAGAGCTAGCCGACCATGGCGCGGCGTCGTTCACTGACAAGGCCCCCCCATAATGAAATTGCAACATTTAGCTTGAACAGTGGCTGAACATTCGGGACATTATGAGTTTCACGTTTTATTTGGCAGGAAACTTGCCAAATCTGAACCACTTGGCAGAAACTTGTACCACCACCAAATCTGAACCACAAGGAAACTTGTATTCGGGGTCTTAATTATTCAAGAAAAATTGCAAGTTCAGGCCCTTAGTTTAAAGCAACACTGCAAGTTTTGGTGCCTTTTTCGTGAAATTGGACGTTTTCGGATCTTCATTTCAGCTAAATTGTAGGTATATGGTCTTATTACAATCAAACTTGCCAGTTTCGGGCCTATTTTGAATAGGCTGAATCAAGGCTAGCCGGTGCCAAGCAGCGCCAAAATGACTGACGAATGTTTACGAAACTGGGAGTTTCCTGGCAGAATATCGGCTTGATTCCAAGTTATGGGACATTTTTTATATAGTGACCATCACCGACCGGCACTGGACCGGGCGAGCCGCCCCTGGGAAGCCCTAAGCTAATGAAACCCGTGATTCCACCCCCTCACACCATATTATGATCCGGCGCGTTCATTATTGTTCAGCCGATTATGCTCGAGGGCTCAAGGTAATGTGAGAAGCTGCCCACTCTTGTGTCTTGACCTAGCTCCGCTTATGTTTTGACTTATTTGGAAATATAGGATATTGCTGCGTGTGCCAATTTCCTGGTAATTTAACTAACATATAACACCTTTAAATTTAGAAACGGTGCAGAAATAAGACGATAAAATTGATGCTGCGTTTTAGTCGATGTGTGCAGCTATCCCTTCAACAATCCTTTGGTAAAATACACAAAATGTATCTCTCGAAAGACTATCTACAATATTACAGTCGACTCGATTTTCTTGGATGGTGAGGAGGGGTTTAACCCCTGTAAATCTTTCATTTGTGGTCAATCACAAATTCATGGCTCATTCACAAATGGCTAGAACGACTATTTGCAACAAAAAATTCACGCCTTGAAAATTGTACATTCGCGTTGAGCTCTAGGGGATCTAATGGCCTAATTTTGCATGTTACTAGCGGTGACATAAGAACCTGCTACTTTAAGAAAGGGGGAAGGGGGTGCCAGGCAACGACCGGTCGGTTTTTTAGCGGTGTGAAAGGTTATGTGCGCTGGTGATAAAAAAAAAAAGAAGGAAGGACTGAATAAGAGAGAGAAAAAAGACGAACTGACCATTAGAAATTCGATATAATATGGAAGCCAGCAACGATAGAATATCCTTCGTCTTTCAATCTCTGTGTACATTTACTCGGAGATGGAAAAAAGAAAAAAGTATTTTATTTGAACAGATGTATCGGATCAGAGAGATGAAGATGGAAACACTTTCAATCTCTCCCCACCCCTCTCAGGTCACCAACACTCGAGCAAATATGGGATCGTGATAAAATATAGACACCTGCTGAAACCGTTCCATCCCCCCAAGGGGATCAACGATCTGTTTTTTGTCGGGCCTTATATTTTAATAAATCCATCCCGCTTAACGTAGCGCTTAGCCCATCACCCCACCCATCAATTCCATGCGAAAAAAAAAAAGCATCTTCGGTAAGATTTTAATGGTCGAGAAAATCGCGTTTCCGACAGTGTCTCTGGTCAAAACACCCCGTTTATGATCTATAGCTCTCGTGGCTTAACTATACACGCGGAATCATCGTGATGGTAAAGGGGTTGGCGGTGAAATAGAGCGGAACATCAAAGGAGTTTCCCGTTAAATGGGTTCTCGACATTAAACCAGAAAAACGAATGGGAATGGTGAGGAGGGGGTAAAATCTGTTTTCAAATTCAAGCTTTGCCGATATTAAAACATAAAAGCAATGATTCAAGCGTTTGTTTAACCCGATATTTTAAATAATTTGAATAAACTCGGCCTTTCAAATTAACTACCATCGTATTAATGAAAACGAAACTCCCCCGCCATTCATTGACCTCTCAGTGGAGAATCGTTCAAAGGGCAGAAAAAACTCTATACCATCTCGGGTATGAAAAAAAGAGAGTGAATTACTCAAAACCGAGAGCCCAACTTTCACATAAATAATGTTGTTTCTTGTCCAAGCTATTTGAAGAAGAAGAAGAAAAAAGAAATTCTCAAACTTGTTTATTTGTTGCTTAAAGCATGTTTTATTCTTAAATATTCCTTTTTGAACGTGCTCATGTTTTTTCTTGCAGTGGGGGAGGAGGTGAGGTCAAAACAACACTGGTTTTATTCCAAGAATTGTTGAATTTAAAGAGGGCCTACATGGAAAACTTTGACCATTTGTCTTCTTTTTTTTTCTTTGTCTAGGAAACTTCTGTCTTCTACGGAGCTACTTTTTTCTTCTTTTGTGTCTTTTTGCGCCGCACTAATATAATAAGATGAGGCTTAGTCAAGTCAATTCAGCCTCATTTTGTATGCAAAAAGAGTTGGGGGGATGAATAGAGCATAAGGCCGGGCTCTTTAGAGTATAGAGAGCGAGGCTCGTTTTGTTCAATGATTCAAAATTTATGTCTTGGTCTATGAAAAAAACAAAACAATTTCTTTATATTTTCTCTCTACCCCACTCAAATGAGACTCAACTTTTCATGAACTTTATACCGGTTCAGTCTCACAAATAACACCGTTACATGAACCTCAAAGCAATTTTCCATTCTACCTCTTTCACAAATAAATTAATTCTAGTGGCAAATACTAAAGAGGCATCCCCGAACTGGAGAAAGTTTATTATTTCAAGCTTTTCTGTCTTCCTCTTCACACTATTCCTCCACCTACGCGACCCATTTTACCCCGAAAACCGTAAGTACTTTAAACTCTGTCTCTTTTAATTTGATCCTCTTCGCGCTCCGGCTTCCTTCTTAAGTACGTCTCTTTACAGCTGTTAAGAGCCTGAAAGAGATACACATTAAAGCTGCGAGATCGTATTTGAAACTGAAATTACGTTCTAACACTCGCGTGGAATGTTGATTTAAGTAGACGTGTATGGTTCTAAAATACTTGTTTCCCTTCCCACTTTCAATCCATCGTTTCTCTTTCTCGTTATCCAATTAAATTGAAGAGAGCTTTCAAAGATCATGAGAGACTGGTGTCAGAGTCGTTTTGCGTCAGGAAATAAGACGAGAAAACATCAGCAGGGCGCACGGGTTGAGTCGTTTATAGTTATAGGACGTAACGCCCAGAAACGAGTCATACAGACAGACACTAAGTATAGCAGTTAAAATTGGAACAAATGCCTAATACTGTTCAAGCGTGTTCAGATTGCTGATGAGAGCAGTAGAGTACCGATTCTGCGCGTCAAATTTCATATTCGGTGACTCATCAACCCCAAAGATTTGTAGTTCCGTCCAATTTTGGCCATTTACGCAAAGCTGTAAAAGCATTTCGATTGCAGGGCGCATTTTACGAGTCCCTTGCGGACATCGACCAACTGCTGTGATAAAGTGCAACAAACAGAAGGGGGGGGGGGCGTCTGGAGACCGATTCATCGTTACCGTGGAGGCGAAACGTATTTCATATTCTTGAGTCACATTGTAGCACTTGTCAATTTATTCCCTTTAAACTCCAATTTCGAGAATTTAGCTCCTAGGAAAATCAATTTCTCGAGTTTGGTGGTGTGGCTCTTTCAAACCATAAATTTAATAAGAACCATTTTTGCGTTTTTTTCTCGCGCATCTTTTGTGTGGTTCACTCACTAAAAAAATCATTATTGTGGGCCTGAATATTGAAAACCCCAATTTCGTGATTCTCACTCACTAAAAAATAATATTCGTGGGTCTGGCACACTGGAAAATACAATTTACCGGATTTCGCTCACTATACGTGGAATCACATTGGCAGTTCTGGCTCACTAAAACGCCAATTTTGTGGAGCTGGATGACTCAAAACTGCAATTTCGTGAGTTTCGTTGCACCATAAAACAAAATTTCGCGTTGTTAACCCATTCAGAGTGAAAATTGCGTTGGCTTGACGCATCGACAAAAACAATTTCGTGGATTTCGCTTTCTCCAACCTCAAATTTTGCTGGTTTAGCTTCTTCATAAGCGAAATTTGATATTAGAATAGGCCCACCCCACGAAATTGTTTTTTGAATGGTCCAGTCACGTGATATTGGATTTTAGTAATCTGTTGCCGCTGAATTCGTTCTAAATGAGCCAACACATAATTCCATTCTCAAAAACCGCAAAATCGGTTTTACGTGCTGTGGGTTTTAAATTTGTCAATCCCGTGAAATTTTGTATTCAAAAAGACAGCTCGACCCGTGAAATAGTTCTTTAGAATGAGCCAATGCCCTGGAACGTTCGATTTTGAGTATGTGAAATCAATGAAGTTGGCTTTTTTTTGTGTGTGTCCAACCTGGGAAATTGGTTTCGACTTGTCGTGCCATATCCAAGAAACTTGGTTTGCATAAGAGCCAAGCACGTAAAAATTGCTCTTTTTTAAAGAGTTAAAGGCGGAACTGGTTTCTTGAATTAGACGGCACTACGAAATTGGGATCTGTAACTGCTAAAACTGCAAAAATTGAACTTACAAAGTCCTCAACCCATGAAATTGCTGTTTTTCAGGACCTATACCGTTGAAATGCTTTTTTTGGTTGAGTCAATCCCGTGAATCAAATCTGTGGCTTTTCAGGGAGTCAATTCTGCGAAATTGGCTTTATTAGTGAGCAAAACGTACACGTGGTTGCAAATTTCACAAAATTTGGGTTTCAAATTAGTCAAACCCACAAAACTGTTTTCTTAAAGTACCAATTCCACGAAATTGGGATTCAAAGGAGGAAAGATCCGCTAATAATCCTAGCCATCGACGTACAAAAAATATCTTTAAAGAAGAGGAAGAGGTGACTCAGCAATTAGTCATTTTGCCTTTTTGCGATTACGAATATTCACGCCGAGCTTCGTAATTATGCTTTGGTGAGGGTGGAGGAATTTCAAGGTTATTGATCCCAGAACTTGCAATTCCGGGGTTGATTGTAACTTGGAAAGATGTGGCTATTTAGCTCTAAAACTTCAATTCACCGGCACTTTCCCTTGTCACTTTGAATTGCATGGCTATGTAACTTTAGCTCTATATTCAAAGCGTCCTGCCAATTTCATCTTGCAATAAGCTATTGTACCTAGGTCATTTAACTAGCGTTTTAACTTTTTATTTTTACGTTTTTTTTTGTTTTTTTTAGATGGAGTTCAATCCGATGACAGCGATTCTTTTCACGTTAGATTTCTTCCTTCTCTGTCTCACTGTAAGTACACTGTGTAATAATGAAAGAAGATTTGGATTGACGTCAAGTGGACATCTTTTTTCATCATCATTCATGATGACCTCATCTAACTACCCTCACTGTTTAAAGCGACCCATACATGTACAATAAATATTGTGCAATATCGGGGTTGTACAATAAAATTGAATCGTCCTGAAGAAAAGTTCAGCAATCCGACAGAAAAAGGTCAAAAATAAAACAAATTAATAAAATCAAACCTGTCAAAAGAAAAAACACTTCGAAATAGAATTGAACGTGTACGGGTAGTATTGATAGGTTGCACAATAAATTGTGCAAAAAATTTTTTATTTGAAAACATCAGAAAAATCAAGTAAAATCCAAATATTGCGCAATATATTGAACGTGTAGGGTAAACGTCAAAATATTGCACAAATTTATTGCGCAATAATTATTGTGTGTGTTACCCATTAATAGTTCAAGCGTAATTTTAACGATCAAAATCACACACCTGGTGGTGGGCAGAGGCCTGATTGAATACTTGTTGTATGGCCTTATGTAGGGGGGGGGGGGTGAACGATTCAATGAGCCTCCAATAGTTGAGAATGTTATTTAACCTCGGGAATTCACTTGGCCAGACAACACAACGAGCTCTGAACTCCGAGGAAGTTTTCCTACTAACAACAATACCAATATAACCACGATATTAATATGAATTTGCCAAATTGAATGCCGCCCCCCCCCACGACCATCACTGAATGGAGCGTGATAGGCCTAATGAAAATCTTTCTGTCGGCCCGAAATATTTGTAGCTTCGACAGGCATCTTGTAAGACTGGGCGGTAAATGCCGAGAATCCCGCCTTAAAAGAAAAGTCCTCTCTTTAATTCCATCACGTCCTTTACTTACTGGAAAATACGTGACTAGCAATGTAGAATGACCGACAGCGATGAGCAATCGAACGCTGTTTTTAAAGCAGCCCTCCAGTTGTTCACACTTCCCTTTTTCTTGTATGCTACTGAAAGTTAAATCGATTGTAATCATAAGTTTAATGTTCATCGTCTCAAAGACCGAAAAATATAAGTTATTTTTTGGCTGTTGGTGGGTTGGGTGGTGGGGAGGAGCTGTAAAGGGGGCAACTTTATGAATTATTTAAAGAGCTGAGGAAAAGAATTGTCGTCTTTATGGGGATAAGCACGAACCTAGAGGACTCTAATGTTGCCACGGGTTGATTTGTGGTGCCAAGCGAGTGTAAACATAATTTTCTCGTCTTGAAAAGGCAGACAGGTGCAGCGGGGTGCCGAGGTGTGTACTTCTTTCATCCAACACGATAAAAAAAAATTTACATCGTGACGCTGGAGCTGTGGGATAGGAAGAGATTAAAGGGGGGAGGGTGATGAGTGGCTTATTCGGAATGTTGAGAATTTCACCTTCGCTATTCCTCGTTTTCTCTTACTTAAAAGTTTCAAGTTATTTTAACCAACTTCAAGCGGAAAACTCAGACGACCTTTTTTGGTATGCGCCCTCGCGAAATAAATTGTTTATTCTATTCAAAACAACCATTCCCGCACAGCTCTGGGCGTCTTGCGGGCTTTGGTATCTCACTCGTCTCAAAATTACGCCACGAGCGAACTTCATTCTCAAGTAGCGCGACTGTCATCCTTTTTAAAAGGGCTGTGAACAAAGTTTCACACGCCGAAGGGAAATGGGGGTAGGGGCGCTGAGATACGCGAGCTCTAATAAATTGCCGCAATAATTTCATTGTTTAAACCCCCTCCCCTATCACTTCGCCTCCACACAATTCACAGTTTTATTCGTGTAAAAGATGAAAAAAGTGCTTCCTTGTTTCTAAGGGATACTTATAGCGGATGATTTCTGATTTATTATGTCTGGACTGAGTTTCTATCAACCGAATTATATAGGAGTTTACTTTAAATAATATTTAATTATTTCAAAAATAACATAACAACAATTCAAGAATTCAGCAGAACTAATTGCAATAATTGAAGCTATAAGGCATGCTCGAGGTTTACCCCACAGTAAGATAGCGATAATGACCGACTGCAAAAGCATCATAGATAATTTACAGCACACTACTATTGCATCACGAATATCCCACCTGATTATCCAAATTCTACAAACGATCAAATACTTGAATGACCAACACAAGCAGGTACAGTTGGTTTGGGTTAGAGGACATGCACAAATTCCTGGTAACGAGGAGGTAGATAGATTAGCTAAATTAGCCTGTACAGCCGGTATACCAGTGAATTACAAGCTCCCTTATTCCGACTTTAACACTCTAGCGCAGTCTGAAGTGAGAAGTAGTTGGCAGGTGGAATACAACTCCAGTTGTGAAGGTCATTTCTACAAAAGCATAAACCAGACTGTGGGGAACCAGTCCAATAACTGGTGCCTGGATTGGCATGCGCGCCAATCATGGCATATGTGGCGCATACCTGTATAAAATAGGTAAACAACCATCATACTTATGCCCAACGTGTGACGTGCCACACACTATTATTGAACGTGTTATTATGCTTTGTACGGAACATGAGAACGCACGAAAGGCGTTCTTCGACTCATTGTGCCGGACAGTTTCAACGCCATTTAATTTTAGTAGCACACTATCTGTGCCAAATACCACGTACAAAATTCTCATCTATTTTATTGAAAACAAGCCAATATTAAATTCTAACCATTAAATCAAATTCCAAACATTAAACTCCAATGCAACCCAATAATTTATTAATCTCGAAATCTAAACATAGATCATATATTATGGCTAATGACCACAGTAGTCCATGCCAAAAAAATAAAAATAAAAATAAAAAATAAAAAAAATCGTCCCTTAAATAAAATACGAAGAACGCTTTAAAATAGTTAATTAAAAGGACGATCGGAAAAGTTTGACTCAGTTTAGTAATTTCAAGTTCATTATAATATAATGAAAATACTTTATGACCCTCGCTAAAAATAGCAATAAAAATCCTGCAGGGGCAAGTTTACGCTTTTAGTACTTTTTTGGACCTAACCTTTTCATGAACAGCACGCGACACAAAAATTATTATTTTTTCTCTCTTGGCACCCTTGGCATTGCTTGTTTATTGATTTTCACATGGAAAAAAAACGGATTTCTCGCTCATTCTCTCTCTCTCTCTCGCTCTCTCTTTCTCACTGCCCCTCTCTCTCTTTGGAAGTACGAGCGAAATGACTGACGAAAAGCTGTAAAACCGGGCTTTTTGTAGTTGACCTAAAAGGGAAGATGGCTTTATTTGCATTCGTTTCCGCTACACCGCCTTCCCCTCTTTACCCACGCAAACGTTTTATTAAGAAGTGAAAACACGTTTCTGTTAGTGAATAACCGCCCTTTTCGTGCGGCGACAAGACTTTCAATCAAATCATTTCATTCTTTTTTTCCCCCCTTTTTTTCCCCTAGCACGCCCTTGGGTGTAGAGCGAATCAGATAAAAATTATTTTAAAACTGAACCCTTGAGGGCTGAAAAAGAGATAAAAGTGAAATCGAACTTTCTTGTTTTGTTCGGTGATTGTAGAGAGCTTTGTGGGCGTCTGGGGGGGGGGGATAGAAAGTGCAAGCTTAAAAGAGCAGATATAAGTTGTCAACTGAACTTTCATTTTTAGAACAATATAAGTTTTCCCATTATTCTGTCTGATCCCACAACTTATTTTTCATTCTATTTAGTTACGCCTGTGGCCTTTTACAGAATTCATCCGGAAAATAAATTGGAAATGGTTTCATTTTTTACTTTGTTTGAAATTTTTTACTGTATGCCCCTGCCCCCTCACAACCCCATCTATTTTATTGAATGACGTAAACGTGGAGCACATCATAAAAATAATGTGACCCACGCAGAACATTCTTTCACCCTGTGGCTATTCAAGCAAAAACAAGACCTGAAGGTTTTTTGTAATATTCTCGGTTGGTACAAAATTTGTTCATTTTAGTCAGAAAATATGACTCACTCAAAATCGGGTATCGAAATCTCTGAAATACTGTCACCATCAGCTCCGGGGGGAGGGAGGAAATTGTCACCTTTGAGGGCCAAATTGGCTGCATTTTTTATGGAGAACCGTGAATTTCGCTGTTGTGTATCGAGAAATTGATGTTTCCTTGACTTGTGGTACTGATGAGGTGATAAGACCCGTGATGGTAAAATGTGGCTAACTGGGTCACCAATGCACAGGAAGAACCCATATTGCCATGTTAGGTCGTTTGAAAACGAAATTTCTCCTAAATTTAGGTCATGCAAATACATAGTACATTTCGTGTCGAGTACGGAAAGGGAGAAATATCGTGCGAGTGTATTTAGACGCCCGAGGTGCCGTTGGACTGAATAAGTGAATTGACTGAATATACCGCGCGAAAGCAGTTTTTAAAAGAACCAGGCCCGCAAAGATGGATCCAAACCCTAACAATGGTTTTTTCAAAGACTACACTCAGTGAAATTGTTTGTATGAAGAGCCGAACCCATGACATTAGTTTTATTCAGAGCCAGAGCCATTAAATGGAATTCGGAGAGAGGCAAATGAGAGTGGCACTTGGCAGGCCTACAAAACTGGTATCTTGAAAGTGGAAACCCTATAAAATGGATTTTTGAAAACGCCAAACTCACAAAAATGACTTTTGAAGAGCTGAACACGTGAAATTGGTTTTATCAACGACTACATTCCGCAGATTGGGGTTTTAGTGAATGAACCACGCCAAAATGGGTTTGTTAAATTAAGGAACCAAGCCCACAAAATTGTTTTTTGAGCAAGTCAAGCCAGTGAATTTTGCATTTTGAAGAGCCAAAACCATCAAAAGAGATTTTTGAGTTACTAAACGTAGCGAAAAATTGTATTTTTGAATAAACTTACCGACAAATTTGTTTTTTAATTCAATCAACCCCGTGAAATTGGTTTTATGAAGAGCCGAATCCGTGAAAATATAGTTTTCAAGATTTAAATTGATTTTTGTGGTTTGAACGACTCAACACCTCGAACTGGTTATTTCGGATACAGACAACTCTGCAAAATCCCACCGTTGTCGTCTCAGAACTGCCACTTTTCTGAATCCCCAGAATAGCACATACCTTCACGGGGACTACGCCGCGCCGCGCCGTCGCAACGACCCCAAAGTAAATTTCCCCAAGAATGTTTTTCTTCAGTTTTCTGTCTCATATACAGCACTCTAGTTAGTGCATTGACTCAAAGGCGTCAGACACCCCAATTTTATCGTCAACGTCCACGTAAAGAGGTCTGAAAGGTTTATACACGACTTCATCGTCAACGGCAAAATTCGTGGCCTTCCGTGGAAAGCTTCAAGCGGTTCGTCTAATTGAGAATTTGCCTTTTCGGGAAACCTGTGCTTTCATATTTAAAATTTTGAGAGTCATATTTTCTCAAAGTTGTCCGATTTGAGCCATACGAGATTCGTATTGGTCCCCCGTGCGATAATGATTAAAATTGATTATAAATACTGTTGGTCTACGGGTAGAAGAACGTTCATAAACTCATATAAGAACGAAATTTCGTGGGTACGGCACCCGAAAACCCCAACTTGACGGATTTATTTGTACTTTCGTGTAGGAAACTCCGCCGATTCAGTGTCTGAAAACCCAAATTTCACGGGTTTGTCCATCTAAAAAGCGGCACTCGGAGGTATGATCTTTCAGAAAACCGAATACGCTAGATCCTACCTCTCTATTCAGGGTGTTTCAAGAGGATTCGGCAATACTTGCACATGTTGTACTACTAAGTAGGGCGAACCAAAATTACTATATGGACATAGGGTCGCAAACGCTTCGTTTCACAGTTACAGAGAATTTAGTGGTTTTTAAGCCCAATCACCTCTTTCCCACAAAAAGTGGTTTTAACGGACAAACCGTTCAAGATAGAACAAAATGAATTAAATTTCTGAAAAGAGCGCAAAATTTCACATTAGAAAACCTGAGAATAACACGCCATAATTGTCATTAAGTACGTCTAAATATTCTTTGAAAAAACGAAAAAGTTTGATTTTTACTGAGATATCACACTAAAGGTTCGGGAAACCATTGAAAACCGTCCAAATAAGCCTCATTGTGCCCACTAGGAAAACATCGGGGAACATTTTTTTTTCAGGCATCACAATCACCCCATGTTTCAAAGTAATGAACTAATAATGGAAAAACAATGTTCAATGTCAATGAACATCATCCCCTCCACACCACTTCCATAAGCAAATAATTGTTTAAAATTATCTGATCAGTTTCGAACTAGCTCGTCGTCCGTCACCATTTCTCAGGCGTTTTCGAATGGCAATTGCGTTTATTCACGCGTATGGTGTGAATTTTTACCAGAAAAAACAATTTTGAATTAAAATAATAAATTATGGAAGGCAAACTGTCAACCAATTCCGAACGATTATTTCATAGTATGAGCGGAGTGGATCGGTGGGTGTGATCATGATCGGTACGAATCATTGATTTTTCTGAAATTATTTTGATCCATGAACCTCAATGGGGTGATTGTGATATCTGAAAAAAATGTTCCCCGATGTTTTCCTAGTGGGTGCAATGTGGCTTATTTCGACAATTTTCGCTGATTTCCCGATCCTTTAGTGTGATATCTCAGTAAAAATTCAACCAATTTCAAATTTTCCTACGTCATTTGAAAGCTTACAAAACGGGCATGTTTTTACAATAATGTAACAATATCCGACCCACTACGGTTTGAGCGTAATTCACCTCTGAATGAAACACAAAAATTCAATGTCACACTTTTTCATTTTTCCAAAAAATAACTAGACGTACTTAAAGCAATTATGGCGTGTTATTCTTAGGTTTTCTAAAGTGAAATTTTGCGCTCTTTTCAGAAATGTAATTCATTTTGTTCTACCTTGAACGGTTCGACCGTTAAGAAAGCTTTTTTGGGGAAAGAGGTGGTTTGGCTTAAAAAACTCAAAATTCTCTGTAACTCTGAAACGAAGCGTTTGCGACCCTATGTCCAAACAGTGATTTTGGTTCGCCCTACTTAGTAGTACACCATGTGCAAGTATTGCCGGATCCTCCTGAAACACCCTGTATACAGGGTGTTAACGTTAAGGTCGTACCACCGGCCAGGGTTCGATTCTGCAACTCATTTGCGGCAAAAGTTGTCCTCTGCACACAAAAAAATTTCACCCCGCACGAAGTCCGACTTTTTTCACTTTTAAGATTTTTCCCGTGTTATAGACATTGCGTTACTAAAACGACTGTAACTCGCTCATTTCTGGCCGAAAATCAAATCTGAATACACCGTTGGAAAGAGCGTTAAATTTACCATCTACCCAGTGCAAAATATTATTTTAAATGTAGGATTCAGGGGACGATTAAAATGAGCCCGAGTAGTAAAATGTGAGAAATAACGAAAATTTGCAGAATTTTCACTCGTTTTCAACTCCGACTGAATCTGTTGGTTAATCGTACACTGCAATCTTAAAAGTTGGTGTAGAACCTCAGCTTTCTTTAGGTCTAGTCATTTTTTAATTAAAAAATCGAATAGGTGAGAAAACCGCGTCTGATTGAAAAAATAGGTGTTTTTTTTATCTTGCTCAATTATTTAATGACTGCCAAATCTTCAAATCTTCACAGTTTGGTGGAATAAGGGGTGGGATACGCCTGTTTTTTCTCGCTGAATCGGGTGGTGCGTATGTGGCTCATGAAATAGGAGAGCTAGGGGAATAGGGGTAGTCTGGTCTTATGTTTAAAAACGATTTTTTTTTCCACTAAGGGTTACTATTTGTGGGAAAAGTACGAGTATCTCTAATAACCTCGAGAGAACATGCGGGGAACGACGAACAAGAGCTACTTTATTCACCTCAGCATGATATTTTTTATGTGTCCGCTATATTGGTTTAGGCATATGCGGCGAACCTCATCTACTGCTCGTTCTGAAACTCTGGATTCCGCCTTTCTTAGTCACTACATGTGAATCCTATCCAGCACTTCCAGCAGATCCTCGATCTCAGGATGTTTTTCACCACAACTTTATAAACTCCTATTTAAGTTCCTCCTCAAACGTTAGCCGAGAAGGGTAAGGTCCGGTCTTCTAGGAGGCCATAGAATTGGTCCTCTAAATCCAATCCACGTGTGAAAAAATGCATTAATTTGGGAGTGATAAATCTCGTACTCTGACTACTCGGAGCGCTTTACTGTAACTGTAAACGCCGAGCATAATTACCTTGGAGCATAGTATATCAAATAGGTAGAAAGCCTTTCTAGAGGATATGCTTGAGGATTAGCGTATTCGGCGATCAAATCAGGCAGAACCATTGGGTTTTAGAACGGATAGTGGGGACCAACACGAAGGACACACCGAAAATATGCCAAAGTGAATAAAATAGCTCTTGCTTGTCTTTTCTAGATGTTACCATCAGACGGTCTATTCCCGAATTGCGTCCCTTGTAGAAACGGGATACTTTTTAAAATATTAAACGTCGTATTACCCCTATTCCCCTAGCTCAACTAATTCATTAGCATCGCTAGCACCACCATTCGATTTAGCCACAGAAAAAACAAACATAAAACAGGCGTATCCTACCCCTTATTCCACCAAACTGTGAAGATTTGGCAGTCATTAAATAATTGAGTAAGATAAAAAAAACATCTATTTTTTCAATCAGACGCGGTTTTCTCACCTATTCGATTTTTTAATTAAAAACATGACTAGACCTAAAGAAAGCTGAGGTTCTACTCCAACTTTTAAGATTGCAGCGTACGATTAACCGACAGATTCAGTCGGAGTTGAAAACGAGTGAAAATTCTGCAAATTTTCGTTATTTCTCACATTTTACTACTCGGGCTCATTTTTCGTCCCCTGAATCCTACATTTAAAATAATATTTTGCACTGGGTAGATGGTAAATTTAACGCTCTTTCCAACGGTGTATTCAGATTTGATTATCGGCCAGAAATAAGTGAGTTACAGTCGTTTTAGTAACGCAATGTCTATAACACGGGAAAAATCTTAAAAGTGAAAAAAGTTGGACTTCGTGCAGGGTGAAATTTTTTTTTGCAGAGGACAACTTTGGCCGCAAATGAGTTGCAGAATCGAACCCTGGCCGGTGGTGCGACCTTAACGTTAACACCCTGTATACAGGGTGTTTGAGGTTTGTGTGGCAATACTGAACCACGTGACGAATTAGGTCATTTAGCATCGATTTCACGAAATACACTATTTTCGATAGTAAATTTGTTTTCGAGATATCGAATAAAAACTGATGCTCTCATGATTAGCTCTTTTTTTTCAAGTTTGACTTGCTGTGTCACCGCACGAGGTTAATTTGAATAAAGTGAATAGTGCGTTGGAAACAGGACAAAATTGCCTACAAAATGAACCCAAAAGAATTTGTGATTGTCCAATTTTGATTGGCACATCAGTCGATCAAAGTCTTCCAAAATGCGTTTTGCGTTTTTCTCCTGCCTACTCTTCCGCTTCTAATTCTTCTAACCTCAGTGGCATCAAACGTTCAGATGGATGGAAAAACATCTGCAATTTGTCAGCTTTCTAACGATGTGCTACAATTGCCATCTACTGCTTTTGGTTCCACCGAAATCAGCAAACAATGTGAAAAACTTCGGGAGCCTAGGTTGAACTTCCACATTAATTATCCACAATTTTTTTTCTCTTTCTGTATCAATTGTATTAATAATGCCACTTTTTATCAACTGGAGATTATTTTTAGCAATGGTCATTGTCTACTACATTGAGAAACAACAGAATTATTAATTAAACTCAAGAGAAAGGTGCAATCTCTTATTTTATAAAACCTTTACTTCAAGTGTTCAAAATGGCCTCCATTTCACCTTAAGCACGTCTTCGCCACCCCTAAATTCAGTTGTAGTAATGAGCAGGTTCCTCTCCCGGCCCAGAATTTGGTTAGCCATGTTCATTGTTTCTAAGAGCACCTCTCGCATTTCGATCTCTTGAGCATGGACCAGTTCTTTCAACCGTCCTAAGACATAAACGCTGCGAATTATCGAACAATGGCTTATTATTTCGACTGTGGGTTTATTGTTCATGGATGTAGTCAAATCCGGCTTGAAATTACATGAAAAACGACACCCCACACCCCTATGACCCCAAATCCTTTGGAAATCCCCATTTTGGACCCACTTTTGGCCCATAAAACCCAAGGAGGTTATTTGATCAAACTGATCAGATGTTAGGACCAACTAGACCCCAAATGGAGTCTATGTGCGAAAGAACGAGTTTTTTCGAGCAATCCTAGGGCAAGATATGGCCCGGACGGCGGACGGACATTTTTTTTTAATTGCAGATTTGGATTCTACGCACTTTGAAACGTAAAACTACAAATTTTGAGGGGGGGGTCAAAAAAATTTTTTTGCGATACGATTACAAAGACTTATTATTGAGAAATAATAAGCCAAAAATCCAATGTTGTTAGGACAGAGGACCTGGGTGGCCACGGAGAAAGAAATTCTCTGAGTGATAACCGGAGTGATAGGGAGAACCATCGTTCTGGAAAGTTTTGCAGGATCGAATGTCCAAACTGGGTATTTTCCTGCAAGACGGTTTTCCCGCTCACTTTCTGCGATCGGTCAGGAAATTTCTTGAAGAAAGACTCGCCGGCAAGTGGATAAGCAGGGGAGGGCCAATTCCGTGGCCACCCAGGTCCTCTGTCCTAACTCCATTAGAAGTTTATTTGTGAGGATGGTTGAAAGAACTGGAATATGCTCAGGAGATCGAAACGCTCTTAGAACGAGCGGACATGGCTATCCAAAGTCTGTGACGAGAGATGAACCTGCGTATTACTACAACTGAATTTAGAGGTGTCCAGGATGTGCTTAAGAGTAATGGTGGCCATTTTGAACACTTGAAGTAAAGGCTTTATAAAATAAAAGAATGCACCTTCCTCTTGAGTTTAATTAATAATTCTGTTGTTTCTCAATATAGCAGATAATGACCATTGCTAACAATAATCCCCAATTGATAAAAAGTGGCATTATTAACACAATTGTTACAGAAAGAGCAAAAAAAGTTAGATAATTAATATGGAAGTTTAACCTAGGCTCCCGATGTTTTTCAGATTGCTTGCTGATTTCTGTGGAACTAAAAGCAGTAGATGGCAATTGTAGCACATCGTTGGAAAGCTGACAAATTGCAGATGTTTTTCCATCCATCTGAACGTTTGATGCCACTGAGGTTAGAAGAATTAGAAGCGGAAGAGTAGGCAGGAGAAAAAAGCAAAACGCAATTTGGAAGACATACCTTCCAAATACATATTATCTCGAAAACAAATTGACCATCGATAATAGTGTATTTCGTGAAATCGATGCTAAATGACCTAATTCATCACGTGGTTCAGTATTGCCGCACAAACCTCAAACACCCTGTATATAAAAAAAAAAAAGTTTTAACGCATGTTTGGCTAAGTTAAGCGTTTTTGTGGTTGACATTTGCTGTGGTTGGGCCTTCTTTGAGGTTGATGCATTTCTGTGGTTTGGTACTTTAGCTGTGGTTGGTAGTTTTCTCTAGTTGGAGCTTATAACTGCGCTTGGAGCTTTGTTGTGGTTGGACCTCTGCTGTGGTTAGAGGTTATAATTATAACTGTGCTTCAAGCGTTGTTGTGATTGGACCTTTGCTGTGCTTGGGCCTCTGCAGACTGCAGAGTTGTGCTTTGAGCGTTGTTGTGAGTGGATCTTTGCTGTTGTAGGACCTTTGCAGTGATTAGGTCTTTACTGAAGGTTGGAGATTATAACTGTGCTTGGAGCTTTGTTGTGGTTGGACCTCTGCTGTGGTACGAGCTTTGCTGTAGTTGAACCTCCTCTGAGGTTGAGACTTTACTAAGGTTGGAGGGTATGAACAGAGCGTTGTTTGAGGACCTTTGCTGTGGTTGTACCTTTGTTGCGGTTGGAGACTTAACTGTGGTTGGAGGTTATAACAGTGCTTAGAGCGTTGTTGTAGTTGGATCTTTGCTGATGTGGTTGGACCTCTGCAGGCTCTCTTGTGGATGGAACTTTACTGACGGTTGGAGATTGTAACTGTGCTTGGAGGTTTGTTGTGGTTGGACCTCTGCTGAGGTTCGAGCTCTGCTGTTGTTGGACCTTTGCTGTGGTAAGAGCATTTCTGTGGTTCGACCTTTGCTGTGGTTTGAGTTTTACTGTGGTTGAGAATTTACTGTGGTTGGAGGTTACTGGGGTTAAGCTTGGCTTTGGTTGGATGAAAATAGATTGCTTTACTGAGGTTCATGCTCCACTGTATAGTTGGAGGTCAACTGCGTGGTTGGGGGCTTGGAGTGGTTGGGACTTCTTTGTGTTTGGAGCTTTGATGCGATTGGAGCTTTATTGTGGTTGGAGGTTATAACAGTGGTCAGGGTTTTGCTGAGGTTGGAGTCGTGCTGTAGTCAAACCATTGCTGTGGTTGGATTTGGGCTGTGGTTTGGGCTTTGCTGTGATTGATCGTTTGCTGTGGTAGGGCCTTCTATGTGACTGAACCTTTACCGTGGTTGGGACTTTATTGTGGTTGGAGTTTGTAACTGAGTTTTGAGCGAAATTTCGCATATAAAGCCCTGTTCACACGATGCAATGTTTGAAGCTTAATTGCATGCTGGATTTTTAAAAACATCCGGTCACTACCGAAGAACACATGTTTTTAAAAAATCAGCATGCAATATAACTTCAAACATTGCATCGTGTGAACAGGGCTTTAAACGCCTGAAAACCCAAATATCATTGATCTTAACGTATAAAACCAGAGTTAATCTCGTCCCCTCTACAAAAACTAAAATTTTTCGGGCTCGGCTCTTTGCGTGGTTCACTCTAATAGGAACAAAATTCTGTGAATTTGGCCCTTGAAGAACAAAGTTTCACCGTTTCTCAAAAATCGCAATTTCATGAGCTTGGCTCTTCATAATGAATTAAATAGCCAAATTTCGCGGATTCAGGACCTCAAAACCCCCCTTTCACGGGTTCGGTCTCATAATTAGAGGTTTCGATTCCTTTTAAAACAATTTTCGCGAATTCAGGAAAATTTTCCTTAGAATTTACAATACTAAGCCTGGAAAGGACCACAATCCCGTGAAAAAAAGGTTCCTTCATCAACGGGGCTCGGAAGGAATAATCCTCTCATTTAATACGGCTATGTCATGAGGCATACCCCTTAGAGTGTTTCCTTCACATACTAACCCGGATCATAAGCCTTAAACCCACTACTCTGTCACTGTCGCCCTATTCACAATCTGCATAGACGTTGCCAGGGCAGCGAAGGAAGGGGGATAGTGCGGAAGAAATATAGTGTAAGCGGTCTGCACCTGAGGCCACAGATCAATCAAATTACAAATGCGTAACATCCTTCAACTTTCCTTACTTGTAGGGCGATAATAAATGGAGGGTTTCCATATTATTCCTCTTTCGCTTCTTTCAATCGAGGGGAAATCGCCGTTTTTTTTAGGGGTGTTATATTTCTTTTCCCCATCTGTCAATACTTCCCGAGAATTTTCCTCTTCTTGTGCGTACGAGTCTGAAACTTGGGTCTCCTGTTTACAAAAGTTGAAGATTTTCGGCTAATTAGTGCGCATCCTGTCTTAATGCTCAGCTATTTTTATTCAAAGGAAATGGATCGTGCAGTGGTATGGGGGGGGGGAATGAAAATGTATGTAATTATTAGGGCTGAATCTTTTCAAAAGTCATACGCTTATCACCTAGCTCAAAAGGCGTGAATCGTCGACACTGCCGCGACACTGTTGATAGAAATCTTTGGAGAAAACAAAAACTATGCTTTCAATTTACCAATCAAAGGGAAAACGCCTCGTAGAACTTTACTAGCGGCAATGATTCTACAAGACGGAGGCTCGAAAAGGGTGGCGACAGCACGCGATTCGTCTTTGTCAGACCTCGTCCCAACACTTCTCTCTTCCACCCTTGCACCACCGCTCAACCATTATATACGTTTCAAAATCGACTGAGGAAGGTTTTCAATTAATTGCATGAATATTCAAGAGTTGTACTAACCAAGAACAAACGCGGAGGAGGACGCTTTTGACTGAGAATTACCGGACTTGTGCGCCGTAGTTTCGCAATTCCGCCCCGTTCATTGTTAAAGAGAATCCAGCGTGGGCTCGGGCATGGGGGTGGCCACAGCTTGAGTGAGAGGTGGGGGGAGAGGGAATTAATTGATTCTGTTTATTCTCGGCCCCAAGGGAAGCTCGTCCCTTCGTTATGTCTCAAAACACTCAAATTCAAAAAAATATATATCTGGGACATTCCACTGAGAGGTGAACAAAGGACGTGCGTTCCAGTTATCCGTCGCGGCAGTTCAACTACTTACTCCCTAACCTATTCTAGTGAGTTTCACAGGCAAGACAATAAGGGCACTGACTGTTTCCATGCCGGGGCATGAAAACGAGTATCAAAAGATAAGAAAGTGAGCAGTAGGTGAAATAAATTTAGAGGAGTCATGAGTTAAAGTTAATTAAAAATTGCCACAGGGAGTCCGAAAATCGAAACTGATTCGGAGTCGGAAGGTGTGTTGAACAGGTTCTTACGTGATTCCGGAGATGTTTGCCACTTTTTAGAATTTTCCCGTGGACAGCGGCCACTGGATCTTCATCCCCAGATGTCCAAAAAAAAAGCATCGACGCAAGTGGACCTTGCTGGCTTGCCGTGGGGTGGGGAAATTCGGCCAGAACCAAGCACCTAGGGAAAAGCTCATTTTTTCCCCACTTTGAGGGGCTCTGACCTTCCTGAGGTGCGTTGTGGCCAAAATTTAAACAAATGCTCATTCACAGATGAAATTGAGAAAACGCCTACCCATGGTTTTTATAATTCTGAAAAAACGCTATTTCATAAGTAAAATTTTAAAAATCACTGCTAAAATGAATAACTTGCGAACGCATCCTAGCGTTGCCCCATCTAACTTTTTTATCTTTCCTTTCATTATTAGTTGTGTTTTTTAGTTATAGTTCGTTCCGTTCAGTGGATAGTTTGTAAATGCCGTGATGTTCAAGTGCGACCAGTGTGACAAAACGTTTAACCAGTCCGACTCGTTGTGACAACACCGGTACCGGAACCACCGACGGGACAAAATACCTGGGGCCCTAGTTAGAGTTGTCGGGAAATAATCCCGCAAGCGGTATCCAAGGACGCTTCATCAGAAATAGTATTATCTCGCCATAGCAACCACCTCACGTGAGTTTTTCCCGACAACTCGGAATAAGGCCCCTGGGGGTCAACCATGAGCTAGCGTTAAAAAATTAACGCAAGCGGTAACTAAGGACGCTCTATCACAAATAATGTTATAACGCCATAGATACCGCGTTTTGACGGTATTTTTACGCTAGCTCATGGTTGACCCCCAGGGGCCTTAGTACGAACCCGTGTGAAAATGCCACGTGATGCGGTTGCTATGGCGGGATAATGTTATTTCTTATTCGGCGTCCTTGGATCCCGCGTGCGGCATTTTTTCCCGAACTTTCGTACTAAGGCCCCAGTTGTGCGTTATTATTGCCACTACTGCGACTTTCAAACTAAATATAAATTCAATCTCCCCGAACATACGAAGAGACATCTCTGCAAAAGACGCAAAAGTAAAAAAGAACGTGACCCGCCGCCCGCCGTTGAACGTTTGCAGTGTCGGAAGTTCTACAGTGACGTTAGATATTTCTTTTCCAAATATCATCCCTGAAATTACCTTAAAACACATTCGAATTTTAAAGTGTTTTGGGGTTATTTTAGGGATAAAATTTGAAAAAGCCAGATCTACCGTCACTGTAGAACTTCTTGAAGATTAAAATTAGACTTTGAAATCGAATATTGGTGTAGAAATGGAGCCAAAATTTATGTGCGAAGTTTAGGCGAGGGGGACTGGGAAGGGGTCGAGGAAACACTCCTGAAACCCCTCCTTAAGAAAATAATAATAATAATGATAATAATAATAATAATAAAATGAGTGAAAGTAGACCTGATTTGCGATCGAAAAGACGAAAAATCCAAATTACAAGTCCAAATTACAAAACGTAATATTCTTCCAACAGTGAGTTTTTAAAGGCATTATGTCACTTTTTGTGATAAAATGCGATTTGGTCATTTTCAAGCGAATTTTTGGCAAATTCTGGCGCAAGATTCAAAAAGAGCACCCTTTTTTCTGTTAGGGGTGGCAATTTTCGAAACAATGTTATTACTTTTTCGTGACCATACTACAGCAGCTCAAAGTTGGGCATTCATGATATTTTTAATTTTTGTAGACAAGTGAACCAGTAATTGTGCATACAAAATCACCTAGCAGGACAACCCAGACCGTTGATTCTCTCAGCTAAGATAATTACCTTCCTTTTTTTAAACAGGACTACGCGGGTAAAAATAGCATTTTAAGGAATGGGAGTTCATTCTCTCTACACGAGTTACAAGTTATATGTAATTCAGCCAAAAATATTCGAAATTACCGGCGCCCACGTAAACAAGGCACCCCCCCCCTGCGCCCCGATACCCCAGTACGCCCCTGCCAGCGAGCGCAGATAAATAATACAGGGAGCTTATCTGCGCTTGCTGGAATATCCCTATTATTTTTTTTTAAAAAGAATTATGAAAAAAGTTGGAGGTCCCAGGAAAAAGAAAAAGGTTAGAAGGGGCGACGCCAGGATGCGCTCGCAAGCGTGACATGAAATCCGAGGTCTAGATGCTCCTGTCAATTCCACAGATTTTTAGCTCCGAGTCACGGAATTTCACGGTCATATTTGTCAGGTTATTTACCGTGGGTCCACAGTCTCTACACAAAAAACTCCCAAAACTTGTAATTTCGTGAAAGTCAAGAGCAAAAACTTGTAATTTACAGGATATTTAGACACAAAACTTACAATTTCGCAGATATTTTTCTCCAAATGATGTAATTCTCCAACTATTTCCCTCAGATTCAACTGCAGATTCCAGGTAAAATTGTGCCATACCTAATTTTAGCTCTGAATTAGCACTTTTCTCAATTTTATCCTCGAATTAGAAATGTTCACATAGCTGCTGGTTGATAATTTTTTCTCTCTTATGGTTCAATTATCGTTATTTCTCAATTTTAGGCACGGACATCACCCATTAGCGCTTTACACAATTTCAGCCACAAAATTAGCGATTTTTTTCATCCTTTCTATACGTTAATAGGCACCAAACCACTTTTATCTGAGAGAATGACTGTTTTTTCTCAACTTTAGCCTTGAACTAGCGTTTTTCTTAATTTCAGTCGTAAAGCGACTTTGCGGAAATGGCGATATTTACTGTGAAAATCTGTTTTCGGACAAAATTTCAATATTATTATTTTCTTAAAGGCATAATGTTCAGCTTTAATGCTAATCAGCTAGTTTGAAAATATACATTTACGGTAAGCTGGTTTCGAACAGAGACGCTGTAGTTGGTTTCGAACAAAGAAGAGTGGGCAGCTACCCGCCACTCTTGCCCCTTCAGTGATACGCCTTTGATTATGTATCCAATTGAGAGAAACGCTAATTCGCGCTTAAAAATTGAGAAAAAGTGCTCAATTGCAGCTAAAATGGAGAAAAATCGCTCATTTGGGACAAAAATTGAGAAAAATCGCTCATTCGGGACAAAAATTGACCAAAAGCGATAAAATTTATAAACGTCAATATTACACGTTGTCTGGAGGGAATTTCGTGGCTATAAAATTGAGAAAAAATGCTAATGCATGGCTAAAAGTGAAAAAAAAAAAAAAAAAATCGCTAATTCGTAGCTCTAATCGAGCAAAACGCTGACTCGCTGCTGAAAATATGGTCAAAGTGATAATCTGTGTCAAAATCTGAGGAAAACGATAATTCGCGGCCAAAATTGATAAAAAGCGCTCACCAGGTGTCCGAAATGAAGAAAAGACACTAGCTCTTACTCACGGCTTAAATAGGAAACTAGTGGTCAGAGCGTGAACTATCGGGCGGCCCAATAATAACCAGTGGATATTAACACAGACGCGGATTCAGGTTTTGGTTTAAAAGGGAGGGGCTTCAGAAATTGTATGCTTTACTCTACTAAAACTGGCTTGATGACCACTCCCATATCCTTCAAATAGCTGAACTCGGTATTCCCACAAAAAAACCGGATAAACTGACAATAGTCACACCAAAAAATGGCAAAAACGGACCATTTTCGCGCCATAAAAATGATTAAACTTACTATTTACGACCAAAAGATAGCAAAACTGGCGATTGCCGCTCTAAAAATAGTCAAACTGACTTCTCGCGCTCTATAAATTGCTTGACGTACGATTAGGGTGCCATGAAAATACCTGAAAAGTTCATGATTCCCGCTAAATCGACCATTCGCACGCCAAAAGTGGCCTTGGCTCCCTGGAAACTTGGCGTCCAAAAAACAGCTAAATTGGCTCCACGCACTCTAAAAATGGCTAAAAACTAACGATTCGCACCCTGAAAACGCCTATACGGATGATTCCTGGCCAGAAAATGGCAAAAGCCCAGAAAGAAAAGGCTCGCCAAAACTGAGTATTCACGCCTTGGCTTCACGCCCTATAAATTGCAAAACTGACTCTGTACGCCCTACAAATAGCTAAACTGTCGATTCTCGCCTTGAAAATGGCTGAACTCGCAGTTTGTCCCCTGCAAATGACATATAGCGTTCTTCATTTGCATAAAATTCTGCTTTGAAGCCGAGCATTTCCACCCGTCTTCTCTGAATTATATCATATGTTAACGGAGAAGACGGGTGGAAGTGCTCGGCTCTAGAGCGGAATTTTATGGAAATAGAAAACACCATTAAAAAAACGGATTCGTGCCCTGAAAGTATCAACACCAGTCGTTTTTTATTTGTCGAATCGTTTGAGAATAATGGCGTTGCCGAAACCGCGGTCTCGATGGTTCAAATTAAACAAGCGGGAGAAGATATTTATTTTCTTTGCCTTTATGATAAAGCTTCAACCCCAAGACAGCTACAACATACAAAAAAAAATTCGAAAAGCACCCAGTATTTTCTACTTTTATGGACAGGATATTTTGCTAGTCCGGCCAATGAAATTACCTGCCTGCTCGGCTCTGTAGCCGGCAAAAGTGCCCCGAACAAGCGGCTGAAACGAAAAAGGAGCTGGACACGAACTGTTCACAAACTTGGCCGGGACACGATCAATTTAATCTAAAGTACAAAATCGTTGAACTGAGGAGGCAGACTGCAAGCACTGTATGGGGCCTCCAATGAGTCACGTCGTTCCTGGGGCCAATTTGTCGCCGTCAGGGGCTGAAGTTCAATGCACGTTCAAGTTTTTCGTACCGAGAGATCCTTCAAGAACCGAATTCATGGGACTTAGCTCTTTGAAATAGCAATTTTGGGGGTCCTTCTCAATTGAATATACAAATTCCGTGGGTTTGGCTGTTTCAAATTTCAATTTCGAGGGAGTGGCTTAACCGATAAGCCAATTTCGTGATTTTTTCTTCGTACGTTTTGTTGAGGCCATAGTTGTAATATCATAGAAAATGTTTTTGTCGCATTAGCTAATGTGACAAAAACATTTTCTATTTTTTCTTCTTCAAAAGACAATTTTGCGAGATTTCCTCATTCGAAAATGCAATTTCGCGGGATCTTTAAAAATCGAATTTCCAGGATTTGGCTCTTTAAAGCCTCCATTTGGCAGATTTCTCTTCTTTTAAAATCCACGGTTTGACCCTCTTTAGCAACCAAATTTAGTGGACTTGGCTATTTCAAATGGACATTTCAGGTGTTTGGCGCAAATACGCCAATTTCACTTTCACATGTCCGGATATTTCAGACGCGATCACTTTTTATGAATCGCAGGCGCTTTAAAAGCCAATTTCGCGGATTTTCATCGTTCGAAATTCAATTTTGTGGGGCTGAATTCTTCAAAAACCAAATTATTCTGATTTTAGCTCTGTATAACACCAATTTCCCGGATTTTCTCTCCATTAAAAATAATTATTTTCTGGGCTTGGGAATTTCAGAACAACAATTTAGTCTTTTTAACAGAAGTGGCTCAAAATTGTAAAAATTAAGCCGAGTGTAACTCCTGAATGATTATTTCGTAGTTATTTTTATTCCAAGCTGTCTCCCCCCCCCCCTACGGGTAGGGGCTCCTAGGGCGGACGCCTACCCGGCCCTGGCTGTGGTTTGCTCTGTTTGGTAGTCAAAACACTGTTGGGTTGTTTTCTTCTGTTGTGGCTCTATAATATTTAACGTCAATCTTAGCGTTTATTACTGAACCCTTCCTCCGAAAAATTATTCACTAAAATAATTATCTCAAGCTTTGAAGCAGTGAAAACTTCCCCGGAATACGAAATTATTTTTATCAAGATTTATGAATAATGCTCAAAAAATTAATTATAACCGTTCTATGTCAACAGGTTTATTGTCTTCTCTGCGTCGTCTCTCAATATCAGGAATATAAAGCGGGCCGCGGAACGGCGGACTTCGAGTGTATAAATCGGACGGTGAGAGAGGACAAATTTTAATTATTTTATTTACTATTTGACGCTATCAGCGTTGAACAATAACGGAGCATAACAAAGGAGTGAGTATTTCCTCGGGGGCGTGTCTTTCATGATGATATTGACGGGGCGTAATAGAAAAAAAACTCTATCTGGGGGATAATTTAATTTTACTCGAAAAAGAAACAAAGCGTTGGATGGAAGGGAGGGGGAATATAAGGAAAGAAAATCCAGAAAATGAGGCTGCGGGCCCGGGGAAAATATTTTAGAAAATATGCTCTCCTCTCGCCCACTTTTGATGTGAATAAGCCCCGGAGGAGGGATCACGCGAGAAAACGATTTCCTTGTTTTTCTCTAGATCCTCTTTCAACACCTGCAGCCTTTTTCACGTTGAAATCAGAGTTTTTCTGTATTTATTTTTTGCCCTCTTGCAACTATTTGAAGACTGTCAGCAATATGAAAATAACAATGGAGTTTTTTTTTGCGCTTTTTCCTCCCGCGGGAATCTGATTTTATATTTTGTGATCCATCATCCTCCATATAGCATTACACTCCTCGAAACAACCAAACCAAGTCATTTTGTTTTTTTCTTCAGATTCCCGGCGTGCGTTATGCTCCTCAACCGACAGGCACTTCATTTTTGAGCACGCGACGAGCCGTCACCTATCACGAAACGCGAGCGAGTCCAACGGGAAGCCCACCGGTGACGGACAAATGTTCCACAAGTTTAACGTCGGCGACAACAAGAAAACACGTTCAGTTCGGCGGTGCTGAAGATCGAACGCGACTCGCTCCACCGCCAATGCCGTCAATAATTCACATTGAATCGCCGAAAGGTGAACGAAAAATATTAATAATAAATAATTTAACGGCAATCTCCACCTTTTACTTCAAAAAAAAAAAAAAAAATCACCTCGCCCACACAACTCGAAACTCCTAGTAAAACGTCAACACTAACAATAACCGACCCCTTTTTGGATACTTCCATTTTCAATTATTATTGCCGACGGTGAGACATTGTGAGTTATAGCCAGAGACAGCACGGTCCACTTCTCCCTATGAGTGGAGTACTCGAAAGTAGAATGAACTCTGATTTATTGGATATTGCGGAAAGTTCAAACTCTTAAGAATGTAAACACTTACTTTAGGGGCTCCAAAATTATTTTCTTTTAACATTTCTTTCTCAGACGCAGGCTGAGCGGGTGGAATAGGATGAGGGATGAGATGCTTATTGGAAGATATTTTTTCAGTGTAAATCAATATCGCCCAATTCAAGCAACTGCCTCTCACGACTTTTAACACACTGAAAAAAAAAAAATGTTCCCCCTCCAAAACATTTATTACCAGCGAAAATTTTTAAAACTTTCACCTCTGATCTTATTTAACATCATTAATCCTTCATCATCATCAATTGAACCGCTTCGAAAAATGTCTTCCCTATACGCCAGTATAGGTTTTCACAAGGGAAAAACGTAATGATAAACATTCTTCTAAAACATTTTTTTTACAAATAATTATGTAAGTATTTAACATGCCTATTTACATATTATTTTCTCTTATAATTGATCTTTGAAGCCTGAGGCGATTACATTATAGTAATTTTAAGAAACCTCTTCATTGAATTAAATTACGTGCTGACTCTTAATTCTGATCCGTAATTTAGCAGTGGGCTTTGAACTAATTTTCAATGAAGAAAAGTTTCATTATTTCGGTCATTCCTCTTTTTATTTTTAGAATGAGATCAAAGCGCGAAAAAGTTTGGTGTGATGTGAGTGTAGAGGAGGTGGGTGAAATTGTAATTAATTCCTAATTTACAATTAATTACACGTTAATAGTTAAAGCGGGGGTTTCAAGATTAAACTGCACAAACCCGTTTCCTCTCGAGGCCATGACAGGCGCATATAATCCGGCTGACTCCCGGCCCCTGGGGTTGTCATAGAATAGTGAGACGAGATGTGATTTACATTTATTCGCACATTGCTATGAAATTCATTCTCATTTCGTCTCACATGTGTTTCACTTTTGTATCACAACCTCCCACATTCAACTGACTTATGGTGGGAGGCAGGAGATAGCTTTGCTGGCTGAATATGTTGCGAATTCCCGTAAAATTGCAAGTCCAATATCGGTGAAATTGAAAGTTTCGGACATTTTTTTAAAGACCTTGCGCGATGGCAGGCAAGCCAGACCCGACAGCACTCGAAGCCTGGCGAAAGATTACACAATTTTGTAGGCAAAGATCCGTGAAATTGGAAGTTTCCTCGCTAAATATTCACGATGTTTATTGCTAGTTTCACGACTTAATTTTAGTGAAATTGAAAACTCCCAGCCTTTATTGAGTAATCTTAGATCCCGGGCGAGCCAACCCCGACAGCACTCAAACCCTGGCAAATATGGCTACTCGAAGTTCGAAATCTGCGAAATTGGAAGTTTCATCCCCCCCCCCCACAGTGAGTGACTGATGAATACCAACGAAATTCTAACATTTTGAAGGCAAATTCGCAAGTTTTGGGTCTAACCAACGACGAAAATGCAAGTTTGGGGCTGGAATTTCGTCGTTTTCGGTCAAAGTTGAAAGTTTCTGTCGTTGTGTTTTTTCTATTGATCGTGAAACGCGGGCTTGCTGGCCACGATACCGCCCTGACGAATAATAATCTGAAGGTTTGCTGCATTTTCAAGGCAAATATCCGCGAAATCTGAAGTTTCCTCGCTGAATATTCGGGATATTGCTAGTTCCAGTGTTAATTTCAGTGAAACTTATAGTTTTGGGTCATAATGTTAGCAAAATTTCCAGTTTAACGCCATAAATTTAACGGATGTGTAATTTTTAGGTCTAGATATATCCACGAAATTGCAATTTCCGGGTATGAATAGCAGGGAATTTTTTTTGTAATCATGAAACGTCGGCGCTTGCAGAACCCCCCGGACTGGCCGGCCACGACGGACCGCGTCGTAGGTTGAAGAGGCTCATTCGCTGTATCCCAAAACAAAATTGCAACGTTTTGGAAAAGTATATGCTAAATTAGACGTTTCCGGGCACAATTATCGTTAAATTGCAAGTTTCAGGCCTATTTTGTTTTAAGAGGTCTCGACTGCACCCACACTCTGACTAATAGCAGTTTCATTGCAACTTTTAGAGATCAATACTATAGTGAGTTTGGCAACTTTGGTCATAATTTGAGAACAAGAACTAGTTCCTGGCTGGATTTCTGCGAAATCGAAAGTTTCGAGTCTTCGGGCGTTACTTTGGGAGAAATTGCATGTTCAGGGCCTTAACAAAATAGCAAGTTTTGAGGCTTTTTTTTCAAGTGGCCGAGCGCCTATAAGCTTGGACCCCCACCCCCCACCCATTCCACGGTGAGGAACGTGGAGCAGGAATTTCACTCGAACAACAAGGTGCTGATGGGATGAGAGGGAGGTTTTTGAAAATGTTTGCCTTCCCGGTCAATATCTGAGGCCAAAAGGACGGCTGTTTTGCGGAGATACTCTATGGTGGTCAAATTAGTATTTTATGAGAGCAAAAGAAGGTTTTAGGGCCAATCAAATGGTTTCCGATGGAATATTGAGAATCTGAGGGCGAAAAATGACCTATTTCTACCTTTAATAGTGAATGTCGTGTGTAAAATTGTCGCTTATGCGTATAAGATGAACTAATCTTTGCTAAATTCGGTGACGGCGGAAGTGGGTTTCAGGGCCCGCGAATGCTCCCCCCATGCTCCGGTTAGGGGAGCAGCGCTCCCGTAATCCGATGTTTTGAGGAATGGAGAACAAAATGGCTTTGTGTTAAATTTGCCTCCTAAAAATTATCGGTCGCAACTTCCACAACATGATTCGGGTTCACGAAATCGGTTTCTAACGATTCAGATCTGCAAACTTTGGGCTTTGAAAGAGCCAAACCACCGGAATTGCTTGTTTTTATAGAGCCAAACGTGGCATGGGTTCTCGAATTCGCCAAAACAGCAAAAGTGGGTTCCCTTAGTGCCGAATCCACAAAATTACTTCTATAAAATAAAACGTGTGAAATTGCTTTCTTGAACCCCATGAAATATGACTTTTTAATAAGTTGACCCCGACAATTTGGATTTTGAGAGAGACAATCCTTGAAAATTGATTTTTCAAAGGGCCAAATCTCTTAAATTTGGGCTTAAAGATTGATTTTTCAATTTCTTCATTTATTCATTCATTCTTCATTCAAAGGCTATTTTGAAAGGGCAATTTGGGCTTAAAGGGGTGAAAACTGTCAATTGTAGTCATGTAACCAAGACAATTCCAGTCAAGATTCGGCCCAATTTCGAATGTGGCTTAAAAAATTCCTTTTGATGTATACTTTGAGGATTCGAAGAGTCCGCGACGATACGGGGTAGCGAACCTATTTTTAAGGGAGGGTAGACGTTGGCCAACTCAATTCCTAAAAGGGATGAAAAAAGTTGCCCAAACGAGGTGAGCAATCATATGTAGTTGTGTTTGCTGAGTCGATAAAAATCAACCCCAAGTCCATGGCCCTACTTTTAGTGATGAAGTCGTTTCATATGTCGTTTCTGAAGTTGTTTTTGATGCTGAATCAAATGCACGGTAGCTCGATTCTCTGAGATCAATATAATTTGACGTTATGAACGAAAATACCTGAAAAAACGCAATTTTTTCTATGCTTAAATGTGCTCTAAAAAATGTGTACCATGATTTAGGCAGGACTAACCATGTTCTCTCAACTTATGCAGTTTTTTGTGCTGAATTGAATGAGCTGTAGTCGGGAACGCTGGTATCAATACTATTTGAGTTACGGACAAACATCTCCAGCATTGGATTTGTTCTATATGTATTTGTGGGCGGGTCCCAGTGATCCCTGCAAACGCTCATTCGATTCAGCACAAAAAACTACGTAAGATCAGAGAAAATGGTTAGTACTTGCCAAAATCTTAATACACATTTTCATAGCACATCAAACTATAGGGACAAATTCGTTTTTTCGAGGTATTATCTTTAGTAACTCAATGAGTATTGATCGTAGAGAAACGAGCCACCATGCATTGGATTCAGCGCCAAAAACTACTTCAGAAATGACATCTACGTCAATTGCATTACTGAACGTTGGACGTGAGGATTTTTATTTTAAGCCAAAAACCATGTTTTTTGGTACGTACAATTTACGTCGTAACGGGTTGGGAATATCGTGCGTTTAAAAAATTATTTCGGGTTTGGCCCACTCGAAAAGCCGACTTTTTTTTCTTTTTTACTTAATTGATTATAAATGTTGACCTTTACCCGAGCTAACATAGCATTTACTCATTTAGAGACAAAATAATTACTCGAAGACTGTCCGTTCAGTGGAAGTAAAACCTCGTTACGCTCATTTATTACTGAGTTAATTGTGCTTCCCGGAACAGGTTTTTGAAGACAATACCGGAAGTTACGTCGTCGGAAGTTACGAGAATCTCCTTTTCTGCCCCCTAAAATCGCCCATTAAAATCAGGATCAGCAGCGCAGCAAATACTCGCAGAGGCCTCTCTCTGTTCCGTGTTAAAAGTTGTCATTTACCGTGTGACTTGTTCTCTTTGCCTGTTTGACTCGTCTCTTAAAGTGTTTTGAAATAATAATTTCCATAGAAACTCTCGTTGCCTAATTTATAACTTTCTAGACTTTTTCCGCATAATTCGATCCGTGTCGCATTATTGTATTTTAATTATTTTTCACCTTTTTCGTGACCTTTCATTTTTCTTGTCTTTAACAGGCAACAAATTAGTTCCCGCTAGGGTTAAAATTACGTTTTAGTTATTAAACTACCACCCCGCCTCTAACCCTTGAATAAAAGCTAAAACACTGGCAGAGTGGAAATGCAATCGATTCCTCGAAATTTGCTCGGTTTTCCCATCATCCCTCCATAAATTAACATTGTCCCCTCGATTCATTTTTTTTTCCCCCTACAGAATCCGTTTCCAGCGATTTCAATTGTCGAAGCGGAGGGACGCCCAGCGAGGAAGGCAATTCAATCGTCGAATGGGCCGGCGCGAACGGCAAACCGACTGTTGACACTTTGCCACTAATAACGACGGCTGGTCTTCAAGTTTTGACGTCTTCAAATCAGCTGTAGCCGGTTATTTTTTGTTGTTGTTGTTGTTGTTGTTGTTTGTTTCAGCCCAAAATGTGTACCTTTTCCCCTTAAAATAAGGCCAAATTCGGCTGTAATTCATTCGAATGCTGATGATCGCTTCTGCACGCTTAAGCGACGATGAGTCAAGGTGCTTCTTGTACATATACGTACGTTTTGTAAATAAAACCAAGTCCATTGCGTGGAAATATTCGTATTTTTCTGTATTACATCAGTTTTTTATTGTCTGAACTTGGTAATAATGTAGGATATTGTCGTTTATACGTATGATTCCCGGAGGTCGTTTTAACAATTTTAAAAACTATAACTGTGAGGCTATATTAATTTTGCCTATTTTTATGTGGTTGACAAATGTTGAACTCCTCACAAAATTCGTTGTTAAACTCCTATAAGATCTTTGTTATTGAACTTTTTCATAAGAAATGTATATTTTGTACGTTGTAGACATTTTCTAAATGTTCTTTTTTTCTTCTTTTTTTCTATGGACCAATTTGTGTGAAGGCGAATTACAAACAATTGTCTGGAATGTTGTACTATAAAGCCCATAAGAACTACCAATCAAGCAGCGGGAGCTTTGTCCATTACCTATCATTTAGTCCAAAGAAAGCAACCGGAACAAAACTGGAGACTACTCCACTGGGCAGCATTGACCTTCCGGTGTGAAAATGTAGTAAATGTCTCCCCTAAAAACAGGCATGGACCAAATTAGGTCCGAAAATTTGCAATTTTCCCCTGAAAATTGACAGTTCCAGGTTTTCAGTCACTTTGACTCTGCTCGTTGAACAGCTCGTAACGCTATCGTTGGGTTTATTCGATTTTATACCGCTTTTAATGGGGAGCTTGAGGTTTCTCGCAGTGCCAACTGTCGTGCGTCCGTTCTTCATTTCACAAATTCATGGCGTCCGGGACATACCCAGACTTTGAAGAAACGACCATAATCCCATAACGACGATCCAGCAGAAGAGCTCGTGAATGGAGTTTCCGCTTGATGGGAAGAATCGACAGGGAATGGGTTGAGGGGGGGGGGCAGTATTGCGTGCCGAAGTAGTGGCAAGAGGAACCATCTGGACTTCTGGACCAAAGGGGGTCCATGTGCGCTGTTCATAAAGAAATTCCGGATCCTATTTTAGGTCCTTCAGTGACTATAAAACTGGGGGGAAAAAAACTCCCATTTATAACGCTGAAATGAAGAAAAATACACCAATGCGTGATGTCTAGAGGCAGAATCATTGCTAAAATAAAGCAAATGTTAATGCGCTAATCTCCTCGCAGTTCCTGTGGTTATAGCCGGCTGAAATTTAGAAAGCGAGCTAATTTGCCGTTTTTCGGGAAAGTACGTAGCAAAAGATGTTGATTAAAAGCCCTCATTCATGGGTTAAAACAATGAAAATTGCTAATTCGAGAAAACTCGAAGTCGTGGCAAAACGGAGAAATAAGAAGCAGCCAGTTGCTAAAAATGATTTTAAAAAACGCCAATTCGTGGTTGAAATTGAGAAAAGGCGCTCATGCGCAGCTGAAATTGAGAAAATGTCAAATCGCAGTTTATGGAGGTAACTTTGTAGTAACAAAATAGTGAGCAAATTCATTGAAAAAACGCTATAACTCACTTCGGCTGAAATTGTGAGTAATTCTAATTGACGTCTAAAATTGTGAGAAAAGCTAATTCACGGATAAAATTAAGACAAAATTGCTACTTCATGAATAATATTGGAGATAAACGCTCCAAGTCGCTGATTTGCGACTGAAATTGATCAAAAACAGTAATTCACGGCAAAAACGGATAAAAAGCGCTAGTTAACGGCTAATATAGCGCGGGCCCAAAAAGGTAGAAAAGCGCTATAATTCGAGGTAAAAGGACAATTCACAGGCAGCTTTCCGGCTTAGGGAAGGCAATGTCCCCAGGTAACTTCGTAGCAAATTCAAGAAAACACACAGCTGAAATTGTGAAAAACACTAATTTGAGGTTAAGATTGTGAAAGAGGTTAATTCACAGCTAAAGTTATTGGGAAAATCAAGGCGAGGATTTACGCGTAAAATTTGGAACAAATGCTAATTCACCACGAAAATTGAGAAAAAGCGCTAATTGGCAGCTGTAATTAAGGACACGTGCTAATTCGCGGCCAATACAGAAGAAGCTCTTATTAGCGACTGAAGTTAAGTTAAACGCTGATTCGCGGGAAACATAGAGAAACCCGATTATTCTGGTTGTGACCGATTGTGGGAAGAGCTATTTCACTGCTGACAAAAAAAAGCTAAAACCACTAATTCTTGCAAGAAAATGATGAAAAAACCGGCTTGTTCATGGATAATATTGAGAAATATCCTTCAAAGTAATGTGGAAAAGCTTTACCTAACTCACAGCTAATATTGAGAAAAAGCGCTAAATTAGTGCCTTATTCAATGCTCTGTTGTGAGAAAAGCTATTTCGCCGCTAGAAAAAGCTAAATTTGTGGTCAAAATTGATGAAAAGCGACAACTCACAGCTAAAATTGAAAACAAGCGCTAATTCATGCTAAGAGTAAAGACTTAAGGTTAAAATTGTTAGAAACGCTAATTGCTGCAAAAATGGAGAGAAAATGCTAATTGTTGTCTACACCTAGAATTGAGAAAAAAACGCTTCCTTATGCAGTTTGCTGTTCGTTGGGCATCAATTATTCCACGGTTTAAATTTATTTAACAAGCGTGAATAAGCAGTACCTTCGTTTTCCAATGATGTTGGTGCAATTCTGACATTCCCTGAAAATTTTGGGTAGACTTAGGGTCATGAACCCCCCGCCACGCCCAAAGGGGGGGGGGGGGTAAAAGAGTTTTTTTGATGCCACGCCGCGCCGTACTGTTGGCTTCGGCTGATTTTCTCAACTCAAGAGTGGGCCAGTGAGGTCCGGTGGCGTCGAGGCTTTTCATTATTGGGCTCAGCAGTGGCTGTCGATGTTGTGTGGCCACCGTCCGCGAGGAAATTCGTGCGGTTTCTGAAAAACGGACCCCCCTCCTCTAGAGGAAAGCTCGTCAGATCTGAAATACGCTTTTCCTCGAACGGAATTTTCGTTTCCGTGTCGAAGTAGTCCAATTTGGTCTATTATACGAGCCCCTCAGACTAAAGTGATATGTTAGGAACTCCCCGAGAAAAGGCCACCGAATAGCCTCCAGTGCCTTTTATTTCGGTCAGAATTTAGATTTTCACGTCGGGTGTTCGTTTCATCATCTCGCGGGCGGCCTAAAGGGGTCCTCAATCTCATGATTCGGGAGCGCTTCATACGTAGGATTATGGTGATCGCCGACGGCTGGAAAATCATTTGCATCCGAGATGAAAATACATTTCAAAAGGTTCCAAAAATGCCGGCTTGACGCCCAGCCAAAAATCTGTCTTTCCTTCGGTTTCATTCATTCAGCCCTCCCTCCGGGTATTTTTTCTAAAGTTGGTGCACAGCTTAAAAGGTCGTCACTCGTCGGCATAAAAATAAATTATTTGAGCTGTAATGACAACGACTTTTACTCCATTATTCGAGTAATAAACACATTTTCGGGACCATTTTGGAGAGGGTAAAATCTTCAGTTTCTGACCAAATACTTTCAGTAGAAGGGTCAAAGTTCCAACAGTCTCAGATACATTTGAAAATTTCAATGGTTGGCAGTTACCTCCCCACCCCTCTCTAAAGATGTTACAGGCCCAAACAGTAAATTCTCATTTAATTTAAAACGCAACATAACGGGCGAATTTCAAGTGCGAGGAGGGTTGCAGTGCACCCTTTGTCTCGAGCTTCCACTCCTCGGCCACGTGGCTGCAGCTTCTCCTTGACCGTGTCTGGCAATGTTTGTTTGAAACGACGAAACGAAAATTAAATTACCTATTTTAAATTAAATTAATAAAACTATTGCGGCTTGAGACTTGCTCAGTTTGCTTGAAAAACACATTTGACCGGGTACCTGACTGTTCGATTTTCCGCAGTGTGATGCTAAACCCACCTGACATACCAGTGTACCGGGATATTGCCGCTTCTTTTCTGATTCAACATGTCCATTTTCATCATTTTTGAGTAGCGCTTGCTTGAATAAGCCCCCCTCCCCCCCCCGTCGCTCGCAAGGACTTTGTCACTTTACTTGAACGCAAAAATATTTTTCGAATGCCTAGAAGCAGTTCAAGATAATGTTCTTTTCAACGTATCTATTGAGTCATTCGTAACAAAGCGACCGGACTCAGCCACGGACATTGAACGTACGTCATGAAAATTGTCAATTTGTCATCCGAACAAGGTCAACCATATCTTCAGAAACTGACAGCCCTTCTGTGGGGATGGGGTTGGAGAGTAAATCATAATATGTTACTCGAAGAGAGAAATCCACAATCTGTGTGCATAGTAAGTTGGTTTTAAAGCGTTGAACTAATTGAAGCTACACACCTAATTAGCGCGCGTTGTTTAAAAGAAGGAAGGTCATGCGAAAAAGAAACAGTCCGAGCTCTTTTTTTTTTCCATGCCACAGTTGCACTTGAAAGGAAATTATTTGTTTTTGTTTAGAATGCATTTTTAAACAGGAAATTATTCTTCACACGGGAAGTGAACAGTAAAACACATCCTATTCAACGTTATTTTTGATTTAAAGCTTTTTATATATCGCCTAATAGTTTTTGCGTAACGTCGTCACTTTCAATCTCCTTCAACCCGACCACCCCCCTCCGACCAATCCGTCAGCAGAATGATTAGGCTTCTCGATTTCCTCACCCCATGGAACGCGTGTGAACCATTTCAACAAATAGGAAAACAAAGTAAAAGTTTAATGTAGGTATTTCTAAATCGAATATCCGTGTCGTCTGTTCTCCTCGCTTCACGGACGACACAGACATAAGACTTTTAATTCAGCACCCCCATCCTCCCACCATTCGTATAATACATCTCAAACGATTACGCTTTGGATGGTTTTTGGTGAGACGAAGAGAGAGAGAGGAAAACAGACGTTTTCTTTTAGCCTTGAGTACAATGTTTTTCTGTCTCTCTTTATTATGCAATTTGCCGTAGTAAAATAAAGCAACAAAATGTAACGTGCTTTTAGCGGCTCGATAATTGCCCTAGTTTTTCGTTATATGCAGTCGCTTTTTGTTTTATACATTAAATTTATTGTGTGCTTAGCGTCCTTTGCATACCATCCTTGGGTATTACACTCAGGAGGCGGGGCTTATTAGAAGACATTCTAATCAAGCTCTAGTGTTTTAGAGGGAAAAAGCGTTCGTATTATGAGAACATCATTTGTCATGAGAGAGAAATTTTTTCTAGGGCAAAAAAAGTGAAAATGAAAGCGATAAACCTGAAAGTTTTGTTTATGATGGTCTCTATTGGGTCGGGCGGGAACGGGGGCTTCCGATGGGGCCGGAGGTAGCGGGAGGGCTGCTCTTTCGGTATGACACAATAAGGTTGAAAAATGCTAACGAGGTATTATGCCAGTGCCTGCACTCTCGCATGCGTATACATATCTTTGGTTATGAACCATTTTTTTTTTTTTTTTTTTTTTTAGGATTCGTTTTAATTTTTCTCTCGTCTTTTGTTCACGACTTTCACTCTTGAATAAGAAGAAAAGAAAAAAATCCAGAGCTTTCTTTGTCGGTAGACTTTAGGAGTGGACTGCATTTCCTTTATTATTTAGCCAAAATAAAAGGGCTGGTTGATGGGAAAACAGTAGGTACCCGCCATTTCCTGTCCGTTCAGTAGTGAAAGACATAAATAAAGCATTGGTCGCGTCCCCACACGTTTCTGGAAAGGGGGAGGTAGTTGGAATTACCACGTGTAGATCCAGTTGAAGAACAAGACAGCGAATTCATCCATTGAATCATTCCCTCAAACAGACGTCGTACCACCATAAATCAAGCTTGGCTCCTTCCAAAACCCCTTTCGGGAACTTCCGTTTCATCAACAACCGAATCGTGTCTTTAGCTCTTTCTAAATTCAGTTTCGCACAGTTGGATAGTTCAGATACTCCCACCCTTTGGTCTTGAACTCGCTACGCCCATGTTCCACTGTGTCCCCGCTTGACTTGACTATCATTCTTGCAATGGTAACCATTCATTTGGCGACGAACCCAATTTTGTTGTATTAGTATGTGTAATAAATAGTTGGACGACGTGATTATGGACGATATTACGGTTGGATCGTAATGTGGTTGAACATTATTGTGGTTGGACTATATTGTGGTTAGACCTTATAGTGGTTTGACAATATTGTGGCTGGACTATTTTGACGTTGGATAACATTGTGGATGGACCATATTGCGGTTGAACAGAAATGTGGTTGCACAGTATTTTAGTTGGATCATATTATGGTTGGACGGTACCTATTGTGGTCGGACCATGTCACCATATCAATCAGGGACAAAATGACCATCCGCTCCCCCTCGAATTTTCCGACACTCAGCCAAAACACGGATTCCATTCGCTGTGCTGAAACATGTCTTCCATGAAGATGACCATTTGAGGGACTCCCCAATGGAGCGAGCCCTACGTCACTCAGTCCGCCTACCACCGACCTCCGGCCGAACAATGGACGATACTGATGACGTCCCAGCAGCCATCGAGGAGCTCCGTGTAAATAAAGCCGCTGGCCCGTCCGGCGTGTACGCAGAACATCTTCAGAACCTCCCAGACAACGCCTTAACTGCACACACGGGTCTTTTCAACGCATGCTAGGAGCTCCGACATTATCCACGAGCCTGGAAGAACAGCCGCGTAGCACTTGGCAATGGACCCCCTGGACCCTCTTCCTTACGCCCCATCTGCATCGGCGACGTGGAGGGTATAAAGTTCTGGAGAATCTCATACTCCGCACCATTCGTCCACATGTACTGCCTACTATACACCGCCACCAGTTTGAAAGCGTCCCTCGACGAAACACCACCCAGGCCATCGACAGCCTCACCTCCTCAGCTGTAGCTCTTCAGCCAACATGGTTCTCACCCTTTTCTTCGACGTTCAAGGAGCGTTTGACACCGCCTGGTGGCCGGCTGTTTTGGCTTCCTTAAGGGCACTCTGTCTTCCCTCTGATATATATGGCCTTCTAGCCAGCTACTACGACCAACGAACGGTCTACACAGGTAACGGTCCACAGTGGGCCATCCTCAACGTCACCTCCGGATGCCACCAGGGCTCTCCTGCGGCCCCATTATTTTGGAGCCACCTTATAGAGGCAATCTTGCGGCACCTAGAAGAGGAAGGCCTAACACCATTCTGCTACGCAGACGACCTGGTTATACTCGTCGAGGCCCACACCCCAATCACAGCCCGCCAGGAGGCCGCTAGAGCAACCGCTCTTGTTACAGAATGGTGCCGAATGATCTATATCTATCTTTGCTCAACCGCGGCTTCAGACTTTTCAACTCCTCAAGAATTTCCACCCCATTGAGCGCCACAGTCAAATACCTCGGCGTGCGGCTCTTCACAACGTTACGAGCCGGTACACACCTGAACGGGTAACGCACGAAGCTGGAGCGAATCGCGCAGAAACTCTGCGGAATTGCTGGACACCTGTGGGCGGAGGGCTAGTCGCCGCAGCCGCCTGCTATACTGCAATAGCATTTTCTGGCTGATCTTTAGATACGGTGCCGCTATCTGGTGGTGCAACCCCTCCAACCACGATCGCGAGCGGGTCAGAACTCTACAGCGGGAATTCCTTTTAAGCCTACGCCCCACGTACGCTACTACGTCGCACTTAGCCTTACAAATGCTCTGCGGCAGCATTGCCGGTCGACCTGGCATTAGACGGCGTCGTGCTGAATAATCACATAGCTACCTCAGACGACCTAATGTCATATTCGGGACCCGTCACCGAACTGCTGGAGACCATCACCCGGTTTCAGGACCCCCAAACCATGGTGGGGCCCTTAATCAAAGATGGCCTACAAAGACTATGGCAACAGCGCTGGGACACGGGCACTACAGCTCGACACACTCAAAGCCTTCTCCCGACTGTAGCAGGACGACTCCAGATGAGGTGGTGGCGGCCTTCCTTCGTGGCGTCCCAAATCGTTACTTGGCCATGGTGCCTTCAACAGTCGCTTACTCTTTTTCCGCCGACGCGACTCCCCCCTGTGCCCTTGTGGAGAACTAATCGACGAGACGGTCTCCCATCACCTGCACATGCACCACCTGCATTGTCACCTGTACATGTACACAGCCACAGGTATTCGCAGTGGTTTCACCATATCCACCCGCGAGGATACTCGACGACTCACAAGCTTCTCCCAGGCCTGGGCCAACCGGAGGAAACATCTAGAATCCTGGTGGCCCACACATGCCTCCGCTCACGATCACGGTCACTAATCTCCTCGAGACTCGTCGTGAGAGTCCCCCCCCCCTCTATACCAGTCTCCCCCAACGAAACGACGATCCGTCCTGCTCCATCACAACGGAGCGGGGAAATCCGCTCTTCTCAGAGCGCCATCCGACCGCCTACTTGCACCTCTGTAAAACGCCATCCTTCACGGGGTCCACGCTGAGTGTTGTCAAGAGTGGCCGTCTGACAACAGCCAACCGAGCCGGGGCCGAGCCAGCCGGGGTCGAGAACCCGGTCTTGCACCTGTCGGGCCATCCCACGTCGTACGGCAATAATTAGAGCCTTCTCACAATGGGAAAGGGTCACATTAATGACCTAACCCATTAGTCTCAGGGGCAAGACACAAACCGGGTCGGACCATATTGATATTGTGGTTTAACCATCGGCCATTTTCAAAGCAATATCTTGATATTTTTAATTTCCTGAGATTTTGCATTAATAATCCTCTTTATTTGCCTAATTTTGGAATTATATTTTCAGTTTCTTTGCTGTTTTAGGGAATAAACTGCCACGTCCCGTCGTTTCCTTCTCACTGAAAACTTTTGTTATTATTTTGTATTTTCGTTATAGTATTTTGTAATATTGTATTTTGTTGTTATATTGTATAACAATATAACAACTGTATTTTCACTACAATGGCCTGTTCCGGACAGGTAAATATAAGTTTCGCTAGCTGAACAGTGATTTTCGGCGTTTTATCACCTTTTTTGGTTCCACTAGTAGTTTGAGCCAAAAAATGAAAATTGAGAACAATGTTTCTTGTTTTTGTTTGGGGGAAAATAGAGGATTTTTGAGGTCATATTGTCCAGTTTTGGGTTGATAATACTGAAAATTAAGCACAACAGTTAAGGTTCCAGAGTTAAGGTGCCAAATCAATGCGCAGTAGCCAGTTTGGGGCGATAATACTTGGTTTTGTGTTCTAAATAGTTAGTTTTGGTGCAAATCAACCCATGATGCACAATTTTAAGCGGATAGTACTCAAATGTGTCCCTCTTCGCTCACCCCGAACATCGGACATTGGAATAAACTCCAGTTTTGAGGTGTCAAAGAGCTATTTTTCCTAGAATTCTAGAAACAAACTAGCATTATACAGTGTAATAATGGTCAGATTTTTTCGTCATAACTGCCAATTTGTTTTGGTTGAAAAACCATAGGGCATATTAATAGCCACTTTCGGGACGGTAACACTCAGTTTTACGGGTTAAACAGAAAATTCTGGCAATATTCTGCGTAATCAAGGTAGTTTTTAGCTTTTTGGGATAAAAATCAAGATATGACCCCATTTTGGCAGATGATGGTCAATTTTGGGCTGCGGCGAATTCGACAGCTCAGGAAATCATCTCACCCCATTGATCGAGTGTCTCCACCTCTTCCCTTTCCACACCTGAAAAGATGGCACACTTGCCACAGGGCCCTTCCTCTCAGTATGGTCTTGAATTTTTCTGAAGTGAAGCTTGTTACCAAGTAAACAAAGCATATCTCGAGGGGAAAAAGGACTTTTTTGTATTATGTTCGCACCTCATTTCAGCGAAATTCCAAATTGCCCGTTTTTATTTTCGTCGTAAACTACAATGGCTCACACACACAAAAGTTGGCCCTTGGCAGAGGACAATGGTTGGCATTTGAGGACAATTTTCGTAAAACATGAAACGAATAAGGTGTCAAATGGAGCTGTAAAGTGTCGTTGTGGCGTGTATATTCTTTTATTTATTTATTTACAAAAACAGATGCAGTCAGAGGAAAACTGTACGCCTCCCATCGTCGATGTGGCATATTTTTTGGCTTGTCCTACCATTCGTTATTCTTATTCCGGCGCTCTATTCACAGAATTTCGCGATTTTTTGTGCATTCTATGGAGTTTATCTCGTCGTTTACATGACCGCGTACACAATTTACATATTGATCACGGCCGAAGTATACCATGAAAGCCCTCGAATCTACAACTATTCAAATAGGGTTTTAACGTTATTTTATTCGATGTAGAGCTCTTTTAAGAAAACGGCGAGACATCGCGGTGACGTAGTCACATTGTACAGTCAAAGTGACGCGAACGGTGTTTCGAGTTCGACGGTCGTGGGCGACTCGCGGGAAACTATCAAAGCCGAACGTACAGTGAAATCATCCGAGGGTACGTCGTCGGACATTGAAGCAGCAGTGTCGAGCTCGGGCAACCGGTCTACGGACTCAGCTTCCATTCAAAAAGCGGGAACTGAAGCGATAGAACTGGTGGAATCGTCGCCGGCGACGTCTATTTCAGGGAATAGGGAAGTCGGTAGTACCGCACTGCAGGAAGGAAATCGTCAAGAAGAAATTGGACGCAATATTTTTAAAAGTTCCCATCATCGAGGACACTATACGGAAAATAGTCGAACTGCTCCTCCAAATGAGTTTACCGACCATGAATTCGTAAGGGAAAAAGAACCAACCCCTATGAGGAACTCACAAAAATTGGAAACTTCACCGTCTAGAAAGAAGGGAACCAATCAAGAATTGACGATCAGTCTAGTGAAACGTGCGGACGGTCCGTCGGGTCAAAAATGTCGGAATGATAACAGTTTTTTGGAATCATTGCTGAAGTTCGGCTCACTCAATTTTAGACCAAGCGAATTTCAAACAAATTCACAAAAATTGCAATCCGTCTCCGAAACTGTCACCGTATCCAAAATTCCGAAGAAGCCGCTGAGACTTTTAGTCCCGACGGGAAGTCAAAGACGTGAATTAAGAACTTTGAATGGAAGACACGGAAGACGGTTGATAACTGTCGCCGAAAAAAGACGAGCTACGATGAAAAAAGACCTTGGACTCGTACTACTAGGGGACGATCCAAGTCCAAGGAAATTCGGCAAAAAGACAAGTGATCATCAAGAAAAAACTGCACAGAAGCGCTGACATTTTAACGATTTTATTATGTAATTTCGAGTTGCAATTTTATTTTCAAATATTTTGCAGGATCATAAATGCGAATAGTTGAAAATTCTGTCCTTGGGACCCCTCTGTCGGATTTGTCAGGAGCCAACAGTATTTACAAATGCTGGACCAATATTTTATTTTTATTATTCAGTGGGCCCGCACCCGGCCTAGCCGAGCCCGAAGCGCTTAAGCCGTTACCGGCTCATACGCCATGCCCTTAGGGTCGGACTCGGAAAAGCCTAATGCGGGTCCGCAAACCTATCTACGGCATTCACAAACTGAAGGACTCGGACCCCCTCGGCCCCGAGAATGTGATGCCTGGCAACCTATCTGTCCCGAAAATGCGGAAACGAGTAGCCGCATACCTCTCACACTCCCCTACAAAGTGCATAGCCGATTCCTCTTCCAACTCGCAGCCCCATCACATTGGGTCTGCCACCATTCCCATTGTGTGGAGGTGCTTACGTAGCGCATAGTGGCCAGTAAACATCCCCACAACTCTCCGCATGCTGCCTCTACTTAGTGATAGCAGCCACATCGTCGCCTCCCTGTCCCATTCCCGAATGCAAGCCCTCGCTTGCCGACAGGCTGATAGGCTATTCCAACTCCTGGCGGCCTCCCCATCCGCCCAATCCTTTATCTGGGCTCTCCCCACTGTCTTGGAGACCGCAATAGTCGGCTCAGGTCCTCATACTTCCTTATTTGCCCCCTGTTTCGCCATTTCATCAGCTTTCTCATTCCCCTCGTATCCCCTGTGTCCAGGGATCCACGCGAGGGTCACTTCATTACCCATTTCCTGTAGCCTTGTGATGGCCCGCCGACAGTCCGCCACCAAGGCCGACTCCACCACCAGCCTGGTCACCGCCCCCAGGGCTGCGCGGCTGTCCGCGTAGATCACCACTTCCCTGAACCTCACATGCTTCCTAATTAGCTCCAGGACACAGTCATTTATCGCCACGACCTCTGCCTGAAAAACCGTGGCCAACTTTCCTAGGGGCCTACAGTTCCCACCTTCAACCTCCGGTATCCAGAACCCAGATCCTGTCATCCCCGATTCCAACTTAGACCCATCCGTGAAGCAATTCATGGTTCCCTCTTGCACCCTGAATTCCTCTCTCGTACTAACTCGAATCCGTATCTTCCTTCCCAAGTCCAATCGCTTCACGGTTTTGTCACTCCTCATCTGGGTGACAGGCGCCACCCACTGGAGCTCCGTCGCCACTTCCCTGTGTCCCAAATCTCTCCCCCTAACCACCCTATTTCCCATGGACTTGCAACCCATAACATGTTTCCATTGCGCGCATCTTGACCTCCAAATATAGGGGTCGCAGCCGAAGCAACATTTCCATCGCTGCCGTTGGAGTCGTCCTGAAGGCCCCCAGAGCCGCCGGACAGGCCAGACGCTGGACCCTGCCGAGCAACTCCCGCCCCCAGGACCACTCCACCACTTTCCACCAAGCCAAAGCGCCATACAATATTCTGGGCCTAATTATACCTATAGCCACAGCATCCGTTGGGGGGTTAAGCCCCAGGTACTCCCCACTACTCGCCTACATTGATGAAATGTCCTCACCGCTCGTTTACACACATAGTCCACGTGGGTCCTCCACGACAGTTTACCGTTCAGGGTCACCCCCAAATATTTAGCTTTTCTTTTGTCGGGGGCGCCGGGCTTTGAACCCGGACGGCGCCTAAGCCTCACTTGGGCTCCTACGCCATACCCAGATCTAACTGTGCACTTCACATTCGTACTACGCGGGCGTTTCGGTCGGTGCGCGGTTTGTTGAACGCACATCGCCGGGAACGCCCACACAAAGCCGGGTGTGCCGTGTCACAGCTCGCCGCAGCCTTATAGTGTAATGGGCAATGGCTGGATTCGAACCCAGGCCCGCTGGGTTGTGAAGCGAGCATTGTATCCATTACACCATCGAGGCGCGCTCAAATATTTAGCTTCTGACACCCTTTCTATTTCTCTTCCGTTCATCCTAATCGGCCCCCACCCTGCCAAGCTCCTCTTCTTCGTAAAGAGTATAAGCTTGGCTTTTTCCGGGTTTACCTCAAGTCCTCTGCCTGCACACCAGTTATTCATTACGTGAACCGCCTGATTCATGAGACCACACAAGGTGCTCAAGTCCTTCCCACTCACCAATATCACCCCATCATCCGCAAAGAACTGACAATAAATACCCTCTCTCTCCAAAACTCGTATGAGCCCCTCTATGACCAAACACCAGAGCAGGGGGGAAATGCAGGAGCCTTGAGGGGTTCCCCTCTCAGCCTTCACCTCCACTTCCACAACCCCCAGCTCCGCCACCACCCATCTATTCTGCAGCATTACCTCCATGAACTCTATCAACACATTGTTCACCCCGAACTCTCTCCCTCTATCATACACTCCCTGGAGACATTATTGAATGCCCCCTCTATATCTACGAATAACCCCAAGCAGTACTCCTTACAGGCCAAACTATCCTCCACCCTCGAAAGTAGTGCACGCAGCGCCGTATCCGTCGACCTCCCCGCATTATATGCATGTTGATGCTCATGCAACCCTCTCCTAGCAAGCACTTCCTGCCGGATATACAAATCTATGACTCGCTCCATTATTCTTAAGCCTACACAATTAATACTTATAGGCCTAAAATCCGCCGCGCGGTTACATGCTCTTCCACCACCTTTAGGTAAAAATTTCACTCTTACCCTCGTCCATGATGTGGGGATTTCCCCCCTTACCAAGCAGTTCACCGTCAGTCGACGAAGACTTTCATTCGCCCTCTCATTTGCTTTCTGGATGACGATCGGGTATATTCCGTCATGCCCCGCCGCCTTGTAGGCTCCCAACGTCGCCAGCGCCCATCTGAAGCGTTCCCCTGTGCAGATCAGTTCGCTCTGTGCCCTCCGACTTCCGTCTAAGTCACGCACGTCAGTCTCAACCGCAGTCATCTGCCTCTCCTCCCACCCTGGAAAATAAGTGCTTAGCAAATCATCCAAAATCCCCTTATTGTCCACTATCACTTCATCTGTCGGCAGCGTGATTGATCCCAGCTGCCATTCCACTTCATCTCTGATGACCTTGCTCAGTCTTGCCGTTTCCTTCGCCGATTCCACTTCTTCGCAGAATTTCCTCCACGCCGTCCTCTTCGTTCTCCGGAGGTCCCGCTTGTAGGCCTTTCTGGCTTCATTATACTGCTGCCAATCCACCCCAACCTTCGTCAACCTAGCTCTCACCTAGACCTAGACCTAGCTAGTTAGACCTCACTTTTTTACGCTGCTCCCTGAGCTGGGAGTTACACCACGGCGCATCCGTTCCGCGGATGCGTCGGGCCAGACAGGCTTCCTCAAACGCTTTTTTCAACGATCTAGTCAGCTTGCTTTCTTGAAGTTCGACGCTATCCTCCTGCAGCTCCTGCTCCCCAGCTTGTTGTTGCTGTTGCTGTAGCTTCCTCTCGAATTTATCCCAGTCCGCTCGCCTGGGGTTTCTAACCGGCTTCACCGCCAACGGCTTCGCCCCAACCTCGAATCTAATTGGCCTGTGATCAGAGGAAATATCATTACACACCCTCCATCCAGTTATCACGCCTCTCGCCCCCCCCCCCCAGAGCAGAATGTGGCGTCAATCACCTCACTCCGGCTCCGAGTCACGAACGTGGGCATGTTTCCAATATTCATAATTACAAAATTCAGCCTTACCAGAAAAAACTCAAAAATTCAGCATTCCAGAAGCTCCTCACCTGCCCTATTCGTATCTGTCGAACCCCATGCTACGTTATGGGCATTCAAGCCCGCCCCGACGATCAATATCGCCGCCTCCCGGACACAGATCTCCATCAGTCTTTCCAGCTCTTCCGGGATCTCCGTCCTTCCGTCGTAGGCCCTATACCAGGAAGCTACATAAACAGTCTTATGTGCCCCCCCCCCCTCGCATTTCAATATTTATACTTGCCACTGCCAAGTCCGGCGTTAAGTACCCACTTACCCTCACCGGCTGCAAGATAGACTGCACCACCACACATGCCCTCACCCTTTCCAGTCCCTCCGTTGCGTGAATAACCTCATAGTTCCGATTCCGGAGCCCTCGCACCCTCCCCTTAAAGAGATATGGTTCCTGAAACAACCCCACCTGGAACTCCAAACCAGCCTCCAGCACCGCAACATCCGCCGTCGCAGTTCTGCTGTGCTGCAAATTAGCCTGAAGCACCTTCATATCCTACTTTCTCTCCGTTCCCCTCGCGCCATCCGGCCCTCCACCTACTTCCCCTGTGCCCCCTGTTGTTTTATCAGGGACTTCTCCAAGTCGGTGACCAGGACCGCTGGCCTGATCACCTGTTTTTGCCAATTGAGTTGGCCGTCATGTCCAACCATCCCCTCCATTGGCGGAACCACCCCACTGGGCCCTGCCTGATCCTTTGGAGGGATCGCATCGCCCTCAATCTCCATAGCCGTGTCGTGGGGTTCATTGTTCCCCCCCACTAGCAACTCATCATCCTCACCCCACCTTCTCTTGGAAAGCACCCAAAAACTTACCCTTGTAAACTCCACGCCCAAATGGCCCACCTTCCTGACAATCTCCGCGTCATTATCGGGCACCTCGATCGTCAGCTCAGTTGACACGCCATTCGGGTCTCTACGAAATCCTACTAACTGCCACGACCCTATGTCGAGGCCCAGATCCTGGTTAACCAGTTTCATGAACCTCAATACTTTCTCTTTTGCCTGCCTCATACCCGTGACAACGCCCCTAATCCTAGTCGACGTCGGTATGTCACTCAGTAGGCATACATTCAACCCCCTCTGCCTGCCCGGTTCTTTTAGACACTCTACAAATCTCCTCGCCGACTCAACGTCCCCACAGGTAAACAAGTAAATCTTGCTATCCTCCACTAGCCCCGAATCCATAAATCGGCTTATCCCACATTCACTGTCCTACATCGCCTCCATGGCAAAGTCTCTCAGCTCCAACGCCTCGTCCACTTCAAACGGCGCCTCATCCACCTTCCTGATCGCGACCCGCGCTTGTATGGGCACTTTCGCTCTCTTCGCCTGGCTCACCGTTTCTGGCCCGGCTTGAGTTTGCGATACCACCCCCACCTCCCGTTTGGACTTCCCTTTCGCGTCTTTCCGCTTCCCTACGCTCCCTTTGGGCCTTTTTAATACGTTTACGGGCCTCTTTACCGTCCCTACGCGGCCTCCGTCCGACGTGAGTGAAGTCACCCTCACTCTCATCAGCTAATAGCCCTTCCTTTTCATTCGCGCCCGGGTTTTCCCCAGTAGATTTCTCATTACCGACCTTTCCGGTCGTCGATTTCTCGTCAACCAGGTCATCCATGGAGGGTGTCGACGTATCGTCACCCGATGTGATTGAAAGAACCTTGGTTCCACATAGTTTGGGGGGTCCTCCTTCCCCCCTCGCCCTGCCATCACAGATCGTCCTCTCGCGCCCGTAAACTCTTCCACAGAACAACCCATGTGTGTGTTCCGTTCACTGGCACTTCACTTCATCCACCCGACGAAAAAACGCGTCGAAAAACCACGAAAAAACCACTTAAAACCACTAAAATCGTAGAGCTACACGAGGAGAGCTGTTATCTCAACCCGTGTAACCGACCGTTTTCATGGATCTGACACAAATAAAGAGCAAATATTTCAGATTTTGCTTCCCTGAACAAAAAAAACAACCGAAATCCCGAGCTAAGTGGTAAAATTGCCAGTTTTAGAGCCTACTGAAATCTCCATTTCTGTGCAAAAATCGCCATTTTGAATTGGTCGACAATATGCTTTATGCGCCGATAAGGGTTTCAACGTTTTTGTATGAAAAATGCTAAATTTAGAGCGGGGTATAAGCTCTTAAGGGGGAGTTGTACATGTGTTTCCTCGACCCCCCTCCTATCTATCCTCGCCTACTCCGCGTTACGGAAATTACCGCCGTATTTCTGCACCAATCGTGGACTTCAAGGGCTCATTTAAATCTTCAGGAAATTCCGCACAAGCGTACGATCTTGCTTTCCTAAATAAGTCGTCGAAAGAGTGTGAATTTTCAAGGTAAAAGTTTGTGTGCGTTTTACAGTTATTTTAGGGATGAAATATGAAAAAGGAAGATCGTACGCTTGTGCGGAATTTCCTGAAGATTTAAATGAGCCCTTGAAGTCCTCGATTGGTGCAGAAATACGGCGGTAATTTCCGTAACGCGGAGTAGGCGAGGTATGATTGGAGGGGGGTCGAGGAATCACAAGTACAACTCCCCCTTAAGCGATTAAACAGTCATTTTCAACTAAAATCACCCACTAAATTTGTTTTTAAGGTGAAATCGCCAGTTTTGCAGTGAAAACATCAGTTTTCAGTTGCCAGTTTTTTAAAAACTTCAATTTTAGGTTAAAACTCGTCAGTTTTGTGGTAAAATTGCCGGTTTTGAAGTAACACCTCCAGCTTCAGGGTAAAATTTTCTTTTTGATGGAAAAGTGACAAAATTAGTTTTACGGTTAAATCACCAGGGGGCCTATTCGTTAAAACTTAGCTCCGGCACTATCCACACGTCTTGTCTAAAAAAAAAAAAAATGTTCCGATTCGGAGAGAATTGGTGGGGGGTGGAAGGAGGTAACACGTCAGCTTTGACGAGAAATCGTACGTTTTTTAAGTAAAATTGCCACTTTGAGGGATATAAATGGTAGTTTTTAATGCAGAGTGGTCTGTTTTGGTAGGATCATTCGTTTTTTAACAGTTTGGGTTCAACCTGCCAGTTTTAGGGTGAAATCATCAATTTGGGGGTAAAGCCTTGGGTTTTAAAATCGCCAGTTGTGCTGTGAAATCTTTAGTTTTAAGGGTTACACATCGGCTTTGGCTTAAAATCGTCAGTTTTGACGTGAACTATTGAGTTATAGAGTGAAATCTTCAGTTTGGAGTTAGAAAAGTTAGAAAAGAGTTAGAAAATGTTTGATTATTACTCCTCTCAGACAAGACGTTGAGTCAGCCACCTAGTACTCAGGTTCCAGGGAAGAATTTTACGATTTAGTGCGCCTGTTTGAGATTTAATGAACTATACCAGGGGGGCTGCAATAGAATAGTGAAACACATGTAAACCGAGATGAGAGTGAATTTCACAGCCTGAATGCGTACATTTTTAGCTGTCAATGTCGATCACATCTTGTCTCAAATGTGTTTCACTTTTATATTTACAACCCCAAAAGTTGTTTCTATTCGTGTGCAACTTCCAAGCAAGTTCAAGGTCGTAGGCTCATCTCTGTTGTTTCTTTTTTCGCCTTAGTCAAAGCATTCGTATTAACGTGAATTCATTTTCTGAATCAAAAAGATCCACTTTGCGTGATCTTGGAGCGTAGTGATCTTATGCGCATTCTTCTCTCTAAAAAAAAAGGCGGTCATTATCATTCAATAGAATCTATAGTGAACAATCACGTTGAATTAATTTGTTTTTCTCTCTCCGGAGACGTTCCAGTAAAGAAACAATACAAAAAACGTTTACAATTTGTCATTATCTCCGACAATCAAACCGATATTTTTACGAAATTTTACTCTCTACGCGTGTTACACTCATTTCGTAATGAGTAAGTGTCCTCGTACGGCCCTCATAATATGGGTGGCTCGTTTCGGAACCGCTAAAAAAAAAAAAAAAAAAACTTTCTATTTCATTGCTCTTAGCGCTCATCTCTCCCTCCACCCGTCCCTGCTACACTCATAAGCTCATTTCCCAAACAAATTAGACTTTTACTATGTCGGTTACCAGGCACACCAGGAAGTACCTTGTACCACGATTGTTAGCTTTTTTTTTAAAAAAAAGAGGCCTAATTACAGATCATTGAAAGTGAATTTAACTGTGAAAAAGAGCTGAGTGCAATTATGCACCCGGGTATCCTCTCTGTAATGAATAAACTTGAAAGAATTGCATTATTGTGCAACGATAATGTGGCGCGTTAAAAGAAATAAAATGACATACATGAGGATTGGTCGAGAAGGGGTGGGTGGGGGGTAATAATTGCAAGGACAATAGCTTCCCAAGAATTGCTCATCTATGGGCTTACCACCCACCCCCACATGGGCTTTGAGTCTTTTCCGTTAATTGTACTGCAGCTATCAAAGTTTCCGGAAGGGATTACCGGAAAATTCTGGGAATAGGAGAAAATGTGGTTTAAAAAAGACAATAGAATTAGCTTCGTGTGCCCCTCTCCTCACCAAACGCATCATTCCGTTTCCATTCAAGTTTTAATCAAAGTTTGACTCGTCTTTTATCCATGGACCATCAATGGGAAATTGTGGTGAGATCGTAAATAAAAAACTGTCATTTCTCCCCCTTCTACCCCCTTTTCCATGTAACTCACAGGCAGGTATAATCGCTAAGACAACAAGGACGAATAGGTAAACCATTCACCCACGCTACTTTTTTTCTCACTTCATTTATAAACAATAAACATTTCTCGCGGTTTAACTCCCGCTTCTTCTTCTTCTTCTTCTTCTTCTACTTCTTCACACTTAACGCCGGTCCCTCCGCCCCACTCTTTTTTTTTTCACTAATCCATAACTGCCTCAACCCACACCACCGCGCGATGTTTCGTACCCCGCCGGGTTTGAAAAGATGGTGTGGGGGTGGGAGAGAAAAACAAAACTAAAAGGGAACACAAAATTTAAAAAAATAAAGTAAGAAGAGACGGAAAACTGCAGCGAGTCTTTCAGTCGCTTGACGACAAAACGAAACGCGTCGCGGTTCATATTCACGGTGTGGTTCCGACAATGCCTCCGGCCGCCGTCGTGTTGACATGAGGAGGATTTTAACGTTTTCGGAATTTCACCTCGTGATCGTCGCCTTCGTCGGCTCGACATTTTGTCAGTATTTTGTGTGAAAAGGGAACCGTGGGGGAGGGGGCTTTTTTGTGCTTGAAAATAAGTTTTTTTATTTAACTGTTGGTTTTTCCGAATTTATGACGCAAACCCCTTCGCTAATTTATTCAATTCGAAAGCTATTCTTTACCCTTTATAGCAAAGGATGGCGATTCATTCGTCTATTGTCTATTAAAAGTTGAATTATTTTCATTTAGGTAACTTATTATAACGTAATGCGCGGGAAAATGTTTACAAGGATACACCCGTACACCACCTCATTTAAAATGTATCTCATGTAAAATAACGCAATGGATTGACTCATACTCTCGGTGATGTTGCCTCTTCTAAACTCAAATTAGTCACATGACGCTCAAGACGCTCAAAAGAAGTCGGAGGAACAAAAAAAGAAGATTTTTCAAAGAAACAAAAGAGTTGGAAACGTGAAAAAAACGAGTATTGACGGATGATGCCTATCTGAACAGCCAAAGTGTCTTTAGCTCTCTTGCAGTAGTCGTCAAATCGACTGTCTTTGTTTCTTTTTATCAGAATTACCTTGAAAAAATAAATAAATAAAAAAAAAAAGTTACACTTTACCAAGCATTATCAAGCCCCTGGCCTAGTTACCCCATAATTTTTTTATTTTGTTCGACCCTCTTCCCCTCCTCACACATTTACATCGCACAAAAATACAATTTGACATTTTTTTAAAAATCTTTTTCGTGCATAGGCCAGTGTCCCGACGGAACATGGTTGACGTTCACGAGGACTTCCGGATTTCAACCTCGTCTCCCAGTGAGACCGGCGTTGCTCTATTCGCACAATTACGGGTCGTCCATCACTGCCGAGTGTTACAACAGGTAATAAACACTGATTTATTTTTCTGCTGTGTAATCGATTTTAAAACTCGGGAAATGCAATTTTTGACGGTTAAAGAAGCTGCACTCGACTCGTGCGCGAAGCGTGTTTTTTGTGTTAATATTGTACTTGGGGAAACCCCTACACGCTTGGATACATTTTTCTTCTTCTTCTTCTTCTATAAACGTTTGTCACGACCACGCGCCATTCTGGAGCACCATAACTCTGAAAAAGAAAAGAAATCTCCGTAGATTAGGGTCGCTGTCCACCAAAACCTAACATCTCCGCAGGGGAACTGTCTATTCCGGATTCCCTGTCCAAAAACTGACAATGTTCGCCCCAGGAAGTGATAATTTCGGAACTAAATTTGGAATTTTCGTCTCCTGGGACGGTAACTGCGATAATTTAGCCACTCAATTCTCGTAAAGATGAGAAGCTCAAGTCAAGAACTTCGCAGGCCCGTAAACCGTCAAATTATAGTATTCAACAACCGCGAAGCCCAGCTCACGGTCTTATAGAAAAGGGCAGCTTTTCTAAGAAGACCGCGTGATGTTTAGGACCGGAAGGTATCGCGAAATCGGATACTGAGCCAGGGCCCACGAAAATCGTTTTTCAGCTATAATAACCCGCTAAATTGGCGTTTTAGGGAGCCAGGATCCGCAAAATTGATTCTTAAGCCAGCGAAACCCGCGAAATTTTCGCAATGAGCCAGCCAGAATCGTAAAAATATTTGTTTAGTGTGCAAAATCAGCGTAATTGTGGTTTTGAATGAGGCAACCCCACGAAATCGGGGGTTCAGCATCACCAAAAATCAGTGAAATGTAGGTTTTAGCGAGTGAAATCCGAGATATTTAATTTTTTTAGTGGTCTAGACTTGTAAAAATGTTTTGGTGGCAGGCGTGGATCCAGAGGGAGGCGCCCTCCCCCTCACATTCGGACCAAAAAATAAAAAACGCGTTGGAGGGTCTTATTACAACGTTCATTCAACTTCAGCTTGCAAATTCGTCTCGACTTCGAATAAGCTCAGGGGTTAAAGGGGGCGGGGGTTTCACACGAGCAGATTCCTCGACGACCCTTCAGTCACGCCCCGCCTATACTTATGCACGTACATTTTGGGCCGTATTTCATCGCCAATCCCGGTTCTTAGAGTGTCATTTCAAGTACCAGGAACCAGGCGACGGAAGAGTATGAATTTCCAAGGTCAAAGTTCGAAGGTGTTTTACAGTTATTTCTAGATTGAACTTTGATAAACTAAGATCTAACGTTCCCGCGGAATTTCCTGGAGATTAAATGAGATTCTTAAATCCGGGATTGGTGTTGCAATTCGGCCGAAGTTGATGAGAAAAAGTGTGGGAGGAGCATATATGTAGAGATGGTTCGAGGAACCACAAGTGAAAGCCATCCTTTTGTGATTGACCAATCGAAGCCGCCCAGGGCCTAAACGTCCATTTGAGCCCCGTTAGCGGCTCTAAAAGTATCAGAAAGTGGAACCGTTCCTTTCTTCCTTGTCACTTAATTTGGTTGATATTCACGACTCCCGACTTCAGAATAGCCCTTAAGATTCACATGCGCTGTTATTAGGGAACGTTTCCGTTAATCCGTGGCAAAAATGTAGAAAAAAGTCACACTTTTTCGTTGCAACATCCTGACGAAAATTGATAAAATGATCAATCAATAATAATTTCCTGTTCCTTAAGGACGGTCCGTGGCGAAATATCCGCCAATTCACGGCTAAAATGGAGAAAAAGGGCCTAATCGCGGATAAAATTGAGAAATAGAGCTCAAATTCTTATCTAATTTGAGATAGCAAACATTCGTGGTCTCGTGATCCTACATCCGGGCCAAAAATTGAGAAAATACGCTAATTCGGGTTTATGGAGACCTTTTCACGGCTAAAAATGAGAAAAAGGGCTCGATCCCAGTGAAATTGAGAGGAAGCACTCATTTGCGGGAAAAATTGAGGACAAATAAGGATAAGAATAAGAATAAAATTAAGAAAAAGAGCTCTTTCGCGGCTAAAACTTGGAAAGCGCTCCAATTCCTCGTTTTGCGATGCAAAATCCAAACTAAAGGTAAGAAAAGCCCCCGCAGTAAGAAAATGACACCTTTTCAAGGATAAATCGAGTAAAAGGGCTCGATTGCAGCTGAAAATGAGAAAACACGTGGTGGAACGTGGAACTTCTTTGTGCGCCCCCTCTTCAGAAAAACTCTGGATCCGCGGCTGTTTGGTGGTCAGATAAATCCCCAAAATTGGGGAACTCCGCGAAATCGATTTTTCGCAAGCGAAATCATCATTTGATCGCTCCTGGCACCTGCACAGGACGTTTTTTTACGGTCTGGCAGACAACACATTTGAGACCGCCAGACATTTTCCGTGGGACAGGGGCTCGCAACAGAGGTAGCTGTTGGCAAACACACCTTTGGGTGGTTTGAAAACGACTGGCGAGAGTAAAAAGTCGTGTCCCACGACCAGTTCGTGAAGAAACCAACAACGCCATCTAATTTGATTGTAGATAGCTCCGTGGGCGAGCTTTAAAAATGTGAAATTTCGAGGCACACTAGTCGCCAGGGTTTCATTCGAAATTCGATGGCGATAGTGGTTTTATAGTTTATTGTTTGCGAAGAACCAATTGTTACTCTTGCTAGCCGTTTTCAAGCAGCCCAAATGTGTGTTTGCCAACAGCTAGCTTTGCTGTGAGCTCCTGTTCCACGGAAAATGTCTGACGATATCAGAAGTATCATCTTCTAGACCATGAAAAACGTCCTGCGCAGGCGCCTGACATGATCAAATGACCCGTATTTTTCATACGATGAGCTCCCGGACGATGAGGAGCTGTCCCGTTCCTAGTTCCCTTGTGCGAAGTTCAATTCCACAGGGTCTTTGACCGCATAAATCCCGATTTTCGGTTCAATAACTCACAAAACTTGCGGGTAAACTGTCGTTGTAGCCTTCCAATGAATAAAAACTAAGTAACAATTTTGCCTCGGAGAATGCCACTTTGACCATTTAAGCGTGTTATTTCCGTCCCAAAGGAACTCACAAGGTTATAATAATTAGGCGATAAAAATAGGATATCCACCACGGAAATGACCTTATTTCGCCATAAACTGACAATTGGGTCAGGAAACTATCAATTTGATCATCGAAATCTGAATTTTCGGGCACAAAACAACCAGTTTCGTCACAGAAACAGATTAGAAACTTCCAATTTACCACTGAAATCAGGATTTAAATTTCAAAAACTGGTAGTTTAACCCTCCTCCACCTCCGAATAGTGAGTAAGCCACATCATGCACTCGGTTGTCACAACTGACCGTCAACTGTCGCTTAAGAACCAAATTTCACGGGTCAGGTTGAACCCCGATTTATCAAATTCCACTCTTTAAAAAACAACTTCGCGAATATTTTTCGCGTCATTTCGAAATTTGATGCAATAAACTTGCTGTTTATAGATCGCCAAGTTTCTTATGGACCGAAAGAAGTGGTAAGTTCAGTAAACTTTCTAAACGCATGTTCCTAGAACAATCTGGAAAGGGCCCTCAGGGTCCATTAGAAACTCATCGAGTTATAGCTGCATGACTGCGATCATTATCAAACTGCAAACTGCCAAAATCGACCGTTGGAACGCCAAAAATTCCAACATTTCAGGCTCAGAGAGACTCACGGCGTGAAACTGTAGGCATTTTTAGCGTGAATAGCGAGTCCGAGCCTTCTAACTACGAACTAACTACTAACTAACGGCGAAGTATTGCAGGAATTAACTATCGTCGAGAGGTCGACGTAGTTGAGTCGACGAAACGTTGCAAAAGAATGAAGTAGTTTCGAAAAAAAATTTTGTTTGCCTTTGCCCGTAAATAGTCGATAGCTTAGATACTGTTCTAGGAATTAACTATCGTTATAGGGGCGAGGGAGTAGATTATTTGGTACGGCGAACGCGAACAGGGCGTTCGGTGGGGGAACGAATGACTTTCAGGACTTGAATGGACAGCCCATTGACCACTATTAGAGCGTGAATGACCAGTTTGCATTTTTTTGGCCATTTTTAGGACACGAATCGTCAATTTAGGCATGTTCGAGGTGCAAATAGTCAGTTTGGAAATTTTAGAACGTTAATGTTCGAATTTGGCCATTTTTGGCGCGTGAACGGTCGACTTTGTCATTTTAGTGCAGGAATCATCCGTAGGGCGCATTCAGTCTATATTGCCAATTTTAGAGCGTGAGTATAGCCTGCTTAGCTAATTTTAGCGGCCAAATAGTTAGTTTAACCTTTTTCAATGCGCGAATCGTCCGTTTTGCCATTTTGAGACTTGAATAATCACTTCAACCGTTCTAGGGGGCTCGAATAATCCGTCGAGCCTAGGCACGAATGGTTACTTTGACCATTTTTGGTGCGTGAATGGTCGATTTTTGTATAAGTGTATAGGAATCATCTGTAAAGGCATTTTCAGGACACGAACCATCAGTTTAGGCATTTTTAGAGTGCGTAGATCCAGTGGGGCCATTTTTGGATTGGGAATTGTTAGTTTGGTTATTTCTAGCGCGCCTATGAGCGAGACGTAGAACAGCAATGAAGCGGAGAGCTCCGGATTTTTCGACGGCCATTTGAGGTCGGAAGTTTACATTTTAGGCTTGCAGCAAATAAAAATGGCTGCCGTGGTGCCCTGAAAACATCAATTAAGCTCGCGGAAAATCCGCAAATTCAGTCCTTCATAATACCTTATCATGTTTTTGTTATCTCTCTCTTTATTGATAATTTATAATTAGATGCCGGGGAACGACCGAGTGTCTAGGCTTCATTCTAGACTACGCCACTGCGTCCTGTTTCCGAGTCGACACCCTAGCGACTAGCTACGAGTACGATTCATCCTCCGAATATGTGTCCTCTCCCGGTGTCGCTTATTTCGCCAAAATATGCCTGCCACGTAAGTACCATGACGTTAAAACAAACAGAAACGATTGTGGAGGGGGGGGGTGAGCTATTAAAAAACCATTTGTACTATTTTTAATTCAAACCACTCAAGGACTCATTAAATGTAATCAATCATAGAAGAGCCTAACAAATTTAAAGTTTTTATTATTTCTTTTATTTCTCTCCCTCGCGTTTGTCTTAAAAGCGTCCTTCGAGGATTATAAACACTGTAATCCTATTGCAAAGTCATCGTCAGATATTCAAAAGTGATTTAATCGAGAGATTCCTCCACCGCACCCTCTAATTCTCTCAAAGAAAAACGCCGTTACGAATATGAAAAGCTTTTTTTCCCACACACGCCTTTTTTTGTTAGAAAATCGACGATAATTAGCCTTGGGCAACCTTGACATAGTCACAAAGTCGAGTCGTAAAACATGAGAAAAAAAAAAAAAGATAAAAGGGGATGAAGCCGTGGAGTTGGAAGGATACCTTCTTGTAATTATTGTCACTCTAATTTTTAAGGAAATTTTGCCTTCCCCTCCCCACCGAATCCTCTTTTTTTTTCAAGTGACGAGCAATTGCACCGAACGAGCGTGGAGCGTCGAGGCCGTACCGGGCTACGAGCTTCTAGGACTACAGCACACCGTCCTGCCCAACATTTACGACAGGTTTGATTTCTTATTTTCGTTACTCTCTCGCGTCTTTTTTTGAAATAATAATGAGCGTCTCGCGATTAAATTATGAGTCATGGATTTAAAAGGAACTATTTATGCGAAAGGACGAAAGAAAAGAAAAAAATAAAACCCCTGACGCATCTCGTCGGGTGGAATAATAAATGAATAAGACTGAGACGTCTTCTTCTTTTGTACGTGACCTTCTTATTTAGGGCAAAATGAGTATTAGAAGGTAATTCACGCGAATAAACTAAAGACCTTTGTTCTTCCTTTTTCGGAGAAGTTATTTTGGGGAGACCAAGAGATCACACTATACAAACAATGGCCAGAGGCCCTTTAGTGGACTTCAGGGCTGTCTATTGCGTGGCCTTGGCCACCGTCCGCGAAAAAATTCGCGAAGCCCCTGAAAAAGGATCTTGGCCAGAACCATAGTGAAAACTCCACTCGATGGCTCAAATCTAATTAAAAATTCGTTTCAATTAAAGAAATGCCCGAGTGTGTGCCCTAGTTAAATGGGCGATTTATTCGATTTTAATTTCATATTCCCGTAAAAAATATCGAGGGTTCGTGAACAAATTCGAATTAGAGCTGGCTTCATCAAATTCGTGATTCGCAACCTCGGAAAGGTAGAAAAAAGTTATTTTCAGCATGATTCCGCGTCAAAAATAGCCATTCGCCTCCTATTTCGGTGTTGACCACCTCGTGGTGAATCGTTAGGCCGGAGCTCATGGCCAGCGAAGTTGCGTGGTGACGGCGAAACTACTGTCCAAAAACTAAATTTTCAGTGATTTCAAGCTTTTATTTTTTTACTGTATTCTAATGAGGAACCCCCGTCCCTTCCACTAACAGGGTCGACTGTATGGCCGCCTGCATTCAACAGGCGACAAAGGGCGAGCCCTGTCTCTCGGCCAATTATTTTCCACATAGTCGCACCTGTACTTTGAGTTCACACGATCGTTGGACCGATGTCGATAACTTTGTCGCCGTGCCCGGCTACACTCTGACGACAACGTCGGCCGAATATTTAGAGAATCAATGTCTGAACGGTAATTATTCGAATACCCTAACCTAAAGATTTAATTCGTCTACATAAATCGGTCGAATGTGTGCAGAATTGGACAAAAAAGTGTGTTGGAGGAACGCCATCGTCAATAAAACGTCGATACGATCCGATCTGATGATAACCAACGTCACGTCCAGCCAGGTAAGTGGTCCTTTGTTGCTCTCTTTTGAGGTTAATTTTGTGCAACTTGTTGTTTTTTGGCAAGTGTCGTGAGCGTTGCGTCGCAGAAATTTCATTCCATTGTCGAGCGTACTCCTGGGTCGACTATTTGTGCTCTTTACACTCAGACCCCGCGCTCAATAACGTCGGGCCGCTAATAACGCCACAGCTTGAAGACACAATTAACGGGGAATACGTTGAGAGTATAGCGTGTGTAAATTGTAAGTATGGCTGACTGTAATTTTTTAATTTATTTGTGTCAATTTTTAATTTATTTGTGTCCATTCTTTAAATTGTTTTATAGTGAACGTGACGTGCGATTTGAATGAAATGAACGTCACGCTTCTATCCAAGAACTTTCAAGGTCAAATCTCAGTTCAAGGCCACTCGAATGACTGCAGCGTTCTAGGCAAGGGACGCAACACGACGACGCTTACGATAGTCTTGCCACCGGGAAATGAGACGACGTCAACTAGGGCCTCCGCCAATCCGTGTCAAATAACCGTCGCACATTCCATCGGTGATGTCAATCGAACGCTGGCTTCGGCCGTTATAGTTGTCCAGTACCACGAGCTGATACAAAGGGCCGGGGATCGTGTCGTTAAAGTGAACTGTTTAGTCGGCGAGTCCAACATGCCGGTGACGAACAATTTGACCCTGGGTGCGGGTTTTAGCGTGTCCGAACCACCTGTTCAGAGTGAAGTGACAGGTGTTGGCGGTAATTTGGAGTTTAACGGCACAGTGCCAAAAGCTACGATGATGCTGCTGGACGCGCGCACTGGTGGACCCGCGACCGACGTTCAATTGGGCGATCCTTTGATTCTGAGGATTGACGTACCTGCGCCTTTCAGTAAAAAACTTTCTATAAAGTTTAAAAGTTTATATTTTCATTAGCATTATTTTGATTAATTAATCCAATTTGTCTAGACGTGTCTCAGGTGCGTGTAGGCCACTTAATCGCCAGTTCAGGCAACGGCCTCGAATCACTCCTTCTGCTCGACTGGAGTGGATGCCCTCCCAACCCAAGTATTTTCCCCGGAATGTTTAAAACATCCGATCATACCCTTGAGGGTCAGTTTAGCGCTTTCCGTTTCCAATCGTCACCGTTGCTCAGCTTCAACGTCGTCATCACATTTTCAAGGACACCCATCCAACCGGTAAAATGCCACTCCCGCTAACGATAGTGAGAATTTTAATTGTAATTTTTCTCTGGTGCATTCTATAAAAACCGGTCAGACTGACTGCGGCAATGGCAATATATCCTACGGTAAACGAAGAAAACGAGCCTCAGCCAATATCTTCGAAGAAGTCCCCCTGCAGTTGACGATAATGGTTCACGCCCCAGAACCACCAAAGAGCTCCGTGCTTCAAGCCTCGTTCGGTAATTTTACCCTTTCCGTCCTGCCGTAAATTCGATATAAAAACTGTCGGTTTTTTTTCTCTCTCTCATACAGGAGGATTAACCGAAACCGACCCTGAGATTTGCACCTCCTTTCTGACGGCCGCCATTCTTGTTCTGTTTTTCGTCCTTTTACAGTGCGTCCTTCTGGCCATGTGCTGTTGCGTCCTTCACAGGAAGGAGAAAGAAAAGGCCGACACCATCTCACTACGACACGACTTCAATCCAATGCCGTCGCCGATGATGAATCGCCACGTGACGTTTAGCGACGACTATGAGTAAGTCTTCCAAAGGGCGACCGTTTCCATTTCTATTCAATCGCTGTGGATTAGAGAATGGGCGTAGTTTGGGTCGTGAAAGAAGGGAGGGCAGCTTTTCTAGCAAAGTGGGGGGGGGGGAGGCACGCGAATTATCAAGTGTAGAGTACTCCCGGAGCCCAGAGATGGCTGAATCGGCCCAGTTCCGGCGCGGCAGCAGCCACTGAAAAAAGTCCCAAAACTTGAAAACTTTCAACCCATTGCACGCAGCCACGAGGAAAAAGGCCCGAAACTCGCAATTTCACAGTAATTAAGGCGTGAGACTCGCAATCACGCAAATAGTCGCCAACATTCAGCCACCATTAACAGCAAAATGTTGCAATTTTGTCAGGGTATGGCGTATGAGTCTCATATCAGTCCACGAAAAATCTCTAGTTAGCGGCTAAAATTAGGACGAAATACCCGGCCGTAACTCTCACCGCCAAATTTTAAAAGATTCACTCATTAATCTGCAAAGAAAATTGAGAAAAACCACTAATTCGTTGATTAAATTGAGAAAAAGCACTAATTCACGGCTATAATTAAGAAAAACGCGGATTCACGGATAACATTTAGAAAACGCTAATCTGTGGCTTCCGAAGGATACTTCGAGACTAAACTGAGAAAAAGAGCTAATCGTTTGGCTAAAAGTGCAAGAAAATTGCTTAAGGGGGCTAAAATGTAAAATATAATATAAGCCAAAAAAAACACTAATTTGTGGCAAGTATTGAGAAATTCACTAATTAGAGTGGCTAAAATCAAGAAAAACGATAATCTTCCAGCTAAAATTGAGAAAAAGCGTCACTCACTAATCAGCGGATAAAGTGTTCGCGGATAATATTGAGCAAAATTTTCCGCAAGTTGTGGGTACCCCCAATTCGCAGCTTATGAAGCCAACGTAGCGGCTAAAATGCAATTTCATGGCTACAGCTAGGTTAATTTTTTTTTAATTCGAGGATAAAATCGCCTATTAGCTGCTTAAATTAAGCGAAAGAGGTAAGTGGCTACAGTCTACAGAAATGACCCCGAAAGTACAATTTACCTAAATTGAGACCATAAATTTGTAATTTCATCAAAATTAAGACGCTAGGGCCTAAAACTATCAATTTCACTGGTATTCAGTCTGGAAACTAATAATTTGAGCTCAATTTAGGACTAAAACTTGCAAATCCAATGCTAAGCTTTTGATGTTGCGACTGCGCGACTATTCGCGAGGCTTAGGCGCGTCGGGGCCGGCCAGCCCAGGGTTTGGGCGTTCCAAATATTAAAAAAATGACTTCGAACTGGCCTATTTCGCAAAAATTAAGCTGTCAAACTTTCAATATTGCGAATATTCTTCTAGGAAACTCCCAAATTCGCGGTTGTTTGCTCAACAAATGTTGTGAATTTGCGGCTGTTTGTCAGGGTGCTGTCGTGGGCGAGGTTTGCCTGGCCGGGATTCCACAATTTAAAAAAAAAAAAACTCAAACTTGCAATTTCGTGAAAATAAAGACCGAAAACTAACAAATTCCTAGAAATTTAGATCCACAACTTGCAATTCCGCGGATTTTTGGACCCATAACTTACATTGTTTGCTGATGCTCCGAGTGATGTATTTTATGCGGTTATTTCTCTCAATTTAAGATGTGGATGAGCGTTCTCCCTCAATTTTAGCTGTTAATTAGCGCTTTTTTTCAACTTTATCCGCGATTTTAACAATTTCTGCCGCGAATTTGTTATTTTTAACTCTTGGCCTTGAATTAGCGCTTTTTCTCAATTTCAGCTTTGAATGAGCATTTTAGATGATAATAAGCCCTTTGTGTCCATTTCAGTCTTTGTCCAAATGTCAGCCACTAATCAGCGTTTTGTCCAGGTTTCAACCGCAAATTAAATGCTTTGCGAATATAACGCCCATTTTTTCCGTGTAAAATCAGTTTTTCAGGCGAAATTTCAAGATTATTTGGGGTTTTAGGGGCAAAATGTTCAGTTTTTGCCGATCAGTCAGTTTGTAGTATAGGGTGAATTGGCGGTTTCCAATTGTAGCTGGATCGAAATAAGATGAATTACTCGACGAAGGGAGGGCAGTTGCCCGCCTCCTGGCTACGCCCTTGCATAGAGATGTGCTTAAAGAGCCGGAAAAAATTGATCTTCAAAATGCGCTTAAAAGCAGGGAAGTAAAAAGCCAAACCCCTATAATTCCAACAAAGGTCCGGAATAGTCCGAATAGTTGATGTGAGTGGAGGTGCGAGGGACCAAAAATTGGGGTCAACAGTGCACAAAATTAAAAGGCCGGTAATTGTGCGCTATATTTCGAGCAATTAACAACGAGAATTCATTGACAGAGCGTTTAAAATTCCTATAAGTCTTTCACAATTTGTCTGTACGAGCCGTCCATGCAGTAGTCAACAAAGCGATCGATCGGGTGAATGATGAATGGAATAGAAGAGAGTCCCACTGCTACCGTCGTCCACTTAGCGGCACTTTTACTCATGACGCTCGCTCGACTGAGTCCCATGAATGTAAACTTACAGATTCGATTGATTACAAAGCCTGGGATGACGACAGAAGCGAACGACTGCCAAATTAGAACGTCCGCCTATTAAAAGAAAGAGAAAAAAACGTTCTGATAATAACGCCGGGTGGGGCTATTAACCCTCCCTATGGTCTAATAAAACTTACTCCAATTTTAACCGCTTCTTTGGCGCCAGCGCCTCGTTGCAAGGTTTTCGCGGTTTTGTACACGGCGTCCGCCAGCACATAACCGCCTGCAACAAGATATGACGCGGTCACGAGGCGCGGTTTAACGATCGGACGAAAAGATTCACCCACTTCGTTCGCGTAGCCGAGATACCGTACGGGTGTTTCGCGAAAAATGTCCTTTTCGGACATTTCATAAGGGCGAAAGAAGAGGAGGAAAAAAGGACAAGAGATTCGGACGCGAAATGCAGTCTTTTAATATCAAAAATTACCCAATTAATCGAGGTCAAAGGAAGGTTTTATTCGGGAATCAAACGTTCGTGAACGACGTTCAAGAACGAAACTGCACGTGACGACACGGAGTAAAAACTGAATCCACAACCCTCAACTTCTAGGTGTATTGCGGGTCTTGGTCGAGGGTCGAGGGGCTTGAGATCAATGACATTCTTCCTTCAACTCACGTTTTAAAATACGCGACACCGCTGGCGTAACCAATCCGCCGGGAGGGGAATAACCGACTACCTGCGAAGGTTTTTATGAGGTATGAGACAGAAAATTACTGTTGTCACCCGAACAATTAGGTTTTAAAAATTAATGGTCGGGGAGAGAAAGGTTTTCAAAGTTGAAATATAAGGGAGTTATTGCATAGCCGTCTGGCGCTTAACGTTTACGGTTATGTGACGTCACCATAAGCCAAGCCGTTTGAGTCGGTGGAAAAAGAGTTATTGCAAATAATAGTTGCGCTAAAATATGAACACATGGTAGGGCGTAGATGCACTTAATTGCTTCAAATAAATTAATAAAACACCTCCTCATATTGGTCTTCAAACGTTTGTGAATTTGAATTTTACGCTTATCATGACGTCACATAACCGTTACCGTTAACCGTCAGACGGTTATGCAGTAACTCCCTATAATCTTAGTTAGAACCCGGTTATTTGTCTGTAAAATCGGTCATGTTTAATTTCATCTCATAACAATGCTGTCCGCCTTCAATATCGGCAGAAAATCAAAAAGTGGAGCTCAAACACGAGATACAGTTTTGTCGGCAGTTGAGACCCGGTATGGTCGCCACATAAAACCAAATGATCTAGCACTAAAATTATTAAACCACAGTATCCGGTTAGTTCGCTTAAAAATCGCCGTCAAATGGAGCTTACTCTAATTTAATGGTGAGTGACAGTGGATGGGTATCCCACCAAGAGAACGTGCAGAGTCCCTGCCTTAACTGAAAAACTTCGATGCGGTGCGCTTAGAACCGACTATAAAGAGCTTGAGTCGGTTTCCAGATCTTTATCTGTTTATTTATTTCGACAAAAGCGAAGTTTTGTTCAATTTTACCTCTCCGTCTGTCACTATTTTTCGTTAATTATTATTATTATATTTGTTTATTTTTTTTTTTTCCTGTCAAGGATTCCTGCCAGAAGATTCAGGCTGACGACTCCAGTGGACTCGTAACCAGAAAAACGGTAAGATCAAAATTAAAATTATACTTTTATTACCGTCATAATTGCGATCCATAATTAACCAAATCTGGCATTAAATTGAGGAGACTAAATTGTTCATCAGAACTAGGTCACTCCTTCCAACCACAGTGGTCAAAATCACCGCTCAGCGTGAAGGTCATGGTGCTTGTGAAGAAAGAAAAAAAAAATGTTATATTTGTGGTACAAAAACTCCAAAGTTTTATTTAAAAAATGGTTTTCGGCATGCCGTCGGTTGGCCTGATAATTTCAAGTTGAGTTCTTGATTTTTCTGGTGAAAATCTAAAATGTCGCTCAGGAAAGTCCATTCTTGGACTTCGATGCTGAAACGTTCACGAGTATGAAGTTATGATTTCATATCCCACAAAATGATTATTATAAGGATGAACATTTTCATTTTTTGCTAAAACAGACAGGTAGCTGATTTATGCATCTAAAATAATGAGTTGGTGGTTGCAGTGGTAATTTCACGGGACATATACGTGGCCTCGCGCGACCCGGCCACCAATAGAGTACAACATATTGAGCCTGTCACACGGGATGGCATGGCGTGACTTCCAGGGGAAATGTATATGAAACGCGCTCTGGTCGCGCCAATCAAGCGGTCTCCTCTGTCAGGGGGCTGTCATTTCTGGAGGGGGTGGGAAAAGAGTGTTCTGTAACACAGCCCAACCTGTGCAATTGCTTTTATGAAGTCCTCAAACGAGTGAAATTGAACTCTAGGAATTGTAATTAATTATTTGAGTAAAACATTCCTTTTTTTATTTAACTATGCCGACTATAGTTTCGAGGCAAAGCACCCATTTTCAAGGCATCCGCAGGCCGAAACAAATTTCTTTGTCACATATCAAATCACACAAATTTCCTAAAGATACACGTACAATAAATATTGCGCAATATAGCTGTTGTTCAATAAAATTGAACGTGTATGGGTAGTATTGATGGGTTGCACAATATATTGTGCAAACCATTTTTTATTTGAAAACATATAAAAATCAAGTAAAAACCCAAATATTGCGCAATATAATGAACGTGTAGGGTGAACATCAAAATATTGCACACATTTATTGCGAAATAATTATTGTGCGTGTAGGACCCCTTAACAATCTGCTGACAGACAGGCATCAAGGAAACTTGTTTCTCCACTCAGGGTAAGGCACTATAAAACACGAGTACTGCAACACGCAAATCGGCGCCATACTTGGTCCCTCATATGATTTCAATTGTCACCTGATCTCATTGACAAGTAGAATATTTTTAATTATTTCGACCGCATTCTGTGTTTGTTTGCTGTTACGATGAATTTTTTCTTTCATGATATTGTGTTTACCCTAACGACGGAGAGACCAAATATGGCGCTGAAATCCGTGTTGCAGTACCTGTGTTTTAAAGGTTCTCTACTCAGGGTGGAGCCACAAATCAGCAGTTCTCTTCAATTGAAGACATGAATTTGGCCTTTTGAAATTGGCCTTAGCAAATTTTGGAGCTTTGTCTCAATTCTAACCAGGAATTAGCACTTTTTCTCAATTTTAGACGTAAGTTGGTACTTTTTCTTAAAACAATTTGGACAAGAATCGCCGTTTCACTTAGTTTTAACAGTGAATTAGCAATGTTTCCCCCTGCTATTCATTAATTTGATCTGTTTCTCAATATTTGTCAAAGCCTCCTTAACCACGCATTGGCGTTTTTCTAAAAACGACGAATCATCCGTTCTTTTCACTTTTAGCTACTTCTTTTTACTATTAGTGCTTTTTATCGATTTTACCCGAATTCGCCCCCAGAAACAATGAATTACCAGCGCTTATCACAATTTCAGCCACGAATTTACGTATTTATTTTTCAATTTCGGCCACAAACTAATTTTTTTTCTCCATTTCTGCAGTAAATTAGCAATTTTTTCGCCTTTTATTCTCGGTTTTAGACAATATTTCCTTGAGTGTAACATTTGATTAGCGTCGTTTTTTCAATTTCAGTCGCGAATTAACATTATTTTCACAGTTTTAGCCGTGATGTATGTCAAAATTTTGGTCGCGTATTACAGCTTTTTCTCTTGTTTAGTTATGAATTTGCGCCTTTCTCGATTTATAAAGCGTCGAATATAGTCTTTTTTTTTTTACTTGTATCCATTCAATTATCGTTTTTTCTCTGTACTCAGAATCCATGAATTAACTGCGATTTTCCCCAATATTAGCCGGAAATTAGGTCGCGAATTAAGTACTGTTTTTCTTAAATTTAGCAGAAAATTGGCGGTTTTTTTCATTTTTCAATCGTTAATTTGTGTTTTCCCCTCAATTTTAGGCAGAATTGCCTCCGGAAATAGCGAATTGACGTTTTTTCAATTTTAGTCACACACTTTTTTCATAGTAGATTTAACCGTGGTGAATCAGCGTCTTTTCCCACTTCTAGACGCTGGTTTGCGATTTTTCTCAATTTTATCCACGCTTTAGTTTTTATCTAATTTTAGGTGCAATAATTAGCATTTTTTCTCAATTTTTTCCACGGATTGACACTTTTTCTCGTTTCTATTCGTGAATTGGCGATTGTTCTCAATTTTCACCCTGAATTGGCATTTTTCTCGATTTCAGACGTTATTTTTTTTCACTTTTAACGATGAATTAGCGCCTTTTCTCTTTTAGGCGCGGGCACGGCCAAAGATCAGCAAATTAGGGGTTTTCCCTCGATTTTACCCCAAATTTTCTCCAAAACCCGGAATCAGCGATTTATTCACAATTCTACTCGTGAATTAGAGTTTTTTCCTCAATTTTAGCCGCGGACTTGACCCCAAGAGCAGCACATTAGCGTTTTTTGTCAATTTCATCATGATCCACACAACCGCGTCTTCGCCGGCTCGGTCATGCCAGAGCGGATTGAGAGCCGGGGACGGGGTTGTGTCGCAGTAGCACCTCCGCTATCGGCTCCGTACTCGACTCAATTGCAGGGGTCATGGTGATGAGTACAGCCTTGGTGGCTGAAGGTCTGAGGTCGAAACTGGACCGTCTGGTGGGTACCCCAATATCCATTCTGTTTCCATTATTTTTAACGGGATGGAATACATTTTGTCGGATTTCTGACGGCATATTGAGCTTGACTTGACGGAAAGAACAAAATTTCATTTTTCAACGTTTCCCCACGATAAAGATGGAAACTTGAGGTTAGATATCCTGACTTGACGTATTTTTCATAAATTTAGCGTCAAATGAGCGCTTGTTTTGCACTATTAACCGCGAATCAATGCTTTAAAACCTAAAAATTCATACTTTTTCACATTTAAGCTATTCGGGACTCCTGACTGAACTGTGGCCTGGATCGGTCCGCTCCGCTCGGCACTACGTCCACGTCGGTACACTATACTGACTTCGTGTGCGGATTTTGAGCATTCCTCCCTTTCACAAGCCATTCCATTGTCCATTTTACAATTTAGGGTGATCCCCCCATGAGACATCGCACGCTCCCCCCCCCCACCTCCAGCCTAAATTTAGTTTTACAAGTTGAGAAAATATTTGCGATGAAACAAAAAACCTCGTATACCTGTAATACTTTTTATATCTCCGAGTACGACACTGCTCTAGTGAACCAACTACTGAGAGTGGGCTGTACAAGAGGTTCCCCGCGTCAGCACCCCCCGCCACCCCAAACCGTTCAATTCTAAGTTTGTTTGAAAATTATTGCAACTACAAAGTTTAACAACTCCTCGTTTTCACGGCTGTTATATATTATTGCAACTATTTCATATTTTATGAAGATCTTGTCCCACCTTTTAGTTAAACCAACCAATAAACCATAAGAACGGAAATGATCTTGATTCATACCATACCACGAACACTTACAACACTTTATTTTTTCCAAACTTTGTTTTGTTCTTTTTTTGTATTCTTGTTGCTTGTTTTCTTTATATATTTTTATTACAGTGAAACCACGATCAATATTGTAGTTGCGTCACCTTAAATTGAATAACAGAAGAAAAGCTTCTTTTTTAATTTTTTCCCCGAAATGGAAAGTCGAGTAATACAATTTATTTATTTTTTTCACCACATAGAAAAGCATCGGGCTCCTCCCCTCTTTTTTTTCTTACTTTTTTAAAGGAAAATACTGAAAGTAAGCTCAAGACAATTTTGTTTGTTAAAATCTGATTTTTCAGCTAGAGAATTGCAATATTTTGCATCAGTTATTCACACGTTTGCGAAGCTATTTTTTTCGTTACAATTTTTTTTTCAACCTGTTTATATACAATATACACCTTCCTTCTAGTTACCAACCCCTCATTTTCTCTCCGACGAGGGAAAATCTAGAGCGCTTAACTTAAAAAACGTTAATGATTAATAATTAATTTTAAAAATTTAGCCTACGAATTGGAAATTAATGAACCGTGCCCATTATTAATAATCCAAAACATAATTTAAAAAACAAAAAATCTACATTGGTTTCTACGGTACAACGACATTACCCCCAGGTCCTTTGTCGTTACTATAGATGTTTTTTTAAGCTCACTAAATCCAATTAACACTTTAATATATATTTTGTTCATATATATGCGTCTATAACACCATTTTTTCTTTTAAATATACATTTTGCAACTATTCACATAAAGAGGATTAAACGTTTTCTTTTAGAAAACTTGAAAATATTTCCATAAAAACAGTGATCTCTCGAAATTTAGTTTGTTTTCTATAGAAAAATTATTGTCGCTTACTAAAAACAAAAAAGAAAGGAAATCCTAGAAAAACGAAATGAACTAGCCGAAATGATATGTAGTTTTTTTTACTTAAGCTGATTTCCAAAAGGGGAGGAGGGGAATCGAAGAAACAAAATTGTGCGACCCTCTAGAATTTTAGACCATACTCATCCCAGTGCTGACAGGCTTCGTTGTTACAAGGTAGTGTGATTTCAATAGCTTTGAAGCCAAAACATTAAATGAAAGTTCGAAATTTTACAACCTTCTTTTTTTGCTTTGAGGGGGCGGCCTTTCCGTATTTTGTGCCGCGGATATATTTTTTTTATTACGTGAAAGCTAGAAAAAACAATTAGTAATAAAATAAAATAAATTTTTGTTTTAAACTACAACGAGTATGGAACGTTAAAATGGTCTAGTTTTTTTTTCCTGTTTCATCATTTTTTGGTCGTCCTGTTTTGTTTTTGTTTTTTAAGAAAAAAAGGGGAGTTGTGTTTTAAGTAAAATAACCCGAAAAAAAAAAGAATTAGCACTGGCAGTTTGGATTATTTTGTCCCTGTGGTTGTTCAGTTAGTCGAGTTCCTTTGGCTCCCGTTAATAAATTGGGATCAGAGTCGAGGCTTTCGCTCATTTTGTCGCAAATTATGTCCACCAGTCTTTCAAAGACAGCCTGAAGAAGGACAGAAAAACACAATTATTATTTCCATTTGATAGTTGTCGGGTTGTAGGGGAGGGGGTCGGTGCTGACACGACGCGATTTTTACCTTGACGTGAATGTTCTCTTTGGCCGATGTCTCAAAAAACTCGACTCCTAACTGTTCGGCGAGCTGTTTTCCACGCTCGAAACTAATGACTCGTTCGTCTTCCATGTCACACTTGTTGCCTACAAGAATGACTTGGGCGTTGTCCCACGAGTACGTCTTTATTTGCGTGACCCTGTTTAAAAATAACACACAACCACCCGCATAGTTCTCGACGATTAATTTTTAAATATTTGTTTGTTTTCTTCTTACCAGTCTTGGACGCTATTGAAGGACTCTTCGTTCGTGATGTCGTACATCAGGATGAATCCCATCGCTCCTCGGTAGTAAGCAGTAGTTATCGTCCTGTATCTTTCCTGCCCTGCTGTATCCTTCACGTTATAAGATATTCGTTTTAGTTACCAACAAAAAATTATAATACTGCCGTGTACAAACATTTATGTTGTTGTAAATATAAATTTTAACCATAAAATTCGTACCCAAATTTGAAGTTTAACCCTTTTGTCGTGCCTGAAAACTGTTTTCACCTTGAAATCGATTCCCACGGTTGATACAAATGCCGAAGTAAACGAATCGTCAGCGTAACTAACCAAATGCGCAATAAAACAAAATTTATTAAACGGTTCTATCACCCCACTCAAGATAGTTAAAAAAAAAAAACTTACCGAAATAAGAACGACGTCTTCCCGACTGAACTATTGCCAATGATTAAAAGTTTGAACATGTAGTCGAAATTTTGATCGGCGGCATCTTTTTGCCACTTTGGATCTTGCCCAGTTCCTGCCATGTTGCCAGACTTTTGATTTTTTTTTTTTTAGTTTGTGCTCGTTTTTTAGTGTCTTTAGTGTTTAAGTGACGCGCTCCTGAAAAATGACGTGAAATTAATGAAAAGGACGACGTTTAAATATTAGTTTTGAATAATGGGCTGCACAGATGTGGGAAAAGAGGAATTGGAAGGAAGGGGCGGGGAATTTCTTCATATGCCGCAGTACCTATCGGCATTAGATTTCCTGAGATGGTCAAGCCCCCCCCCCCCACTATATTACAAGCACACGTTGATGTTCCCACGGTAGCGGTGGCCGCAACTTTTGATCGTCACGTCGAAGGAAAGGTAAAAAAACGACTAAAATTCCATTTCTCTCTCACTATTTTGTATCTGTCTCTCCCAATCTACACCCCACAGGTCAGAATGGATTCTAAACAATGTGGCACAATGTGGTAAAATTTATCATTACTTTCAGTCCAAGTGGAGAGTTTCCGTTGAAAAATGGTCAATACTGTGTTCAACAGTCGATTTCTGAAACTGAATCGTCAGTTCCGGGTAAGTTTTGTGGCCTAACATTTTCCTCTGAACGTCTGTTGTGTCCCCCAACACCTCTCTTTTCTCTTAATGTGCTTGTGGTGCCAGCGGCAAGCGGAACCCCGCACCAGTTCCCGTTTCAACCTCGCGGTTCTCGGGCTATGGTGTAGGACACGGAGCAGGGATCTCCCTGAATTGAGGGCTTTGACATTCGGGTGCTTTAGCCCCAAAACATACAAGGTATTTATTCCTAAGAAATCCGTAAAAGAAGTCTTTAATTCAGTCCGATAATGACAAACGGTCTCTTGAAGTGTCATTTTTTCTCCCTTTGACATCAACCGCACACTAGCTGAGCTTTCTTTGGGCGGCTCCGTATCTCTTGGATAGTAGCGGATTGCGTCTCAAATGAGCCAACCCCGCGAGAATTTAAGTTTTTGACCTAGATTTATTGAGTTTTAAATATTATAAATATAAACTAAGTTGACCAATTTCTGGTTTAACGTGACCAACCGCACATTTCCCTACAGTGAGCTCGAATTTTAGCTATGAATTAGCGGTTTTTATTAATTTCAGCCGTAAATTAAAACCCTTCAAATAGCGTGACCATTTGGTAACACCAACTTATCAAGGTTCTAGAAGATACTGTGATAGTACAACTGGCGGGAAAGGTTTGTGGATGCTTCCTGTAAGCGTTCCCTAACTTGTTTCGTTGTTTCTGTTAGAGCCTCTGTGTATTTCATCCCGCGGTGTCCCAAAATGCCAAATGAACTAGCCGAGCTGGATCCTTCTTGCTGGTAAGTGGTTCGTAATTGTGATAATGGATCTATATTACAAGTTCTCGGCTGCATTCCTTTTGTTTACGATGTGTACTACCTGATTGATTCATCTAAGGTTTACTTTTATGCAACCGAATCCTCCTGGACTGCCCCAAACTTGATGTTACCGTATGGGCACGCTCGAAGGGCGCACTGCTATTTTTTTTTCTCTCGCTGATCACATTACTGTTGACAAACCTCAAGTTTATTGTATAATTTCTACTACTAACGTTGTAGTAGGTCCAGTCCAGGCTATGATATGAATTCCTAATTTTATTTTGTGAATAAATAGCTTAATGGTGAGGGGGCGAGGGGGGGTTGACGTTATATTCCCTTTTCAGGGATAATGTCCCTTTGAAAGATGGATTGACCGTTCGAGAAATCGCTGATATTCTCATCAGGCAAGCTGAAGATGACAGCGATTGGGATTTGAACAGTTGTGTCGAGATTTTTATTTCTCCACCTGATCTGAAGTTCTGACGGACATTGTGCCACAGTTCCCCTAATAGCCGAGTTCCGGAAGGCTTTCGATTTGATCGCCTTGACCATTACATCGCTGAGAACGAAAAAGGAGAAGTGTGCCGGATCCTATAGTGTACTTTAGTAGTCCGTACGCACTGTAATGTGCGTACAATGTACAATGTGTGTAAATGTAACGTGGGCCTTAGTGTGCCATGTTTCGTACCGTACCACACGCCATCAAAGTAATAAGTGTTATGTTGACTACTCCCCCCCCCCGCCTTCAGTTAATTTTGTTTTCTTATGTTATACTGAGATCTTGACTTCAATAAAGAATGTTAGTTACGTAGAAGTTCAACGGTAGAACACCATTTTGTAATGTTTCCCAATCCCTAAAAGATGTCAGTGGTAAGTACGAGCGTTACCATACGGTCACATTGAAATATACGAAAACTACAAGAAAATGATTTTTGAAACCATTTTGCCTTGCCTTAATTGAAATAGATGAACGTATAATTATGAATAAAATGAACTTTTAACGACATTCATAATTCTCGTATCTGATGGGTTAACGCTTTGTAATATTTTCCAGCCGCGAATTATCCCATTTTATCAATTTCAGCCATAAATAAACACTTTTTCAAAATTTTAGCCGCGAATGAGCGCTTTTATGTACGTAATTTAAGCCTTGAATCACCGCTTTCTACATTCTAGCAGATAAGTAAATAGCATTTTCTCAATTTAAGCCCCAAATTAGCGCTTTTCTCAATTTTAGCCGTGAATTAGCGCTTATTTATCAGTAAAGCTGCGAATCAGCCCTTTTAATTATTCTACCTCGAATTATTATTTTCTCAATTTCAGCCGCGAATTTGCGCTTATTTCCTTTTTAGCTGTGAATGTTAGTTTTTACTTAATTAAGCCGTGAATTTCTTTTTATTAAACCGCGACTTATCGCTTTTTCTTAATTTTGTCCATGAATTAGCTTGTTTTCAGTTACCTCGAATTAGGGTTATTCCCCAATTTCCACTGGGAATTAGCGCTTTTTCTAATTTATATCAAACAATTAGCAATTGTCCTCAATTTTAGTCACAAATTAGCACGTTTCTCAATTATAGTCGCGAATTAGCGAGTTTTCCTTATTATAGCCGCGAATCAGCGTTTTTCATTATTGCTAGCTCGAATTATCCCATTTTATCAATTTCAGGCATGAATTAGCAGTTTTAAGGTCGATGCACACACATCAGTGCCGTGAACGGGACGTGCCCTGTTCGGCAAGTAAAATATTATTATCAATGGAAATTGAAGGGTCACTTCCCTGACACGTGCCGGATAAATGTGTGAACGAGCCTCTCAATTCCCATATGAGAATAATATTTTACTTGTCGGACGTCCCGTCCACGGCACTGATGTGTGTGAATAGACCGTTATTAGTTTTAGCTCCGACTCAGCGGTTTTCTCAGTTATAGCCACGAATTAGTAATTTTTCGTCATTGATCCTTTTCGTCAAATTGTAGCTCGAACTATAGAATTTTCTCAATTTTAGCCGCGAATTAGCAATTTTTATCAATAAGCTGAAAATGAGGCTTATCGCGTTTTCTTTATTTTGCCCATGAATTAGTTTTTTTTTTTTTTTTTTAGTGAACGAAAACACGTTACCTGGAATTATTGCTATTTCTCAATTTTCGCTGGGAATTAGCGCTTTTTCCAAGATTTAGCAGACAATTAGCGATTTTCATCAATTTTAGTCATGAATTAGTACTTTTCGCCATTGCTGCGAATCAGCGTTTTTGATTATTTATACCTCAAACTAGCATATTTTCTCAATTTTAGTCATGAATTAGCGCTTCTCTTAATTTCAGACACGAATTAGCGTTTTTCTCCATTTTAGCTGTGAATTAGCGCTTTTTCCCATTGTTAGCCGCGGATTGGTGTTTTTTCCCCATTTCAGCCGCGAATTAGCACTTTTTCTCGATTACTTCCATGCTCTTTAGTACTAGATTAGCGTTGCTACTTTGCTAGCTCACGACAGATGGGTTGGCTGCTTTCCCTAAGGGGCCGACCTAATTTGCAGAATTGACAAAAGTGTGCAGAATGGGGTGTTTAAGATTTTTCACAGGCTCCAAAATTCGTACTTGTATTCAATCAAGTACCCAACAATAGTTATCACTCAGTTACTTGCATATTTCCGAAAAGTACTAGTACTTGTACACGAGGGGTACCCTGCAGAATGGACAAAAGTCTGCAGAATGGGGTGCTGAAGATTTTTCACAGGCCCCAAAATTCGTACGTGTGATCAATAAACGTACGATGTTTGGAGCCTGTGAAAAATATTCAGCACCCTATTCTGCAGACTTTTGTCCATTCTGCAGGATACCCCTCGAGTACAAGTACTAGTAATTTTCGGAAATGTGCAAGTAACTGAGTGATAACTACTGTTGGTTAGTTTATTGAACACACGAATTTTTGAGCCTGTGAAAAATATTCAACACCCCATTCTGCAGACTTTTGTCCTTTCTGCAAATTAGGTCGACCCTTCCCTAAGCCCACCGGCGTGGCGTATTCGCATCACGGCCTTAACATTAAACACGACGGATAGTAACTTAAAATTAACTAAAATTAAGAATAAGCGCCAAAGTGTTCTTCTTGAGAAAAATACGAGACTAAAATGGAGGAAAATTCGCGGTTGCTGGAGGCACTTTGTTGCTACTACGAGCAACTTGCAATTTCACTTAATATAAAGGGCCGAAACTTTGTATATCGCGGCTACTCATCGGAGCGCCCCCCTGTCAGAGCCCCGCGCCGGACCGTCTAGCCCTTAGTCGATGTTCGAGCCCACTGGAAAAAAATACGGGTACTTGTATTTCGAGGATATTTAACCCCCTTGAAACTTGCGATTTCGCAGCATTTTATTCTTCGAATCTCTGCTTTTGTTGACTGCCGCGGGCAACTTCACGGCTATTTAGCTCTGTATAATTCGATGCCATGGTTATGAGCTTCAATGATCTCTGTTTATTGGCTGACCACTCAACTAAACCACTTGCCAAGACGTTCAAAAGCTTCTTAGACATTTCGCTTTTTTGCCCCTGGAATAGCGAGTTCGTAACTGTTTCTACCATTTCACGAATAGTTTTCCACGAAACTTGCATTCTGCTGCATATTCATCCTACGAATCTCGACTCTTTCGCCGTTCCACTTGCTATTTTTGGCAGCTATTGTGCTGCCAACTGGCGATTTTATGGCTCTTTAGCCCTGAATCTCTGCGGTTTCGTGACTATTTACTCCGTGACTTGCGATTTCGCTTTTTTACGGTCTGCGAAAACTTGTTTATTGTCCGCATCGTCTGTTTGGCCATTGAATGAACACGATGTTTGAACGTTGAAAAACCACTTTACGAGCTGAAAGTTTTCATACTACACATAGATAGGTACGAGGGATTCTGTCGCCGGTATTTTAATTAAGGAAGTAAATTAATTAACTGATTTTACCCGGACGACACGGAAAGGCAAAGCCTAACACAATTCGAGCTTCGAGAAAAAATGGGCTCCCCGACGGGATTTGAAGCCGTAACCTCTGGAATGCTAGATGGTTTCGCACACTCAAACCCCCAATTTGATGGGTCTGGCTTCTTCAAAAATGAAATTTCACGGGGTTGGCTAATTAAAAACCAATTTCGTGGGGCTGCCTCTTGCTAAAAATAATTTAGCGGATTTCGGAGCGTCAAATACAGAATTTCGCAATGCTGACTTATCCAAAAAACAATTTCGCGAGATAGGCTCATTCAAAAAACCCATTTCGCGGGATTAATCATTTTTAAGTGCTAAATTCCACATTTTTAGGCCGAAAACTGGATCTAGGGCCAAATATTGTATGTTTTACGACTGAATTGACAGTCTCCTGATCGAATAGTCAGTTTCAGCTACGAAACAACCCCTTATTGGACCAACGGCAAACTATTTCTAGGGTTACGTTGCACGTGTTAATAGTCTATTCAGATCTGGTCCTGGCCAGATTTCTATTTAAAGCGACTATTACGCCATACTCTAGAGAGAGTGTTTTTCTTATTTTTACTTTTCAGTGCGCCGTTTTCCTCTATTGATGTTACATTTACAACTAACTGTTGAGGCAAAAAATGCTCTTATTCAGCTTAATACGCTCTCCGGAAATTTTCACTCGCAGCATTGCGATCGTCATGTTTATAATACGTCTCTCTGGGGATTCAAAGCCAATTCAATTTAACCCTAGCACGGCCTGTAGAGTCAAGATAAGAACATATTACGTGGTAGATCAATTAATTTAAAGGAAGAACTCTGAAGGGATGGCGTGTAATGAAAAAGTTAGTTGTAGGTACGACTGAAGGAACGGAACGTATTCAATATTGGTAAAAAGAGAAAAAGAGGACAGCTGAGGGTGGGGGGCAAACTAGGTTATCCGATTGAATCTTTAATTAGCAACCCTTTTCATAAGTAATATTTTGGAAATAATGAAAAAATCCCTAGCTCGAATGTATAAGGTGGAGCAGATATTTTGAACAGATTCGTCAAAAACGTTGGTAAAAAGGAATACTATAATAAATACACTAAAAAATTGTTCAAGCTTCAATGAGACAAAGAATCCTATTTAACCGTTTCGAGCATGGTAGAAATAAACAACAGACAGAAGGATTTTTCGGTTGAAATAACCCCAAAGAGATGAGCTCTTTTCGACCAACATTCAACATACCAAACCTTTCACCCCCCCCCCCCACCTAAACCACTCACAGACCAGCGTCAACCCTTGGCGTGAATGTAGGTCAATCCTCTTCATGAGAACAGAAAGGGAGTATCACGAAAGGGGTACAAATAAGCAAATTATGCTCTCCGGTTTGCGCGTTTATAACCGTGAGGACAATAAGAGGTGTGAGCGATGTGGGTGACCTCGCGGCGTTATTATTTTTCATGGTAAAAGTGACACCCGGAAAGAGATGCCTATTGCCTCTAAAACGCGTTGTCGGATGACGGTTATGAAGAGCATGATGGGAGGCGAGATCTCAAGGGTTGATAGCATGGTGTGGGGGGGAGCTACGAGCCAAGATAATGATGAGGAGACCGAAAGGTGAGAGGGTGGTGGGGTAAAGGGTGGGAAATCATGAATGGAGAGGCGTAAGGAATATAATTAAAATGCATTTTTTTGTGTATCCAATTCAAGATTTTTGCACTTCATTTTGAGCACTCACCTCGAGAGAATTAAATAAAAAAAATTGGTTATCCGAGATCTTGCGCTCCGAAAACACTTTTACAAACCGAACTTTATTGTTTTATTAGTTTTGAGTGCGAACCCCCCTCTTAGTGTCACTCAAGTCAAGATCGACCCTTTAAAACTCCTCTCGTTTTTGCTTTTTTTCTCTGATAAAGAAGGGGGTTCAAATTTCCGCCCCTTTTTTTCAGGGGATTCGAACCGAATTAAACCCGAACCCCGAAAATCACAGTCTGATGATGACGCGAGAAAAAAAATGTCCGCCACGAAATCGGAACACCCTCAAAATAAAAGGAGGAGAGAAAAAAAAAACACCCTGGAGCCTTTGGTATCGGAATTGTGTGAACCGAAACTCGACGAGAACGATCAAAACTAGGGGCGGTGAGACGCGTGGAGCATCAACCCCCGGGGGTGGAAGAGAAGAGAAACAAAGTTCGTCGGGTGGTGGTGGTATTATCCCCCTCCCCCTAAAACTCTTGCCACCCGCTATCAATGCCGCCCCAACACGCTTTCATGAAACGTGTTGAGAGGGGCGGTCAACTCTCTCGCTCGTTTCGCCTTTTCGAGGGGGAAGGTGGATTTTCGAGTGACGTCATTCGATTAATAAAGTGAGAGAGAGTGTGTAAAGAGAGAAACTCGTACAGAAGGTTGGCTGTGAGGCCTGAAGAGGGTTCAGGGCAAAGGTTGCGTGGGTGGGGGTGGGGCTCCTGGGAAATGCTACGGGGGTGGCTAAGGAAAAAATCGATCGTGGTCTCAGTGGAGAAAACGGGTAAGGCTGGGAATATGCTCTCAATGTCATACGTTCGATGGTGGTCCGCTAGCTAATTGGCTGGCGCCACTTACCGTTTTCTGAATTTTGGAGATATATATATAGCCTGTTAGGTAGGGAAGGGCAAAATTTCCGGCAGCTAGTCGGTGACGACATGATACTGGGCGATGAATCGGATCCAAAAAGTTGGCTTTGTTACTCTGCCAGAGCAACCTCCATCTCCACGTTTTGACAACATCGCATTCGAAAGCCTTTTTTGAGACCTTGGGGCAGCCCTTCTCTGGAATTTTTCGTCCTATTTACTGATGCCATCAATTTATCCAGCCTTCAGCCCCAAAACTTTCTAGCCCTAAATCCCCGAAACTGAGTACTTGAGTACTGGTCAAAAACCTTGAAACTCGTCGAATCTGAATTGACTCGTGAATCTGCCTTCTACTCGTAGCTCCAGAAAAGGGATAACGACAACGTGATAGGCACCTCGGTCACCGCGATGTTGTTGGTTTCGACCGAGTGAGCCCAAGCCGTCACGTCTTACAGCCTTCCACTCATTTTCAGGGCCCAACTCTCTCTTGGATTTCAGCAGAATGGGTCTCAGATGAGCCAACCTCGAGAATTTTCGCTATTGAAGAAGCCACACCCGTGAAATTGGTTTCCGAAAGAGCCAGGTCCACGAAATATGGGGTTCGAAAAAGCCCAGTTCTCGAAATCGTCACTTTTTTCAACCAGTCAAGCCAGCGAAATTGGTAATTTAAATGGGTGAACCCGCGAAATTGATTTTTACTTCCATGTTCCCCTAGGGAATGGAAGTGTAGTGTTTTTTATGGGTCAACAGCGCGAAATTTTGTGATTGATGGAACAAAATTGTTTTTATGTGCGAGCTATACACAAGAAATTTGGTTTTTAATGAGTCAACACCACGAAATTTTATATTTTCAGTCATTCAGCCCCATAAAAAAATGGTATTGACAGGGGGCCGATCTGGCGAATTTTATCGTTTGAAAGGAAGGCCAGCCCCACAAATTGGTTTTTAATTAGCAGACTCCACAATTTATTTATTTTTTAATAGCCAGACCCACGGATTCGCTCTTTAAAATGAGCCAACGACCAGGAAATTTTGATTGAACGCGTATACATTGTGTGTCAACCACGCGAAATTGGATTTTTGGGTGAGTTTAATCCACGAAATTGGATTCTGTGATCACAAGGACAAAAATATTTCTTTCAATAGCCAAAATCGCGAAATTGGGTTCCGTAAGTGTCAAATCCACGAAATTTGGGCTTCAAAAGAGGCCAGCCAGGGCTACTCATCCTCACCCCTCTCAAATTTTGCCACCGTAAATCAACCTAATATAAATCCACGTGATTGTGTATTTGAATAAACCATGCCCCCACAAAATTGCTTTTTGAATGGTTCATAAGCGCGAATTTTTTTTTCTTGTAGGGACCCCCGTGAAATTACCTTCTCACGCGAGCCATAGCCCTGAGAAATTGTTTTTTAAATATTTAAGCCCACAAAATAGTTTTTTTCAGTTTGCCAGCCCTTCGATATCGCATTTTGAACGAGCCAGCATCACGAAATTTCATTATTAAAGAATTCGAACGCAAAATTGGTTTTTGAAGCGAACTTATCCCGCTAAAATGGCTTTGAATGACACATCCCTGCGAAATCATTTGTTGAAACAAGTCAGACCCATAGAATTGCTTTTTTCAAGTGACCCTATCCCCCGAATTGGCTTTTTGCATTGGTCTACAGCGCGAAATTATGCTTATTGTAGCAGTGAAAGCCACGAAATTGCATTTGAGGGGTGAGCCTGTTTGGAGTGAAACTCGTTTTTAATGAGCCAATTCCGTGAAATTCCATTTTTGGTTAGGCCCAACGAGTCAAATTGGTTTTTCGGGTGGAAATTGTTTTTTTTTTTGTGAACCCATTCCACGAAATCGGATCCAGGTAGGCCAACCCTGCGGAATTTCTCTTTTAAAAACAGCAAGACCCATGAAATTGTTCTTTAACATGTGACGACCTCGTGCAATTGATTTTCAAATTGGTCGAAAGCGCTTTTTTTTCGTATTTTGAATGAGCCGACTCCGCGAAATGCCCACCATGCTGGAAATTTCACCTCGGGGGGGGGGGGGACGTCACCTGGTCCCTGGACTTGGTCTTTTTTGGGGTGCCGACCCTGCAAAATGTGTTTCTGGCGTGTTTCCGAAATTGCACCCTCGGTGCAATTTCCACGATTTTCTGGTGGGTCCAGCCCCCATCATCTTTCTTGTTCGTTTTTGAAACCCGTACTCTTTCAAGCTTGTTTTCACTTACACGAAACGAATTTTGATTCATCTCAATTTTCTTTTTAATCAGAGCTCAAGAGGGACGTAGAAGACTGCCCTATGGATGAGGACAACGGCGCATTGTCCAAGGGGTTCCTAAACCACGTCGAAATGTCATGTCCACGTGGTCCGCACTGACGCAAACTCAATACACACTCGCTAATTAAACTTAATTTTATTTCATAACGTAAAAAAAGTACCTCACTTAACAGATGTCAACCGTATTGTTTTAATTTAATTATCTAAGTTACCTAATCTTAAAAGGTTCACGTCTACAAGAGTGTCCTAATATTTTTTTTCCTATAAATAAAACATTTTGGTTTGGTTTTCTCCGCTCTGAAAGGACTGGAAGCGCACAAGCTGAAAGTAGAGGGCTAGAAAAACGTCATATTTGAAAAAATTGGAAATTTTATAGAACCGTCGTTTAATGATAGGCTTAAAACAACAAATTTATCCTACGACCTCAGTAGAATCAGAGAGAGAGAGGTGAAACTATTTCGGTGATTCTGAAGTCTGCGTTGAAATGGATGGGACTTCGAGAAAATCAAGCAGTTTGCTGAACAAGTTTTTAAAAAATTATAACGAGAAAAGTAATTTTCATTAATAATAATTACGGAGTATGGTGGTGGTGGTGGAAGTTTCAATAGAGGCGGCGACGTCAAATAATCGACGTCATAGTCAAGAAGATCGTCGTCCAAACCGATTATTGACGAGCATCGATGGCCATCCTTAAATATGAGCAGCTTTTTCACGTCATCTCCGTCAACGTCCGACGGATCGTGACGATAGTACTGTTGGTTGTTGTGAAGTTGTGACGAAGATGATGATGATGATGCCACCACTTGCTCGTCGAGTGAGAGACAGGACCAGAGTCCGAGCAGAGTGACCAATAGGAGGAATGACCAGACGAAACAGTAGGGGACACCGCTGACGGTTCCACTTCCACAAATGCTAGTCGGCTGGGGGGGGGGGAAGAGATTATTCCCTAACCAACAATTTTCTTAATTATTATAGTCAGTGTTTACTTTTTCCTGAGCAACATTTGGAACGGTTTTCAGTATCAGATCAGGTAGCCTCAACTTTTCAACTCCCGTTATACGAGACCTGAGGCTCAGTTCATTCGAAACATCGTCCGGTACCTGAACAGTTACACCTAAAAACACGAAAAATTTGAATTTGTGACTGTATAGTGGGGGGAGGCTCTCAATGATTGTCACTTCGGTCCATATAAGCGGATTTTGGTCCGTTGATGAACCACTTCCATGAAAAATCTGCGATCACTGCTGACTGGTTACACACAAGAAATTAATCTCCCAAACATCAAGTAATCCAGGGGGGGGGGGAAGGCTGTATAATTTACTTTCATTTTATGCTCGATTGGATTGTACGATGAGCACCCAATTTGGCACGAATTTAATTCGAATCCGGATTTTGCGTACGCCTCACGGCACACTGTTAAAAAAAAAAAAAAAAAAAAAAAAAAAAAAAGCTCGTTTATTTATATTTGTAAAATAATTTCTCTCCCGCCCCCACTCCCAAGACTTACTTGATTGGCACGTGTCGGATTTGGAGTTGAATTTTTCAAATTTTATGGAATTTTCCAGAAGCAGCTGAGTGATTATTTGAAAGCGACAACCCCTTGAGCAACTGTGTTCATCGCTGAAAGGCTGCTTTAGGCACTCTTCCGTGCACGTGCTTTTCGAGTTTCGTCCAGTCGACGACGCCGTCTCGTCAATTTTTGGCCCGACGGCATTGTTGTCGGTTCGCCCTTGTGTCCAGTTGTCGAGGGCATTTTGTATTATGGACAGAGCGAGGACATTGGGACGACCAAGCGACGCGACAAGAGACAGACAAATGAACGCGTAACGACGCATTGCGATAATTTTTGCCTTTTATTATTGGCTTCGGTTTAACATTGTCGCATTCGCATCAATTTCGCATCGTTTTATGAGCGTTGAAATAAAAACCGGGAAAAAAATTCTGCGCCATAAAATGCACGTCAATGCCAACTGTGCGGCGCGTTGTTGAAACTGGACGTGAGGCGGTAGAATATGAGGGGGCAACAGAAAATCGTTCAATAAAAAGAAGGGCTGACACCCACAACACAGCGCACATGCTCTCTAGAAGGTTTTAAGGTTTTCAAGTTAATTGAAACGCACACATTCAAGATTTCGCTTTAAAATGCAAAACATTGACCTACGTGCAATAACAGAGTCATAAAGGAAAAAATAATAATAATAAGTGGGTAGGCAAAGGGCGAAGCTTCCATCTATGTACCAACACGGGTAACACTTCAATTTATCTGTTAAAGAGGGGAAGATTTTCCCGCAAAAATGCCCCACCCACCAAAATAATTCGACCACCAATAATTCTAGCGAATAAAAACATTCAAAATCCTCCTTAAATGGCACAAATTGTGTTGAATCTCTCCATTTGGGGTGCGCGAATGAGCGCGTTTACTCAATTTTTATATGCGAATTAGCGAGTTCACTACATTTCAGCCCTGAATTTGTGATCCTAAAATTGAGCTAAAAATTACCGCTGTTCCCAATTTTTGCCCGTACATTTAGCGCATTTCGCAATTTTGTAGCCACGAATCAGCCGTGAATTAGCGCTTTTCCACCAGATTGCCAGTGAATAAGCGTTCTTTCTCTATTACTATTAACGCTTTTTCTCCATTTTAGCCGCAAATCAGAGATTTTTCATTCTTTTGGGCGCGAATTAGCGTATCATTTTTATTTTAGCAATGCATTAGCGCTTATTCTCAATTTTATCCACGGATAAAAATGAATCCGCGATCGGCATTTTCCCCATTTCAGCTGTGAATTACCGTTTTTTCTTACTGATACCCACCAATTTAGCAATTGTTCTTCATTTTAGCAATGAATTAGCACCTTGTCTAAATGTTCACCGTGATTTAGCGCATTTTCTCAATTTAGACATGAATTGGTTATTTATTATTCACTTTTGCTTCGATGTTTTAGCCCTGAACTAGTGATTTTTCTAGCCATAGTTACACTGTAGCCATGAATTAGCGATTTACTTCAGTTTTTTCACCTTTTGCTCCACATTTTAGCCATGAATTAATGGTTTTTCTCAATTTTAGCTGGAAAACGCACCCTTTTTCTGAACCCCAGCCGGGAATTAGCTTTGTTTCTACATTTTAACCGCAAATATTAGCCATTTAAAAAAAATAGTCATAAATTAGTGATTTTTCAAAATTTTTCGCTTTTTCCAAATTTTATAGCCGCAAATTAGCGCTCATTCTCAACTTCAACTGTGAATTGGCACTTTTTCTCAATTTGAGCCGTAAATCAGCGCTTTTTCGTCATTTTAGCATTTAACTAACGTTTTTCGCCAATTTCTATAACTCCAAATCCTGAAATTTTAACTTCAAAAGAGTCCAAAATTGCTTTTACGAAGGCTCCAAACGCGTGAAATTTTTTTTTAACCTCGTGAAATTCCGGATTTTTGATAGGATCGACACCGTAAAATTGGCTTTTTAGGAAGTCATCTTGCGAAATTGGATTTTTTGAAGTGCCAAACCCGCGGATTTGTTTTCTGTGAGACCCGGAATCCATAAAATGTTGATTTTGAAAGGTCGAAATCCACAAAATTGGTTATTTAAGTGCAAAATTTCTGTTTAAACTGGATGAAAACGACGAATTCTAGCCATCGTTGCAAGGAAGACCGCAAACAAGAGGGAGGTGAATCAGGAATAATATTTGGAATCACCCTCCCCCCCTTCTTATCACGCTTGTGTGTTTTTGTGGGATTCATGAATAGCCTCACTGGCTAACTGAACTGATTGGTTTTTTCTATTCGTGGCCTGATGATGAAAGTGTAGGAGGGGGAAAGAATTAACGCGCTGGTCGAATAAGCAACTAATTACCGAGGAATAAATACAATTTATTTTAATTACAAAAAAAATAAAACGAACAGCGTAGAGATCAGGCTTTCGGACAACCTAGAAAAGGTGAAATAAAAGCGTTTCATTTCGCTATTCGAAATAAGACCACGTAGTCGGTAAAATGTCCACTCACGGCATGTTTGACAGTTGATTTCGTCCGAATTATCACCGCAGCCGTCTCGTCCCGAACAGGCGACCGCCGTCGAGCGACACCGACCGTTGCCGCATCTGAACGGACAATAGTGTGCGGGTCCTCGAGCGTTGCAAGCTCCGTCGGGTTCGTCACTTCCGTCGGGACAGGTTAGAAGGGCGTTGCAAAATTCGTGGCCTCCGACGCACGTGCCATCTTTACATCTGTAGGTTCCTCGAGGACAGCCTTGACAAATCAAATAATTTTTTTGGTTCTAAGTCAGTTTGGAAAGGTCGTTGAAATCAGAATCGCTCCCACCTCTGTTGGCTATGTCCCGACAGTTGACTTCGTCCTCTCCAGCCGGACAGTCCGGAGAACCGTTACATCTGAGACCCGCAGATATGCACACGTGTGGTCGAGAGCGAGCGCATCTGAACGCAGTCCTGGGACAAGTCTCTCGACACTGTTCGTCCTCACCATGCGGACAATCTCGCCGACCATCGCAAACCAAATACCAACTGATACATTTTCCGCTTCCACGACACTGTCGGATCAACCATTCATTTACAAAAAGGAACGCTGTGACGGGGGGACAGTGGTATTGCTTTTACTTGAAACGTTCCCTTGAGACAACCAGTACTGGAAGCCGAACACGTTCCGTTAGTAACTACGCAGTCGCACACACCACCCTTACATTTTGAATTCGGGTCGGCCATTTTGCACTGTCTGTCTGTGAGGCACGCCAGTCCCAGTGAAATGGGGCCGTCCGTCTCCTCTCCACGTCGTAACGCTTCGCCTGCGAATAACAAAAAGATGAAAAAAAAGTTAGCACCCGCAAGAGTTGAGGGCTCGAATTCGATTCATCACTCACTCGTGTGTGGCCGTGGCTTGGTTCGAACGGGAGACTGCTGTGACGGTGGAAGACACCTGTCACCTTTGGCTCGCCCTCGACAACTGCACCGACCGAATAATTTCGGTATGAGGTAGTCACACTGTGACTCGGTGTCCCACATTTTGCAGTGAGTATTGCTGTAGCACACTTCGCCGACTTTCGCCGCTGTGGAAACAAGTCGCCCAGAACACGAATTAAATGAAAACTGACAACAAGAAGTTGCTATAGGGGTGACAGTCGCAAAGTAATGAAAACACTGAAAAAATCACTCCAAATCATTGAATCAACCGATAAAAACAACAAAAATCTCAAAGTCCATGCACCTCACACTTCTAAAAATTGAGTACCTCTCTTACCGAAGAGTCTTTGTATTTTATTCACAACTAAGAGACTTCGATCCCCTTGAAAAAAACAAGCCTATTAATTAATCTGCTTTGATGTATAAAAAATGTCATTGGAGTTGGGTTCCCCTGACACAAGTATGGAGGACCTGCGCGCCACCGTTCAATCCGAACCCCTATAACCCCATTTTTTGGACAAAAAACGTCAGAAACTGATAATTCAGCCTGGAAAAGAGATATTGTGTACCAAAAACTTGGATTTTAGCCGTTATAATTCGCCTTTTTGCTCGTTCGGCCAAAAACACGGCAAAGCCCACTCAAAAACCGGTGAAGGCCCTGGTACCAACAACTCAAAGGCCCAACACCCTCTCAAAATTTCCAAAAACGGCCTGATCTTAATCCATGGATTCATTTCTGGGGTCCAATTTTGGGGTTCATTTCTGGGGCTCATTTTGGGGCTCATTTCTGTGGTCCGGAGTAGGGTTTTGACCCCAGAAACTGCGAAAGTTACCTCTATTCGACCATTGCTCCCGATCGGCCGTCATTCAATGACGCTTAGTCGTCGTTTAGTCAATGACGCAGGAAACATTGCTTATTCAAAGCCAAAGGCACGACATTGGGCCTTTCGATGAGCCAAACTCAAGAATTTAGCCTTTGAAAAAAAGTCAAAGCCATGAAATTGGGTTCTCAAAGAGTCAAGCCCACGAAAAGGAATAGTGATATACGCCAAATAGGGGGTTTTAATGACGGATTTTGGCTTTTGGACGAGCCATAGTCAGAAATTTGGCTTTTAGAAAGAGCCAAGCCAACGAAATCAGTTTTTTCAATATAGCCAAACCACGAAATTTTCTTCCAAAAAGTTCTAACCCCGTAAAATGATTAAAGGAAGCGAAAGCCTTCTGAAAATTGGGGTTTGAATCATGGGTGCAACTAGTGGGTAAGGGGCAGGGGTGGGCAGTTATAGGAGCCCCTTCGACTTGCTGCAAATTTAATTTCTCAGGGTTGGTTTCTGATCCGTTTGATGCGTTCCTTTCAATATCCAATCAAAATTCGGCGAAATTGATTTTGCAGCCAACCAAACCCATGAAATTGATTGTTTTTAGCGGCTCAAACCACTAAAATGGGGTCTAGGCAAGCCGAAACCGTGAATTTTAATTTATTTTAGTGAGCCAGGTTCGCAAATTGGCTCTCTAAAACAAGTTTTTTGCCTCTATAAAACCCTAATTTTTGCGGAAGTTGCCCACCCCAAGATCAAGAGTTGGCTGAACCCCTGGTTTGAATGGTCAAAATCCGTAAAGGCCTTTTGGCGAGTCAAGCACTAACATTCGACTTTTTAAAAGAGTCAAATCCGTGAAATTGATTTTTTTTTTTAATTCAATCGTGCCAATGCGCGAAATTGGATTTTGCCAATACAATTTGTTTTCTGCAAGAAAAATTCTGTGAGACGATTGTTGACTGTTGCGGAAGCGAAAACTTCCAAATTAGGCATTTGAGCGTGCCAAATCAACAAATATGAGGCCAAGGACGGGCCAAACTCCGTGATTGGCCTTTCATAAAGAGCCAAGCCCAAAAAATTGACGTCCCTTCATCTCTAAATAAACAAGACTGCCGCAAACTTGCTTCAAGGATCCACAGGAGGAATTTGCGTTTCCTCAATTTCAGCGGTGAATTAACGATTTTCTCAATTTTAGCCGCGCATTAGCGGGTTTTCTGAATTTTAGTCGCTAATAATCTCTCAATTTGTATCCACTAATTACCGCGTTTCCTCAATTTTGATCTGCGAATTGGCGGTTTTCTCCATTTTAGCTTCGAATGAGCGCATTGTGTCAACATTAGCCACGAACTAACGGTTTTTATTGATTTTGAGCAGCATCAAATGAGCATTTTATCTCAATTTTAGCGTTTTTCATCGTTTTAACAGTTTGCAGCTCATTTTAACACTGAATCAGCGTTTTTTTTACTCCTTAGGGAATGCCGATTAGCATGTATTCTCAATTTCCGAGAATTACCACTTTTACTCCATTCTAGTTCTAGAGTTTTTGGCGCACTAAATTTACATCTGCCGCTAAATTGGCCTGACCAGCTTTGAAACCTGGCCATTCAACCCCAGACTTTGGATTTCTGAACGAATAGTCAAGGAAAAAGACACTTGGAGCTGTTTACCCAGTGCATAGTTTAGCCTCTGAAATCAACGACGTTGAAGGGGATTGTCAATCAAATGCGTCCTCTCGTCTTCTAGTGCCGAATGCCGATTCCATCAAATGCTAACCCTGGGGCTTGCCGTCTTTCTGTACCAAATTCACATTGTCAGGCCAGATAAAGAGGCTGACCATAATTAAAGGGGGGGCAGTCATATAGAAAGTGTCTGATATTGACGATTGAAGTCTGATACTGCGATTTTAGATAATTTCCCAGTTTTGAACAACCGATCTAACTGGCGGTTTATTTGCAGCCAAATCTCTTAATTTTAGGGGATTAACAGCTAGCTTTTCAATTTGTTGGTTAGTTTCGAGTTTTTGAGTCTTCAAATAAAATTCCGAGTCAAAATCTCCAGAGGTTTGACCAACCAATCGGTTTTCTGTCAATTATTTCGACTCCAGCCACGTTTTTCGGGATTTTTTAGGGTTGAATTAAATGAAATTTACCACAAAACAATTTGTAACGGGAACACGCAGTTTTTCTTTGTGAAGCGTTTTAAATAATTCTCTTTTTTTTATTACATTTTTGTCCTCATCAAGATGAGTTCCGTTTTAATAGTTTTGTTTCTGAATACAAAAGAAGAGAAGAAAGAAAAAAGTGGGCGTAGATTTAAGAAAGAACGAAACAAATTGAAATCTATGACAACTTTGCCGTTTATAATCCTCTCAACAAAAAAAAGTGTGTGAGGTGGTTGGGGGGGGGGGGGATGGTATCCCACGCAACAAAACGTAGACGAAATACTCTACTTTTCGTGATCGTGTGTTGAACGTGAACGTCCAATTTTTTTTTCTTCTTCTTCTTCCGACTTTTCACTATCCTTTGAACCTTTTTTTTTTTTTTGTGGGACTGTAACACGTGCCCCAAGACCCAACCCAATATACTAACCCCGAAAAACAATGTTATTTTTTAAAAAATGTAGATTCCGGGCCCTTTCTAATTCAACTAAGGTGTCGACGAACGTTTACTCGCCAAAGAACTGAAAGTGCAAAGTTTCCGAAAGGGGGGGGGGTGTGTGCTCGGTTGCATTGAAAGAAGAAGAAAAAAACTGTAAAATAATAAAAATAATAACAATAACAGCACAAAAAAGTTTAAAATCCATTATTTTTCCATTGTCATCATCACCGAATGATTGAGAGGCATGAAAGACCTTGATTTTGTACATAATAAAAAAAAGAAGATTTACTGGTTTTTACCTATCTTTGGGAACTAAATCGACGAACATCTCAAGCGGGGGGGGGGGGGATTTTTTTCCAGCATCTGAGCTTTTATGCATCTAACCTTCGAAGGATTTCATAGCTGGACGCATTATATCCTGTTTTTTTTTTTCGGAGCCATTATTACACTACACGGATGTTAAATGAGGCAGAGGGGTGCGCGGTGCTTGGAGGGCTTGGGGGTTACACTACATCATCATCTTCTTCCACACTGTAAACTTGCGCGAAACATATAGGGGGAAATAACTTGAATAATGCGAAAATAAGACGAATGATGAAGAAGACGAAGAAAAAGGCGAAGAAACACTTACGCGACAAACACGTGTGCCTCCTGAATTGAAGAAAACCTTTGTTGCACCGACACACGCCGGCAGTGCACGAACTGTTGGCGACTTTTTGCCAACATTGCCCCGAAGTTACGCAAGGCATTCCCAGTAGGGTAGCTGAAAAAAATAAAATTTAAATAATAAAAATAACAATGTAAAAAATGGGAGATGAATATTCGAAAAATACGGCCAGAAAAAAAGCCTTCGGGTTGGTTGCTATTTTCTCCTACAATTCATCCGCAGGGCAATTTTTAGGGGTATAGGCAGGGTAGGCGACCTACTACGGGGCCCCCCCGGCTTAATCATTCAGGAGGTTTTACTGAGTTAAATCAGAATAGTTCATTTGGTATATTGAAGAATTCAACCTCACGAAATCGGATTAAAATCCTTATTCTTTATATTATTGGAAGTTCCAGTTAAGACCCGAAACACGAATTTTCGCAGGAATAAGGACCCGAAATTCATATTGCCACGGAGATTTGGCCGTGGAACTTCCAAATTTCTGAGTATTAGATAGCCTCTGGGATCTGTTAGGGCCGACTAACCAGCTGAATCCACGGAAAAGGCCCGAAAACTTGCAATTTTGTTAACTAATGCCCCGAACTTGAAAGTTTGCTCCCGAAGACCCGAAACTTTTATGGCCCATTTCCATTCAACATACTACACAAGTGTACTACATCGTCCTCTCCATAAACACGTGTTTCAATTTAGAGAGGGCGGTTGGGAAAACTTACTCCACACGAGTGTATTACATTGAATGGAAAACACCATTAATTTTGGATATTCAGCCAGGGGGGTTATTCTGTAAATTTCAAAGTTTACGTGTCGTAAAATAGAAGAAGGGCGAGAGGAGGTACCTCCTTATTGCCATGGTTTTTACGATACCTAGTAAATTAAACTGCGGAATTTTCACGCGAGAATGTGTGGTCTCGAAGAAAAAATTATAAATTCTTTAGAAATGTGTGGAAAAACCAAGGCAACGGGGTACATCCTCTCCCCATCCTTCCCAGTTACGACACTAATAGCGTTCCCCATTTGCACAAAATTCTGCATTTGGGCAGTTCATTTCCACCCGTCTTCACTGAATTAAATCATATGTTAGTGGAGAAGACGGGTGGAAATGAACAGCCCCGTTGCAGAATTTTGTGCAAATGGGGAACGCTATAAATTTTGCAAGTTACAGAATCACCCCTCAGGAATCTTGTAGTTTTGCTGAAAGTATTGATATCTTTCATAATTACATCAGTGCTCATGTGGCGACTAAGTGAAACGACCTTTTGGGCTATCCTTCAATTTTCAATTGGGTTAACTTCAATAATTTTCTTTCTGATTCTGATTCTCACTACCACAATAAACGAAAAAAAGCAGTGGCACCGGCGGTCAGATGTTACCCCAGATTGTTAGTTCATCTTAGCTCGGCAAGAGCGCTGCTGTATTTATGAAAGATGTCAATACCACCTGAATTTGCAAACTCACAAATATTTATCTCTAAAAATATTGCAATTACACGGCTATTATCAGTTTATGGCAGTATGGCGTATGACCGCAGTCGGGGCCGGATAACCCAGTGTCCCCGACTTATAACAAGAATAAACCCCTAAAACTTAAAATTTTGTGAAAGTTGTACCAGTAAGCATCCAATTTTGAGGATATTTGCCAACAAATTGTTGCAGTTTTGTTAGGGGTACGGCATATGAGCCTGGTCAGTCTATAAGACCGCCGCCCGTCCGTCGTTCCGAGCCGAGCCCTCGTTCCAGCCCGCAAAACAATTGCAAACGGGGAAATCTGTAATTTCACGGATATTTAGTTCTGAAACTTGCAATTTCTCCGAAATTAAGACGCATAACTTGCAATTTTGCTGAAATGAAGACCAGAAGCTTGCATTTTCACAGAAATAAGATCCAAAACTTCAAATGTCTATGGCAGTTGTCGGCCTATGGCCTGAATTGAGGCCGGCTAGCCTGGGTTGCACCTCAACAAAATTGGTCTCGATAAACTGCAAGTTTGATTCAAGACCCTAAACTGGTGAATTCACCGAGATTAAGACCCGCAACTGCCAAGTTCACGTATATTCAGCCAGGAAACATGTAATTTCGCTCAAATTATAAACCCAAACTTCGCAAACTTATTCAATTTGAATTGCAAATAATTTCAAGTAAAGTTCAAATTCAAAATTATAGGAGAAGTTGGGACCAACTAGCCCAGGGTTCACGCCCACTAAAAACAAAAGGCCCTGAAACTGGCTGTTTCGTTGAAGTATAGGTAAGTACGACGTGAAACTAGCAGTATGACGAATTTTCAGCACGGAAACATACAATTTTGCTCATATGTTTGCCTTCAAAATGTTGCAATTTTCCGTCTTTTCGTAATTTGGATGTTTGGGTTGGCTTGCCCGGGATCCACGGCCTATAAAAAAAAAGACCTGAAACTTTCAATTTTGCTAAAATTGAGACGTGATGCTCGCAATACGATAATTATCCAGCCAGATTCCAGAGCCAGCAATTTTTCGGCTATTCGTCAGAAAACTTTTGGCACTGTCATGGTAGGCTGGCCAGTGTTCTAACGTCACAAAGAAATATCCCCGAAACTCGAAATTAGCAAAGTAGCAATTTTAAGAATAATTTCCGAAAACTACTAGCAATAATTTCACCGATAATTTTTTACCCAAAATTGACAATTCCACAGATTATTAGCTCCGATTTCATGGCAGTGTATTTGTTAGGCATTTGGTGATGACGCAACTGGATGGGTTCACGGCCTCTAAAAAACAAAAAGCCCCGAAACTTGTATACTTTTGCAGACAAAAAACCGGATTTTCAATCGAAAAGTCTCCTTATTCTATTGATTTTTAAAGCAATGAATGAATTCACACGACTTTCCGATAAGAAATTCGATACGGAAAAGATACAGAGTCACCTCCAAATTGTGGAATTATGCGGAAATTTCTCTTAATTTTAGCTGCGAATTAGTGTTTTTCTAAATTACATTCACGAATTAGCGATTTCCTTAATTTCAGCTGTGAATTAGTGTTTTTTTTGTTTGTTTGTTTTTCAATTTTATCCGCGAATTAGTGATTTTCACAATTTTATAGCTGCAAATCACTGTTGATCAAGTGATTTTTTCACTTTAAGCTTCGAATTAGCGGTTCTTCTTATTTTTAACGAGGACTCGACCCAAAGAACAGCACACATTAGCGTTTTCCACAATTTCGGACGCGAATTAGCGATTTTTCCCACTATTAGTCGTGAATTAGAATTTCAATTCAATTTGAATTCCCCCGCTTTCAGGGTCGTAAAGGGGGATTTTCCATAGAGAGGAAATATCCCCCCCACCCACCGCCACTCAAGCATGATTATTCGAATATTCATTAGTCATTAAGGCGGGGTTTCTGGCGGGTTTCCTCGACCCCTTCCCATTCAACCCTCGCCTAAATTTCGCACATAAATTTTGGCTCCATTTCTGCACCAATATTCGATTTCAAAGACTAATTTTAATATTCAGGAACTTCAACAGTGACTTTAGATCTTGCTTTTTCAAATGATACCCCTAAAATAACCCCAAAGCACTTAAGAATTCGAATGTGTTTTAAGGTAATTTCAGGGATGATTGGTAGAGGTCTGAGCTCAGAGATTCACTACAAAAATCGCCATTTTCCGACGAAAACTTCACCGGAACGGACAAATTTTTCCTATACAGAAGCGTACCGAGGTAGGGGCAAGAGGGCGTGCGAACCAACCTGGCCCACGTTCAGGAACGTGAAGTGCCCACGTGTAGGAAGTAGGAACGTGAAAAGGAGACTTGGCACATCCAGATGGACGGCGATTTGGCTCGTATACGTTGACTCCCAGTTTCTGTATCCTTACACGGCTAAAATTAGCCAGGCGCGCTAGTGTGCTGTTCTTGAGGCAAGTGCATGGCTAAAAGTTTGAAAAAAATAATTATTTTCTACGCTAAACTTGTGAAAGAGTGCTCATCCCTTGCTGTATTCATATTTCTCATTTTAAAAAGTGGTCCTTTTATGGATGAAGCGAGTTTGGCCGCGATCAGTTTGGTTCTACTCTGAAAAGTAAATCCTAGAAACCTTCCAAAACACTATTTTTATTTGTTTAATTCTTTAGAACCCCTCCCAATATAATTTTTGTTGGGGTCCTCTGCGGGCAATGCCCAGCTCGATTTGACTTGAGGCTCTTACTGGCGACATTTAAGAGTGTCCATGACTATTGTTCCACCCGCTTACATGGGGTGGTATTATGCAGGGACTGCAAAATAAGGTTCCCCCCCCCTCTACTTTAGAAAACGTGCCTGGATGGGGGGGGGGGTACATTCAACAATGATCATTAAAGGATCGTTCTTGAAAGGTTAATCACAGGAAAAACACCCCTCTAACCACGCCGCCGTGTCTTGCATGTCGTCTGAGAAATTATCTCATCATAAGCATCACGCACATTAGCGAGACATCCTCTGCAACTGCACCGTTCTCGTTGGCAAAGACGAGTAAACGGTCGTGGGTGATGTCTGGGGGCGCGGGGAGTAGACTGTAAACGGTTAAGATCTGGAATACTAAAAAGAAACTCGTGACGAATCACTTGAAGAAGAGACTTGTCGATGTGAAACAACTTACTATTTTCTCTTTCCCACAGTGATACTTTCCCCCCCCCCCCCGATTTGACTACAATTATGGTAAAACTAGAATTATAAATATTCGATTTGATTGTAATTCCGATCGATTTTTTGTAGGAGGGGGGGAGGAAGCTAGGGAGAACGGTTTTTTGCCCTATAAATTCCTTTAAGGAGCTCTAAGAAATAATACTGAAATCTAATTTTTGTAATACTTTTCAATTTCGAATGTATTGGAATTTTTGACAGTCTCCAAAGCATCCCTCCCTCCCACCCCCATCCAACTTCTAACAACGCAATTATAAATGGCACCCCGATCAAAAGATCGAAACTTTAAATAGATATCACCCAAAGACGCACGCCCCGGGAACCCTGTAATTTTTCAAAGCTCGAAACCGCTATCCCAAGATTGGACACAGTGTCGTCATTAAGGGCATTTCGAACCGCGCAGCCTATCCGAGAGATTAATTTCACTTTGAAGCCTCGTTCAACAATAAAGCCATTGTTGCTACTCAGAAAAGTACCAGGTGGAGTGGAGGATTGGGCGTGGAAGGGGGTAAAAAAGAAATACTTGCGGAGTTTACGCGTTAAAAGCTATATCCTTTTTTTCCATGACGGCCTGACATTTTTAATTACAATACTCCTTAAAGTTAACTGTCGATAAAATACTAAATAATGGCGTTTAGTACTTCTTTGCTGGGTTTTGACCTTCTCTTTAAAATAGATGCCATCCTAAAGAGAAATATTTGTACTGAGGACCATAGTACGATGAAACGAATGACAAGCAGAACGTCTTGAAGAAAAACGATGACAGCTTCTGTCTACTACCGATACAACAGTCGCGTGGAATCAACATTCTTGCCCCTCCTCCCTCTCCATATCCACGGTATTTCAACAATAAAGTAACTTCCGGACATTGACATGAATATACGGGCGTTATCATAGCCATGGTATAATTTGTTTGTCACTCACATTGTAAACATTGTGTGTTGTTGTACGTAGCGTAATATGGCAAACAGGCGCATGTGCCGTGATTACACCTGCTGTTCTGTATCGTGCAGTCTTGGTCAATTTGACAAAAATTTCCGAGTCGTCCTCCAAAATCAGCCAGTGCCTGTGAAAAACAAATCGAACGATTTATAAAGCAAGTTTACTACGATTAGATCACTTGGAGGACACTTACAGGAAGACAGGAGGTAACTTGATTCATTGCACAAGGAAGATGAAGGGGGCAGGGGCGGACGAAGAAAAAAAATCGAGGGAGAAAGGTTAACGACTTGGAACCAAAGGCGGTGAATTAGTTACCAACAGTAAAAGATCCGTGAAAATTGTCTTCCAAGGGCAAGGGCAGTAGATCGTGGCACGCACCTGTCAAGAGAAGGTGAAGTGGAAAAACGAGAAGAAAATAGCTTCAAACCCGTTCTCGCCGTCACTGCCGTACTTACTACTTTTTAAAACACTCCAGCAAGACCCCGGCCCCTGACCCTCGCCCAAAGTTTTCGGAGATTTATTTTGACGAATTGTTTTTGTATTTTAGGGGCTGAATCTGTGAATTCGGTCGAATAAAATAAAAAATGCGATGTTACAGAAATGGAGTACGCCGTGAAACCGATTAGTCCCCCCCTTCTCTCATTCCAAGGTCACGAGGACAAGGGATGCTATCGTGCGACGATTTCTTAATTTTTTGTGTGTGTGAAACCGTCAAGCTCTTTCTATTGTCGTCTTGAGGAGCTAACGCTCATCTCAGAAGAAGCCTTTATGTCAAGGCCCTCGCGTTTCTCTTTTATTTTACCCTCAGATTATTCTCGTATGAATGGTTTTGAGATGATAAAAAAAGGGGGGAAAAACTGGATTTCCATGTCGTTGGGATTCCAGACGCTAGTGAGGAAAATTTCTTGGTTTCAATTCCCCCCCCCCACCCATCAAGGAGTTAGCCATTCGCTCGATCAAAGGAAACTATAAATGGACATGCAAATGGAAATAAAAGAATTAGCCCCCTCCCCACCCATCAAATCTGTCAAAGGAAATTAATCCATTTTCCTTGACATCCACGATACTGGCAGAGGTGCTCAAGAAAGTGATCCTAGACGCACACCAATCAAGGGTCCGATTTGCCTCAGCGTCTGTCAATTTGACTTCAGAAATTTACCGTTGTGTGTAATAGATCCAAAATTCATCGTGATGGCTTTAAATCGCCCTCCAAAACAGTTGAGAGAGTGACAAAAGTTTAATTTAGCTGGAAGCTATACATTCACTTCCATTATTCACTTTGGGATTAATTTTTGCTCAGTGTTGGTTGGTCTGGCAGATTTCCCAGAACATTTCCGAGCCGCGGCTCTCGTTCCGTCACCTTCAAGTTTCCAGGTCAAATACACCAGTTCTTGGTTAAAATTTGAAAGCTTCTAGCTGCATGGTCACCATCCAGCATGCTCTCATCCCCCTCCCCTCACTAACACACACTTATACTAATGTTGTGCGTGTGAAAATCCTTGAAAAGCACGAATTATACGTGGTGGAAAAAAAAGCGTATAAGCCCACATCGGTTGTTAAACGTTTTTTCGATGGAACTTCAAGACCCAAATTGAGAAAAAAATGCAACTTCGCGGTGTATGGACAGCAATGAAATTTAAAAAAAAAAAAAAAAAATCTAATGTGCTGTTCTTGGGCTAAGTCCACGTCTGAAATTGAAAAAAGCGCTAAATCATGGCTAAAAGTAAAAAAAACTGACTGATTCACGGCTAAAAAAATAAGAAAAACGTTAGTACGCGGCTAAGAATAGAGAAATAACGCAAATTCACAGCTAAAAATTAATAAAATCGGTAATTTGCAACTGAAATTGAGAAAAAGTGCAAATTTGCGGTTCGTGTAGGCAAAGTCAGTTAAAATCGAGAAAAAACGCTAATTCATGACTAAAATAATAATGATTTTACGCTCAATTCGCCGCTAATAAAAGGGAAAAGGCTCTAATATAAATTAGGTCCAATTTGTCCATTACCGCAGAAAGGCGCTAATTTGCGGCTAAAAATGTGAAATGGCTAAATCGGGGCTAAAATTGAGACAAAGTGCTAATTCGTGAAATTGAGAATAAATCGTAGATTTTGGGGATCACAGGCCAATTTGCGGTTAAATTGAGAAAAAAAACGCTTATACGGTGCTCTTTGGCAAGTCCCCGCCTAAAAGAGAAAAATCTGTATCATAGCGTCTAAAATCGAGAAAAAAAAACTAAGCCAGGGGAAGAAATGAGAAAAATGGCTAAATTACTGCAAACATTGAGCAAAATCGCCAGTTCGCGGTTATAGACTGGAGAAAATGTTGTAATACGCGGCTAAAATTGAGAGAAATTGGTAATTATCAGCAAAATTTACACAATAAAACGTTATAATTAGTGGCTAGAATTAAAAAAAAAAAAAAAAATCGTTCATTCGCGACTAAAATTCGAAAAACGCCAATTCGCTGTTTCCGGAGGCAATTTTGCCTAAAATTAAGCGAAAGAATCATGAAAAAATAGTGGAAATTGAGGAAAAGCGCGAATAATTCATGCCTTTAAGTGCAGAAAATCGCTAATTGGCTGCTAAAACTTTTAACAACGTAGTAGCTGCTCAATCAATGGAATCAATTGCATGGACCGGTCGTACAATCGATATGCTATAAAATTAACGTGAGAAGAAGATGGTAAATATTGCCATCGTCTGAAGAATGTACAGCACACTTTCACCGCAGAAAATCTGCTGTTTTACCAGTAAATGCGTACATTTGGCGGTGTACTCTCTTCATTAACCTAATAACAGGTGTATTTTTTGGCTGCCTGTTCGGCTTTCGTCAAGTGGAAAAGTGCCGAATGACAGGAAGCACCCAGGAGTCAAAATATGGAAAAAGGAAGTAGAAATACGGTGAATGAGAGTGATTGCGTTTTCCATTTGTATACAATTCTGCTCCGGAGCACTTCATTTCCACCCGTCTTCTCCACTAATATACGTTTTAATTCAGAGAGGAAAGGCTGGAAATGAATTGCTCCATCCTTGATTTTTGTGCAAATGGAAAACGCTATGAATATTTGCCCCCACCTTCGTACACTTTCAATTTGGTCTGTTAGAAAGTTTAAGTACAATGATCCGTAAGCTTACAAAGAAACAAACAAACAATAATCCAATGAAAAAATTCGTCATCGGTTCGGCGGAATTGATTCCCATCAGCCATTTTCAAAATCCGTTGGATCTGACGGAAAATCCGTCAAACTGGCGCAAAAAACGAGCGGTTTTCCTCGTTTGTTACCCTCAAATGAGCTCCCTTTCTCAATTTCAGCCGCAAAAGTCTTCAATTTTAGCCTTTTCGCCGCGAACAAGCGCTTTGCCACGAAATCAACCACAAAATAGCACTTTATTCATACTCAGTTTTGGGCGCGTACGCGTCCTTCCCCTAAAAGCAGCACATTAGCGTGATTTCAGAATTTTAACCGCCTATAAGAACCCATCAGTTGCCCCAAGAAACTGCGAATTAACCCTTTTCTCAATTTATTTATGCATTTGGCGCTGACATGGTCCCAAGGGGCGGAGGGCTCGGGGAGACCTCCTGCATTTTTTGTCGTTTGCGCTTACTTTGAGGACTGCGCGAGGGACTCATAAACCGCATCCGGCTTAAATTGAAACACTTTGAGCCCATTTATAAGGCGAGAGAAGCTAGTTTAGCAATTTTTTTAGGTACGTGAATCTTCAGTTTAGCAACTTTAGGGCGAATTCAGTCGTTAGTTTTGCCAATTTAGGGCTTTAATGGCTATACAGTTAGGCCTTTTTTAGGGTGCAAATAGTCAGTTTTGCAATTCTCTCAGGGCGCGAATATAAATATTGTCTGTTTTCAAGGCTCGAATTGTCAGTTAAGCAATTTTATTAGCGCCACAGTTTAGCCACAAATTAGGGCTATATTCCTCAATTTTAGCTGTGTAGGTCCTCTACGAACAGTTAATTAGCCATTTTTCTTAATTTTTTCCGCAAAGTTACTTACAGATCTCACAAATTAGTGTTTTCTCTCAATTTTAGCTGGAAATTAAAAGTTTTTTTCTTTCTTTTTTTTATGGCCCCAATCTGCGCCCAACGAAACGTCTGACTCCTCAGCAAGTATATTTTCAATATTTCTAAATCTAGTAATGGTAGATTTCACCATCGAGAGTTAAGGTTTGAGTTACGTTAACTCAGAATTAACGAAAAAAATGCGTCAAAATTTATGTAAACATTGTTTGAGTTGGGTAACTCCAACCTAATTCCCGGTGGTGAAATTGGCCATAAGTAAATACATATAACTTAAATTCGTTTTTAACTAAAATACAGTCGATTATATCTAAATTTCAAACTAGCCCGGATATGGCTTCAAAAATTTCAGTCTTAATTGAAGGCGTTATTTCCTTTTTTAATTAAATGATGAATAATAAAAATTCTGTCAAAACCATCTCCTTTCTACAATGGAATTGTTGTACGAGCAAGAATAAAATGATTGAACTATGTTCCTGTTTAAAAGATCGTAGCATAAGCATTTGCTCTTTAAATGAAACACGCCTAAACGCAACTATGCGATAAAATATTCCTGACTACGCAGTTTATAGAAAAGACAGGAACAGTAGAGGCGGAGGAGTCGCTCTTTTTATTCATAATTCTCTCCTCCACAAAGAATTGCGGCTTCCTAAGCTAAACTCCCTTGAAGCTGTTGGTGTTACGCTAAACGTGATTAACACATTGTCACGTTATCTCAGTGTATAGACCCCCCCAAATGTAATAATGTCCAAGTAGATCTTAAAGCTCTCTTATCCTTGGGGTCACAGAGGTGCTTATTCTAGGGGACCTTAATGCCACCCATACCTCCTGGCACTGCTCTCGCAACAATGCTGCAGGGAAATTAGTTTATAAGCTCTCGTTTCAACTGGTGTTTGATATCCTTGTGCCAGACGCCCCCACGTATTATCCTCCCGGTAATAAAAGGCCCAGTGTCCTCGACATGGTGTTAAGTAAAAACTTCAAAAATGTTTCATCGATTCTTAGTTTACCAATGTTAGATTCTGACCATAATCCAATCTTTTTCAAAATCCTTGGCGAAATCTCCAAGTCAAAAACAAAACGTAGGTTTAATTTCAATAAAGCCAACTGGTCCGGTTATTCGAGTTATCTACAGAGTGAAATTAATCCCAACCCCATTCTATCAAACTCCTCAGACATAGACAAAACAGAGCAATTTTCAAAACAAATTCTGCAAACCGCAGAACTAACCATTCCCCGCCATAAAAATACGGCTTATAAACCTCTTCCAGCTGATGTACTTTTGTTGATTAAAATTAAAAACTATTTCAAAAAGTGTTAAAACTGAATGCAATGACCTTCAAAAAACTGGCCTCGATAGTGCAGAATATGATTAAATTTCTCATTAATAAGAACAAAAATTCCAAATGGAGCAATTTTCTTTCGTCACTGAAGCCCACGAACTCAGTATTCTGGGGGGTGAATAAATATTTCAATAAGGGGAAGGCGAACTCAGAAATTCCAACTATTCTTGTTAACAACGAACCGCACTATACGTCCATTGAAAAAGCTAATGTGATTGGAAAACATTTCGAAAGTGTTCATAGAACCACCCAAACACTTAGCTCCAACCACCACACACAGGTAGTAAATCGCTCCGTAAGGAAATTCCTCAAATCTGTGCACTTCGAACCGTCTGATGTTAAACTCGTTATTCCAAATGAAATAGCCAAGTGCATAAAGTCAAGACCAGCTAGAAAAGCCCCAGGGTCGGATGGCATATGTAATATTCTTCTAAAACATCTCCCCCGTAAAGCTCTTGTATTTTTAACCCACGTGTTTAAAAAAATGTTATTCCTCGGTCATATCCCTGATCCATGGAAAATAGCAAAAGTTATTGTATTGCAACAAACAAAATGGGGAAAAAACCCATCGCTGGTCTCAAGTTATCGCCCCATTAGTCTTCTCACTACGCTCAGTAAAATTTTCGAAAAACTCATTCAAAGTCGCATGCTTGACCACATTAATCGGCACAACATCCTTATCGAAGAACAATTTATTTTTCGTGCTGGCCACTCGACCCTAGGCCAATTGTGCCGTGTGGTTGACGATGTCACACAAAACTTCAATAAGAAAAAACACACGGGATGGTATTATTAGAGAACCTTTAAAACACAGGTACTGCAACACGGATTTCAGCGCCATATTTGGTCCCTCAGTCGTTAGGGTAAACGCAATATCATGAATGAAAAAATTGTCATCGTAACAGCAAACAAACATGGAACGCGGTCAAAATAAATAAAAATAATCCTACTTGTCAATGAGATCAGGTGATTATTATAATCATATGAGGGACCAAGTATGGCGCCGATTTGCGTGTTGCAGTACTCGTGTTTTATAGTGTCTTAGTATTACTTGACATTCAAAAAGCCTTTGGTACTGTCTGGCACAATGGGCTTTTACACAAGTTGATTCAGTTGAAATTGTTCAGTTGTTGAGAAGTGCTTACCTCAAGGATAGAAAATTTTATGTATCGGTAAATGGAGTCCAATCCTCCCCTTTTCTAATTCTTGCTGGTGTCCCACAAGGCTCCAGTCTTGGCCCCTCCTTTTTGTCTTATTTATAAACGATATTTCTAAGGTGCCTCGTATAAGCATAGCTCTATTTGCAGACGATACGGCCCTTTACACGAGCACTTGGAGGACAGTAACTGTAATTAAAAGATTGAATGCGGCTCTTGCAAGACTTAGTAAATTTTTTATTTGTTGGAAAATTGCCTTAAATTGTGAAAAGACAGAGGCTGTACTATTTACAAAGCGCAGACCCCTCGTCAACAACAACTTAGTCTTGGATGGTAAAACTATTCGCTATCCTCAACTGTTAAATACTTAGGTTTAACATTAGACTCTAAGGCCCATATTCATAGACATTTCTTAAACTTAAATTTTCCTAAGTGGGCGTCAAAACAGATGATTTTATTCCAACTAAAACTGGATTGACTTTTACTTAGGAGAATTTTAACTTAAGTAGCGACTATGAATACGGGCCTAAGCTAAACTTTACAAAACATGTAAATAATTTAATTGATAGAAGTAAGATATCCATTAGACTTTTATTCCCGGTACTTAGGCGTGAATCGGGCATGTCACTGTGCAACAAATTGCTGATCTATAAAATGTGTGTGCGATCAATACTTACATATTCTTGTGCCGCTTGGAGCTTCACACGTAATACCAATTTTAATAAATTACAAATCGCTCAAAATAAATTTCTTAGACTAGCCATTGGCAGTACGCGGTCAACAAAAATAACTGAATTGCACGAAACTTGTAAAATTGCCTTCACTAAAGAGTACATTCTCAAGCTTTGTACAAATATGTTAACCAAATTTTCTAACTCGTCAAATCCCTTAATAAGCAATATCGCTAATTCTACCGTGAGCAAACATAAGAATTTACGCCATAATCTACTCACATCTGATAGCTAGTGTAGGATAATAATACATATATAATACATACCCAGCCCCTGTTATTTACATTCCTCTATTGTTAAAAAAAAATATTTTCCATTATTGTTAATTTGTGTTTCAATCCACCTGACCATGCTTCTCTTTTGTAAATTCGAGGTTTTTTCTTCTCCTTTTCCCCCTCATTTAATTAAAATAAGTGTAATTTATACCCCATAGTATCATAGTGTAATCGTAGTGAAACGAGATAGTCATATGAACTGAATGTTTCTTTTTAATACCCCTGATAGTTAAAAATAATAAAAAATAAAATTTCTATAATAAAAAAAAAAGTTGTCTTCAATTTTAGCCATAAATTAACGCTTTTTCTCTATTTCATCCTGCTTAGTACTTTAAGCCCTGAAAAAATCCAGTTTTTCCATCTTTGAGGCTTTCTCGGGCCTCGTTTGATCGCTGGCGTGGGGTGGTTTGCCCCTCCTCGCTGCTGATGGGTGCATGGCCCATGTGCCTCCCCTTGATTCTATCAGTCTGGTCGTGCACTGAAAGACTTGAATTGAATTCACTGCAGCAAAGCCTGCATCAGTGGACGATGTCACATTAAATTTGAGCCTTTGGGATGTACGCTCGTTGTCGCGCGTTGTAGCGCCGCTCGAAAACGCTTCCATGGACGACCGACCTCATGCTTGTCATGTAGAGGCGATATAAGTATTTGGCTAATTTAATAAAATGGCCAGTAATGAGGTAACGGAGCCTTGTGATTTCCGTAGTGGTGATCGCCCGTGACCCCCCCCCCCTTCATTTCGCGCCTAAATTGAGCCACCCTTCACCCACGCGATTAACAGAGTCATCAAGAGTCGTCTATTCTCCAAGTGAATCACTAAGCCTTCGTGAATCATATACGGGGCTTAATGAGTTGTTGTATCTTCGGCACTACAAATTCGTTAAGCTGTCTACGCGAAATTAGCCATTTCCGGCCCAGAAAACTGACTTCTCAGTCTCAGAAATTTGGCCCCGTGAGTTGGCTACATAGGTCGAAAAATAAGATCAGGTTGAATATTTTGAAAACTTTAAGGAGAGCTCGCCGTTTTGTTCTTTGAAAACGGCCTAAAAATCCAGTCTGAAATTGTTCAAAGCGCCTGTTGCTAGTCTCCTCGAGTCTGAGACTGTTTATATCAATCTTCAAACTGACTATTTCCGCTCAGTAATGTTGTAATTTTGTTAATTATTCAATTAATTTTGCTTCGGAAACTGAATATCGGCTACATGACCGAAAAATTGTGCCTCTTATTCACGCAAAAAGGGTGTTATCAAGCGGGTTGTACTATTTGTTTGTTGATCCAAGGAGGCAAGCTCTAATGGCGTTTGAGGTTTAAACATTTCGTAGACGCCGACGCTACGACAATGTTTTCACTCCACGCTTGGTATGGAAGTGGTTGGGGAGGGGGGGGGAACGAAACTGATTTCACTAAATAGAGAGAAAACTGTTCTAAACGGCGGCGTTGTAAATCGAATCACTTAAAACACTTTCAAACCTTCATGGAACAATCCGATGGAGACTTAATAGCGGTGTGGCAGGCTATCAATAATTGAAAGATCGACCTCCTTAGCACGTGCAAAAGAAATCTCCTTCCGAAAAGAATGTATTCTCAGAAAGAGCGAATGGTTTCGCCCAGTCATATATCCTTCCGCTTTTTTTTTTTTTTTTTTTTTTCTTTTTTTTATGGTGGACGACGGAACGAATGGGCGCGATGCTCATAGCTTTCTTCTTCTTCAGTCCTTTCCGAAACTTGAACTGATCCTCAGCAATCAATTCTGAAAAAACGTTCCGACTTCTGTGATTGGGAGGAGAGGGTTATTGAAAGGAAAAAGCTCATAACCGATGGAATCTGATTCACCGCGACCCTCCCACCACATCTATCACTCCCAAAAAAAGAAAGTCACAATAGAGAAAAAAAAGAGCTAAATTAAAAATGAATCTCAACAGTAACGGACGGTGCTGAAGACAATGGGAGGGGGGGAATGGGCAAGATTTTAAAAACCGTGTTAACAATGTTACGCACAAGAAGCGGAAGAACTCCAAAAACATGCGTAAAATCCAAGCCGCGAAGATAATCGTCCATCTTTTGGGGGGCCTTTAGGTACTCTTTTCACTCGGTAGGAGCTCCCTCAAGTATACGGGGGCAATGGGAAAATGAAGGAAAAAGTGATTTTTTGTCGCTCCAACTCACGGCCAAGAGTGGAGGGCGGTAATCACGATCTTACAGGGGGCCGATATTTCCAACCTTTTTAATAATATTCAAAGTTTTTTTTTTCTTTAAGGTGATCGTGTAATCGAGTATTAAGGTTGTTTTTTTTTCTAACCATCGAACGTGCAGGATTTTTTGTGCGTCGTCTGATTGTGAGACGAATGATGTTGAAATAACCGATACACAAGGTAGATCCTCTCAGGCGTATTCATCTCGGTCATGCGGGAATTGCCTTGTTAAACGCCGTCTTTTTTTCTCCTCTTCACACGACAGAATAAAATTCATCTGCTAAGTTTTTCAGTTTTTTTATTTCTTATAAAAACTGATCGAAAAAGCTGTTGATCCACCGACCGGTGAGGGGGGAGTATGTTCGAAGGCATTCGAATTTTTTTCCATTATACCCCCGGGGGCTTTGCTCTATTCTGCTCACAAAACGACACTTCTCATTGTTATAGGATGAGCACGACAAGCATATTAATGATCTATTATGCTTACACGAAGGATTCCGCTAGTTTCAGCCTTCTTTTTATTTTACTAGAGCCTGCTCACAGCACTGATGGCGACGTCATTATGGTTCTTATTTAGGAAGATATAAAACATTCTGCGAGGTGAGACCGTGGAAGTTGCTCCGATGTTTCACATTTGACTATTTTAGATTTGGTCAATTTTAACTGGTAATTAATGGTCTTAAAACCGGGAGGTGATAAAATGAGTGAGGTGAAAAATGGCAGAATGACAGAATTCCCGAACTTGCAGTCTTTAAAATAGTGTCAAGCACTCATACTTTCCATCTCCCCTCTCAATACAACTTTTCCAGAATCCACGGTGGCTAAGGGCAAGAGAAAAGTTAACCAACCATTACGACTCCCGCCCAGCATTATACAGCAGGGCTTAAACATTTGCTTACGTATTTTGCGGTCGAACTCTGAAATTCTTCCAGGAAATTCAGAGAAGAGTGGTCACGTCCCTTGGGTGTGGACAAAAGAGACTTTAACAATTGCCTTGACCTATTCCATCGAATTCCGTTAATAACTCGCGCACGTTTCTTCTTTCAGCATTTAATCCCGAAATTTTGAACAATTATGTCTTTGAACAGGAGTTTGTGTACCCAATTTTTTCCCTGCGGGGTAATCATAAATCCATCATGGATTGAGCCCAAGTATATAACTCTCTTGTCTCTTCCCTGCGCACTGATCCGAACTCGTTTCGGCGAGGAAATGGGTGGGGGGGGGAGCTCGCAAAAGGCATGTGTGAGCCATCATTCAGGGCACCAAGTCCGTAGGGCAGCGGCAGTAAAAAAACGCCAATGAGCCGATCTCGGGCTAAATAAAGGAAAAGCACTAAATTCATAGCTAGGCATGAAAAAAAAAATGGGACAAAAATGTATGAAAACGCTAAGTCGGGGCGAAAATGATTTATAAAAATGACTTTCAAGGCTAAAATAAAGAATAATCGCTAAAGTCTGTCTCATATTGAGAGAGATCACTAATTCGCGGGATAAAAACGCTACTCCGCGGCAAAAATTGAGAGAAATCGTTAATTCGCCAATAAAATTGAATTGCAGATTCGAGGAATAGAGTGCAATTAACGGGTGAAATTTAGTGGAGGGGAGGGACCGCTAATGTCCTGTTCTTAGGATAAGTACACGCGGCTAAAATTCAGCAAAACGTGAATAAAATCACGTACGAAATTAAGAAAAACGCTAATTCGAGGTGAAAACTGAGAAAAAGCTCTAATTCAAGGAATAAAAACGCTACTTTCACTGCTAATTCACGGAGAAAATTGACATGAAATACAAATTCCCGTATAAAGAGTAGAAAACAAATAATTCGCGACTGAAATTGAGGAAATCTCAATTCGTATCTTCTGATGGCAATTAGATTCATGGATATTAGTGAAAAAAATCGCTAATTTACCGGCTAAGATGAGGAAAAACGCTAATAGATTACTAAACTTGAGAAAGAGCGCTAGGTAATTTATGGCTAAAATTAAGGAAATGGGCTTATTTGTGGTATAAAATTGAGAAAAATTGCTAATTCGCTGCTAACGAAGAGTTAGTTCAATTCTTTTGACAAAACAATTGGATTTCTGAGGCGAAATTTCCTGTTCACCGACTGGTTAGACAATATGTCAGATCAGATTGCCAGAATTAGATCAAGTACTACTCAGACTTCGGTTGGACGAACGAATTTTCAAACAATCTGGGGCCGAAATTAAAACCCGAAACGGTATAATTTTCGAGGGAATGAAGCCTGAAAGTTGCAACGCCACGGATATTCAGCCAGGAAACTTTTAAATATCAGGGGGCCTATTCTCTAACAACAAGCAATATTTTTTTCGCCAGCCATTGTGTTTATTTCATTCATTTGTTTGAAGAAAATCAATGAAATAAACATATGACTTCGAAAAAGCTATTGCTTCAGAGTTAGAGAATAAGCCCCCAGGAAAACTTCCAGATGTTTAGCCGCGAAACTTGCTTACTACTGATATTTATAGCTGACGTGATTTTGCGGCTAATCATCAAGCTTTGGCCGTTCTGGGGCCGGCTGAACCAGGCTCAAGGCACTGAAACGTACGGATTGCGATTTCTTTCAATTTAAGACCGTAATCGTAATAAGAACCGCAATTCCGCTGAAATTAAGACCCTAAACTTGAATTTTCGAAGGCATCAAGACCCGAAACTTTCCATTGTATAATCAGCCATAAAAACTCCCAAACCCACGGAGATTTGTCACGCTATTAGCGTAATCCAAGCCTGCTTGCCCAGAGCTTAAGCCCACTATGAAAATTGCTGAAGAGCTACGAAAATCGTTATTTAACGAAAATATTGACCAGGAACTGGACATTTTGCAAATATAACGACTAGAAACTATCAATTTCGCAAATATTCAGACCCTAAACAGACAATTTTGCGAAAATAAATACCCGAAAGTTGGTAAAGACCTGCCACTGGCAATTTTACAAATATTCAGCCAAGTGACTACCATGATTTCTCGGATATTTAGCTTCAAATGTTGCAATTTTTTGGATATATTTTGTCATAATTTGATTTAAATTCCAAAAAAAATTGCAATTTCACTTAAATAGCGACCTGAAGAACCGATTTGGCGCATGTTCAGCAAGGAAACTTCCCATTTCACGGTTATTTATCTCCTAAATGTTGCAATTTTGCAGCTATTCGTCAGACTGTCATGGCCGGATAGTTTGTGTTCCGCGGTCACACAATAAAGGCCCCGAACTTGCAATTTAAAGCAAATAAAGATAATAAACTTTCAATATCGCGAAAATAAATATCTGAAACTAGCAATTTAGCGAATTTTTAGACTCAAAACTTGCATTTTTGTGGATTTAAAAAAATTATTTTGAGCCAATTTTGCGTGGCTTTTTAACCGGGGTCCATGCCCTCTTGAAAAAAAAAAAAAGACCAGAAAATTGAATTTTTACGAATATAAAGCCCAGCAACTTGCAATTTCGTGAAAATAAAGACCAGAAACTAATGATTTTGCGAACAATCAGCCAGGGTACTTCTAATTTCACAGTTGTTCATCTCGTAAATGTTGCAATTTTATAGCTATTTCTGACTGGGCGCTGAGCCGGGCTCCACTGTCACTGAAAAAAAAGCCCCAAAAGCCCTTAGAAAACGCCGTAGACGGTGGAAGCTGAACGGCCAGAAACGGGTATAGGAACGCCGGGCCCCCCGTTCAGAGCATGTCCCCGAAAAGCTTATACATGGAAAAATGAATATTTTTAGGTTCGTGGACGTAGAAACGTATAAAAGGAGAGGTCGGTCAGCAATTTACCTGACATACGTTGACCCCCCTCCATCCCTCCTACCCGGTTTCTGTAGGTCTTTATGGGGGGCCAATGTGCTGTTCTTGGGGTGAGTGCGCAACTATACTGTTCCTAGATAAACAAACTGATATTTGTTGCTGAAATTGCGAAAAACGATCATTCGTTGCTAAAAATTAATGAGAAAATGCTCGAATTAGAGATTTTTCAACTTCAAGACCAAAATTGAGAACAAATCGTATTTACTGATCTTATTCCGCGCCTAAAATTAAGAGAAAACGTTAATTCACGGTTAAAATGAGGGAAAAACGGTTATTCGTTGCAAGACGAGAACAGAATTGCTAATTCATGGCTAAAAATTATTTTTAAAAAACTAATATTCGCGTCTGCAATAAAGCTCCAATTCGCGGCTAAAATTGAGAAAAGTGCTAATTCACGGGTCAAATTGAGTGAAAGCGTTAATTCGCGGCTGAAGTGGAGAAAAAACTGATTCGCTGTTTATGGAGGCAACTTCGACTAGCATTGCAGCTAAAGTTGAACAAGTTGCAAATACGTGGCTAAGAATGGCAAAAACGCCCATTCGTGGTTTCTGGAGGTAACTTCGTTTAAAATTTAAAAATACATAGTAGATCTGAATGATGAATAAAAGTGGAGAAAAGTGCTTTAAAAACCCGGTAATTCGAGGCTAAAATAGCGAAGAATTGCTAACTCATGGCTGAAATTGTGAAAATGCGCCAATTCACGGCAGACATTGAGATAATGGCGAAAAAGCACTAATTCGCGCCTGAAAGTCAAGAAAAGGTGTTAATTCATGTGAAAGCACTGAAAGTGAAAGTAATTGCTGATTCACGGTGAAACAGTGGGAAAAAAATCGAAATTTCAATTTTTGGAAACAACTTCGGCTAAAATTGTTAATGCACTGCTAAAATGGAGAGGGGGGGGGTGAGGAATAACCCGCAATTCGTGGCAAAAATTAAGAAAAAGGGCTAATATTCAGAGGAAGTGTTAATTTACATCTATAATGAGGAAAAGGGCTAATTTGTGAGTAAAATTGAGGACAAAAAACCTTTGGTTGGCGCAGGAAAATCTCTAATTCACAGTTAAAATTGAGACAAAGGCTTAAGTTAACGACGCTACATGAACATATTCCTTGTTTATTCAGAGACTAAAGCCCTGTTCACACGATGCAATGTTTGAAGCTATATTGTATGCTGGTTTTTTAAAAACATATGTTCGTTGGTAGTGACCGGATGTTTTTGAAAAACCAGCATGCAATATAGCTTCAAACATTGCATCGTGTGAACGAGGCTTTATAGAACGTACTAGATAAGTCTCTCAACTTTGCCACTAGAACAACGATACACTTAACTTTAAAAGCCAATTAATATTTTACTAGAGATCAACCGAGTACACGAATTCAAGAAAAACGATTTGACGAATTCTGTGAAAAACTCCACATTTAGGGACATGAATCGACTCATTTGAGTAAGTAGAGTGACGGGAGAAAATGGTCGAACCAATGGAACTCTCCCCTCCCCTTTCACCATCATCATATTATAAAGCTCCTGAGTGTCCAACCCGCAATTGTTGCCCTCATGCTCGCTATAATTCCCTCAGACACTTTTACATTGAGACATCGTTTTCTTGTGTCCCACCCGCAAGACTTCCGCAGAGTTCTTCGCCAGTCATTTTTCTTCAAACCTTCAATAGTCACCGAGCCACCCTCCTGTGCGTAATTTCATGTCTTTCTTATTCTTCTTCTTCAAATGTTGGACGTTCAGATTGTCAGAGCGCCACTTAGGAAAAAAAGAAACACGCGGAAACCGAGGGAAAAACAACTCTTGAAAAAAATTTACGGGTGCACAACGGATCTCTCCCAGTTGTTAAAATGAGCGAAATTATACAAAAGGCAAAAGGCAATTTTCTCAGTTATGGAGCGCGTTCTGTGCTCATGTAAACGCAAACAATTGCCGTTTTCTTCATAAACGCGCGCCTAAGGTGTCTTTGGCCTTCTTTTGATGGAACTTGGAGTTGGCACCCGAGAATGGTTAAAAAAATTTAAAAAAAAGTCGGGCGGTGGGGAAATAAGGTCAAAAATAGGGTTTTGACTTTTGCTTATTGTCAGCCAAGCTTATAAGGATGTAGAGGCAAAACAAAAGTCGCTTGTTATTGTGGCGAATTAGTTTTCGTTTCATTCCAAAAAGAAAGATGTTTCGGGAACATTTTTTAAAGAAGAAAAAGGGTGAAAAGCATTCTTTTTCACTCAATAAAACCCAAGAACATCCAATTTTCCACTTCAACTGTCCGTTTTATTATCTTACCGAAACCGTCTCCGACTGTATAGCTAAAAAAAAAAAAAAAAGTTTTACGAGCCCTCCAAAAGAAAAAAAAATGGTTTACTTTCAAATTTTCACTCTCTTTAGTGTGAAAAGACGAGTGTAATAGTGTAATAGCTCTAATACTGTCAAGGAAGTAGTTCGGAGACGGACTCGCGCCGGCTTGTTCTCGTTTTCCCTTTGGACTTTTCTTTTTTGCCCCCCCCCCCTTCTATTCGAATTGCTGTCCAATTCGAAGAACAGAACATAATAATTAACGGTATTGATTTTCTATGTAATTTAAAACTTGCATTCATGCACGTGGCGTGCTAAAATGTTGTATCGATTTTACATTAACTTTTGACACGCTCAAAGATGGGGTGTGGGAAAGAAGACGCCCTTTGAAAGACAACGAAGAGTTCAACGGAAAGCATTTTTTTTTTTTTTTTTAACATTATAGTTTTTTGTGGAAATTTTTGCAATTAATTGTTTAAAATATTGTGTTTATGAAAACACCTCCACAGCCCGCTCGCCCATCCTTTGTGAATCTTCATTTCTTCATGATGCCTATTTGTACAGTTGAATATTCAAGATGGATGGCAAAAATGATAAAATCTGAGGCCCTCCGTGAGCATACAGACAGATGTTTACACTTTTTTGGTACAAAAAAAAAAAAATTAAATTTCAACTTACGCGCGGTGTAAAAAAGATGATGGGAACCAATATCTGAAGCATCATTCTAAAGGGACGGCACTGGCAGGACTGAAGCTTCTATCTCCCCTTCTTGCATCATAACGGTCTTTCTTCCTTTTCGGGGTCCCCATCCATCCTCCCTTAGAATCCATCTCCTCTTGTTGAAGATTCTTAATCGCGTGGCTTTTCTCATTATTCCTATTATTGTTGTTGTTATCGTGGCCACCCATTTATGTCACGCGACATGTCCCACTCGAGATTCGTTCTTAGGTACGGTTAACACTTGGTGAGGCAAAGACGGATCGTGGGGGGGGGGTTAGTTACCTATTGTTACTAAAACCTAGTAAGTTTTGTGTACAACTACCCGTTCTATACTCAAAAAAATTATTATTTAAGCTCTGCTGAACAAAAATTGCCAAATGTCTGATTCATTTTTGATGTGTACCGGGCACTTTTCGGGCTATATCATAGAATAATAACTATACTGTCGTAAAGAAGGGAAACTTCGCTAAATTTTCGAAGCCAAGGGAAGGTAGCTTCTCGGGGGGAAATGGGAAGGTTAGCTTCACTTCCCCCTTCCTTCTTCATCCAAATTTTGTTTCCATGGTACTTTTGTTTAATTTTCACTCCTCCTCTGGTTTTTTTTTGGCGCGAAGCTCCAAGTTCAAAAATAAAAGTTCCGACAGCAGCCTGTCGGGAAAAGTGCATTTCATTCATGCGACAATCGAGTCAAACCTCATAAGTTAGAACGATATCAATCAACTATGAATCACATTTAGGCCGTGGTATAGAAAGTCAAAATCATAAAATCGTGTTTCTTTTTACCGCAGGCCCCTTTTTTTGGCACCAACTGAGGGGGAACAAAATGATGAAAATGAAACACAGTCGGTTTGGTTGCCTATACGATATGGGAAGGTGGACTCTTCTTAGAGGAGTTATTTGCAATTAAAATATTTATGCCGGCCTAAATTTCATTCATAATTGATTGATATCGTTCTAACTTATGAGGTTTGACTCGATTGTCGCATGAATGAAATGCACTTTTCCCGACAGGCTGCTGTCGGAACAAAACTTTTTTCAAGTTACGTTAATTTTCAGATCAGTTAAATTAGGTTAAATGGCATGTCACAATTTCACCATTGCGCAATGCGGAGTGCCTGGGTTCGAATCCGAAAAAAATTTTTTTTTAATTTTTTTTTGTTCCTCCCTTTTTGGCCCACCTCAGGATTTTTTACTCAATATTTATTAGGCTGTAGGCAAATAAAATAAAAGAGGCGGCTCAAAATTCAGTGTCAATGAAATTTTTTGGTAATTGGGTGGTCCAGTAAGGCATAGCGTTAATTTAATAGCTCCCCTCCGCCGAGAACTCCCCTGCCATATCAACGGATTTGGTTCACAAGGGTCTCATACGAAAGCGCGTTCATTTCTCATTACTCGTGTCAATTTTGGGGGCAATTGCAGCAACAGCCGTGCGGTAGCGAATTTTCAACTAATTCAAACCCCTCTTTCACACCGTTCCCGTGAACCGATTCATCTGGATCACGAACTCGTCCGAGATATTCACGCTATTGATTTTTAGACCAAATTTGGTTGCCCTAAGTCAAAAATTGCGACCGTGATCGTGCTAACAAGCGAGGGGCCATAAATATATAAATATATATACAGTCAACTCTCGATAATTTGAAATTCAAGGGAACGAGTAAATAGTTCAAATTATCGAGAGTTCAAATTAATGAGAGCCCAAAAAACACATGTGAACAGGTACTTAACGCGTATTATAATTATTCCTGTTTTATCAAAGCATGTTCAGGTAATTCACTACCTCTATTTTGCTCCCGATATAGTCCAAACCCCGAACACTTTCTTCTCCAGGCGTTTTAGACTATTCCTGAAATAACGATACGCTTAGCACTTCCAATCAGCTCGTATTGAGAAAATAAAAAATTAATAAAATCCCTCAAGGTACCGAGATTTGTTCTCGGGGTTTGAGCAAATATTTCGGGCGATGGGCAAATTCAGCAATAGAGTAAAACATATAAGCGCCTTGAAGGAACCAATAAAAATCAATATCTGTATTTAAATTTTTGGGAAAAAGTCGGTAATTTTCTTTTGAGTTTCCCTCTTTTTCAATTTGTCAAGTGCATTTTCTATTGTCACTAGTGCATCAAAGACGTCATCATTTAAAACTGTTCTGAGGGCGAACGAACGTAAGGTATTCAATGATGATCTTGCCTCTCTCAGCGTGACCGGAATGAGAGGCCGTTCTTCATCATTGCCCTTGATTTTCTTTGACGGCGGTTCTTCATTTCGGTCATCACGAGCTTGCAATATATCAACATCGCTCAGGCTCTCATGCACACCGATGTTATCGTCAACGTGAAGGAAATCTTCAAACGTTGTGTCGCTCGACAGAAGTGACCACTCAGGTGGTTCTGGGTCTGATGACGGTTCCACGTTCTCCAATTCTCTCCCAAAACCACACTTCCTAAAACAGTTTCCTATTGTGGTGGCGGTGACGTTTCTCCAGGACTTGTCAATTTTAAGAATGGCAGTTAAAACAGATATGTTCGCCGGCTCACTTTTTTCATTTGCTTGTAGCACGAACGAAACAATTTCTCGACGATATAAGGTTTTAAAATTTTGAATAATCCCTTGGTCCAGAGGTTGTAATTTTGACGTCGTATTTGGAGGGAAGAAAATCAATTTTAAGTTTGTTAGCGAAGAAGGAGCATTATTATGGACGGTGCAGTTGTCCATGAAAAGAATGATTTTTCGATTTTCCCTTCTCATATCGTCGTTAAGCGAGACCAGCCATTCGTTGAATAAATCAGTTGTCATCCACGACTTTTTGTTTGACCAATACGCTACAGTAGGTGGAAGAATTCGGTTCACAAGTAGTAATAGGTTGTGGTATATTGCAGCAAAGTGAGTAAAATTGTGTTGTTTGTATAGCTCGCACAGTAATATAACTCTGAATAACTATTCACAGTTCAGTATGAGTATCTAAAACTACCTAACGACTTGATTGCATGTTTACAGGAGGAAAATTATATTTTTCATGGTGTCTCTCATTCTTTTAAAACCGGCTTGAGTCAGACCTATACCTATTATGTCGAATTCCCCACCAGGGAATGAGTAAGACTTGAGATTGCCCAGAAAATAAAACAGAAATATTGTGGATTTAACATTAACCTGTCGTATAATACCAAGCTTGCGACAACCCCACCCCTTTCTGATTCACCAGAAAAATAGGCTTTCAAGAAAATATACATAGTAGATTCATATTAAATTATAATACGCTTGTCAGTGAATTGCTTTGTGCGATTCTTACCACCCCGATCTTCGAACTAGAGGTATTTCCTCTAGTCGAAGGGACGAGTCATGAATGAACCTCTCTGTACAAAGAGGAAAGTTGGACATGAGCTTGGACCTCTAGTATAATCTTCTGTCTATTTTATTTAAGACTACTGAGTTTATAATTGGAGAAGTACTTAGAGGGTTTTCAAGAGAATTAACAATGGACATTGCAACGATCTCAAGAAGAACGTCTCAAGAACAACAGAACAGCTCTGAGAAAGGGGTGAAAATACGTCAGTTTGAGGGGGGATTACGAATCACGGCTTTCATTATTCAATATTTTACAAAATTATAGGTATTGTAGTTCGCCTTGTTATGAGGTTCCGGAGGAAACAATTAATTGCGATCTGGAGGTGAGGTTTACGTACATAACATGGTATTTTGGTTCCCGGAGGCGGACTGTTGGTTTTTCAATTTAAGAGAGGCTTTCGAATTTTTGAGAGATCCCCCGGGGCCGGCGCAATCTTAAGAATATTATGCACACAGCTGGTCTGGTAAACGCCCAACGTAATCTGCTCCAGCCCCCCCCCCTCAAGAAAAAATTAAATAAATACAAATAATTGTTAAGGACTCCCCTCACCGTTTACACTCTTCGGTTACCTCTCTCCCTACCTCTCACCGACGAATTCCCTACCAATTTAGCCCAGTTCCACTCAAAATCTGCCTTTATTGTTTTGCTCAGAACAATAATTTCAGACCACCGTGAAAAACCTGATGAATTAAAATTCATTGAGCAATCATATTGGTCAGTTACCCAGAGCCAAACTTACGCGTTTTTTTTCTCAACTTTTTAGAGAAGGAGTTTCAACATTTGAATCTTGCTAGTTGCTTTTACTTTGGGCAATTAGAAAGACGAACCGATTAATTGGCTGATTTATCAGTGGATGAAGTCGATGGCTGAGAAGAATCACGTGAATTTAATGAGGAAAGGAGGGAACTGAGGACACCAAAAGTATAGCCAGATAGGCAAAAGAAAGAGGATTGCTCGCACAAGCAGAAGTGATGGCGTATAATGATGGTAACTTAGATAGCAATTAGCGCCCAATCATAGAGCTTGGAGTAGAAGTGGGATGAATCGCATAATAAATTTTTGGACGCACTGTAAAGGAAGACTATATTCCTCCGTAATTTACAAACAGGCGTCCCTGAGGAAGCAATGAATTTTGAATTGATGGTCTGAAGGAGAAGGTGATACAGGAGGAAGACCCCGTGGTTCACCTCAGTGGACGTGGGTTGATGACGGCTAATACTAGCACTGAAACTACTTAAAGTAGAGCTTAAAGTATAGGAATAACGTAATTAAAAAGCAGCGGTCTCCCTCCGTGTTGAGTTGGAGGCATGAAGTGTTGGTCTTCGAAGAGAAGATCACGCATATCTGATGATCGCGGCATGGGACGTTCCATCCAATCAAATGGATCCGCTCATTCCTCTAAAACGTAATCCAAACGGTGCACCTAATGGTTAAAACAGAAAATATAATTTAATCCCGTCAATAAAATATACTGAGTAGTTTTGAAAAACCGTTTCTTACCACATAGGATCGGCAACAAGAAATAGAAAATACTGCGGGAAGTAAACACCCACAGATCTCACATTTATCGTGCTGAAAGTGCATTCTGTAAATAATAGGAATATACAATTAGTAAAAAGAAATAATTCAGAAATATTGCTAAGGGATATCCTTGCATCCTTGCCCCTCCTAAATAGGATGAAGTGTTCTCGAACTTCTCAATGAGAATTGACAACACGTACATTTGGTAACAATTAGGAGTATTTCAAATTAAGCACAGTGTGTGAAAGCAAAGGATATAAACCATTGATCTTTTATGTCTGTCAATTTGCCTACAAAAAACAAGGAGGTGATTCGTAGGAATAAACACGCCCTTCTTTTCTTCAATCGGAAAATTATTATTATTATTATTATTCAATACGCTTGACACGGTGATGGAGGGCCGAAAAGTATTAGAATCGGTAGATTCTCACTGGGCTCGAAATATATCGACCTCCTCCCCTTGAAAAACAACCAAAAGCTACACAACAATTTACTGAAGGGCAAAAAATAGCCAAAAAGATTGGGAAAAAGGAACTATCGGTATTTTCTCATACACGTGGAAGTATTTTCAGTATAGGCAATTAGGCAGGACGTCCAAGCAAAAATATCCATCCCTGTATTTGTGGTACTGGCACCCAGATAGAGTGAAAAAAAGTTACTTTTTTCCAAACTAATTAGAAAGGTTTTGTGCTGTTCTTTCTGTGTTATTATTAGTAATAGATCAACCTTCACAACGTCATCATCACCTATAAAATGGATTACTTTTTTCCTAACTCTCCACGTCTCCACTTGTTTCTATGGATGAGGTAGCTCAAGTACTGGAATTTTCGGCATCTTTTCGCACTGATATTCTGCTTACTGGGCTTGGTTAGAAAATAAAAAGAAAGTTCTATTTTTTCCAGAGTACCAGGTTCCTAATACTAGGCATTACCACTAAGAACGCATTATACTTCCGTGCAAAACGTACTAGCCCTCCTTCAACTTCACAACACCACTTCTACAACACCATGCGCAGGTAAAGCTGCTTCTCTTAGATCTGTTTCCTGAGTACTAAATATTAATTGCCGTTGAAAGAAACGTTTGGCACCCAACTTCTCCCCCATAAGTTTAAAATAAGTTTACTTTATTTCGTTCATTAGGAGGGATTTGATTATTTGATCGAGCTAGAAACTAACTGCGTTCATAAGGAATACATACCCCCTGCAAGTTATTTTAAGTAAAGTTGAAAATATGTAGATACTTACTTGGTCATTTTGTTAAAGTGAGCATGCAGTTCAACTCTTCCGGCGTCGTTTCCGTTACGTCGGAAAATGTGAAAATGAAAAAACCACGGGGAAAATTACCTCAGCACTCTAATCACAACGAAATTACACTCGAAGAAAATGCAGAAAGCGATAAATCATTGATTTTTCCACACTCCAATATTCATTTCAGCTGATTTTAATAACAAAAAGCGGAATTTTTTTCAAAAAAGTGACCGCAATTTGGATAGAAAAAAATGTTGCCAATTATTAAAGTATTCTCTAATAATTTCGTTCAAAAACAATTTTCATTCGTTAACTTAACGAGAAAAAGGAACACAAATAATTCAGTTTTAGAAAAAATAATTAATTCAATTTGTTTACATTTTTGTTGACAATTAGTTAGGTTGGTACAGATCTCGGGGGGAGCCAATCAGACGTGCCCCCTTCGAAGCTTTGCACCCCCCGCCTTGAGTGAGCACCCACTGGGCTATATTGTTTGCTTTCGGTTGACAGCTCGTTCTGTAGGGCTATTTCGGAGCTAAATATGCGGTTTAGTAGGTAAAATTCCCACTTTTGATTTTCCGAAATGCCCTGTAATGGTGGATCTCTCCACAAACTTGTCGGTTTTGAACAAAGTTTTTGCCAATGAGCGAACATTGTTGCGAACAAAATATTCACGGAAATCGGCATTTCTAGAGGTGTTCTTTATTTTACTTATTTATTTCCTTCCTTCCAGAAAATTGATTATACAACATTTTTAGACATTACAAAATTTTGGACTGACGCTGATAAGCTTTACTTGTTATCACTCTCAAGAGTAATTCGGGCCTAACCTATTTGCGGCAAAAATCTTCCGGAGCCGAGCTCCCTATATTATATTCTCTTGGTACAATAGACCGAAAATTGCGGCAAAACATAAGGAATTACGAGGGGGAATCAACATTTTTGTCAAGTTTTGGCCTGGACGCTGTACGGATTACAAGAATAGGATGAGCCGGGAGCTCATGGCGGGGGGGGGGGAGTCTGGACCGGCCTTGAAAATTCTAGTCGTCGACCTTTGACTGGCCTGTCATTTTGAATTTTTACTCTTAAATTAACCACCACGGCAGACTTATATGTCTTCAGTGGGTGGTCAGGCGAGGGTTGTGTTGTTTCGCGTCTACAGGTTAGAAATGTGATTTATCACTTCTGTAGCTTTAAATTTTCCAGCTTCTTGTATGTAATGGTGTACATTAGTCACGACATGTGATATTTTACGTCTACTGCCGTGGATTTTCCAGTTTAACGGGTGTGCAGCCACGAATTGTGTCGTTTCGCGTCTATACAGCCACGAAGCCCCAGACGTGGCCGCCAAAGGCCACGAAGTCACCAGTTTCGTGGGTGTATAGCCACTAAATTTGTTCTTTCGCGTATACGTATAACCACAAAGTTTCCAATTTTGCGGACTTATAGCCCTGGAATGCGTTGTTTCGCGTCTATAGCTGCCGTCTGTCGCTCATTTTCCGGAGCCAAACGGTGGCTAGTAGGTGGCCAGTCTGGAGCAGCGTTGCCAATCTGACGGATTTCCTGTCTAATGTGACGGATTTATAAGGTGGCTGACGGGGAAAAAATCTGTCTGAGGATGACGGATTTTTGAGACGGAATTTTAAAAAATCGCTCAATGATTTGTATTATTATGAATTTCAATTATTTTAATAACTTTAAACACAATTGAAGGGGAAACATTTGTATGTAGTTACAATAAAAATGAGAGGGAACTTCTCCGATAGAGGAAAAACTTCCCAATTTTGCTAACACGGGAATCAACCATAATCTACTTGTTTGAGCTGCTACGTGTACATCGACAACTCACGACCACTTGGCGCATTTTCTTGATTTTAGCCGCAAAATTACAGCTTTTTAAAAAAATGTCTGTCGTCTCATGAAATTGAATCAAGAAATCACGAATAAGCGCATCTTTCAATATTAGCAATGAGTTAGCGTTCTTTATTAAATTTCAGATGCGAATGAGCTCCTTTTCTCTATTTTGACCCAAAGAATCAGCGGTTTATCTCAACTTTGCCGCAAACGGTTCTTTAATTTTAGCCGTGAATTAGCCCTTTACCTAGATTTTAACCGCTACACCGCTAATAAGCCTTTTTTCAATTTTAGCCGCGGTTTAACGCATTTTCTCACTTCTAGCCATGAATTGGCACTTTTTCTCACTTCTAGCACGCAAATTGGAACCTTTTCTCATCTAAGCCTTGAAATTGCCTCCAGAAACCGTGTTTTGGCATTATAATGATTCTTGCAGTGAACATCGATTTTTCAAGCTAAGCTGCTAGTTTAAAGCCAAGCTAAGCGGTAAAGCGATTTTTCTTAATTTTATTCGCGGAATTAATCCAGAACGTTTTTTCTCAATTTTAGCCGTAAAAGGGCCCCTTACTCGTAATACACCTTGAATTAGCAATTTTTTCCCAAGTTTTCTTGTTTTTTTTTGAAACTGCATCGAGAAACCACAAATTAGCGATTTTTTTTTTTCAATTTCAAACATGAACTGGCGCATTTTCTCAATTTTATCCGAGAATTTAGCGCTTTATCTTAATACGCAAATATTTTCGTTTTTATTTTTATTTCAGCCGTGAATTTTGGCACTTTATCCCAATTTTTGTCGCGAATTAGCGTCTGTTTCTTAATTTTGGCAGCGAATTAACGTATTTTCCCAATTTTCTCAATTTTAGCAGCAAATTCTTCTCCATTTTTAGCAGGTAATTAGCTATATTATTCTTTCCTATCCATGAATTAGCGCATTTCTCATCCCTAGTCGTACAGTGTCCTCCGGAAACCGTGAATTGGCGTTTTTTCTAGTTTTATCGTGAATTAGCGTTTTTCCCCATTTTTATTACGAATGAGCGACTTTTTTCACTTTTGGCCTTGAATTATCACTTTTTCTCAATTTTAGCCGCCATAAACGTGGCGTGGTGGCGACGCGGGTTTTCTGCATTGTAGCCAAAAAAGGGTCAACACCAGCGGCTAATTCGCGCATGTTTCTACAGTTTAGAACCGAATGATCGCTTATTTTCGGAATTTCGTTCCCAAGTTCATAGACAAAAAACCTAAAAATCCGTATTATTCCACTCCTCCTTAGTAGAGCCCCCCTCCCTCACCCTTACATGGGCATGCAACTGATAATTGAAGGATTTTTCAACGGGATCGAATACATTTTGATGGATTTATGACGGAATTTTTGTTAGACGGGGGGGAAAAAAAAATCGAGAAGGATTTTCCACCAGAAGAGCTTTAGAAGGCGTTCTCACCTTGATCCCACCGTTTTTGGCGACTTTGCTTACGTTTTTAGGGGCTGCATGAGTTGTTTCTAGGACGCGCGGTTACCGCTCACTTGACAGTCCTGAAATTCAAAGGTAACGTGGCACGCTGACGTTTCTGGGCCGCTGACGAGTCGAAAAAAATGGACTGAAACCAGCGACCACGCAAAACTCTTAATTATGGAAACTGTGTTGCGGAACCTCTGGTGCGTAAGGCTTTTCCCGCGCCCTGGTGATGTTGAGGATCGTTTGGAAGAACATATCCTAAGCTCACGGGCACGTCTCTTTTCATTCTGAAACTGATTTATTCCGAAAATCATGTGGGCGTCTAAATTCTATTGTTTCGTTATCAAAGCAAATTTCTTGTGTCTCAAAATCTCAAGAGTTTCATTTCCAAGTGGTAGAAATTCTCCCATGTAGCTATGGTTCTGAGTAATTTTCTCCATCTAAGTGAAATTGACGAGAATGAAAACGAAGACAGCGAGGGGGACTCTTTTGGTCAGAAAAGTTCGGTCAACAGCGCAGACGTTCACTCGGACACCGAGACAATGGAAGAACTTCTGAAAATCGTCGCCGACGCCGTCACTAAATCCAGACTACGTCGAATTCCTTGGAATTCACTGACGATTTCAGTCAGACCTTCCAGCGACGTTGTCAACGAAGAAAAGGCAGTTTTTTTTTTTTTGTTTTTTTTTCTTTATTTGTGTGGCAAATTCGCTTAATTTAAAATAACTTCATCAGACAGACTGTAGTTCATGCTCATAGAATGGTCATCGCCGGCAGAGAAATGTTAAATTTTAAACTTCATTCATGCTCACCGGATACGAACGAACCGTGCCGGCACTCTTTGTGCAACGCCAGGGATTGTCACGCACACAGAAAACCACGCCGCGAAACTGTGTCGGTTTGCTCGTTATAAACGTTTTTATTATTATTATGATTATTGCAGTTGGCTTATTATTTTTCCGTTAAAAAAAATTAGCGCAAAAAAGGATCACAAATCCCCGGAAACAACCCTCGCGTATTCCATGGTCTCGCACCGATCTTCCTCATTTCCAAGTCCAAGAGCTCGTTCGACGATTTCAACCGTCCGCCACCAGGCCCACAAGGCCAAGTCAAACCATCGAGTCTCTTACAATTGTTCCTATCGAAATAAAAATCGCAGGAAGAAATCCAACTGCAGCGCCATTTTTGAAAACAGTCAACCCTCTTTCTTGAAATCCCGCACCCTGCTAAGCAATGAATACGAGAAACAGAACCACGGAATTTCGTGTGATACTAAGCCCGGTGAGGCCGATACGAGTAACTATTGGCTTGGTCTTCTCAACGCGTGGGGTTGTATAATTAAAAAGAAACGAATCCCCGAAAAAAGTAAGACACAACTATTTTTAAAAGTATTATTTTGCGATTGATTCTTCGTTAGACCGAATTGACAACAAAAGTGCAAAGGCGAGGATTAAACGACTAAGCCCGTTCTATAAATGTCTGGAACGTCGCAAAATCCGTGGCGGGGGTGACGACGACGACGATGACGAAGACCAAAGTGACTTTGACGCATCGACCGAAATAAATCGCCGCCTTTTGTGTTTTACCGTGGCACAAGAGACCGGCAGCGTGTCTTTCACGCATAGTGATGGACCTGAAAAACGTGGTGGATCATGGTGGACGCGAGACACCCGCTTACTCGATGATAAATTAAACGTAATTAATTCAGCATTTTTGAACAAAATAAATCCGAGAACATAGTAAAACCGACCCTTTTTGGTATAGGGACCTTCAAAAGGACTATTTGATTGGTATCTTCACGAAAAAGACTACGTAAGCGTCACTACCGAGGAGATTGCGCCCCACCGAATGAGACCTGTCGCATTCAATATATAAGACACTTTTGTTTTGTATACTGATTGCATCATAATTATTTCGACTGTTTTCTTGCGGTCGGCGGCTGTTTGCCTTTAGAAACAAAACGTATGGTTGCCTTCAATTTGGAATATAATGACTTATAAAACTCAAAATTTGGTTATTCAGGGCGAAAACTGGAAAATGTAGCCCAAAAATCAGTGGACCATTCGTATAAACCTCATAAAAATGTTCAGCTTCTCCGTCTAATGGTCAATACTCATTAAGTTATAACCAACACATGGCAGTCGGCCATATCCATGTAAATATACTCTCTAGCAGCCAAATCAACAACAGAGAGAGTATTAACGAACGGTGGCAAATTTCCTTTTCCTGCCTGTAGGGTCAGGCAAAATAACTTTTGATGCGGTGTATGGCCACTTATCGGACCTCCATGGTGAACGGGTGGGCCTTCTCAGAAGTCGGGTGCGCCCGAGCCTGGTCTAGAATGTAGGGAGGGAGGACTCAGACCAGGGCGTGAGCAGACTGCCAAGTGGTCAATAGTTGTTAATTGGTTTTTACTCATGCGGATGAGCACTGAAACCAATGCGAACGGAAACGGGGCGTTATCGAAGGAGAAAACAATAAACCCTCGTGACACAAATTACAGCGTAGCCGGCAGCATAGGCTTTCCAACCAATTCTGTCCAGAATTTTGTAGGCATAAGTAGACAGAAATAGACGGAATTCCCTCCTACAGTCGAATTGCCGAGTACGAGCCTGCAGTACGAGGTGCCGGTCACAGCTCCCCAAGCACGCCCGACTGCGAATCCCAACAAAATTATTGTTGGCGCTCCTAACCCGCAAAATTGGCTTTTTAACCAGCTCAACACACGAACTTCGGGGTTTTCATTGACTGAACCCCGCAAAATTAGTTTCTTCGACGACTGAACCCCGCGAAATTGTCTTTTTAAAGAGCCAAACCCGTGACACTGGCTTTATTCAAAGCCAATTCCACCAGAATGGTTTTTTCTATAGCTAAATCAGCGATACTGGTTTGGCAAAGAATCCAATAACTCCCCACGAAATTCGGGTATTCTCCAAGACTAAACGCTGCACAGTAAGGGGTTTTTAATAGCCATACACGCGGAATTTGTTAAATTTATGGCCCACTCGACGATGATGGGTTTTTCATGAGGAGAAGGGCAGTGTCGGATCAACACCTACCGTGGCCCGGGGTGGCAATCTTGCCCAGAAAATTAGGTCACTTAGTCTTTATGGTTTTTTCTTAATCCAAGCACGATTATCTTTATCACAATTTAAGCTACAAATTAGCGTGTTACTCAATTTTCGTTGTAGCCATGAATTAGCGACTTATTTCTCCTTAGCCATGAATTAGCGTTTTTTCTCAATTTTAGTCACGAAATTTCCTTGACCACAAATGTGATCCATGGCCATAGATGGCTAATCATGTGATGTTAGCTTCGCCAGACATGTTCAAATCATCCAAGTCCCCCTCCCCCCATTTTTTTTGCAATATCATCCTATCACATCTATACTCAGTGTCCCATCCGATTTGTCTGGCATTGAGATATTCCGGTAACGGAGCATTCAAATAGTAAGAAATGACCCTCGCCAGACATGTTCAGATGATCCGATTTCGGGGCACACATTTTGCAATCTTCGAACGCTGTCGTCCCTCTAGGTCCCACTGAAATTGTCTGGCGTTTGTTACTAAGGAAACCTCTCTAGGCGTATAATAGAGCTATCAAAACTCCAGACACAATCAAATGATCTGAAATACGATTTTTTTTTTTTTTTTTTTGCAAACGGCAAGACGCCCGGCCTTGTCTCGCTAAAAACTTCAGGCGACGATACAGGCGCATTTGCTAGTGACCATGTAACGTCGTGATGATTGTTTCAAGCGCGATCAGATGATACGAAGTTTTCGTACGGTGGGATCCCAGACTAATATGATTTAATTGATTTGAGTTCCCAGAAAAAAATACTCCCCAGGTGGGATTTTTCTTTATTTTCGCCTCGGATTAGAGATTTTCTTAATTTTAGCCGCGAATGAGCGGTTGTTCTCAAAATATATAAGCGAATTTGCGTTTTTGGCCATTTCAGCTGCGCATGAGCGCTTTTTCTCAATTTAACCGCAAATTACAGTTTTTTATCAAGTTTACCTGCGAGTTATTTTAGCACCAATGAGCATTCTTTTTTAAATTTTAGCCGATAAATAGATTTTTCTCCATTTCAGGCATGAATTAGAGTTTTTCTCCATTTATGCAGAGAATTAGCGCTTTTTGTCAATTCTATACCGAGAATCAGCCAATTTCTTCAATTTTTTTATATTTTTTTCTAGCGATTTTGTTCCCTTTTAGTCACGAGTCAGCGTTTTTTCCAGCGATTTTAATTACGAAGCTACCTTTAGCAGACGCAAATTGAAAATGTCTCTGGTTTAGCCACTAGAATTCGTGCTCTTTGTCATGTCTAGCAGCGATTGAACGCTCTACGTCAATTTTATCCGGGCATTCAGCGGGTTTTCTCAAATACATCCGCGAATTAGCGTTTTTTCACAATTTTAGCCAGAAATCAGGGCTTTCCCTCCATTTTTGCAGAGTATTAACCGTTTTTTCTCAATTTTCGACAATAAATTCACAAGTTTGCTTTCTCTCAATATTAGCTGAACAAGCTGAGCGATTGATCGGTGTTTCTCCCCCAATCTTATAGCCATCAAATAACGATTTTTCTCAATTATGATCGTGAATTAGCGTTTTTCTCCATTTATAGCCTCTAATTAGTGATTTTATTTTGCTATTTGCAATGAATTTTCGTTTTTTTTTCTATTTTAGCCGCGAATATTAGCGCTATTTCTTGACTTTTTCCCACGCTACAAGTTTAGCATATTAGCTCACCTTCTCAATTCAGCCACGAAGTTGCAAATAGATACTTACTTCGAATTGGTTCATCTTTGTTTATTTTTATTGGAAAATTAGCGCCTGTTCTTAATATTAGCCGTGAAACAACGCTACAAACCATAAGAATCCTTATTTTTTCATCTTTAAGCTCTTTGGGGGTGGTCTGGCCCCTCTCCCCTACCCCTAAGTCGCGTCGGTACGCTAATGATGAAGAGCCAAACCCGCGACATTAGTTTTTTCCAATATGCCAAATCAATTCCACATCCAGAATCCCGCACGGAATATGGGCACAATCGAGAAATTCTGCCGGTTCCAGCAAAAAACTCAACGGAGAGGCTGTGGTTTTGGCCCTCTTTAAAGCCTCAATTTTGCCGATTTTTGTCACTCAAAGAATCCAATTTCACGGGGTTTGTTCACGCATAAAAACCAATCGCTGGATTGACTCCCTAAAAATCCAATTTTGGCGGGGTTGACACGTTCACAAAAGTAATTTGACTGGTTTGGGGTATTCAGAAAAATAATTCCGTGGGTTGGGCTACTTCGAAGTCCTATTATTCCGATGATTTAGCTTATCCAAGATCCAAATTTCACGGATCGTGTACTTTCAGGAACCAATGTTGAAGGGTTTGCTCCTTTAAAAACTAAATTTCGATGGGCCCGCTTATTCTACCACGTCCAGAGGGCCATTCTGCTGATATATGAAAGAGAGAGAGAGCGAGAGTGTTTGAGAGAGAAAGTGTGAGAATGAGGGATAGAAAGAAACTACCCCCAGAAAGGTGAACTCAAACTGTTGCTAGTTACCGCTATATAGGAATGAGTGCCCACTTTTACACTTTCACCCCTTGGTCGCTCTGACTGTACATCATCACTGTACGCCATCGCTGTATGCCTTTGCTGAACTACTGCAGAAGTGCAGACAAGACGCTCGAACCGATTCAAAAACGAAGCTTGACAGCGTCCAGCTTTCTCAAGCTGGAGCACTTGGATGTTTGTAACTTCTCAAATTTCACAGTTTTTGCGCTTCTCCATTTACACTGTCAACAAAATCCAACGAAACAGTCCTAATCCACCCCAAAACCGGTCATTTTACCGACATAGAAACGCATAGCTTATCCGCCCTAGTTCAATATTATTGTCCGCAGTCAACAATTTAGAGCATTAAACTTATGGCTATACAAAGCTGGAAATATTGTCGGAGAAACCAGCTGTGTGCTAGTATGTGATCCTATTTTCCGTAGAGAAGCTACAAATTAATCTTCAAGAAACACTTTTGGTAACAAAATATTAGACCGGATTATATCGAGAATCCCTGGACAATCAAGTACTGCCAATTGTTATGGCACAAAACTGGTGATTTACTCGATGAAATTGACTGAGAAACAGTCAGATTTGGTCCATGAAACGATTTACCTTTGGCTTTCATTTGTTGAAAGAGTTTGATTGGGGTCAGATACAAGCAGTACTTACAGCGTGTTTGCAAGAATGTCCCCGTATTTTATGAACCTGAAAGTCAAACTCGAGGTTTCGTGTAATTCCTGCTCCTTTCTTGGAGAAAACAAAAACAAAAAAACATATTTATTGAGTTTTCTGAAAAGCGTCAAACTTCCTTGTCGCTTCGAAATTGTTTTAATTTAACTTGGTCTCCATCTCCCCCCTTCACCTTTCCCTGTCATCTTCCGCAGCCTCCAACTAAATTGCTAATGCACAACGCTTTGACGTCACAGAAAGTTTAGTGCTACGAACTGATTGTCAAGAGAAGGGCGGAGGCGGCGACGGCGGAGGAGGAGACCGACTGCCTCCTTTTTTCCACCCCCATCCCCGGCTTCATGCTGCATCACCCCTTCGCTATATATATATACTTTATTACATTCCAAGTACACGACCATCTCCGTCTCGATCCACCCTCCTGTCGAGTCTCTTTTGTCGGGCGTATTGAAAAGGGGGTTGTTTTTTTTCTCTCTCACTCACTCTCACCCTCGTTTTTGCTGTATTGGTGGGGGGCGGTTCGCAGGAGGGGGAGGGAGGGCATCTTTCGCTGTCGCTCTACATGTTTGGTCAGTTGACAACCTGTTGGGCCTCCCAACCGTACAAAATAGATTCGGTTTTGTATTATTATGGTCCTACCCTACTCGCCCATTAACTCTATTTAGAGGTTGGGTAGGGCGCTAATTTAAGACATCGCGTACCGCGATAATATTTTCAAAAAATCCTATTTTCGTAAGTTCGTGCTCTCCTACAGACGACCGCAACGTTTCCCACGTGGGCACAAACACATTTTTCGAGGTGATTCTATTGATTTTTCCTCCTCAAATTGGCATTGACATGATAACTCTTCTCTTCTGAAACTTTATCGATAAATTTGATCACCTGGTTCGTCCTAATCGCAATCTTTACTTCTTTTTCACCATATGTTACACGTTATAACGGAGCTTTTCCGTTATGAATTAACTGATTCAACTTAGTTTGCAGGTAAAAATCTATGAAATTACGTTATACGCGACAGAAAACCCTGAACTTGAATCTTTAGGAAACTTGGGGCCAATTTCACCACCGGGAGTTAGGTTGGAGTTACCTAACTCCAACATTGTTTACATAAATAGTGACGCCTTTTTTTCAGTTAATTCTGAGTTAACGTAACTCAAACCTTAACTCTCGGTGGTGAAACCCACCTTAATTGAATTAAATTTCACGTGTCACCCTATCTTCGCGACTGATTTTTTAATTTGCTTATTTTGGAAACTTGAAACGTGTAATTTAAACGAGAAAGTTTGGTCTGTTTTTTAAATAAAATTCTTTTAAAAATCTAATCTAATCGTAACTTGATAGAACCGTCGCGTCGCGCACAGGAGAGAAGAGGGTCATTAATATGACATTCGCGTATTTGTTTCTAGTTTTACATATTTTTAAGGGTAGCATTGTTGGAACGCTGAATATTCCGCCCGGCGTTACGCCAAACAAGTAATTTTTCAGGGGTGGGGGAATAATGAAGGGAGTGCGTCTTGTTTTTCTTAATGAGAGAATTTTCCTGTGAGCTGTTGACGTTGTTATACCTTTGGATTTGACAGCCTTTCGATTTATTTATTCCCCTGCACCCCTTGCCCATGTTTACAGACAGCTGAAAAAAAAAAGGAAAGAAGAATGTTATATAAATTCGAAATTATTCACTTAATACGAATCAGTCTGGAAAAAAGGTCGAGTGAGACGAAAAACTCGCGTTGGAACAATTCGAGGCTCTAGAGCTCGAGGAAAAAACAACAGACAAAATGATTACAAAAAAGTACGTGCCTTTTGTTCATCCATTTTGTAAAGCTGTCACTTGTTGGTCAAGGGGGTTGCTGGGCTAGGAAAAAGAAAAGGGTTGAAAAAGCAGTAAATTCCAGTTAGCTCGCCCTATAGGTCAAAGGGACGATAAACAATTATTGTTTTGGCCCCCTTAGAAAAATAAAAAAATTGTTCTGCCTCGCAACAAAGCTTTTGTCGAATTTACTCAAAAACTCAGTATCAGTTGCGTGCAGCATATAAGCATCCGTGTCATAACGCCGCCCTCTCCCCCGCCCATTGACCAATCACAAAATCGCCAATATTGTTGTCTTTACTCAAAGTTTCATGCAAACATTTACAGAACTAAGTTCAAGGCCAATATATTCGGAAATTATCTCTTTATCTCTACGACGAGAAGGATGCCCGACAAGAAACAATTTTACGTTTACGTTGAGACATGTTTGACGTCGTAAAGAAGGGGAGTGGGAAGGAGTGTATTAAGCGTTAAAATACAAGCGAGCCTCCCATTTGAATGAAAGGATGGAGCATCGTCTACACGCCTTTCTCCATTGAGAGATACACTGGGCCGCCTGTGAAGAGCGCCGTAGAAATGTTTTGGTTGTCACTGGGAGGGGAGGGGGGTCAGCGTGAAACTTGTATTTTCGAGTGAGCCAACCCTGCGAATTTTGTTTTCTAAAGAGCAAAATCAACTAAATTGGGCTTTTCCAAGTCCCAACCACTAACTAAACTCCTGATTTAGTCGTTAAAAACCCAATCATGCGGGGTTGAGCCCCGCAAAAAAGAAATAAATAAATAAAACTGATGTGTGCTACGTATGCAAGATTAGTGAGTTTTAGCACTCTCCCGTTAAATCCTCCGGAAACTTTATTTTCAAATTTCAACCAATCAGATGTTTTGTAACCAAGCAACGACTGATTTATCGATTGCGTTAGCGTTAGCGGTGGTGTTGCTAAGAGTCTCTATTACCTGGAGATTGAAACGATAACTTTAAATCCATGATTGGTGCAAAAATAAGACGAGAAAGTTGATTCTGCGTTCAGTGGCGGACCTATAATACCTACCGGGGCCCAGGGCGGAAATATATACGGCAGGGCCGGCCCACCTTTTTTGGTCGTGGACCATAAATATGGTTGTAAGAACTCAGTTGAGCCTCCAATGTTCGCCAGCCTCCCTCCCCCCCCCCACACAATCGAGCACAACACTTTGATCTTAGCAAAAGGCCGTGACGCGCTCTGAATAAAACGCACACTTGGGGCCTGTTCAATAACTTCAACGACATTAGTTAACCACAGTATAATAGCGTTTTCCATTTGCACAAAAATGGGCACTGGGACAGCTCACTGCAGTGCAGGCCTTAGTTAGACATTTGGCGCCCCCAGGTGAATCTTTCACCAACGCCCCCGTGAAGTTGCCATCAAGAGCCGCGAATTAGTGTTTTTTCCACACTATACATCCTTCTTCTCAATTTCATCAGTGAATTAGAGATTTGACCTCATATTAGCCACGAACTAGCGATTTATCTCCATTTCAGTCGCTAATTAGCGATCTTTCTTGCAATGAATTTGTGTTTTTCCTCATTTTAGCCGCTAATGAGCAATTTTACCCGTGAATTAGCGCTATATTTTCCAATTTTAGCCACGAAGTTGCCTCCGGAAACCGCGACTTGCCATTTACACAATTTATTTCGGTGAATTAGTAATGGTGAATTTCACCACCGGGAGTTATAGGTTGAAGTTACCAAACTGTAACGTTGTTTACATAAATTGTGACGCATTTTTTTCCGTTAATTCTCAGTTAATGTAACTGAAATCTTAACTCTCCATGGTGAAATCCACGATAAATGTTCTCAATTTAACCCCGTAAATAGCTATTTTTCTTTATTTTAGCCGTGAATGTGAGTTTTGTTTCCACAATTCCGCCACGAATTAACGCTTTTTCTGATGATTACTCGCGAATTAGTGCATTTTTCTCATTTAGCCGTGGATTAGCGACTTGATCTCTTTCAGCTACAAAGTTCAGAAGCCGCGAATTGGTGAATTCTCCATTTTAACCGCGAATTAGCGTTTTTTTTCCACACGTGACGAGAAAACCTCAGAAAACCAAAGATCTATTCACTACAATTTAATTAGCGATTTTCTACACTGTAGTCGTGAATTCGTGATTTTAGCCGCTAAAAAGCGATTTCCCCCGATTTTTTCCGTCAATTAGCAGCACTTTTTCTTAATTTTCCCAACGAATTACCTAACTTTTTTCAATTTTAGCCATGAATTAGCGCTTTTTTTCAGATTGAGGCACGAACTTGCGTTCTGAATAACCTGAGAATTTATGTTTTCGCAATTTTAGTCGTGAATTAGCGCTTTTTCTCAAAACTGTTAGTGAATTATCAATTTTTCACTTTTTTATCCGGGAATTAGAATGTTTCGTAATTTTAAACGCGAATTACTGTTGTTTTTTTTTACATACTATATCCGCTTTTACTGAATTTTATCCAGAGCGTTTTCTAAATTTTAGCCATGAATTAACGATTTTTCTAATCATTTTTGCGAATTGCTTCTCCATTTCAGTCGCGAATCCGCTAAAATCAGTCTGTTGAATCGGGTTTCTCGGTTTCAGCCGAATTAGCCGATTTTCCTATATTTTCCGAGATTTATCCGCCCCCCCCCCCCATTTTAAGTGATGCGAATGAGCGCGTTGTGTCAACTGTCTAGCCGCGTTTAACCGCATTTTCTGAATTTTAGATGCGGATGAGCAAATTTTAGCCAAGAAACAGCACACGCAGGTTATTCTCATAGTTTTAGCAGCCAATTAGCGGTTCTATCAGTTTTAGCCACGAATTATCAGGTTTTATCAAATGTTTCCTCGAATTGGCATTTTTATTCTCGATTTTTTTTTTTTTTTTTTTAATAATACAAACTTTATTGCAAAATGATTTTTACATTGCAGTTGTGCCACCAATATATGAAATATAGTAGGTACATAAATATCCTAATTAACATGAAGCATGATTGGAGGTTGTAATCCAGTGATTGTCCTCCCTTGTTACAAAATTAACATTGTGGTAAGTAACGCGTATACATAAATTAATTAATTAACTTTGGCATTAACAGATTTATTGTCGTCACAGAAAGTCTTGAGGTCTTTTACGTTTTAAACGACGATGATTTTGGGGAGGAGGGCCGTTGTTGCAGAGATCCACGAGAAGTGTATTTGAGTGTTGTCTCATTGATGAGTGGAGATTCGAGTACGTGGTTTTTAAGACGGAATCTATTTCTGGGATGTCCAAATCAGCATGTAACGTAGAATTACGTACGTACCAAGGTGCGTCCGTGATGATTCGTAGTACTCTGTTTTGTGTGGTTTGGATACGTTTCAAATGAGAATTTGCAGCGGAGCCCCATATTCCACACGAGTACGTCCAAATGGGGCGGATTAGAGAAAGGTATATTAGTCTTTTGGTGTTTAGGCTTAGTGAGGATTTGCTTCCGAGTAGGCTTTTGAGCTGTTTTATTCTATACCGTATCCTCCGAACAAGCTGCTCTACATGGTCTTTCCAGGTCAATTTCCTATCCATAGTCAGTCCTAGATATCGCACAGTCTCTTCAGTCGGGATAGGTTCATTGTTTAACATGATTAGAGCGGGAGCACTTTGTCTGCGTCGGAGCGTGAAGTTGATTAAGGCAGACTTGCTGGTATTCATTACCACTCTCCATTTGCGACACCAGTTTTCTATTAACCGTGCGAAGTCTTGAACAGTTTCCACCGCTTGTACGTGATCGTCCGCTTTGCATAATGCCGCCACATCATCCGCATAGTGTGCTATTGTGAGTCGATCGGAGGTGGGGAAGTCGCTCGTATAGAGTAAATACAAAAGTGGTCCTAAGATGCTACCTTGAGGAACGGAGGATTCTATGAGCGCCGAGCTAGATACGGCTCCCCGACATCTCACAGAGAAAGTTCGGCCGGATAGGTATGACAGCAGGATTCTGTAATATGTGTCGGGCAGATGGGGTTTCACTTTTGATAGGAGGCCCGGATGCCATACCTTATCGAACGCCTTTTCGGTATCAAAGAACGCTCCCAGGCATACCTTTTGTTCCTCATATGTTTCTAATATTTCTTCGATTACTCTGTGCAGCTGCTGGGGACAGGAGTGCATCTCACGGAATCCGAATTGAGTAGGCGGGATGAGTTCGCCAAGATAATGTATCAGTTTTGGGAGAATTAGCCGTTCTAGTATTTTTGCTAGGAGTGGAAGCAAACTTATAGGTCGGTAGCTTTTTGGGTCATTCTGAGGTTTGTTAGGTTTTTTCATCATTACTATTCGGGCATGCTTCCAAGAGTGGGGGATGTGGGTAGTTCTGAGAATACCATTGTAAATTTGGGTTAATAGGACTATGCTTTTTCTAGGTAGAGCCTTCAACAGGGGTTGGGTAATGCCGTCATGTCCAGGAGCTTTTTTAGTGGGAGATCGCTTAATAGCATTTCGATGTTAATAGCGCTTTCACGCTTTTTCTCAATTTTAGCCATGAATTTGCGTTTTTAATTACTTCTTACCGTTATAAGTGTGGAATAGCACTTGTTATCAATTCTAGTCGTGCATTCCCATTAACACGTATCCGGAATTTTATCTGCAAATTACCAGATTTTCTCTAATTGATCCGCAAATCAGGGTTTTTTCCATTTTAGCAGCAAATGATCGCTTTTTTTCAATTGTGGACGCGATTGATTTCCTAATTTTAGTCACAAATTATTTATCCGGCAGTTACCACGCTTCCTCGATTACAACACCCCGTAAATCCACCACTAAAGCTGTCAATTCATGACTGAAAGAAAAAAAAAAACTCTTATTCTTGGTAAAAATTGAGAAAAAAGCTCATTCATGGTTGAAAGTGAAAACAAAATGCTAATTAAAAGCTACAATTAAGAAATCCGCGGCTAAAATTTAGAAAACGCGTTAATTCGCGTAAATTGAGATAACACCCAATTCGCGGTTTCTATGGAGGCAACTTCGTATCTAAAATTGTGGGAAAAAGGTATATCTAATTCGTTGCTGAAAGTGAAGAAAATAACTAATTCGCAGCTAAAACAAACACACAAAAAAAGCAAAAAACATTAATTCGCGGGTAAAATTGGTGAAACATTAATTCGCGGTTTCTGTAGGAAATTTCTTGTCTAAAATTGGGGGGGAACTCTTCATGGCTGAAAGCGAAGAAAATTGTAAGCTCGCGGGTGAAATGGAGAAAACGCTAATTCATGGCTGAAAGTGAAAAAATTCGCTTGTTCGGGGCTAAAATTAAGAAAATCACCTTTTAATCGATAAAATTAAGAAATACGCGAAAAACGCAAAAATCTCAAAGTTTCGGGCCAATTTTGGAGGCAATTTTGTTTATAGAATTTACGTATTTCCCAAAAATACCGTTGCACGATGAATGTATTTGCTCTTTTTTGTCTTTTCATACTTAATCTGTGCAATCATAAGAGGAAAAACGCTTACTTGTGGTTGGAAGTGAAGAAAAATCGCTAATTCACGGCAAAAATTAGGAAAAAAACTAATTCGAGTCACAAATTTTGAAAAATCGTCAACTCACGGATCAAAACGTGAAAAAAACTCTAATTCTCAGCTAAAATTGAAGAGCTTATGTTCGTGGCTGAAAATTTTCATTCAAACGTACAATTGAGAAAACACCAACTCGGGAATTCAGGAGGAAACTTAATGTATAAAACTGAGAAAAAGCGCTAATTCACGGCTAAAAGTGAAAAAAGAACGTTAACAAGCGTGGCTAAAATTGAGAAAAAACGCCTATTTAAAGCTGAAATTGACGAGAAAATTCGTTGTTTCGTGGATAAAATCGCTAATTCAGTGATGAAATTGAAAATAGGAAAAAATTGTTAAGACGCGAATTAGCGATTGGCTAAATTTTAGCCATCAAATAGCAAGTTCTTTCTAATTTTAGCCACTAAATAGCAATTTTTCTCAATTTCAGTCACAAATTCGGTTTCGTCCACTTGGCAGCGCTTTTTCTCAAATTTATACCCCAGAATTTACGACGTGAATTAGCGAATTTTCAAGCCATTTTATAGCAGCGAATTGAGAGTTTCTCCATTTAAGCCGCGAATGAGCGTTTTTTGTTCACTTTATCGGTGAATTGTACTTTTTATCTTCATTTTATCCGTGAAGTGGCGATTTTTCTCAACTTTCACCCTGAATTAGCGTTTTTCTTTATTTTTGACACGACTTTTTTCACTTTTAGCAATTGAATTAGCGCTTTTGTTCAATTTTATCAGTGTACTTGGGCTAAGGACAGCACATTAACGTGATATTGTTAGTAATAGCGCTCAAACTACGAGGGTTAGTAGGTATAATACAATGCAAAAAGTCGTATCCGCAGAAGCCTACCTTGTCAGAATGCGTCACCGACCGCCGACGGACCGGTTTCAGCTGTTTGTCATCTTCAGCGTTTGATTTCACTACTGAAACTGCTTTTTTGTTGCTTTTCCTTCTAAATTTCACTCTTAAATTGACTCTCTTCTTTACAGCAGGAATCAGCGGTTCATTATCAATTTGTTTTCGCGAATTTAAGCTTTTTCTCAATTTTCACCGCGATGTAGCGTTTTTCTCCTACGAATCGGCAATTTTTTACAATTTTAGCCGTAATTTAGCCATTTCTATAAATGTTAGCCTTGAATTTGGAATTTACCACAATTTTTGCCTCGAATTAGCGTTTTAACTGATTGTAACAGCTAAATTTGGGGTTTTTCTACAGCGAATTTTTCTCCACTTAAGCCGTGAATTAGCCATTTTTCACAATTTTCGCGCCGAATCAACATTTTTCTCAATATTAGACGCGCTCTTGCTCAATTTTAGCCGTGATTTAGCGATTTTACATAATTTAGACGTGAATTATTAGCCATGAATTTAGCGGTTATTCGCCTTTCCTTTGACTTCTGGGCTGATGTTCACGTGACCGCAGTCCGCGGGAAAATTCGTGGGGCCCGAATAACAGGCCAAAGCGGACAAAATCACCGGAATCACAGTGCACAACCCACTCACCCCGCACCCAACTGCTAATCTGACCGACAGTCCGTTTCGATTTTCGGATTCCCCGTGGCGAAAACCGCCAAGATATGGTTATGTTTATTTTGGAATGTTAGGAAAACACGAATTTTCGGCAAGAACTCCCATGGCCATTAGGTGGGCGTATTTTTTGGGCAATTTTCTCGGAGTATTCCGATCTGAGCCAAACACAGTTTAAATGAGCCCTTCGGACCGTGCTGAAATAAGACATGAAATATGTAGGCGGTTTCGGCCGGGTCACCCCTACGTTGTGGCGAGGGGAGGTCAGCGTCCCTCAAAGTGCAAAAAAGAGCGTTTCGCGTTATCCGTTGAGTGAGAAAAACCTCGAAAATTGGATTCGGTGAGTGCCAATGATTCTTAAAATTTGGGCTTTGAAGGGGTGAAACTCACAAAATTGATTTATTTAGGTGCCAAATCCACGAAATTGGGGTTTGAATAGAATTCCTCTCCTGTCGATGTCGCCTTTCAAACTGCATTGTCCGTTAGTATTTATTCGCATGACTTTCCCCTCCACAAATCTTACCTTACCAATAACCAAACGGTGAGCTTGGATCGTTGCAAAACCACAGTACAATCACTGGAAATGTAATCACTTCCTCTATAGTAATTAAAGTGGGGTGAGAAATATCAATTTACTTAACACTTTCGTTCCCTTCGTTTCATTTGGACTCTTTCAATTTAACAACTGAACGGATCAATTGCCTTTCATTGTACTGTTTTTATTTAATTTCGCAGGTATTGATCAAAGGCGAGGAGCTAATTTTGTGTTAATTGATTCGACCACTGTTGTCACGCGGCAAGAGCCAGCGACAAATGACTAAGTCAAAAGCTTCTCACGCGGTGAGTATTTCTTATAAGTTATAACGAAACAAATAAACAAATCAGTTTTTTTTAATTGTGAAATCAGTGAAAAACACCTATCCGTAACATGAACGACGATTACGACTATTTAATCAAATTTCTCTGCTTGGGAAATTCCGGAGTGGGAAAAACGAGTCTCCTGTACCAGTACACGGACGGTCAGTTTCATTCGAGATTCATTTCAACGGTCGGTATCGATTTCAGAGTGAAAAAAGTGGTGGGTATTGGTTTTTGTATTGATAAATTATTTCCTCGAATGTTAATTTTTTTTCATTCGGCAGGTTTATAAAATTCACGGAAAGTGCCAAAGGATATGTCTTCAATTGTGGGATACCGCTGGACAGGAAAGGTAGTGATAGAGCGACAGCTTTTTTGACGTCATTTTTCGTTATTTTTAACCACAAATGTTGAGTAAAACGCTTTGACTTGCTTAGGTTTCGTAGCTTGACCACATCGTACTACAGAGAATCCATGGGATTTTTACTTCTGTTCGACTTGACCAATGAACAGTCCTTCCTTGAGGTACGAAACTGGCTGGACCAACTGAAGGTGAGACCGTTGTAAACTCTCGCTTCCCCCTCCCTCCACCAACTGACACACAATGATAATTCTTTTTTTCAGGCGCACGCTTATTGTGACACCCCTGATATTGTGCTTTGCGGTAATAAAGCGGATCTTACTGAGAGGCGAATTATTAGCGAGGATCGAGCGTACCAGGCGGCCAAACAATACGGGTAGAACCCCCCTCCCCCCGCGCAAACCACAATAACACCCGTCGTTGTTGTTTTGTTGTTTTTTAATTACTATCAGGCTTCCCTATATGGAAACATCCGCCGCGACCGGGCAGAACGTATCGGCCTGCATCGAACTCTTACTCGACCTCGTCATGCAGCGAATGGAAACGGCCGTCGTTCGCGCACTGACCCCCAGTAAACAACTAAATCCCAGCAGTTACCATAATTATCATCATCACCATCAACAACAACATCTGTACGATTTGGCGTCAGGCTCAACCCAAGAGGAAACTGTTAAATCCGAACGCATTCATTTAAATCCCGGTGAATATAAATCGAGCAAGTGCTCTTGCTAGAACGCGATATCCCACACACCACAAGGGTGCATCAGGTCCACGTATATCGCTTCAAGTGATCCAAACTGTCGTTTTTAGATCACGGAAAGTCTTTAAAAAAGACGTCATGAAACTTATTTGAAACCTTTGTCAACCCCTACCCCTAAAATGGAACCAAAAAATATGCCTAAATACACTCAATTTATTAAGGTGTTGCAGATTTTCTACCCTTTTCACGCCTACCGCGTGAAAAGCCTACGCCTACGTCAAGAGTCCCTCCAGTTTCCCCTTGCAATTTCTAGTAGGATGCAACGTGCACAGGGCCGTTTCTATAGCCCTCGCGGGGCTCCAAGGCGAGCACTATTGCGGGACCCCCCAATAGGGGAGGGGGAGCAGTGTTGCCAACTGACATTTTTCTTTTACCATCAAGTCAAGCTCGAAATTCCGTCAGAAATCCGTCAAAATGTATTCGACAAAATGTATGTTCAGTTTAAAACACCCGTCAAATTAGTAGTAATCAGTAGCGTCCCTATAGGTACGGACGAGAAGGCTCCTCTTCGGTGAAGGATCCTCGACAACTTTAAGACGGAAAAATAGGGATTTTTCGGTTTTATGTTCGTGAATTTAGAAACGAAATTCCGAAAAAAAGCGTTCATTCGAGGCTAAAAATTGAGTGACTTTTGTGAAATCGCGTTTTATGGTGGCCCTTTTACGGTTAAAATTTAGAAAAAAACATTAACAAACTCTTCATAGGGCTAATTCACACCGATAAAATTGAGTAAAAGTGTTAACTCGTGACCAAGAGTGAAGTAAATCCTATCATTTGCGGCTAAAATATAGAAAAAAGCTAATTTACGCAAAAACCAAAAAATAACAAAAAAATAAATTAAAAATTCGCGGTTTTTGGAGGGCATTTTCTACGATTGAGAAAAAGCGTTAATTCATGGCTAAAAATGGAAATGCCCGATAACTTGTTGATGAAACCGGGAAAATCACTAATTCACAGTTTTTTTTAAAAAATGAGAAAAATCGCTTCGAAAAATCGTTTAAGCAAAATTGCTAATTCGTAGTTAAAATCTAGAAAATGCGTTAATTCCCTGTTACAGTTAAGAAAAATTGCCAATTAAAATTGAGATAAAGCACTAACTCTGGGCTAAAATAAAAATAAAAACGAAAATTTACGGCTAAAATTAAAATAAACGCTCATTCTCGGCTAAAGTTGGGAAAAATCACTAATTCGCATGGCTAAGAAGTGGAAAAAAAAACTAATTCGCGGACGGCATTGAGAAAAAGTGGTGCCCATTTAAAAAAATTTTTCGCGGCTAAACTTTGGGATAAAGCGCTGATTCTCTCAGTTAAAAGCTAAATAGAAACAAGGCGCTCATTCAGCTAAAAATAAACAAGAAAATCGAAAACTTGTGTCTAAAGTTGCAAATTTTTGTGTTTTCTCAATGCACTTTTGCTAATTTAAGGTGTACAGAGGCTTTTTTGAGGCTAACATTTTAAAAAATCGCTAATTCACAGCTCAGCTTGACAAAATGCTAATTCCCGGCAGAAAATGTCAAATAGCGGTTTTTGGAGGCAAATTCGTGACTGTAGATGAAAAAATGCGCCAATTCGTGGCTAGAAGTGAGAAAATTTGTTAAAATCGACATAACGCGCTAGTTCACGGCTAAATTAAAAAAAAACATTAATCAATGCATTTGGCGAAAATTACAATTTTTAGAAAACTTGCTATTTTTAGAATGAAGGGACACGAAACTAACAAATCGAGATTTTGCGGCTATTCATCAAGCTTTGAGCAGGGGCGGATTTAAAATAAAATAAAAAGTAAAATGTTTAGGGGGGCCCAGCCCTGAGCTCAAGATCCTCACCCCCCTCTCGCAAATCAAATCAAATTCCAATTTTTTTGGATTATAATGCTCCGTTGCCTGCAATACCTCACTTTCCTCACTCAAAAAGTCAATCAGAGGACTGAATCCCTAAAAAGCCAATTGCACCAGGTTTTGACTAATTCAAAAATGCAAATCCGCTGGTCAGACACTTTCAATGTCTAAATATCACGGGTTTGTCGCTCACAGAACCCAATTTCGTGATTTTGGCTATTTCAATAACCTTCGCGTTTGCAGGGGTCTTAAGCAAAACAAAATTCCCCGGTTTGGCACTTTCTGAGACCAAATTTCGTGAATTTAGCGCTCGGGAAACCATTCTCATATCCGAAAATTGGATTTTTAATAGCCGGGAAATGCAGAGCATTTTTTTCCAAGAATTAAAGATTTCCTCGATTTTTGCAGCAACTTAGAGATTTTCAGCAGTGAATTAGCACTTTTTCGCTGCAAGTAGTTCGTTTTTCGTTAATTTCCGCCACGCTAAATAGTGATTTGTCTAAACATTGGCCAGAAATGAGCAGTGTATGAACTATTTTTGCCCCGCATTAACATTTTTTTTTTAGATAGATATAATGAATGAATCTGTCGCCGGTATTTTTAATTAATAAATTAATTAAACTAATGTTATCCGGACGACGATGGAAGGGCTTTTCCCAACACGATTCGAGTATCGAGAAAAAATGGCTCCCCGGCAGGATTTGAACCCGCAACCTCTGGATTACCAGTCCAGCACGCTACCATTGCGCCATGGAGACGCCTTTGGGAGTCGTACTCCGAGGGATAAGCTAGGCCGAACACCACCCAGGTCCATTGTTTCTCGAAACACTCGTCCGGATATCAGTTTAATTAATTTATTAATTAAAAATACCGGCGACAGATCATTCATTATATCCATCTAATAACATATAGATAAGATAAAATTCGGCGTGGTTTACCGATCAGGAGAAGCGCCTAGAGTTTCGAGAAACCATGGACCTTGGTGGGGTTCGGCTTAGCTTATCCCTCGGAGTACGACTCCCAAAGGCGTCTCCGTGGCGCAATTGGCAGCGTGCTGGACTGGTAATCCAGAGGTCGCGGGTTCAAATCCCACCGGGAGCCATTTTTTCTCGAAACTCGAATCGTGTTGGGCTAAGCCCTTCCATCGTCGTCCGGATAACATCAGTTTAATTAATTATTTATTTTTTTTAATTTTCAGCTTTGGGCTAGCGCTTTTTTTCAGTTTTAAGCCAGAATTAGCCTTCTGAAGCCTCGGATTTGTGTTTTCCAAAATTTTAGCCGTCGAGAATTGGTCTTTTTCTCAATTTTATCCGTGAATTAGCCGAGTTTTTTCATTTGTATCCGCGAATTACCGTTTTTTCTAGACTTTATCCGCAAACTATCGGATTTTTCTCAATTTTAGTGATTCTTTTCAGTTGTGTCCGCGAAATAGGATCGTTGCAAGTTGAGCCGCTAATTAGCGCTTTTTGTAATTTCATTAGCGAAATAGCTATTTTTCTCGATGTTTGCCGTGGATCAGGGTTTGCTCCAGTTTTAGCAGCTAATTATAGCCATTCTTCTTCATTTCAGTCGTGAATTAGCATTTTTCGAAAATTAGCTGCGAATTGGGGGCTTTTCACGTTTTTATATGCGAATGGACGATTTTTTGCGAAATTGTCAGTTTTATCAATGTTGGCCCCGAATTAGCGAGTTTTTTCTATTGTATAGCCTTAGCGGGTATTCTTGCCTTTTTAAAAGCCTTTTAGCGCTTGCAGAAAAGCAAAACCTGGGCCACGTCTCGCAATTTTACCAAAGGACAGCAAATTAGCGTTTTTTTCTTTATTTTAGCCATTAGATAGCATCTATACACCGTGAACCATCGACTTTTTCTCAATTTCGGTCTGGGTGTTTCATCGAGTTACTGCGAATGAACGCTTTTGAACAGTTTTAGCCACTGATATTAGCGCTTTTTCACAACTTTTTGATGGGTATTTGCCCGCAAGAATAGCATATTAGTGCGCCATCTCATCATTATTCACTAAAGGACCAAAAAAAAAATTGGGGCATCGTATTTTGTCTATTTTAGCCCCGAATTTATCCCCAGAGGGCCGCGTTTCCTCTCAATTTGAGCTTTCAGATTAGCGCTTTTGTGGGCTAAATCGAATATTCAGCTGTACTCTTTGTTGATCAGCTGCAACGTTCCATTCCATTCTGGGTCGGATGGATTGAAAATCATCGAAAGCAGCCAATATCTCTGTCCAATCCTCATTTTTCCACCTTAAAGCTTTTCGGGGGAGAAAATGATGCGGGGGGGGGGGGTATAGGACAGAAGTGAGAAAAGGCGCTAAATGGCGGCTAAAACTAAGAAAACTACTTAGCTACTTTGCGGCTAAAGCTTCCACGGATAAAGTACAGAAATAGCGCTAATTAGAGGCTAGAAGTACGGAAACGACAATTTTCGGCCTCTGAAGGCAAGTGCGCGGCTCAAACTGAGAAAAAGCGCTAATTCATTCAAAAGCGAAAAAAAAAGCTCAATTCGAAGCTAAAAAAGAAAAAGTGCTAATTCATGAATGAAATTCAGAAAAATGACTCGATAGCGTTAGGAAAAATACGAATTTACCACAAAAATTCAGAAAAATCGCTAATTCACGGTTAAAATGGTGAAAAATCGCTAATTAGTGGCTAATTCACCGATAAAATTAAAAGAAGCGCTAAAGTAAGGAAAAAACGCTAATTCACGGTTTAAATAGAGAAAACGTCAAATTCGCGGCTTCTGAAGGTAACTTTGTGGCAGAAAGTAGAAAAAAAAAAAAAAAATCCACGGCCAAATTCAGAAAAAACTTTAGGTAATTCGCGACGAAAATTAGGCATTAAGTCTAATTCGGGGCAAAAATGTAGTAAAATCGCTAATGTGCAGTTGTAATCAAGATAAATGGCTAATTGAGGGTTAATTTGAGAATATGTGCTAATTCAAAGAATTGAGAGAATGGCAAGCGGTTTCCAGAAGCGAAAAGCGCTAATTAATGGCAAAAATTGAGAATAATCGCAAATTTGCGGCTTAATTGAGAAACATCACTAAGTCGCAGTTAAAATGGAGACAAATCGGTTATTCACGGCTAAAATGAAGAAAAATAGCTAATTCGCCGATGAAATTGAGAAGAAGCGCTGTAGTGTTGGAAAAAAAAAGCTAATTCGCGGTTAATGTGGAGAAAACGACAGTTCGCGTCTCAATCTGAACGGTGACTTCATGGGGCGCTGGGGAAATATTCGCCTGGGGGCGCATAATGTCTAAGGCCTGCTGAGAAGTGAAGAAAAAAGCTAAAATTGTAAACTAAAAAGGAGGTAAAGAGCTCATTCGCTGCTAAAATTGAGAAAATTCACGATCTTGCTTTCCTAAATAAGTCGCCGAAAGAGTGTGAATATTCAAGGCAAAAGTTTATGTGCGTTTTACAGTTATTTTAGGGATGAAATAAGAAAGGCAAGATCGTACGGTTGTGCGGAATTTCCTGAAGATTAAATGAGCCCTTGAAGTCCAGGATTGGTGCAGAAATACGGCGGTAATTTACGTTACGCGGAGTAGGCGAGGTATGATTGGAGGGTTGACAAGGAAACACATGTACAACTCCCCTTAAGTGGGCAAGATGCTGCAAGCTCATTCACTGCTGAAACGGATTTTATCGATAAATAGCGGATCAATTTGTGAAAAATTCGAATTTGAGAAAACGCGAATTTGCGACTGAAATTGAGAAAAAGCGCTTAGCTCGCGGCAAATATTGTTAATTCGTGGCTAAAATTGATAAACTAAAGGCTAACAAATCGCCATTATCCACAAAACTGAAATTTTCCTGGCTGAATGGCGATACTGCGAGTTTCACGTCTCAGAATTAGCGAAATTGGAAGTTTCGGGCTTTTTTTTTTTTTTTTTTTTTTTTCAAAGGCCACGGAATCCCGGGCAAGTCCAGCCACGACTTCAAGTACTGAAAAGCTTGAAGAATGCGCCTGCGCAATTACAACATTTTTTGAAGGCGAAATAGGAAGTTTACTGACTGATTATTCGCGATATGGCAAGTTCCAAGTCAAAATGTCAACGAAATTGAAAGTTCGGGTCTGTATATCCGCAAACTTGCTTCGTTTCCGGGCATCCTTTTCTCAAAATTGCAAGCTTGAGGTTGGAGTGGTAATCCAACGTGCTTTACGTCCAACTACCATACGGTGTCGTGGCCGAGGGCGAAAGCACTCACTTTACAAGCTCTCACGTGAGTTATCATTTTTCATTAAATAATCCAGCCTGCAGTGGGAATCGAACCCACTCAGCAGGCGATACCTGGACATGAGAATCGACGCCCTAACGACCTCGGCCACTCTGCTTGAGGTATTTGTTTTATTATTATTATTATTATTATTATTATTATTAATCAAATTCCGACGAATAGCTGCAAAGTTGCAATATTTCGAAGGCAAATATCCGTGAAATTGAAAGTTTTCTGGCTGAATATTCGCTATCTGCTATGTTTCACGTCCTAATTTCAGCGAAACTGCGAGTTTCAGGACCTTTGTACTTAATATATATGGGGGGGGGGACGCATTCGAACTTGAATTTATTTGCAATTGAAATAGAATGATTTTGCAAGTTGGTTTCCTAATTTGAGGGAAATAACAAGTTTCCTGGCTGAAAATACGAGAAATCCTGACAAATCCTTTTTTGCGGGATGGAGCCTACCCTTTTTACACGAACGTTTTGCCACCATCCAAAAAAAAAAAAAAAAAAAAGACGCGCATTTCAGTCCTGGGAACGAAATTTCCTCCGTCCAAAACAACATACGTCATACGTACATGTTAGACACTTAAGTCAGCGCTTCCGTTCCCGTTCAGTAGTAATTTTTTTACCTTATTTAAATGACTTTTTATATTTATTTCACTGTTCATACAAATTATTTTGCTTTTTTTTTGTTTTCATTAACAAACATTGGATGGATAGCCGTTTTTTATATGTCAATGGTATTTCAATGTTATCCCTTTATTTTTTATTTTTTGGAATGTGTTGATATGTAGACAAATTGTTGGCTAAATACTTTCCTTTTTTATGTTTAATATGTTTCAGAAAAACCCATAAGCTCCTAGTATTTTTTTAAAAATTGTTACCATAAAAAACAACATTTTAAGCTACGACCTACAAAATACATTTATAACGATAATTATAATTAAAAATCGATTTTTTATACCTTCAATTAATTATTTCTTGCGTAAAATCTTAATTAAAAACAATATCACATAATAAAGGAATTCGTTTATAATCCCTTCGTGGGCAATACTATAATTAAAGTTTTTTGTTTTTTCGGCACCAGGAGAAAACAAAGCAATTTTTTCATTTTTTTTTTTTTTTTTAACGAATAAATTAAAATTGACGTTTTATTTTTCTCCTTAAAATAAAAATTGTACGAAAAAGGACGGCGACTTCAGTTTTTCTTTCCTAAATGGGAATGTTCTTCTTTTTTGGCACACCATACGGAAGAGGTTTTATTAATTATTTTCTTTCTTTTTTTTTTGTGGAAAATATTAAAAAAGAGATAAAGAAAAGGAGAAAGAAAGAAGAAACAGAAAAAAGAATAGACGAGTTCTTTCCAATGACGTGTATTATTTTTTTTATGTTTTTTTAGTTTTTCTTTTCATAATAAATACAAGTACATTCACATTGTGCTACATTTGTTTGGTTTGAAAAAAAAAAACGTAGAAAATGAAAAGAAAAAAAGATTGCGCAAGAAACGTCAGAATAAGCAAAAATAAGACGCAAGAAAACGAAAATTAAAGAAAAGAAACTAAATACTCGTAAGATATTGTCGTGGTTATATTTTTATTAAGTTATAGGTATATTTTTTTCTGTAATGATATACTTCGCAATGTAGTAAGATTGTCTTTCTTTTATGTTAAAAAATTGTGCGGGCTATAAAAAAAAGGTTTAAAAATTGACGTGCATTTTTTTAAATAATTTTTTAAAGCTTTTTTGTTTGGTTTTGCCTACATACAAGAAAGATTGCAAATTCTAGAGAACATTTTTTGTTTGTTTGCTAACTATATCGATTTATCGATTTCGTTTGGTTTAATCGACTAAATGGAATACGATTTATATATTTATATACTATTAGCTTGTGTTTTTTTGGCAAATCAACAGTAACATTGTTCGGTTAAAGTTTAATCTTTTTCTTTAAAGAAATTAAGTTGATCCCTTTTCACCTTTATTTTCTTTTTTTTTTCTAATAAAAAAATATCCGTAAAAATTCTGATTGAACAGGGTAATTGAAACAAATATTATAGGGGTGGCTGTGTTTTTGGTGGCGTTGAAGATAGGGAAGGTCAAAACAAGTTGTTCCTCAAGAAAGTTACTGAAAGACATTACGTGTGGAATTATATTTTTTATTTTAAAAAAAAATGAAAGAAATAATTTTACCCTGTTTTTTAAAAAATACTTCCATGATAATGAAAACTTTGCCGTCACCCCATTTGATGCACTGTTTTTTTTTTGTTTTTTTTGTGTTTTTTTTGTTTTGTTTAAAACAAAGAAGAAAACTCTAATTTAAAAGTTTTTACGCACAGCACACATATTGGCACAAATATTTATTTTTTTTTTTCGTGGGGCTCTGTCCACTTATTTACAGGAGAGATGATTGATATGTTTGCCAAATAAAAAATTAACTCTATAAAAAAAAGAAAAGCACGATTTTCCCAGGCCAATGTCAACTACTTTTTTACACATTATACGTATAGTAATTTTATCGATAATATAGAGTTTATTATTTATATAAATATATTTTTTTGAAGAGACTTTCAAACTATGTTTTCGTCTCTTCAATAAATTCTTCTCTTTTTTTTTAGTTTAATGTTTCATTTGGTCCAAATGAAATATGTTCCATGATCAGAACCGTTGTTTTTAACAACAACAAAAGTAATAAAAGCGAGACTTTAAAATTCTAATAAATAGAGGAAGATAGAGACAATGTTTTTGTTTTTTGTTCCTAAAAATTTATATATTTTTTTTGTTTTTTTTGTTTTTTTAGGGGAAGAAGAGATAAGAAGGAAGTACTTTTTCACGTCAATTTTTTCAACTGGGAGAGAAAGAGAAACACTCGATAGAGAGAAGCACAAGTGTGGAGAAGAACAAGAAAAGGAGCACCACTCCCGTTTTTCATACGATTTAAAGGTTTTAATGAAGAGAAGATAGGATAAGAGAAGGTCAAGACGACAGTGATAGCGTTAATAGATTTTTTTTTTTGTCTGTCAAGTTTTAAAGATTATGAAACGTAAAAAAAAAAAAAGATCATCACAGTTTTGCCCTTAAAGGTTATTAAGAAGCGCTTGTTAATTGTGGAATTAACCGGAGGACAAAGATTAAGGTACACACATTGATATGGTTAATGAGGTTAGTGGAAGCTTAGAACCTGCGCAGGCGCGTTAATTGACCCAAAAGGCGGTACTGTTTTTTTTCCAAGTCGAAATACAAAGTTCTAAAAAGGATATGTGACAAAAGGGCTTCTCTGGTAGTGGGGGTGGATATGTTTTAACGAACATGGAAACGGATTTACCCTGTCGTTCCATGGCGAAATCTACGATAAACGTCTAGAAATAAATAAATAAATAACTTCGTTTTGACGTAACATGATTCATGGTCCTACTCTTTATGAAACTCGTTCCCTTAAAAAAAAGAAAAAAAAGGCAACTACGGTACGAGGAACTAAAATCTAAGGTGGTCGCCACGTAAGAAGTGCCCACCAGCTGTAGAGGAGGAGCGGTGTGGGTCACGATGATGGATGAGGGAAGGTTGGAAGAGAGTAAAATTCAGGTTACCAGTGGTGGGGCGGGGGCGGTTGACGGTTACCCACGAGTCCACTTTAAAACATGGAGCCACACGCGTACTGTGGTTTGGGCTCTTACTTGTGTGGTACGAAACTTGAATCCCCCCCCCCAACCCGAGCACGCGACACATCGTCTGCACCGAATAGCACCGACCTGTGATGTAGGAGGAGAGGGGTGACGGAACCACCCTTCTAGCTGGTCACATTATCCCGGTTGGTTATGGTCGGTGAGCGGGGAAGGTTTAAAAAGAGTCAACTCCAACACATAGTATGGGGTGGAGGCGGAGGGGGACGCCGGTTCGAGGTTTACACCAGACGAGACTACTTGAATGACCTAAGAAACGTCTCAGATGGAGGGGGGGTATCAGCGCCGTTCTACCGCGCCTAGAGATGACTGGTCCTTCGTCGGCTTTCCAAAGTGGCCCTGAGAAGGGGAGGAAACTAAGAAAGGCGATTCTCGAAAATTCCGATTCTCTCCGCCATGGATGCTACACGGCTAGCCACCACACGGCCACAGTAAAGCACCAACGCTTGTGGATGGTATTGCTGAAAAACTGTTCCTCAGGAAACACAACTCTTGGTGAGTGAAAAAAAAACAAAAACGAACTTGCAACTGGGGGGGGTGGAAAGCAGGCCCACTGAGCCGAACGTCGGCGCTGAATTTCATGTATGGTTACTATCGTCGTAATTTTAGGGTAGGCGTAATTTTTGCGGAACGACGCTACAAAAGCTTCGTCAACCTTTTTTGATGTCAAGAGGGGGAGGATTGTGTGTAGTCATAAAAAGTGATGAGGATTTATGGAAATAATTTACAAATATTCTGTACTAGAGTGTTCTGGGGCTTTTTAGCAAGTGTTTTCCATTTTTCAAAAATGCTGCACCGGGGCAGTTCATTTCCACCCGTCTTCTCACCAGATGCAGAAAGGACGGGTGGAAATGAGCAGTCCCAGGGAAGGGAGGATTTTTCTGCAAATGGAAAACGTCATCGGAGATCGTAAAACCCCACAGGTGGTGAAATATTGTAATGCGGCGGGCACTGTCCTTTCTGCAGATTAACGAGCGAACAAAGTCCGCGCCGCATCGGAGACCATGCTGGGGGGGGGGGGGTTGAAAAAAAGACGCTCACGAACACTGAGGCGAGTTTTTATCGTGACCAGCACATTGAGTACATCTTGGCAAGATAGAGCACACGCGTCTGAGGCTCAAATCGGTTGATGAAGGAGGGAGGGGTTATGGGCGGTTCAGGGATTTTGGTATTTTCATCGGACGGTTCTGGTACTTCTACAGTAATCGAACCTCGTAAATAAAACAAAAGGACCCCGTGGACATGTGTGACGGTGAGCTCTTCTAACGCGGCGAGCAACGCACAATGGCTTGGTGGTGGTGGACACTCGAGTTATATGGTAAGGACATGAAATGGAGGACGTCTAGGGTTGGAAAGAGGGGGGGAGGGCTAGGTTTGCAGGAATTTCAGGCAGCTTGGTTTCACACAATAGCCGCGGCGTCAAATTCAAACAAACTGGCCAGCTCGTATCTCATACTCTCAACAAACAAAAATCATCGTAATCGACAAAAAACTACAAATCTATCGGTCCCAAAGTTTCTCCTACAATAAAATACTTAAACGCTAAAAGCGACGGGGTCTGGAGGACAAAAGACACGATTGTGCGCGTAGGCTTGCGCGGGGAGGGGTGGGGTTTCGGGGAAATCCTCCCGAGCAAAACTGTGATCGCGTATATCATTATATAAAAGGGGCGAAAGAGAGGGGCCTGAAATTTTTTTTCCTGCAAATTAAAATAAATATATATTTATGTATGTCTATTATTAATAACCCTGACTATTACAAAAATCTCTCGATTATTTTTATACGTGTAGGTATTAAAAAAAATTAATAAAAATAGTTTTCGCGCGATTAAAAAATTCAAGATTTTTATCTAAATTTTAGAAAGCCCCTTTTTTCTCATTTTTTATGAGTAGCCAAATATAAAAAAGAATAGAGAAAAGTAAAACTTTCTTTTGTTTTAAAAGTTAGTGATTGTCAAAAGTTTGCAAACAGTTTAATAGTTTTCCTTATAGCGTGAAAAATAGATTCTCCCCATTTTTTTGTGTTTTTAATTATTTTATTTCCCGATAAAGGCCTACTTCTTCTTCTTTTGTTTAAATATTTTAGTGATATTGCATTCCCATTACTTCTCTTCGAATATATCTTTTAATTTAATTTTTTTTTAATGTAAAACGCTAAATGTTATAAACTTTTAAATAATATTTACGCCTTGTTTCTCTTTCTTTAAACAACTTATTTGTTTTTTGTTGCTTTTTTTTCTTCTTAAAACCGTATAAATATCTAAATCCTAACATGCAGTTTTTAACTATTTTTATTAAAATTTCGTAACGGATAAACTCAATGTGCGTTCGAACAACAAATACTCTCTTTTATTCGGCTATCGTTAAACCAAAATGAGGGGGGAGCGGGATGAAATGAAATGAAAAAAAAGGAAAAATAAAGACAAAATAAATAAATAAAAAACCCTTAAATTTATTGAGATATCACTTATGTTCCTTTTAAAAAAATCGATAAAAATTGTACGAAAATTCTTAAGTAAACTTTTTTAAAGCTAAAAAACAATACTGTTTTATATTCTTTTATCATACAAATCAACAATTAGGGCGTTTAAACCGATTATTACCCTGCTTTTTCTTCTTTTTCAAAAGAAAAATCGATTCTACTTGTAATCAATTCAAAAGGAGATTCTAATTTTTAAAAAAGGACAAAAAATACTGTTCACCCCAAACTTTTTGTTAGGCCTTGTTTGATTGGAATTTAGGCCTAAAAAGTTAGTTTTTTTTTTCGAAGATAAATATCGTTGTTTAAGATTGAAAATCCCCCCGCCGATAAAAATTAATATAAATAATAAAAAAAAAGGTCATCAGAACATTTGCTTCCGATTAAACAACTTCCTCGATACGTCACTTTGCCAACCTTTTTTTCAAAGTTCTCAATAAATTACGTTTATGATAGAGATAGAGATAGAGAGAATGAAAAAAAGCTACTGAACAAAACTAAAAATAAAAAAAAAAAAAGGAAAAAAGAAAAAAAAATTTTAATGTTAAAAAAAGGAATACTAATTTTAATTTAAACGTAATTAAATACGTTGTAACTAATTAACGAAGTGTGGAAGATTGTATGTTGGATTTAGAGAATGACACCCTGAGATGATTTTGCTCGCTGAGTTGGTGGTTGTGCATTTTCTGTTTACAAAGAAATGGTAGAGGATGGGTGAGGGGATGAAAAAACTACGAACGCGACACACAAAAAAATTTACACAAAAATCAAAAAAGGCGAGGTACTTACAATAAGGGCTGATAGGGCGTCCTCGACGGACGGCAACTCGAGCAGAGCCATTTTCTTGTCTTTTCTGTAGGAAAACAAATTTTGAGTGGGGTGTTAGGGGGTGACGAATTGTGTTGGTGGAAGGGTCTCTAATGAGTATGAAAGAGAGGAGGGGGTATACTTACGGGAAAAACTTGAATCCTTTGACTGTGAAACCTGCGTTAGTGAATGCGTCTTTCAAGTCTTCTTCTTTGATATTGGGCCTGAAAATAATGGAAATTGATTATTCTTACTTTGAAAAAAAAAAAAAAAAAAAAAAAAAAAAAAAAAAAAAAAAAACAATCGAGTGAGGGACAGGACAACAAAATACGGCGATAAATTACAATTTTTAAAACAATCACACTCGGAAAACGAACAACATTCGAAGTGCCACTGGTCTGCTGTGACGAATATAATTGCGGCCCTTAAACGCTACCAAAATACAATAGCTACAAAATAAAAAATGACTCACGGTATGTTAGACAAATGAAGCGTGGACGACGGTGGATAGATGTTCTGATAGTTTTTCGACCCGGGCTTCTTGAACCTGTGCAAATTCGACGACGTGAAATCCTTCGTCAGACCAGCGTCAGGCTGCCCGTCTTTAGGCAGCTGAACAGTCTGGTGTTTGGACGACATGACGCGCATCTGTTTCCCGTAGAGACGCACCTTGTCTAAATGCATCATAGCTGCGGGATGAGGTGAAGATGTGGGGAGGAGACATTGTTTAAATTGGAATTCGGCGAGAAAAAAAAAAATCACGACGAGCATATACCTAAATTCGCTTGATGGGGTTCAGCCATTTGCACCAAAGCGCTGTCCTTTTTGTTGTACAGAATTTTCACTCTCTGCACATCACCGTAGACGCCTGTTTGTTTCAATTGATCCAATAAGACACACAAAATTAAATTAATTAAAAACAAAAAGAAAAAAATATCGATCAACACAAGAAATTGGTTAATATTGAACACAAAGCACAACATCAATCGTGCACGTTAGGTAAAAAAATAGCAAGAAAATTAGTTTGTTGATGATCTCTAAAACATTGAGCTCAATAAACTTTTTTTGTAAAGCTAAACATGTGTCGGTGAAGAAAATCGATGGTTATAACTAAACATAGAATTATGACCTTTAAGAATAAATAAAAATAAATAAACTGAAAAAGAAAGTAGTTATGTACAAAATAAACTATAACAAACACGCGATTTAAAACAAACTGATGTATTTTAAATCACGTGCGCCGAAAAAAATAAATAAATAAAAAGCATCAAAGTAGACATAAATAGAACGTACCAAACAATGTGAAGAGCGCATCTGTAGTAACCAGCTATCCAAGGAAGAAGAGGTAGAAAGTAGATATTTTAATGTATTTTTGTTTGGTTTTTTTGAGATAGAGAGGTGACAGGCAGTAGACAGGCGAAGGTAGGTAGAATAGGAAACAGAAAGAAAAAAAATACAAAAATTAGAGTGATTTTCAAGGTTTTGTCAACTGTAAAAAAATAAAATAAAATAAATGTTTCAAAAGAAAATTCGAACTTTAACAAATCAGCCGATGATGTAAAATTTGTTAAAATTCGAGACAATAATGAACAAAACAAATACCACCGTATAATAAAACAAGTGCACAGAGCCCCATGTTCTCACACACTCAAAAAATGGTTAAATAGAGGGAAAAAATGAAAAAGTTAACACATAAAACGATGACAAAGTGAATTAAAATTACAAAATAGTGAAATAAAAGAAGACAAAATTCCCGTAATCGTAAAAAATAAATTAAAAAAATAGTAATGGGCCTTTCTCCGATCGGGGGAAAAATTCCGTTAATTTCCTTAAAACTCGACAATAATGAAAATAATGGTAATAAAACCGATAATGATAAAAATAATAATAATAATGATAATATATGGATAGTGCTACAGACCTCTTCATTGAGATTGGTGACGAGAAGAACGCACGTCGTCGAAGGCATTTGACCGGGGAGGCGAAGTGCCGTTTGAGCGGCGAGGGCTGAGGCAGCGCTCGCGGGCATCGTGAAACCGGCTGCTGTCAACGGTAGGCCTGAGGGAGGGAAAAAATGAATAACATTTTAATAAATATCAAGTAAAAAGCTGGATGGAATTGAAAATTCCTGGGAAGGTGCTACTCTCTTTGCCACTCCCCCCCCCCTGCCGCTCCGGAAAACACAGGACTGTGTTTTCCTTCGTTCCTGAGCTACGTTCTTAATATGATAGGTAGCGGGAGAGGTTAGTACCACAAAGCAAGCTGCAGGGGGAGTTGAGCATCGGCTCCCCTTTCCACAAAGAAATGACCGGGATACAGTGTCACACTGTTTCCTAAAAGCTTACACGGAGACTTGAGAACAATCAGTTATTCGCAGTGGTTTCAGGAGGAAGCTTCGTGGCTAAGATTAAGCTCAAGAGGTCAAGACGGAGCTAAAACTGACGATTCATGCCTTGAAAATAGTCACACAGTTCAACTGACAATTTGTGCCCTAGGGTTATGCACACCCTGAAAATGCCCAAAATGACTCTATGCCCGAAAATAGCAAAATTAGCTCAGTGCTCATGGTAAATCAGTGCAAATGGTTGAACTGTCAACCCGTGCCCGCACTATCCAAACCCTAAAAATGCGAAAATGGCTCTATAAGCCCCAATAATGGCAACACCTCATCTTTGCTCCATGAAAAACACAAAATTAGCTATATGCTTGCTAAGGACGACAAAAATGACTCTATGCCGCCTAAAAATTGCATATATTGCAACTATGCGGCCTATCAATTGGCTCAACTGAAGACTCGTGCTATAAAAATGGCAATATACCGACTATTCGAGCACTTCAATCGCCCCCTTAAAATTGTTGAACTGACGACCCATGCTCGGGCTAGTCACGCCCCAAAAATGACACGATGCGCCATGAAAATGGCTAAACTGGGAATAGACCATTCACGCCGTGAACATCGTATAAATGACGACCCGTGCGTGCCCTTATAAAATACACGCTGTAAAATGTGGAAAATATGACTAAACTGACGATTCACGCCCTGGGGGGCTATTCTGTAACTTTTCAGCATCGGATTTTCTATCGAAAAGTCACCTGATTTCACTGATTTTTAACGGAAATGAATGAAATCACATGACTTTCCGCTATTCCGATTTTCTATATGAAATTCGATACGGAAAAGTTACAGAACCACCCCTCAAAATTAGCAAAACTTAAGACTCGCGCTTCTAAAAGGCCAGAAGTGACAATGTGTGCCCTTAAAATTGCCAAACTGACCATTCGTTCCTTGAAAATGGAAGACTGTCAATTCAAGTTTTCAAAAATGTCCATGGACAAAAATAATAAAAATTTCCACGTTGACAAAAATGGAAATTGGCTGTACGCGCCCTAGAAATGTAGAAATAGCTTTGAGCACCCTGAACCTGGCTCTACGCCCCCTAAAAATGGCTAAGAATGCGTGCTCTAGAAATGGCCAAAAAGACCATTTAAAGCACAAACATGGTTGAACTGACCGACCTCTGAAGATCCGTGCCCTGAAAATAGTCAATTTGACTATTCACGCACTAACAATGGAAAATACCACTGAGCGCACTAAAAATGGAGAGGGGGGGGGATGGCACTATGCGCCCTAAAAATGAAAAAAAATTGGCTCTATGACTATGTGTCGAAAGCATGACAAGACAAGACACGGCTTCATGCGCCTTAAACATGGCAAAAATTACTCTATGCGTGCTGGAAATGGCTACACTGAAGATTAGTGCCACGAAAATGTCACATAGCTCAATGAGCCCTGAAGAAAAGGAGAAGAAAAAACAAAGTTTTGAATTTTATCAGGGTCGGGTCCTGATAAAATCAACCAATCACCAAAAAGACCGTTCACGCTCTAGAAAAGGCCCAACAAAAAAACATGCAAGCCGTAAAAATGGTTAAACAGACGACCCGGTTTCTAAAAATAGCCAATCTGACTATTCGCGCGGCTAAACCTAGGATTCAGGGTAGGAAAAGGACAATACCGAACATTCGCGCTCTGGAAATAGCGAAAAAGACCGTAAACGCTCTAGAAATGCCCATAGAGACCATTTTCGCTCTGGAAATGGACGAATACGAACCAGGAAATGGATCAAAACGACCATTCACACCGTAAAAATTGTCCAACTAACGAGACACGGTTTAAAAAAGGTCAAACTGGCGCCATTAAGACACGCCATTAAGACACCTGCAACTTAAAAATAGTCGAACCAGTGATTCGCGCTCTAAAAACGGTCAAACTGGTCATTCTCACCCAACTAATGCCTCAAAAACTGACGATTCACGCCTAGAAAATGGCTAAACTGACTATTTAAGCCCCCAAAATTGGCTATATTTTGGCAAAATTGGCGCCTATAATTTCACTCAGATACTCATCGGAGACGACGACACTTTGCAATTCGTCCCTTATTATGATGTCTTTCATAATTCACGAAAAAGGCTCCGGAATGGCCACAGACTTTTTCAGTTTTAGTTTTGGTAGCAGTTCCCGGTTTTCTTGGCTTGTAAACTCCCTCCCTGCTGTTTTCCAAATCTGGTGCTTTCCCACCAGATTTCCGTTTCGTGGTGGGGGGGGGGGGGTCTTGTACCACCAAAAAGCCGGTTTGAAAGCCTTCAATAACTTCCAGGCTCAATAACACACGCCCTTTTGGGGTCATCGAAAAACTTGTTTGCCTTCCAATCATTCCAATCAGAAAGCTCCAAATTCGGAGTTAAGGGATCATTCGAATAGGGGCTGATGGCCCTGAGACAAGCGATTTTTCCTCCACGAAAGCAACTCTTGTCTGGGTTTAACCCAAGGCGAAATAGCCTAAACAAGAGAAACGACCATTCGTAGTTTAAAACCACAGCAGAAATAGCAAATTAGCTCGCGGTCGCGACAGCGAGTGAGGGGGCGGGTTCAGAAATGTCACGCACGTGCGTCAACAACACACATATTTTAAGCCCCCCCCCCCCACCACCATTCAATCAACAGGATTAACCCAACCTTATACGAAGGAGTAAACACAAAATTTAACAAAGCATTTGAACGGTAGCGGGGGTTATTAATTTGTACAACACACGCGGAGAATAGAAACAGTTAAAAGACAGGGCATAACAAACAAAATATTCTCTGGAGCAATTTTAACGCTTCGACAGACCATTAAATGAACCTATTACCAACAACGGGCAGGACAGGGGGGGGGGATTGAGTTTAAGGTGGTTTGGTGAGGAGGGGGAGGGGTAAGCCGCGAATCTTTTCTGCTGCGTCGTCGAAAGGGTCGTTATGAGGGCGTGAGTGGGAAGGGAGGATGCTAGAAACTCGCGGTGGAGAGAGAAGCTTTGTCTCTTAAATTAGGCGTCACACATTGTCGTAATGTTTACGTGAAGGGGATAACGAGAAACTTCCAGAGAATACGGCGAGGTGGGTGGATGGGTAGGGAAGGGGAAGGCCGTTAAAAGATGAGGTGATTTTCAGATCCAATTAAGACTGTCTAGAGATGATGAAAGGGTAAGGGGGATTGGGGGGAGTGGTTTTGAAAACGGAGGCCCTCCCGGTTGGTGATGTGGTTTGCTTCTCGGAAATAAACATGTTCGCCTGCGGGGGTTTCTTTTGAAAATGAAGAGATTTTTCAAGCGGGGGATGTCTTAATTAAGTTTTCTTTTTTATTTTTAGGGAAAAAACGTAGAAAACGAGCAGCATAAGGCAATAAAACTCTAAACGGAGGGTAGGGGATAGAAGGGCAACGTTGTTTGAGGTGCATTCGAGCGAAAAATTTAATTAAAGCTGAGTATTGCAAAGTGATTAAAGACGAGTCAAAAGACAAGCGTATACCTTCTCCCTCCCTACCGAATCATTTAGGTTTGTTCCGCTTTGTAGATGTGGTTTTTAACTTGTTCAACTGAATGTCTGAACAATTTTCATAAACACGAGGACCCCGTGGTATTAGACATTCAAAAATAATAAAAAAAACTTACCCGTGACTGGAGATCCTGGAGTGAAAGGAGGTGCAAGAGGCGACGTCAGACCGTGTAAAGGACCGAAAGGCGACTGGAGGACTCCTTGACCACCGGGAAGTCGGGGTTCGAAGCGTCGCGCGGCCAGTGGATTCGCCAGCAGAATTTGCGGAAGTAGTTGGTCAGCTCCGGGTTGAGCTGCGGCTGCGGCGGCCGCAGCCGCAGCGGCTGCCGCCAGTGCTCCACCACTGTCGGCAATACCCTCACCGTTGGGAAGACCGGGGTTCGTGTAGTCGCGGGACTTGTCGTTGTTGTACTTGACGTTCAGCGAGGTGAGTTTGGAATATTCGATTCGAAAAGTACAACAACCGTTGTAGAGATTCTGACCATCGAGGGACTGGTGAAAAAAAAAAAAAAAAACGAATTAAATATTGTGTACATTAACCTTTTTGACCAAAAAACACAAAACACTCACAACTTTAGCAGCTTGAGCAGCAACGACGTCATGATACTGCACCAATACTTGAAAGGAATCTAAAACAATAAAAAATAATGAAAACCACAATCGACAACAAAACGCACAAAAACTTACTATTTTTTGTAAAAGTCACAATTTTTAAAACTTTTCCGTATCGCGAAAAAATCTGAAACACAAAATAAAATACGATAACTTCACGAAGCAAAAAAAACAAACTACAGAAGAAGGTACAGTGTCTCCCACCACCTCAAGGGAGTTTCTAAATTGTATCTTTCTTTAAACAAAGATTAAGTGCAAACGGAGTAACCAAGGGACCCTTTGGGCTATTGCTTTAGACATAACGAGACCAGTCAGGGAAGGAGAAAAATAAGAAAAAGGAGGAAAAGGAAAAAGGGAGAAGGAAAGAAGGTAAAAATCCCTTTGCCTCGAGGGCTAAATAGGAGGAGGAGGTCGTAGGGAAAGGGGGAGGGTTTATATTTCTCTCATCCACGTAAAGGAGTCATCTATATCAATATAAAATTGTAAAGAAATTTACGGCCAGGAAATAATTATTGGGTTCATTTGAACCTTTCAGGAAAAGGCGATTTTTTTCTCCCCAGCTCAATGAAAAAGTAATGTCTGCCTTAAACAAAATGTTGAAAAATTTAGCGTTTTTTTCATATTTCAAACAACAGCTCCCGTTTTTAACGAATTATTAATGCAAATGAAGTTTTAAATACAATAGCGGGTGACCTTCTCTTCTTACCACCCTTTGCAACTATCGATTACACAGTTCCACAATTATCTACTCGGTAACCCTCCAGTGCATTATTGAAGGAAATTACATTAAATGGGTCGAAACATCCCCCCCCCCATCAATCAGCACCACCACCACTGACAACCTACACAATCCCCCTTCAACCATGGTATTGATATGAAGCACGACACAACAAAGCTACGAAGCTTGAGACACAAGAAGCGATTATAACACGACGCTTTATAATACACGGGGAAGACGGTCGAACGTGACACAAAAAAAAAAAACAATTTTATGGATGAGGGTACAAGCGATGGGACCAGTCGATTTCGCTCCACAATTTCATTTTATGACTCAAAATTTCAAAGAACAAAACACAGCGTGTCCCGTTCAGCTCTTCAAAGAATTTTCTCTGCCAAAAAAGAACGTTTCCTATTTATTGATCGAATGTGGCAATTTCTCACCGAAAAAGACCAGTAACTGCCCAAGAAACAGACAACTTTGGTCCCAGAACTCGCGACGCCCTCAACCCAGAAACCAAGGACTCCCCACCACACGCCACACACAGGCACAAATGCACAATGCACACCTATAAAGGCCCCCCTCATCATTGAACGAACTAGAATCCTGTCTACCCTCAAACTACCCCCAAATCTAATAATCCCCAAAATCGAAGATTTAAGAATCCTCAAAATCATTGGCATGAAAATTCTCAAAATCACGACCTTCAGACACAGAAACGAATGAGAAAAGGCACAGAAAGGAATGATCGAGAAGCATCGACGACGAATGCTCGAGAAGCCTCAAAAACGTGTATTTGAAAATCCTCAAAATCGAGAATTTGAGAATCCTCAAAGTCAAGGGCATGAGAATCCTAAAAATCACGACCTTGAGAAGCTTCAAATCGACGCTTTCAGAATCCTCAAAATAGAGACTTGTGATACCTCAATAGAAACATCAAAAGCCTCAAAATCATCGCTTTGAGAAGCCTCAAAATCGGAGCTTTGAGAAGCCTCAAAATCATCGCTTTGAGAAGCCTCAAATCGGAGCTTTGAGAAGCCTCAAATCGGAGCTTTGAGAAGCCTCAAATCGGAGCTTTGAGAAGCCTCAAATCGGAGCTTTGAGAAGCCTCAAATCGAGCTTTGAGAAGCCTCAAATCGCCTCTTCGAAAAGTCTCAAATCCTTGGCATCTCGAATCCACAGAATCGAGCCAACGAGAAGCCAAAATCAAGTAAAGACTCGATTTATTGCCTCGAGAGGGTGGAGAAACCTCAAAATCGAGGCTTTGAGATGTTTCAATACGAACTAGGCAGAAGGGGTAAAATGAGCGTTCAACGATGGTTTTCAGTCAATTTTCTCAACTCCAGAGCTCGTCAGCAAGGTCTACATGCGCTGAGGCTCTTCCTTGAACTTTGGGGCATTCGAAAATCTGTTTCAATTTTCGGATCTCCGTGTCGTAAACCTAAAGATTTCGTATAAATTTAAATTTTTGGCGAGATGTATGCAGGATTCGCGGTTGTTTAACAGTAAGACTGCCTGTAGCACCTGTGAGGCTAAACGGGCGAATTGTCGGGTCATAGTCCCTGTGTGTTTGGATTTGAGCCTGAATCGGTTTACTGCAACACAGGAAATTGGTCAATTGCGCAACGTAGCCAGTATCGCCCAAAACAAACTTTTGGAGGCTTCAGCGCCCCCCTTTAACGCGTCAAAATTAATCGTTTCGCTATATCACGATCGTTTCGTCCGATTGTCTAGGACCCCCAGAGGGGGGGGGGGAAGCCAGCGAGGTTCACCAGCCTGTCCGGCACTTCCTTCGACTTCAGGGTTGTCGATGTGCCCCCTTTCCCCCTTCTGCGGGAAAATTCGTGTATAGCCCCTGAAAACTTTCCCATTCCCAAATGTTGGGGAGGGAACGGCGGCGGGGGGGGCCTTGAAGGGTCCGAGCCTGAAGAACACAATCCGTAAGATTACCAGCTTACAGAAATTACCCACGCTGACTGTTCCTAAGCCGACAGCCACAGAAGAAAATAGAATTGCGACGCGCGGAAAGACTTTTCACGAGCAGTATCGTGAAATTCATAGTTTTAGAGGACTTGAAAACTCGAACACGAAGCTTCGGCCAAAGAAGCGTTCCGCACGAGGTAGCTAAAAAGACGGCCAGCAGTACAGTTAACCGCATACATGAAGGAACGCTTCATTTTTTTCATGAAAGTCTACTTTTTGAAGGCATTTTTAACACTTTTTCTCCCTTACTTAATCTACCCAAAGGATACGCCGGGAAGTAATGGAAGGTGGAAGGAATTGTGATGGCTAAGAGTGTAGAGGGGGTAGGGGGAGTGATTTACCCTACACAAAATGATTGATGTACTAAAGCCTCTCCTCTTTCACTCCTTCCGCCGTCTCCCGAACGTTACATTAAACTAAGGCCACCGTAGGAATGGATGACTCCACACAGTTCCGCCAAAATAACACGCTGTGAGGAGGCGGAGGGGGGCACGACAATGGTTGCGCGAATACACAAGGAGCGTATAAACTAAAGGTGTGATGATGAGGGGTGTGGGTGGAAGGAGCATATGGGAAGGTGAGCCCTCAAAAGAGAGTTTGAGTGAGCGAGAGAGACCTTAATTTTGACGTAAGGGCGCTTAGGGGATTCTTCACAGCCCCCTCGTGTCATTATTTCACACACGGGGTGGCTGTCCCGGTTTTCATATACCCCCACAACTCGCCAATATCTATATACCGTTACCTACAACCCGCTTTGGGCAGAAAACAGGGGGGGGGGAAAGGGGTCCAACGAGGATTTTCCGTTTCCTCATTCAAAACAACGCCATTAAAAATTACAAAATTGTTATTTCACGTATCTATTATAGGCAAAGTATGAAATCAGGCACTGTATAGAATCCCAAGACATTCCATAAAATGCCTAGATCACACATTGTATAGAATACCTAACAGTCTGCAGGCAAAGTGATCGCATGGGATAGTGAAACAGCCGCGTAAACTTTTTCTGTTGATCCATACCCTTTTGCAGGCCCCTTTCTGCTTTATCCGAGTTCTTTACTTCTTTCTTCAGTTTTCTGAGAGAAAAAGCGGAAGTCTAAGTTTTAAACAGTCAGTACACGGGAAGATGTCCAAACCGTCAACATCTCGGGGTGAAATAGCAGTGCGGCACAAAACTCAATTTTTCTCAGCGATGATAAACTTATTCAAGATGTTATCGTGAGACAAAAGAAAGAACCACAAAATTACCAAGAGACTACTGGTTGCTGAAAAGGTAGGTATGAATTGACGTTCGTTGAGAACGTCAACGAATAAAATTAAGCCGTTCTGTACGGTAAAATAATAAGGGAGTAGTCGAATTCACTACTACTTGCGTGGCTCCGAATTATTTGAAGTCTTGCACTCTGATCACACATCTATTGGGTATGGCGGGCGAGACAGAATGACAAAGGAACTAGCAGGAAAGTACGAAAATGTTACGCACCATGACATCGAAATTTATCTGTCTTCGTGTGTTCCGTGCCAAAAAAACTGGATGGATATGGATGAAGGGCATACAAAATGGAGCCGTTGTCAAGTCTATGGTGTTTTATTCCGAATTTAATTCACGATGTCAAGTTGACTTAATTGATTTCCAATCACAATCCGACCGAGACTTCAAGTTCATCATGGTATATCAAGACAATTTTGACGAATTCATTGTCCTGCGTCCCCTAAAACCCAAGACTGCGGAGGAAGTGGCCTACAACCTTGTCGATCGCCTTCTGTTTTGCAGTCTGATAACGGGTGGGAATTCGCCAACAACATTGTCGAAAGTCTGAGGGGGCTCTCACTTAAAATTGTTCATGGTAAGCCCCATCACTCTCAAAGTCAGGGGAGCGTAGAACGTGCTAATCAGGACGTGGAAAAAATGATTAGGACTTGGATGCTATAAGAAGAAAACCAGCCATTGGAGCGAAGGCCTCCGTTTCGTCCAATTTATGAAAAACAGCGAGCCCAACATTTTGGAATCAAAAGGACACCATATATGAAGCCCTTTTTGGTTGTAAGGCAAATGTTGGCCTGTCCACGTCAAACTTGCCAGCCGAAACCTTGGTCGGGATTCACAGCGAGGAAGACCTTCTAAGAACAGTGTGTGACATCGAATCATCAACATTTGAAGAAGGAACATCAGTTCCGGCATCGACATCCATGAGTTCTACAAATGAAAGAGCTCCGCCACAAACCAATACTGAAAATGAAATCGTGTATCGAGTTTGCTCTTCAACCATCGAAGCTTATTCCTGTAGAAACGCTGGAGACATTTGTTTGCTGTGCTTCGAGGCTGAATCTACGACAGAACAGAGAGAGCAATCAAAAACGAGCCTCGAAATTCAAGCCAAAAAAAGAAGTTGAACTCCGTTAAGAGATTCCCCTCGGCACTCATGGCACTACTGTCAGGATTCCAATACCCGATGTAGACAAAGGGCGCGGTGACTTCAGAAACATCTTAAGAGTCGTCATGAGCACGACAGATGACGGTTTTTACAAAATAGGGACCAGCAGTGGTATATTAAATCTGATGAACTCACAGGACGTTCCAGAAACCGAGACCATTCTGCGGTCTGCAGCCACTTTCGAGTCATCAAAAACTCGATGCTTATCCAGGAAATGTTCATGCGTTAAGAAGAATTTGAAGTGCAACTCAAAGTACCACGGTTCCGGAGCTTGTTGCTACAAATGATATACATTATTTTTATTCTCTGATTAATAATTTCGATTTCTTCACTTGAATTTTTTTTTATTCAATAAAATTATTTGCTTTTGTAAAATGGTACGAATTTCATACTTTTCCTAATCCGCTTTGGGCATTCTGTAGAATGTCAAGGCATTTTATAAAAAACCTAGGCAATGTGTTATAAACGGGAAGAAGTTACAGAAATTATGCACTTTGTCTAAAACGTCTAGGCATTGTAAACAATGCCGGAATTTCACACTTTGCCTATAACATACCTACTCGTACATATGAAGAATGTACAATTACTTCAGAGCTGCGAACTACAAAAAGTAGTACAGGGGTGCGAGCAAGATTAAGCACGAAGAAATTGAAATAAATCCGTTTTTCAGGACGATAAGGACCGAAAAATGGTCTTTGGAGTCCTTTTACGCCCTTTTATTCGAGTTGAGGGAGAAATATGGGGTAATTTAAGGTAGACAAGCATCATAAAATAAAAGTCACTTTCTCTTTTCCCACCCCCTTACACACTTTACAAGTTGAATGGCTGTAGTAGGGTGAGAAGAAATATTATACTCGTGCGCTGTAATTATTTTAAAGGAAAGAAGTGGGATAACTTTTTTTTAAAAAAAAAAAAAAAAACATCATTGATAACCACCTTCAGGTGTCACGAGTACAAAAAAAAATTTTTCACCGCCCCCTGCTATAATTCAATGAGAAAACTGTAGCGCAGGAGCTGTGGATAGTGGTAGAGGGGATGGTTTTTGGGGGTGGGATAGAGAAGAAGAGACAGGACAATAAACTTGCAACTTTAACCTCTCGACCACCTCCACACCACGCCAAACTCAAACCTTCTGCTACTACCACACCCACCATCGCCACGAAAACCTCATATTTTGACGCTACACCCAAAAACCCACACTCCCTTTCTACCCCGCCCCCAACTGTTCCTATCTTTTTTTACGTTTTCCCAGGTTGATGGCGAGTCCTGATGGATGCCCCAACATTTTTTTTTTACTCCGGTAAGTCCCCCCCCACCTCATTCTCGCACTCATTCCACCATCAACTCAATACCTTTTTATGAGGAAAAGCCCCCTCCCCCACACCCGTAGCTTTAACGCCGTTTTTCTTTTAAAAAGGAGGCTGGGAGTGGGAGTAAGTAAAAGTTATTCCTGGACGCAAGTTGATGATAATATGCCCTGGATTCCCTCACTCCGCTCCTTCGGGCCAACCAAAAGGTTATAAATCTCAGTGAAAACTCCCCGGTTTTGGTTAATTGCTCCCAGGGGAGGTTTAAGAAAAAGTTTTTCTACATTCTCTACTACCCTGTGTTCACGCCAAAACGTTCATTTTTTTCATTTTATAGTTTCACACTATGACGTTACACAATAAAATTTAAATTGTATTATCCGTTGCAGGAACAATGAAAATAAAGGAATATGCGAGTACCATATAATAAGTTTTACTTTGATAGGGGGGAGGGGAAGGGCATGGAGTCAGTGAGGGCCGAAGATGACAGCAGTCAAATATTTGGATATTTTCACGACTACACCACACAAGCGTCCGTTAAGCTCACCAATCGCAATATAGCGTTGCATTCTGATGTCAATCCGTGAGATATTACCATAAATTGTCCACACGGGCGCACCAAAGTGGGCCAACTCCCCTCCAGCCATGGACGTACTTGAAAATCAAGTTCCGGGACTTGGAGATCAAGCTGCGGACTTGGAGATCAAGCTCCAGAACTTGGAAATAAGCTCCAGAACTTGGAGATCAAGCTCCAGGACTTGGAGATCAAGCTCCAGGACTTGGAGATCAAGCTCCAGGACTTGGAGATCAAGCTCCAGGACTTGGAGATCAAGCTCCAGGACTTGGAGATCAAGCTCCAGGACTTGGAGATCAAGCTCCAGGACTTGGAGATCAAGCTCCGGGACTTAGGGATCTGCGGGATAAGGCCGAGAGTCCGCGATCGACCCCACATCAATCTACCCCCCCCCCCCAATTGCCTGTGATTCAACTCTCCGTAAAATTATTAATTTGAATGAGCTAACCCCGCCGATGAACAACCCACAAAATTACAATTTGAATTCATCAACAGCAGTAAATTTTGTTTTTCATGAATTGAAACCCCTGAAATGGCTACCTCATATTATGGTACCTCCCTCATAGTTGGTTTTAAATGAGCCTATACCGCGAAATTGGTTTTTAATGAGCCAGCCACGGTGATTTTTCTGGAAACCAGACTCTCGTGATGGGTTTCGAATTAGCCAAAACACCGCAAAACTGGACTCCGAGACTGGACCGCACCCGCGGGGCGATATTTGCAATTATTATGATTCAGGGCAACTAACAAATAGTTTGGCAAGTTTGTGATTTGAGCGTTTTAGGGTGGGTTTATCAATCACTGGATATCTCATGGAATAAGAATCCGTCGAATAACTTTACATTAACGTTTCCCAGCTGTATCTGAGGAATAAGTATTAATAGACCGAGAGCTGGCGACGGTCCCATTCAACCGGAAGAACACAGTCATGAAAGCTGTTCAAAATGATAGCTTATGACCTCCTATTTACGAGTCGGGAGTCTGCCATGCCGTATCTGGGGCCTAAGGATTTTTTTTATACCTAACTTAAGTCCTTAATTTGGGTCACGAATTTAACCGGAAGAACATATCCCTGAAACTGGTCTCATTCGAAAGGTTTTATGGAGCTGATTACGAATATGATCGTCTGCCGGCGTCTGCCTGGGGCATTTGCTCTCTGTGGCTCACCAAACTCACGAAACTTGGGGAATTTTAATTAACAGGAAGAACGAAGTCCGGAAAATGGTCTTATGCAACAGGTTTTATGTTGCTGAATACGAAAAAGATCGTCTGCCTGGGGCACTTGCCCTCAGCGACCAGTCAAACTGCACAAAGGCAAAATAATTAACCGGAAGATCATGGTCCTGAAACTAGTTTCGTTCGAAAGGTTTTATGGGGTAGTTGTACATGTGTTTTCTCGACCCCCCTCCAATCATTCCTCGCCTACTCGGAGTTACGTAAATTATCGCCGTAGTTCTGCACCAATCCTGGATTTTAAGGTCTCATTTTAATCTCCAGATAATTCCGCACACACGATAATTCTTGCTTTCCCAAATAAGACGTCAGAAGAGCTAGAATTTTCAAGGTAAAACTTTAAGTGGGTTTTATAGTTGTTGGGTTTGTTGTTGTTTCAAGGGTGAAATATGAACAATGAAGAATTTATCGGGCGGGCGGAATTTTAATGAGAGTAAAATGAGACCTTAAAATCCAGGATTGGTGCAGAACTACGGCGACAATTTACGTAACGCCGAGTAGGCGAAGTAGGAAGTTGGGTGGAGGAAACACATGTACAACTCCCCCTGTAGCTGATTCCCGATAAATCTCGAATGATTCCAGGCTGTTCATCAGCCTTCCTTCCCTTCGTGACGTTGTGTAGAAGGGATGCCTTCTACACATAGGCTATTCTACATGTAAGGGATGAGTTTTATTTATCTGTCTATGCGATCTAGTCATAAGGCAAGTCAGCCGTACTGTTTAATTGTTTTTGTTTTGTTTTTTACATAAAAAAATTAATTTATTTGTAAATTACCCCTCCCCATATTTGTGTATCCCAAACCTTTTTTGTGGTTTCGCCTTTCTGTGGTTTTAGCCCTTTTGTGTGTGGTTGGAGCTTGTAGTTAAATTATTTATGCTAGTCCTCAAAACAGTCTCAACGACAAACAGGATCGAACCACAAAAAAGCTTCAACCACAAAAAAGCTACATCCACAAAAGAACTTTGTGGATAGAAGCTCCGACAGCAGAGAAGCTCAAACTAAAACAACGATCCAACCACAAAAAGGCTTCAACCACGCTAAATTTCCAACCATGAAAAAGCTCCTACTACCGAACCTCCTACCACGAAAAAACTCCAACCAGAAAAGAACTACAACCACAAAATAACTCTAACCAAAAAAGAACTCCAACCACAAAACAAAATTAAACCAACAACAAAATTCAAAGCTCCAACCACAAAAAAGCTTGGAAAAATAGCTTCAATCCGCCCCCCCCCCCCCAGTGTTCGACTACTCCAGAAGCTTCAAATGCAAAAATTACTTTCGAAGTATCAATGTTATGATTTATTATTTTTGTGATATTCTTTCTGGTTTTTTATTATTTTCGGCGTTTTCGTGTATTTAAATACTTTCGCAACATAGTCCCTCCTTCCTTGACGTAGAATGACAGCATTAAAAAAAATCTTTAACCTCAAAAGAACTCCAGCCGCATAAAAGCTTCAACCACAAAAAATATTCTGAGAAAAAAACGTTTTGTGGTTTGATCTTTCGTCTTTCCGTGGTTTTAGCCTTTGTGTGGTTGGAGCTTCTATAATCTATAGCCCAACTGTGGTTTTGAGATTTTTTACGGTCGGTTACCTTTCTCTGGTTGGACAGAAGCTCGAATCGCAGAAATGCTCAAACCACAAAAAATCTCCAAGTACAAAATAGCTGCAACCACAAAAAAGCCCAACCACAAAAGAACTACAACCAAAAAAAAAAAAAAAATCGAACCACAACAAAATTCGAAAGTTCATAAGCTCCAACTACAGGAAAGCTCGGGGAAAATATCTTCAACCACAAATAGAACCATTTCAAGTGCGGAGCCTAGAAACTTCAAATAAGTACAACAATTAATTTTGAAACACCTACCTATCAATATTTTTCATTTATTCATTTCTTCGTTTTTGGATATTTTCTTAACACTGTCCCTCCCTCCTTAAGTAGAACGACATCATTAAAAAAAATTGACCATTTTATGTTAGCGTGGCGTAAACAAGGACAATAATTCTCGAACGATGATAACGATTGCAAGCTTCTGTCCAGCGTCGGCGTTTTGGCAACCCAATACCGACGGAATTGCGAGACTAATTTATTTCCCTCCCCCCAGACTCTCACATTTTGGCGCCCCAAAAAAGCTCACCACCCCGCTTGCACACTAACCAAAAATCCCTGGCGTTATGCGAGGTACAAACGAATCCCATCAATTCTATCACTCATATAACGGATCACCAGCCCAACCCTAACGACAAGTACTGTTGTCCAATTTGAAGTGGGAACATCGGTGCTTCCCCCCCCCCACTATCATCCTCATCATTATGGGAATAAGGGCAAGCCCTCGGGAAGAATCGCGTGAACTCCCTTAACCCCACACTCACGACTTTTTTTCAACTTTTTTTGTTTGCCTTTGTTGGAGAAGGTCAAGCACACAGCCACAATAATGAGTGTGTCAACCTACGAAAAAAAGGTGTCATTTCCGTAGAGTTCTGGACATATCAGACAGTTGTGACGATAAAATTGTCACAGTTATTAATGACTGAAATATTTCCATACATGCTGTGAATTACAAGCTAAAATAATGGATATCACGGAAACATGAAAGCAGAAGTAATGCGAAACACACTCATACAACCCATTCCGCACGCTTTCAAACTTTGTCACGCGCAACCCCCGCAAACCCACTCCACACCGAGCGACCAACTTTTAATTAAATTTTCATCTTGTTCAAATGGTCTGTGCGAAAGTGTGTTTGTATATAGCGAAAACTCACTAGCTTTTCAATAACTTATTACGTCCTAATACCCTGAAGGGGTTACATGAGTCATGAACGGTAGTGCGGGGTGTGAGAAGGGGAGGAGAAATCCCCGGGCACACAGCTCTTAATGAACGTCTTTTTCTCCTGAGAAAAAGACGATTTACTCAGCCTCCTAAATGTGTTGGCCTGCTTCAACGATGAAACACAATTTGCGAGAAGAAAAGACAAAAAAAAAAATCGTCGATTGCTACGGTGATGGTGAGGAGGGGTGGAAGAAATCAAGAGAAAATGAGCGAAGCGACACGACGAAGGGCAACAAGTTGCCCTTCGTTTGCCACACCATCCCTTTCCGCCTTCGTAAATGTTTTCTAAGCTCACCCGCGTTACCTTCATCATCTATCAGCAACAAGTAGATCAGAATGGAGAAAAAAGGAGAGTGAAGCGCTCGAAATGGATCGAGTGGGAGGGAAGGAGGGGAAAGCTAAATCGAAAAACAATGCCAGCAGAGACAAAAAAAACGATAATATGTAAATCTCACCTGATAGAGCATTTCCAACGTTAAAGGGAATACGAGATGCTCTACGACGACCCGTAAAACCGTGTTGGGGCCTCCCTGAGTTTCAGCGTGACCCGTTAGTGCTTGAGCTGCTTGAAGCGCCGCTTGCGCCGATGCGTTCTGAGAACAAAAAAATTAAACAAACGGTGGTTTAAATATTGAAGAAAAAAATTTGTAAAAATTCAAACCAAGAAATAAATCCTCTACGACCAGCTTTTAGAAATCCAGTGTCCCCTCTTCCTCGCGTTGGGGGGAGAGGAATCGAAAAGGCAAAAGCATCTTGAATAAACCAGATATCTAAATGCTCTACACTGCCTCCACCCATTACAAGGCCTTAACATACACTTTAAAGCTTGCAGAGAAAGAAAAAAGAGTCCGCTCTCCTTAAGGAAGAAGTTCTCTCCCCCCCCCCACCCACCAACACCACTACCACACCATTTCTAGAGCTTCCCAGTCCTTTTTCCTTCCGCCCTTTCCTTCCTTCCTTCCTGCGGAGGATTACATTTTCCGGCAGATTAACTGCCATGAACACAAAGTGACTGCACAAAAAGTCCGAAGAAGGGGCTTTGGGAGGCTCTTTTCTTCTATCTCAACCCCCCCTCCCCACTTTCCTACACACAGGAAGCACCACTCAGCGAGCAGGGCTTTTCTTTTTTTTTTTTTTTAGTTAAATCCTTTGCCGAGGAAAAATTGAAGGATAGAAAAGGAAAAATTGTCAATTCCTAGAAACACAAGATTTTATTTGACGTCCAGAAATTTTGTTGAAATGTCTACCCGACTGTACCCATCCCACGATTTCGGGATGACCAGACCGGAGAACAATACGGTTTGCAGATTCACCCTCACGTCCCTTTAAAACCACACGTCACAGTCCTCTCACTGGGCTGAACTCTGTGGGGTGGGGAGAGAGAAAGACACGGATGGAAAAGTGTGTAATGATGAGGAAGTAGTGATGAAGCTGAAACTTTTCAAATCCTCTTGGCTTCATAAACCCTTAACTCCGTTGTCCACTAACTATTCCCGCCCGGCTTGACGGACTATCGTGGAATGGTTCGCGGTGGGGAGTGGGAGTGTCCAAAACTCTCCAGAGGGGCCTTGTTTCGTAGTTTAATTAACTTCAAGGTTTAATTCGGTCGCGGAACGGAGCAAGCGGTAAAGGGAACAGGGTGAGGGGAGTAAATTTAATTCTCCATTTCCCTACTCCTCCTTCTCCACCGCGAACCCAAACGTTTCATATAAGGATATTTTGTCCGCTTTTATCATCTGTACAGGAGCAAAAAATGCGAGAAAAGGGGGAAGCGTTCAGCAAAATTCAAGAATTTGTAAAAAGATCGATATGAAGGGAAAGCTCGAGTACTAGGTCAACGCTATATTTGGATGTGTGTAAAAAGGGGTAGAACGCACTTATTAACCCCTCACTCTCACTAACAGTCACTAACTCAACATGAATGTGTGAATAACGAATATCGAACCCTTGGGGAAGGATGATTGAAGTAATTTTTAAACAAATATTTTTTTGAGGGGTAAAGGCCAATTTACTTCACGTCAATTCACGTGTCATTCACCATCGGATTGTCACATTTGATTCATGGCGTAAGCCTCCAGAAAGCCGTAGAGCTCGTCGATAGGGCCTAACGCCAACGGCCCGAATGGCGAGTAGGGGGGAGGGGAGGTATCCTCCTGTTTCCGCCGTTCCACCTCCAAAGTGAAATAATTTTCAACCAAAAACGCTGCATTTTTTAAAAGGATAGAAGGGAACTTGATATCGTTGATACTTACGGAGTCATTTCATAACAAAAAATCACGGCACTTGGGCACCTACGTCTAAACTCCTACACATAAACGTAAATCGGAATATTCAGAAGGGGGGGGGGCTATTGGGCAATAATACCACCACGCAGCTCTATAAAACACGAGGGTGGGCACAATGACACCACGGTTTGAGTTCTGTCCCTGAAACGAAAAGGTTCAACCCTTTCCAATCGTGGGAAGGCGACAATCACCGTGTGACGTGGAATGGCCCGACACTTGAAAGACCCGCCGCCGACCCTACCCAATGGCTGTTGTCAGATGGCCACTCTGACATCGGACAGCGTGGACCCAAAATAGGACCGGCCCAACGAAACCCATTCTGCAGCTGTAGTCCGACCTCTCATCAACAAGTAACCAGCAAATTAACGTGAAGCTTAAGGCCACTCCCTGCAGTTTCCCCCAATCAACAGAACTATAGACGAGAGCTGCCTGTTCGGACCCTCGGGGCATGTCAACCATCGGCTCAATTGCTACAGTCGATGATGGCGGGGGGAGGGTCCATCGCGATGTAACTGCAAAGCAACTGTGGTCTGAAGGGAATCGGGCAAAGCGGTGGAATTGGATTCTCGAAGTGTCAATTCCGTAAAATTTGAAATGCGAGTGCCCAAACCACGGAATTGTTTTTTTGAAAGGGACAACCGCGAGAGATAGGATAGGATTGGAGGGATAGGAAGAGCCTCCAGGCACGTGGACCATGGTTGGCCACCTCCATTGGAGTCGAGAAAATTGACCGAAACCATTGTCAAGGCCAAACGCTCATTTTTGACCACTTTTGTCTGCTAGGGCCGTGGAGAGAATATCCGGGCCTATACACAGTACAATAAGGCCCAACCACAGTTAGACCGCAACAACCTCCCCTCCCCCACCCACCAACGACAGTAACGACCCGAGCACAAAGAAGGCCCAGCCACAGCAAACGTCAGACCAAAGCCAAGATCCAACCAAACCCAAGGTCCAACCATAGCAAAAGTCGACAGGCCTGCCGGCTGCATTTCTCAATTGAGTGTGGTCTCAGGGACTCACTGACAGCGTTAAGAAACGAAATGTGACGTCCCTGAAGTTTCTGGTATATTTTTATGATGGGTCAGGGAGACATGTTTACACCCCCCCCCCCCCCGAAAATCGCTTGCTCCCTCAGGTTGAGAATCACCGAACTAAAGCCACGGTTTGAATGTTGGCAACACGCCTACATTTTATCACCGCTCTGGGAGGGAAAGAGGCTTGAAAATTCAGTCGATTTGGACGGTGGGAGGGGGAGGCTATTTGACATTTGATGTGCAAGCAATGCAACGGTAAATACATTAAGAAAGTTGCGAAAATCTTACACAGAAACGACTGCCTGCTTCGCCAACGAAAAAGAGATAAAGTTTGAACAAGCAAGAAATCGGTAGTTGTTGCAAAGTAATTGAACAAATAGCGGCTCCTCTCCACCACCTTTCCTACCAATGACATCACCACTCTCCCACCCCTCCCCTCCCCCTCAACACCTAATTTTTACTGTAAACACTCAACAAAGTTTTTATTTCTTCCTTTAACACCGCTCCCACGAGCCCATCATCGGCCATACCAACAACACCTTCTTCTTCTTCTTCTTCTTTTCCATCATCACAGCCACCTTTTAAAGCTCGAAAAAGTTTTAATCTTTAAAAAGTTCTACGCGTTTGACACTCAGGAAAACAAGCTGGTGGTGGTGGGTGGGGGGGGTGACAGTGTGCGAAAAAGTTAAGTGAGATGAGTTAAACCTAAAGTTTCCCGTTTTCTAGAGAAAAACCGGAATAGAAGGGAGGGCAGGGAAGAATCAACAACGTTTCTACCGAAGTCCTCTATTAATTAATGTCTTGGATTTCGACTCCTCCCTTCACCCCCTATCGTACCGTTTCTTCAACTCTCCAAGGATTGACTTTAAAAACCTGGTGGAGTTGAGAATGTTTCAAAAGAAAACGAAGAGAAATGTTTTATTTTTCTTTTCGAATTAAAAAAGAAGAGATGGCCAGGGAGTTCTCACCCCCCCACAATTGAGATGAACCAACGGTGAAGAGTGACAAACTCTTTGATTTTTCATCTCGAGAAAAAGGATCACTGTTTTTCACATTTTGCCCAAGTTTATTTATAGAGTGAAGACTAGGGCTATTGGAGGAGGGTGAGAGGCTTGGACAAGACGAAGGATCTTCCTTGTTCAATTGGAAACAAATTTACTCTTCCCGTCGAGGAGTCAGCGTTGGATTGAATGCGGTAGGAAGGGGTGGGGGACCAGGGGCAGGCAATAGGAAAGGCAATCTACAAATACACAGGGGAAAGTAAGAGTATAGAAAGAAGGGTATGTATGGAGGATGGTGGGGGAGGGCCAGTGAAATGACCATAGTGCCGAGGGAGGGAGGAGAATTCGAAGGCAATCAACAGCAGGAAATCATTGCTTCTCCAATCAGTTCGTGAGATCGGGGTGGAAGAGGTGGAAAGGATTCAAAGATAGGTGAAAGAGAGAGAGAGAAGCTCCGAATGATCAATGAGCACTAAAGAGAGTCGATCTCGCTGAGCAACATCCACCCGTCAAGCCTACACCCTTCAAGAACAACCGATGTCCAGATTTAGTAAATTGCACTGGAACGGTAAGGTGGGGTTGATGGGGAGGGGATGGGGGTTGAAATCCCTTGAAAAAACAGACACGCAAACGGGTGAAAAAATGTGGGAAAAGAGTGAAATGCACAACATCTCATTTGAGAGTACTTAAAATTTGACGCTTCAAAGCGGGTGTTAAAGTAATCAGTAACGCTTGCGATTTCAATGAACGGTTGGAAAAATTTCAAAAGATGAGAGAGAAAAAAAACAGGGAAAACGCGGAAAACTTTCTTTCGATAAGTTGAAAAACCATCTTTTCGGATGAAGAGTGAAGGGGGAGAAAGAAAAAGTTTTCCCCCTATTCCCCCTTCATCACCTTACAAAACTGCTGCAAATTATAACGTAGAGAGACGGGTATGTTAAGTAACTTTAAGAATACCAACTTTTTTCTTTTTCATATTGCCAATCAAAACTTCTACAAGTGGTAGAATGGTATGAGAATTGGGGAGGGGGGCTGAAGATTCAATAGGAAGGAGCAGCCCAAAACCCCCGAAGGGGTTCTTAAAACTGAAAAGAAAGCTTTACAAGGGGTCGAATCACTTTAGGTGTTTTCAGTTTGAAGGGGATGGGGGCTGAATCACAGGGAACAACTTATTCTCAATCATTCATTCTCACCATGCCTTGAAGGGGGCGGGGGCTAATTAGTGTTCGATTAATTCATTTCAATTGCTATACGGTTGGAGTGTAGGGAGGGTGTGACGTGAAAGAGACAGAACTAAATAAATAAATCTTTCGAAAAGTTAGGCTACGACCCACACGACCTAACAATAATGAAGTGCGGGAGCATAACTCTTGGAGAGGTAAAAAAAAACACACCATCAAGAGATCCAGTCACTTGTAATGAAAATAAAATTTAGTGAGTAGCGAGGACCGAGTGCATCATATTGAGAATGGTGAGTGGGGGTAAGAGAAATCTACAATTTATGGTGGAGGAGAAAATAAACAAGACATAGGCGGGAGGATGAGGGAGATGTGAGCGTGAGGAAGAGGAAAAATAAATTACATTCCACCGAGGGCTTTTCACAATACCTCTTCATCCGTTCTCGCTCACTCTCTCGATCCCTTTTCTCCATCGGCTACGAATCAAAAGAAGAGGGCGAAAAATTCCACCCTTGGATGAGTTGCTAGATAGAAAAACCCTCCCGGTGTACAAGGATGATCGGGTTGGATGAAGGGCTAGGGATGAGAGAAAAGAGTAAGATAAAATTCCTTTAACCCCATTCCCGTCACCACACCTTTGATAAAAACCTATTCTACACATGTTTCTCCTGTTTTCACAAAGTTTTAGGAAAAGCTGGGCATCGTGGAAACGGAACCAGTGGGATTTTTTGTTTTATTCGAGGTAAAAAAAAGAAGGGACGGATATTTTGCGGAATAAGTCAAACGAGCAGAAAAAGATTCTGATCCCGCAGGGCAAGGCAGCATTTTTTTCATTGTTTTTTCAACCTGGAACGCACTCCCTTTAGAGGTGAACAGCAGGAGGCACCGTGGTCTCACGTTAAAACCCTTTCTGTCACTACTAAGGCTCTGGATGAAAACAAGTCGATCGAAAAAAAAGGAAAAGTGAGAGAAATACTCAATAAAAAAAAAGTTTATCCTCTGAAAAAGGACTCTTCAGTGGGGGGATGATAGAAAATAGGGCGAGGATAGGGGTCTACGCTTTTATCTGAGTGCCCCGACAGAGGGCATCATTAGGGAAGTAGTAACAAGAGGAAGATGCGGAAAAGGAAAGCGAAAAAAAGAGTAACAGGGGGGAGGGGGAGGAAAAGGTTGTGTTAGTCGCTTCGGTCACCATCACTTGATAATGAAGTATCATTAAGGAAGAGAGAACCAACCCCCCCCACGTCTAACCACTATCGCATCACTTGATATCAAGTGAGCCCTTTACCCCTACCACGCCCAACAACACCGCTAACCACGAGCTCTGCGTTATAACAGCGGTTTTTGTTCGGGGGATAATATTTCTCCTGGTATTTAACATGAAATTCATGGGGTTTTCGTGATTAAAAATCATTAAACGGTCATTGTTTGTCATTCACGAAGACACCCTCACACCTGAGGGGACCCTCTTCACAAGGTTTTTCCATGAAAAAAAAAAAGAGTCCCCCCCCCCAGTCATAATTTATTCGTCGGGATGACGGAAGAAAAAAACTTTAGAGCCATGGTGAAGGGGGAGGGTGAATGGAAGAGGACAAACTCCGAGCCGCAGAGTTTGCCCATTAGCAATTAGCCAGGCCTCTCTTTCTCTCTCACCCCGCGCGAAATTACCCCCAGGTAACACAAGAGTGTGGACCCGGGGTAGAGAGGTAAACCCCGGGGTTGGTGGCGGCCAAGTATTTTCCATTCCACCCCTCCCACCATGCATAATTCAAGGGGGGAAAGAAGACAGTCTAAAAAATGGAATAAATAGGTAGGACAGTGATGAGAGAGAAAAGGGGTCCATGGGTTAGAAAGGAGAGAAGGAAGAGACGAAGCTGTAGCCCCCCGCACACCACGACATCGACAACCGGTCCCCTTTTGTCTTTCGCTTCAAAAACAAAATGACAATAGTCTCATTGCCAAAACTTTTTCCCTTCCATCTATTTCCACCGCCCCCCTCTCCGAAAACCACCCAAGTTTCCATGAGATACATTCATTTTTTAGAGCAGGCCTCGGAAATTGTTTTCCCTTCTTTCCCCGTATCCGGCAGCAACAAACCTCCTTGATCGCCATTTACAATTATAATTTCTCATAGTGACCCGCAACACACCTTTTATTACCATTTTTTTGGAAGGGTAGACCTTTCCTTTAACAACCCTTTTTTTGCACGGAGCACACGCATTGTTGCTCGGATGGTTTATCATAAATATTCGTCACCTAAGTGGTGGGAGGGGGGAAATCTGCAAGTCCACTGGTCGTGTGTCAAGTAAACAAGAAAAAAACATCATTTAAAAAAAAATGAAACGAATTTAAATCCAGCTTGTGCAGAAACCGGTTAGAGGGGGGATAGGAATGGGAAGGTCATGATTTTTAAAAACCCTAATCCTCGGCAGGAAATTAAAATGGGGAGGAAAAAAATACATCCGCAATTTGTTGTGGTCCTCCCTCACCCCCCTATTTCAACATAAAACCGGAAGTACCTCCACTCTTGTGTTATGAATGGAGCGGGGAGAGAGTGAGAAAAGAAAGAACCACACGAGAAAATAATAAAAAAAAAAAAAACTTACCGCATTGCTGTGGGATTGATCAGTCTTCAGTTCCTTATGGTTGGAGAATTGAACATACACGGCCCTCCCTCTCAGTTGAGCCATACATGAACCGAAATATTGGACCATTGTAGATGCGGCCAATTCGTCGCCCATTTCAAGGAAAGCCTGGGAAAGAAGAAGCAAATCACAATAAAATACACGTTAGGACTGTCGACGATCACAACTCGTCTTACAATTAGACTGTGTGGGTGGAGTGGGGTTGTAAGCTCTAAAAAATGTACTGCAAATAAACAATAAAATTGAATGCCAATTATCGGGTAACTGCCCTAGCTATAAGGCCTGTTTAACACGATCAACAGAAATCGACCCCACACCACACCACAGAACGACGGACGTAAAAGTTGGCGAGTGATGGGTTGATCGTCTGAAAGACGTATGTCATTTGCGTACGCTAGCTGTGGTGTGATGTTGATTTCTGTTGATCGTGTGAAACAGGCCTTAAGGGGTAAATTAATATTTATGGGCTGACTGACAAATGGAACGTTTGTTATCAAGCAACGAATGCGGCGAATCTTATGTCCGCATGAGAGGAGGGCAATAGTGTTCGCGTGTGACCTTCCCTCGCGTTTCTTTCACTTGTAATGGCGAAACTGACAGCCATGGACGAACGTAAAGCCCGTTAGGCCGCTATGCTTTGCTCTCAAAACAATGAAAATCAAAAACAAAGTTATAGTTTTAGCCAAAAACTAGCTATATTGCAGCCTACATGGTCATTTTTAGAAAATAAAAACGTCCAAATTCCAGCTATTTGGTTACAAAATCTGGAGTTGGACGTAATTCATGATTTTTATATTGTTAAGCGCATTGGATAGTGTGTGAAGGCCTTGCTTGGTGGTGGTTCTTTTTCCCTGCACCCACCAGCAGAGATATCCTGAGAAAATAACGCAGACGAAAATACCAAAATGTCCCACGATATTATCACATTGAATCTGCAGCAGCCGGTGTGGATCCGGAGAACGGCCTAAATTATTCCTGGTTGCCATGGCTACTACTACTACTACTACTGCGTTCTCCGAAGGTTTGCGTCTAATGTAGACCGGGCTTCAAAAATGAAAAGGATTAAAATTGGACGAAACTGTGCATCTTGGAGTTTTTTCGGCCAAACGAATGCGAAAATCGAAACGGAATTTCAGCGTAAATCGCAGGTGGAGGGGGGAATAAAAAAGGTTGTTGAAACCTGAAAGTGGGGAGAGGGCCTCTCTGATGAAAATTTGTTGTCTGTGTAGGGGTGAGATGAAGCGGGGAGTTTGAAGATTTATTCGCGTAATTGGGAATTAATCCTCCTGACCTGTTAATACTAAAATCTGATCATTCCCCCCAGCCGCTCACCAACACCGCAGCTTCGCTTCTTCCTTTAGTCCGTCCCCTTTCCAATTACGATAGGATTTACGTTCAGTTTGAGATTGTTTGAAATCGTATAATATGTTTTGATGGATGGAACGGGGTAGAAAACTATTTTTAGAACCCCAATTTTTCGTGAGTGCTAACGTTATCGGTAGTGAAATTTGTCATTATGAGCAGGCGGGGTTTTTGAACTTATAAGAGCTTCGTCGAATAGAAAATAACGGGTGTATTACGGTAGAATGAAGAAGCAACGATTTGTGTTGTATGTGTGTGTGGTGATTGTCATGTGACCGTGGTGGGACGGCAGGGGGCGGTGTTGATTGCATCTTGCCCAGCACACACACCACCTCCTTTAGGTCTCGTTCTCCCAAGAAAGAGATGATGGATGTATCCTCCAAGACTAGTGATAGGAGGGTTATTGGACGTGTCGGAAAAGGAGTGGTTAATGGTACGATTGTGTGGTGGGGGTTAGTTGTCCTCCATATCTTCTTCTTGCAGACGTTTTTCTTGCGATGTGAGAGGAGAAAAAATGATTGTGCACCAGGTAAAGGTTTAAATATAGGGGGGGGGGGGATTTCCGGATTGTTGATCAATTCCAACAAAAAAAATTGTTGTTAATGATAGGAACATGCAGTCTCCTCCACCGCTCCACTCGCTTGAAATGAAACATTTCCACAAAGGTTATTTTTTGTGGGTTAAATGCAATTGTGTCAAGGCTGGGATCGAGGGACTTAGCGGGCTCGGACCACACTGACGTTATGCCAGTCAGGGAGAGGGGAGGGGAGTTGAAATATCGTACGTCCATCAACTTTGCCTTTTTCCTGGCTTCTTATACAAGGGACGTTAAAACCCTCGAGTTTCACGAACAACGTTCGAGGGATGCTTTCGAGAAAACTTTCCGTTTTGCGGGGGCGAAACATTCTTCACTATAGGTAATCCATTACTCTCCTTTTAGACTCGGTAAACCTTTCTCCCCCTCCCACTCACACCTTACCTCCTCATCACAGCGATTCTAACAGCCTCAAGGGAATTAAGTATTGAAAATTGCCTAGAAAGGGCGCGATAGAACCCTTCTCACCAGTACCACCCCACTGTTTTTACGTCGGGAAAAAGAGTGGCTCTCTCTATCTTTTCCCATCTCCCTCCACGACAGCCCCCCTCACGTACTTTTTAGGTCCGGAGAAAAACGTGACTTGACTGACTACTTTTAAAAAGGAAAGACGGTTCCGTTAGTCGCTGGCGTATGTGTTGGCTAGGGAAGGAGAGACGGGGAAAGTTCCAGCTTCCAGCGATGTTTTTCCTACTCCCATCCCCCCCCCCAAACCCACTACACACACACCACATGCCTCTCGTCTTTTCATTCGCGGGAAATACCTTTCGGATTTGCCACGTGTGTTATGGTATATATGTGAGTGGGGAAAACATGGTCTACTCGAGTTTTGTGAGTGAAGGATAGAGAAACGCATGAATTCCACTTTGTTGTTCTGGGTATGATTAGAGTGGGGATGGTGTGTGTGAGTGCGTGCGCTGGGAGGAAGGGGGGAAGCTAAATGGAAACGAGTTGTGAGTCGTGACTGAATGAAACTTCTGAGTTTTTGCTAATGGCTTTGTCCATGGTGACTAATGACGCATCAATTTTTTTTTATTTCTGTCGTTTTGAAAACCATTATTATTGATTGTTAGTAGGAGATTTCAGCCTTTTATTTCAAACGGTGTTTAGTGGTTTATTTTAGATTAATTGGCCACGCATAGAATTCATGTCACTGAACCACAAATCCACATCTTTCATCGATTTTAATTGCTACTCGCCATTAAAATCTGTGACTAATTTGTTTCGCATTGCGTAGCATTAAGATAACCCTTTCCTTGATGCGTAAAATTCTTCAAGTTCCACCTTTCTCCATTTATAACAATCATGGCTTCATGGCTTTCTTCAATCACCGAGAAATCAATTCCAGAAACTTCCCCTTTCCTATTTTAAAGGAAAATAATATTTCACTGCGGTTGTTGACAAATGATCGTTGGGGGAAACAATATAAAAAGATAAGTTTGCGATTCTTCATCCATCTTTCGACTTAAAAAGTAAGTTGTGGATATGTGAGTTTGGTAAGATGATGGGGATGTGGAAGGAAAAGTCCCCTGTGTGCGAAATGAGGCGAACCATCTTCATCTCTAGCTACGGGATTCATTTGTGTGGAAAGGAGGGGGGGAGAGGCTTCATCCTTCTTTGTCCCTTTCTTTATTCCCTTAAATGTCGTCATGTTCCGTCAATTCCCCTCTCTCACCCCTTCTGTTTCAAATGATTCTTCTTTTTCCTCATTTTTCTTTAAAGTTTGTCTTTCTGACGCTATTCTCCCCCACGATCGGTATTTTTTTTTTATCCTCCCGTTGGAACCAATACTTTGTTCCTTTTCCTCAACCCAAACATAGCCTCCCTGTCCCCTCCGCAGTCATCCCATCCCTATAAGGTTCTTATTGACAGACTCTTCCTCTTTAGCGAATTGTATCAATATTTCGTCCCTTTCCCTCTCTTCCGAATCCCCTTCCCCCGTCCTCACAACGTATATCCTTAAGCGAGCCACTTCTTTCATACTGGATACAAAAGGTGGATGTAGTTTGGTGGGGCGGGAGGCGTGGGCGAAGGGGATATGTGCGTGTGTTTCCTGGGAAATGGAAGAAGGAAAAAAGAATTACAGGGAATCAAATAAAACCTTTTTCTTTCTTGTACACTAGCTTTTCTCAAACCCTTCTTTTCTTGGGTTCTAGAAGAATTGCGTGCAGTTGTGAGTGGAGGGGGGAAGGTCTCAACACGTTTCAAATTCAGATTAGGAAGAATATAAAGGTGTATGTTCGCGTTCCATCATTTTGTCGAGGAATTTCGTATTACTAGCTTGGGAATGTTCTACGATTACATTCTCGGATGCATTAAAAAGTTTACAGAATTTTCCCTCGGGAAACTTCCCTCTTTTCCTCTTTTTCCCGATCCTTTAACTTTTCCTTCCCGCATTTTCCATCTTTAGCGAGAAGCCAAAATTATAGGCCGCTTATCAGCCCCTTTTTCTTCCCTTTTATTCCTTTCCTTCTTCTTTCATTTCTTCCCTAGAGAGGCCTTGGTAGAAACAGCAGGTGGAAAGTTAAATTAACGAGGGTTTAAGCTTCTTCCTCTACTACTCCTTCTTCTTCACTCTCAACCCCTCCTGCTACACCACTCTTCAACGCCGCAATTCCGTTTTCTCTTTGTAGGCTGCTCTCGCCCTTTTCAGAGGAGCCCCCAGAAGCCCTTATTTTCTGAAATAGCGGGAGCTCACGGCCGGTGGCTCCTTCCATCCCCCACCCCCCTTCAGATCATACCACCTACTGTTAACGAGACTCATGGGGATTTCGTTCTTTTGTGGAAAACTTGTGTCTACCTTCTTCTTCCCTTCTCGTAACCCCCGTTTTAACCTCTCTTCCATCCCCCCCCCCCAAGACTACCACTTTGCGGTGATGAGGCGTTATACGAGGTCCAGAGAGAAAGGAGAGACGGGCCCCAAAAGGGCGGTAGAGTTGCCAAATTAAGGTAAAAGAGATGCCCCCCTCCCCTTTTTTTTAAAAAAAGAGAGGGATTCCTGGGTGAGCACCGTTTGAGCGGCTCTGGGGGGAGAGGAGGTGAGTGATTTAAGTGATCGAATCTTCTAATTGGCTTCAATTTTATTTAGTGTTTAGTAGGTATTGTACACTGAATAAATTCCGAGGGAGGCATTCATCTGCATCCCATCCTCATCGTCCAGCTTACACATGCTTAAGCTTGAGTCACGAGTGTCCAGCGATCAGACTCTCGGACAATAAAAACAGCACCTTGAGCCAAGGGTTTTGAAGGGACCGGGCGGAATTTGCTCATTGATCACTGTCAGACGGACTCATAAATAACTTCTATGCTCAAATCGAACTACTTTGAAAAGTGGACTTTAAAGTCGCCCTCTCAACTAATTTCTGGGCGATTTCCGCCGCACAATCCATAATTAAAATTGAACAATACCGCGTGATTCGGAGTCTCTCAAGCCTCAACACCCCAAATAGCCGACCAGCCATCCTCCGAGCTGTCAACACTTACATGATAAGCAGTATAAGCCGTGTGACGCGGACCACAGCTGCCTACGTATAGTGCTGGAACATAATAAGAGCCATGTGACTGCAAGTTCTTGATGGGCTAATATAGCCACAACATTGCAATTTTCAGGATATGAACAGCCGTAAAATGGCCGTTTCGTGGTCGGAGAGAGGAGGGGGTTGAGAAACTTTGAGAACATGACCTTTTCCCGGCGGACCACATCCACCTTAGGCACCCATGAGGAGCCACTTCGCAGTGGCTTTGAGCTACTAGTAGCCGGGTGGGACCGGCAGGCTTGCATCGGCATAGCGTGCCCAGCTTTGGAGTTATCTGGAGGTGGGATTCCCCGAGTGCCCGGCTGCACATTGACCTCTGGTGTGGAACTACTAGCGGCCGCCACTTCGGGAACCACTGGAACCTCATACACAAAAATACCACCTTCTGTCTTGAGCTAGCTACGCCATGGTCTGATCATAGCGGGCACACGTTAAGGTCAAGAAAAGTATACAAGGCGAAGGATTTTGATGGAACGCGGCTCCCATCAAATCGAGGAAGAAAAATTCCTCGGACCATAGAAAGTCGCGGCACGGAGATCCGACCACAACGCACCTGTAAGGGGCCGTCATACAACCTCAAACGGGGCCAGCGACCGGACCAGCGACATTCACGCCTGTATTCATTTCAGCCGGACACGGTTTAACAGGACGTCGGACCAATGCTAAGGTGAAAATTTCAAGATCTCACATTTCATTAGGTCAGTTTTACGGCCTGTTCGCAACATTTTCAGCAATCGACCGTTGAGGAGGAGGAGGAGGGGGGAATTGCATGTTTTGAAGCAAAATTGACACTTTCTCACAGCCCAAATAGTCAAGGATTCTGCATATAAAATGGACCCCGTGACGGACTTGATCCGTGTGAATGGCTACAAACCTTTCACGGGGTTCGTTTCCCCTATCGGGCGCGTCCCTCGGGTTGCGGATGGGGGACCCCACTATTGGGCCGACCCGCTCCCTGATACGGTGCGATGGTGGGTTGGGTCGGAATAAGGCGCAGAATAACGTGTGCGGTGGGGAGTCCGTTATCGGACACACCCATTGGACATGGGGACCGAATACGACCCCGTGGACAAACAGCGGGTTAGGGGCTGTCCTGAGTCCGGGACAGAAGAGGGTGGGTCTCCTACCTCCTCCAGCTATTGTTGAATAGTGGAGGTTAATACATATATATAATGGACATAATTTCACGTCAAATTAGACAAACGTTTAAGTAGAGTGAAATTGACAGTATACGCACACATGGACGCTGAATAATCAAGCCCCTCAGACTATGCTTAATTGACCAATGTAGCCGACCGCAGTCAAATCGCACCCCGTCAGCTTTAATAAAAAAAGGGTAAACAATTTCACGGTGTCGTTGGTTTAAGCCTTGTTGAGCCCAATCGGCTGGTGGGGGGGGGGGTACACCGTGGCCCGCCTGCGTTCTTCGGTCGCGCCACTACCACCCTGCGGGTAAACAGGTAAAATCGTGAGCCTCCTGATAGCGGGTCAAAGCGGTTAAGGCCCCAGCAATATCCGTATCTCCTCGGCCAACACGATTCTCTCTAATGAGAGAACAATATCGTCATGACTTCATGAGCGTCTCGTACAGAGTCCTTTGTTTCGCAGTGCTACACAGTGTATAAAATCATCGGATTTCATTCAAATTTTCCAAATTGATCAATGAGATCGCATGGTTTTCTGCCCTAGGGTAGCACTAGCGATTAAGAATAACAGACCTAATTTCGCTCATTCTCGCATAAAACGTCACACCAAAAACTTCATTAACACACGCTTCTCACAAGTAAATCACTCATACACGGGACATATGAACAAGTTTACCGTTAAAAACAAGACAAGGGTGCTACATAGCCCTAAACCTCAAATGACTCAAAGCTAGCAAAATAATAAAAATACAAATAATAAAGCCAATTTACCTGGTTCTTTCCTTTAAGAACGAGAACGTTGGTGACCCGGCCGAATGGAATACCCAAATGTATTATTTCTGCTTCCGTAACATCATTTGGAATGTTTCTAATGTGAATGACTCGGGAAGGTTTAATATTTGTCTTGTCCAGTTTGGCCTGAAAAATAGAAGAAAAATTTAATGGATGAGATGGAGAGGGCGGGACTTAACGAATGACGTAAAAAAAAATACCAGGAAAACTGAATAAAAATAATAAAGAAGCTATTAAAAAAATTCCCCGAATTTAATGATTTTATCCCTCGGCGAGACGGAGATATTAAGACCGTAATTTTCAAGTTATTTCAAAAAATTAATACGACGACCAGACGTCGTAAAAAAAGGGGTGGAGGGGTAAGCAGCTCGATGACGAGCATCGACCCATCGGACGCAGTACCAAGTGCGAAAATGGACTACCCCAAAATATGGACTAAACCAAAATTACCGCGATTCCGATTCCACGGGGTTATGGAGAGGGAGGGGAAATTACCGTCAGGAAGACACGAAATTGCTACGTTTTGGAACAGGTTATTGGAACCCCTCGCCAATATACCAGTAGGTAGGCACTTCGAGTATGAACCACCTCCCCTCGCAATCATCCGCAACATCACATAACTCTTCCACTGTGAGAAACTTTGTAGACGGTTAGGCGAAATATTATTTATGAGACACTAGAAAACCACAAAAATCAACCGAGAGAGAAAAAAAAGGAAGAATAATGAATAAGGCACTAGGGAGTAGGGAAAGAGAAAAGATGAGAGTGAGAAAGCTGGAACAACTCAGAAACATCAAATAATTGTCTTTAGTGAGAAGGTAACTCAATTTTCAGAAATGGGAGGATTAAATTATAAAATCACAGAAGAAAAAGAAAGAAAGAGGCAGTCACGGGGTGAGAGGGAGGGTGAAGACGAAAATGAAGCATCTTTATCATGAAAGAAAGTTAATGAAGTTTTAATGGCAAGCTGGAAGAGACTAATTATTACAACATAAAAAAGCATGGCGAAGGATAATTTTCAAGTTTACACCTCGACCCCCCCCCCCTCATAAATAGCTTTTCTTCATTATCTTACTATACTTATTAAAATTATTATTATTACACGGCAACTATACAGGGGCAGGGGCAGACACTTCTAGCGCGCCGAACTGGAAAAACGCGAAAGCTGTTAAAAAATTGAATGAGATATGAATAGTCAATCTATTGAATGATAGATGAAGGAGGCGAGAAGCGGAAAAGACGGATCAAGCGTCGCAGGTGAGATAGACGCGAGGGTCATGGAGGAGCGACAGGCGATACGGTGGTATCGACAAAGTCGCCTCCATCCACAAAGCTACAAAACACAAGAAGAGAAGGAAGCTGCGAACACTCAATTTTGGACCTATACTGTTTGCAAATGATGGAGAATTTTGTGCAAGCGCGGGGCGACACACCATCCTAATAAACTTTGTTTAGTGCATTTAATCATTCATGACAAAAAATTGCACTATTATTGTCTCAACCTGACGTTGGTAAGTATGGTTCATGAATTAATACATTTTTTCACGTTTTCAGAACCTTTCACGCCTTCAGAACCTGAAGAACACGAATCTTTAAGAATTAAATTACACGTGAAAACCAGGAAGACTTTCATTAATTGAGGAGCATACTTTCAAAAAGGCAAATATCCATTTTTTCTATAACTGGTTTTTACCAGGTATAAATTGGTAAAACCAGTTTTAGAAAAAATGGATATGTGCCTTTTTCAAAGTATGCTCCTCAATTTATCTTAACGAAATTATGCAAAATGTGTCAATAAGCGTCCTAAATTATAAAGAAGGCTGAAAACGGCTTCCATTGTAGTACAAGAAGTCATAAGAAAATTGATGGATTTGAAATTAGTTGAAATTAGGGGCCTTTTGAATGTTTGATTCTTTTCGGCGAGTCTTTCTCTTAACTAACCGTGCTAGAAAGCCTCTCCTTCCAACTATCCCAGCCCCCCTCACAACCACTTTTCGTACTCTTTACCATTTAAATTCAGTACTAGCGTCCTTAAGCGGAGGGGCGTCACCCCTTAGATGAGCTCGTTTTGACGGGCTCCTTTTATTGCAGTTTGCTTTTTAACTCCCTCCTCCACAGTATCTACAGCAGCAACCAACTAAAACAATTCTCCGGGATCATAGTGGGAGGGGGCAGGGGGGATGAGGAAAAACGCCTTTTGATGTCATTGTCTACTTTGAAAAGAAACGGCATGACAAAATGTGTGCAAAGTGCTTAATGAAACCACCCCCTCCTCACCACGAAAACCTTCACCCAACCAAAACAACTGTTTTCACTGGTTGGTTGAGGGGGTTGGAGTCGAATTTACAACGCTGATGCGAAAGAACCACGAATTCCGTAAACATTGTATTTTGAAAATGTTGGAAAACCTTTTTTTAAGGCTAAAAAGGGGCGTTTTTACGTAACTGACCAAAGTGAAATGTATCACAAAATTGATTTTTTTTTATCAGTTTCGATCCTTGTAACATGTACGTAACAATAACGATAATTCGGTTCCATTGTGATTTCAAGGATTTATTAGCTCTCTATATAAGGATTCCTACCAACAAAACAGAGACTCCACGACCAAATGATACAATGAGGAGCGTCATCACGAATTTGATGAAGCATTAAACGAAAGCGAAGGAGGGGGTGAGTGGTGAATAGGAAGCTTTACGTCCACGGAACAATCCCCCTCTCCACTGTATTATTAGAGAGTACATGAGACGAAAAAAAAATGTATAATAGCTGGGAAAAGTTGCCAAATGTGATCTATGGTTAAGGAGAAAAGAAATAGCTCCCCCACCAACCCACCATCATTCCATTGACGAGGGGATCATTGAAGAGCTGGCTAGAAAAGTTGAAATGATGTAGCAGATGAGGGGAGGGGGTGAAATCTCGTAAGAAGATTACGAGTAATGGGAATGCATCAATGAAGAATTCTGTGAAGTAAAAAATCCTGCCCTTACTTATCCTTTACTATACTCAATAATCTTCAAATTCAAGTACATTTCTGTGAACAGGAGAGATTAAACCTCACAAAAATTTATTTGATTTGTTCGAATTGCATTGAACTCGGAATGAGAGTGCACAGAAACACCTTTTAGGAATCTTAAATATTGGATAACCCTGAATAGCATCTCATCATTAATGGAATGACTGGTGAGTGATGGTGGTGGATGGAAAACGGCGCGAAACGGGAAATTACTACAGTCGGGAGGCTCACAGGCGCATGAAAAGCGGCGAAAGCTTATCGAAAATCCGGAATTTACCGAGGTTGGGGGGGGAGGGTATCACCGGGTAGTTAAAAATTTACTCCCGCTTAGCGGCTGGGATGCGAAATTTTAATTGCACGCTTTCAAGCGTTTCCGGGAAGTTAATAACAGGAGAGGGAGGCTCGAGCGGAATCAGACACACAATGTAGGCGATTGTATGTATACTACTAATACGAAATGAAGGGGAAGAGGGGTGAGGTAAGAGTTCATCGGCACGATGATGAGAACTATTTCTCAAACAATTTCCAAATATTTACCTCGGGCCTTCGTGCCGAACGTTCAACCGCAAAAAACCCGAAGATTTACCATACAGTCCCTTCCACTCAATTCACCAACAAAAACGACCAAAGTAGTAATGGAAACAAACTTTTCACGCCTATAAAACGAATTCCTTGCCACCCATAAAACTCTTAATTCTTAAGTTCGCGTGTTCCTTGATACTAATGCAACGTGAGAAGGGCACTTGAACGTTGAACCTACGCCTAAGCGCACGAATTAACTGGAGCTCTGCACAAGTATCGAAACGTTGCAGTACGAGAGCGGTTTAACTCTAGAGAGGACCACACCGCCAGGACACTCATCACAATATCCCCTTGTTGTTGTTTTTTGCGGGTGCGTACGCGGTCTCCCAGATACAACAGAAGGAGAAAGCCACGTTGGTCATGCACCATACCTGTCAGGGCCTAGAAAAACTACTGGAACCAACATAGTTCCCTTCAGGAAACTCAGAACGAGGGCTCCACTCTATTGTGGGAAGCTGAAGCAGGACTCAGGAAGAATAAGAAGAGAAGTGCATAATTATTCCTGTTGTCCGCGGAGAGCGTCGATCTCGCCATCACGTGACCTGTCGCACTTGCGTTGGCCAGACTGCATCGCAGTTTCCTCAGCTTTCCCACACAACCCCCACTCACGTTACCAACTGCAACTGCAAATTAAGCACGGGCAAGGTGCGGTGTTGACGAAAAGAAACGCGCCCCCTGCGTCAGTTTTTTCACCCTCCCGTTGCTTCCAGATCAACCTCATTGAGACCATTCGCAAGTGCTATAGCCAAGAGCCAACACACACGGCTCAACATTAGGCGCCCGCCAGGGGCATTGAGCGTTTAAAAATGCGAAACCCACAAAGTTGTTATATAGCTGAACCCACGAAACGTTTTTTTCCCGCAGGCAAAGTCCTGCGAAGTTATGCATGTCAATGTCAATCCCACGAAATTTGTCTTTCTGAGGGCAAAATTTGAATTTCTGAAAGCCGAATCCACGAAATTGGGGTTTTGGTGAGCAAATCCAGGGAAAATCGTTTTTTCAAGATACAAAGCCACAAAATTGGGTGACTAGTGAGCAAAATCCACAAAATTGGGTTATGCTCACTGAAAACCCCAATGAATTGGGTTTGCGGTGAAAAAATACCACGACATTGATACCTTAACCCATTCCACGATGTTGCTTTTTTTCAAGAGCAAATTCTGCGAAATAGGGTTTATCGGGGCCAAATCCGCAATACTGGGTTTTTGTGTGCTCACGATATATTTATATTCAAGAGCCACGTTCACGAAATTAGGTTTATAGTCATAACCCAAGAAATCAGCTTTGTAGTCAAAACCCGCAAAATTGGGATTGAAGTCAAAACACCCCGATATTTGGTTCGTAGTCAAATGTAGTGAATAAAACAAGGACAAACGAATTCCGAGAAATTGGTTCCCTGCATGAACTTTTTTTTTTGCGGGATTTTTGGCTCATGAGTTAAAAACTACATTAATTGTATTCATGAGTCATGAGCCCACAAAGTTGGGTTTTCAAGGACCAAAGCCCGTAAAATTTGTTCTTTTAAATGCCAGATGCTGAACATTAGGATTTTAGAGAGAAAACCCCACGAAATTGATAGCCGAACCCACAAAACTTGTTTTTTCGGTTAGGCCACTCCGACAAAATTGTGCATTTAACAGCCGAATCCACGCTATTGATGGATATTTTTCAGGAAATCAGCTCACGAAATTTGTGTTTTCAAGAGCCAAATCCCAGAAATTGAGATTGGAGTGAGCAATACCCACGAGATTTGCTTTCGCAGAGAGCAAAACCCACAAAATTGATAGCCGAGCCCTCAAAAACATTCATTAAGTAAGCGCACACCAAGAAATTTACTTTTTCACATGTCAAGTTCACGAAATTTGATCATTGGAAGCGAATACCGCAAATCTCGTTTTTTCAACCGTCAAATACATATTGGGATTTTATCGAGCTAAGCGTGCGAAACTGATAGCCGAACCTACAAGATTCGTTTTCTCAGTGAGCCAATACGACGGAATTGTGTTTTTTAAAAGACAAATTAATCCTCAAAATTGTATGTGTATTTAAGAACCAAACTCACAATATTAGTTTTTTGGGGGAGCATAACCTGGGGAATTTCCGTTTTCAAGGGCTATATCCACGAAAATATGTTTGTACTGATCGGAACCTACAAAATTGGGTTTCTGATGAGCAAACCCAACAGGGTTTGTGATGAGTAAACCCAACAGGGCTTGTGATGAGCAAACCCAACACAACTGATAGCTGAATCCGGAAACTGTATTTATTCAGTGTGCCAATCTCAGAAAATTGACGTCTTCAGGAGCCACAAATGCCCCTTCGGACTGGCATGTTTACCAGGCACGCCCACACCCGATAGCCTTATGTTTGTATCCTTGGAAAAGAGCCTCGACCTCAGCAATCCTTGATAGGCCGCTCTGGCTTCAAGAGAATCTACTTGTCACACGATAACGTAAAACGACTAATTTTTAGCTCTCATGACGTAAGAACTCATTTTAAAGGGAAAGATGCAAATTTGAGAGCCAATGGCGGTCACTCAGTTGCGTTTTGTCGGGAACCAGATGTGCTTTTCTCGATGGATTGCGTTCCGAGAGACTCAAGAACCGCACCGGGCTCGGACAGGTCAACGTCAGATTCAGAAAATGACCATAGAAAGTTAACCCTTTGGCGTAAATGACGTCTGCTCTCGGTCGGTCTATGAAAGTCTTCACCGTCACACCTGGGGATCCTGGGGCCCTAGTATTTTTAGAATTGTCGGGGAAAAATCTCGCAAACGGGATCAAAGGACACTCAATCAGAAATAATACTATCCTACCATAGCAACCACCTCACGTGAGATTTTTCTGACAACTCTAACTACGGCCCCTGGTCTAGATGTCTCACGTCACTGACACTTCCCTGCAGACTCCGTGTGTCATTTCAACCCTGCTTTGAATCACAATCTACAACGTCCAGGTCCCGCTACAAAACCGCTTGCTACCACCGGTCCAGTTTTCCCGTACGAGGAGTAATGGTGCTATTACACGTGAGAGTTGAACTCTCTGAGAGTGCCAGGTACGAGCAGGCGAAAGGGGGGGGGGAGAACTCTCTGGCCCGTTTTGACTTGCGAGTTAAGCTCTCGAGAGCTAAAAACTCTCAAATGTAAACGCAGCTTAAGAGCCCTTTGGGGAGGGGTGGGAGCGAACCAAATCCCAGACATCGAGGTGTGATGATCTCCCGGAAAGTAAGAGACACCAGAAAATGCTATAGCTGTCTCTAGCCTGGAGACAACCATCAAATTTTTTTCTGCCCGGCGCAGCATCGCTGTGGTAACGTATGATGAGATTGAATAGGGGTCACCGGCAAAATATGGATTTTAAGCCTTCCAATAATTATTAAAATTCGACCCTTCCCCTTTCCTTAAAGTACTTTTTTCGGATCCCCAGGCACTTACGCCCAACGCGGAGTTTTGGCTCTTCATACAGAGAACTTTTGGACCTCAAGCTGACCACACGTATTCCAATCCCTAGAAACCACTGGAGGGGGGGGGGTGAATGCAACTCTGAATTTTAAAACTGAAACCGCTGGCCCTTTTTGGATTTGAGGGCCACAATCTACAGTATTTTCGAACTTGTCGCCGACAAAGAAGGTCCATCATCACCCATATAGGACTGGCAATCCACCGCCGAGCAACCAAGTCTGAGAGCGATGGTTGGAGGGGGGCGTAGGTGAGTTGGAGCTATTTTTAAAATTAATTGCGTTGTCTTGTTGACTGTCAATCTTCACGCATCCAATTTACATGCCTTCTCTCACAAGTTTCACTCCCCTCCCCCCACCGTATTTCTCACGCTCAACCATATATATATATATATCCTCTCGCCTCATTTCTCGTCGTTATTACGTTCCGTTGCACACTGAAACGGATTGCAGAAAGGGGTGTGCGACAAACCGACAGGAGTGGTGGGGGAGATTGTGGTGATGTTGGAGGGAAAAGGAAAGGATTTCAAGCTGCCAAAATTACAAATGGAAACCACTCCCCGCTCACTCAGTCAGAGGGAGGAAGGGGCATGTTGAGTGTGCGTGACACACTTTGAGGCACTGTGTGGATTATGTGTGCGCAGCATGAGAAAGGTAACTCACGTGAAAATAGTTGAATTAAGGGAAAACGCGGACAAGAATGACGAGACTTCGAGCCTTGGGCTAGAGAGACCCTCCCCCCCTTTCGTACAACAATGTTGTCAACAATCATAATAGGTAAACCGAGGAAATTTAAACCAGATTAACGCGATAGGCGACCAAGAAATCACTTTAAAAACAATAGTGTTTGGAAAGTGGTGGGGAGAGGTAAGTGACTTACAAATATTGGAATTTGAAATTACCAAACAATTAAGCTGCTTATCAAACAATCCCAAGCCTAATGAAAGTCTGAATATAAACAAAGACGTAAACCCCACACTGTCCTATAAATCAACACAGCCCCTCCCCCACTACCATTACGAAAAATGTTATTACAGCGGGAGAAAACCTATTAATTTGATTCTCTGCTATCGATCATCCCCACCAACACAACCACCTTAAGACTCAATTCAACCAACCATATTTCTCGAGAATTTCAAGACTGAATGAAAGCAGTGAGTATGATGGGGTTTTGGTGTGGGAGGGAAGGGTGCAAACTTCTGTGGGGGTAGTCCTTTATTTAAGAAAGAGTTTTCAAAGGGATGAAGCGCGGTGAAGAGAAACTCGCCATGGGTAAGATGGCAATGGGTACTGGGAGGGGGGGGGCAAACCTAATTCTTCGAGTAAAACGTCATTAAGCTGATTAAAAGAGATATAAAGGCTTCCTCCTTCAGGCTACAGGGAGATGGCCCGCAGCATTGTGAAAAGAGCTGCGGAGTAAGAAAAAAAAAAAAAGATTGAAGGGGAAGAACTTGTTTGTTTATTACATTTAATTTCTTTTCATGTTCGACTTTTTAAAGCGATATAAGTTATATAAGATGTTTTTCCTCTGCCAAAGAAATGCCTGAGCGTTTTAAAAAAAAAAAACTTTTTAATAAAATTGAACTGATGGAAAGGGTGAAGGGGGATACGCTTCGGGCACGAATATCATGCATATATTTGTAATTCAGTTCTCCCTACTAACACGCTCTTGAAAATTGAAAAGTTTGGATTTTCCATACTTATAAAGCGGTGAGGGAAAGGAGGAAACGAAACCCTGTCAGTGACATAGTATAGTAAAGGGTTGGGAGGGGGAAATGGGCGGGAAAAAAATGAAAATCCTCTAGAAACTTCAATGCACTCTCGGTTTAAAAAAATGCTTTTCCTATACTTCTCCTTCACTCCCCCCCCCCTCACACACACACACACCCACTACCCGCCAATCCTTACATATTTATTTTTATATTCAGGATGCAAAAAAGTGAAAAAAGGGGTAAATCGGCTTATTCCAGCCGTAGGGAACGACGAGAGCGTGAAGACGAAGAAGGAGGGGGTTGGCTAAGATGAGGGAGAAAGGCTGAATCCGAAAAGGTTTGCATTTTGAAAAGAGTTTTTTTTTTTTAAATAAACTATACCTCTCTGAACAAAATCTTTTCTGTTTAAGGGAAGGAAAGCTTAACCATCCCCCCTCCACCACCGACGCCGCCTGTACATTGACGACAAAATGCGTTGAGGAGAGGAAGAAAATGCCTCTAAACTAGGCCGGTTTTTAAGACGATTCTCCCTCATCGCTATGACCGGGGACTGTAGGATTTGATGAAATGTACAAAAAATTGAAGATGAAGCTCGGGCAGGGGGATTCTAATTTAAAAAAAAAAACGTGACATGACCCATGTTTGCCACCATCACGACGAGACCAATAGTGCATTTTCAGAATGAAATGCACTAAAATGAGGGCGTAAACAAGTGAACGAAATGAAATAATAATTGGATGTAAGGTACTCACTTTCTTGGCGTCATTGTTGTTCTCTGTCAAATTGTGCTGGGGAGACATGACCTCCCCGTTGCCTGGTACGCCCAGCACGTCGCTTCCCCGCTGCAAGACAAGAAAAAAGATCCAGTTAGCGTTTTGCTACGTACGAAAAACTTGAATAGCATTTAAGCTGCACAGTTCAATACGTACGTCAATGGGTTTGGGTCACCAAGAAAACATAATAGCGCGGATTTGGATAGGTAAAAAACTGCGAAATTATAGAGCCTGAAAGAGCTCAGTCCATAAAATCTCTTTCGTCAATATGTCGTGACAGTGAAATTGGTTATTTTGAATGATCCAACACCGCGAAATTTCATCATGACACTAACGTTAAAATGACGTTTTTGACTAAAGGTATTCTACACATCAAACGTTGAGAACCCCTGAGCTGAGGGAAGTTCTCATCTACCACACATACTCGTATAACACATCACAAATGTCCTGAGTCCCTGACAGTGTAGAAACTCTGAAACCCAACAAAAACAAAAGGATCTAATCTTACGACACGTAAATCCCCGTTTCAAGAGCTAGAACTCAACGAACAAGAATCCGGGGGGGGGGGGTACACAGGTGACAAGGAATCCACGGCAAAAGAGATGTTTTATGAAAAGGAAGACAATGTTATAATACATATTCAGCAGATCTCAATAGGATTTCACTCCCTTCCATTTTGTATCTTAAAGCGACACCTATCAATTAAGGTGAGAAACAGGGGTTGGATGAGACGAGGACGAGAGGGAAAGGCATCGTGCCGAGACCAGCGGTCCCGGTCTAATGGATTAAGAGCGGTATGGAAGGGGGAACTTAGCATTAAGGGCTCGAAAGCGAAAGGGAATCTGATGGGGAACCCCGTTGAGGTGATGTAGTGATGGCCATTGGTGGAGGGGTGAGAGGTAAGGCTCATCTCTCTCATTCAGCTTCACTTCTCTTTACCAGCCACCATCATCCCTCACCCTCTCCATAACATAGAATCCATTCCACACAGTCCACTAGGGTCTCCAGGGCAATACCATTAATTCCAGTTGGGCTAATTCAACTATACTTCTCCGCGTTCCTTCGCAGCTCAAGGTCCCTTAACACAGTCAGTGGACCCGGCAGGGAGGGGGTGTTCCCTTTTCCATCTTATACCCCCCACCCACCCAACTCAAACCAAAGGTTTTGAACTTGGCACAAACATTCCGCTTCAATTTCCTTCCTTCCCTTCTATCACTCTTTACTAAAGAGTTTCAACCTACCAACCAACAGCCACTAATGACAAGCATAGAAGAATCCCCCACCCACCATTCAATGTGGTTTTGTTTCTGGGTTCTTGGCCTTAACTCCACTTACTTCCAATACCATTCACCTTCTCAACCCCCCCTCACAACGCAACTAACACAAATTACCTCCACCTCCAAATCCTTAAAAGACGGCGCGTTCCCAAGGAAACAATTCGACGCCCTTGGCCCTGGCCGTGTGATAATCATACTTTCCCATCTACCACGCCGTAATCCACCCTCCGTCATCCAACATTTTTTTTGTTCAATCTTCATTTCAGACACACCACTACCCCACACTTCATTCAGTGCCCGGATTCGGTCCGACGATCACGCGTCCTTGGCTAAGTCCAGTCACCTTTTGTCGGACAAGAAAAAATTAAAGTACTCACCGAAAAAAAATTGGGCTCTGACTGTGCGCGGCTAAGACACTCAATATTTTTTAGAGTTCTCGAAAATACTAGGAGAAGGACACGTCATATTGTTAGCAATTCCTAACATTTCAGGTGGATGGATTCGATTTTAATAGGGGCAAACAGTTTGAATTTACGGCATCACCCCTCGCCCGGTATTGCGTTGAAAATATTAATTCAGTATCGTTCGTTGTATTGAAACAGGCGGGAATTGATATTCGAGGTGCAAGAGAAAAAAACCCGTTAAATTTATGAAAGCCGTGCAGTGCAAAAATATAGGTAAGCAATTACAGCACCAACCTTTTTTTCATTAAAAAAAAAAAAAAAAAAAAGAAATTAGAAGGGCAAGTGGATGAAGCTATTTTCCCCATTTGAAAATTGTGAAGTGAGGCTGTTCAAAAAAAAGGGCGAGAGAAGAGTTGCGAAAAAAAAAAGTTTTGTTTTGACAAGTTGACATGGATGGCAGTGAGAATCCAAAGTTAACAGCTAGGGTGGTGGTGTGGGGGGAAGACCCTTATCGTTGAAAACGTTTGAACCTGTAAAAGCACCCTAACCATCCCCAGAACACCACCACCATACCCGGTTGTTACTATTCACCTCGTGCATCTCTCAACCCATTCCGTGTAACATCGCAACCGTTCATCACTCCACTTCAAAGTGAAAACCCAATTATAACAGTATAGCTATGCGCGAAAAAGGAAAATTATGTTTGTGTGTGTGGTGGGAGAGGGGGAGATATTTACACGAATGATTTCATGATCGATAGGCTACGGGATTTTGAATTTCATTGGAAGGGAAACCGGAGAGCGATTTTCTTTATCCTCCCTATCGAAGGACAGACCACCGAAAAATCGTGTCGAGTTCTTTGTGGAAGAAGGTGAAGAGTTTCAAATTAAGATCGATAGGAAAGTATCGTAAATGTGAGGAAATCACGTTTTTCCCCCTTCAAGGTCGAATACTTTTCGAACCTATTAGGCGATGGAATATGGGGGGGGGGAAGAGGAGGATACGCCATTAGACAAAAAGGAGCGTGAAGAGGACGAAAAGAAAAGTGAAGCGGACGAAGGCTAAGGAATTAAAGAATCAAAAAAGAGGAAAAGTTAACTCTCAGGGGTATAAAAAAAAAAAATATTTGGTTAGTATGACCATTCGTGACTAGCGGGTGAGCCTTCCAGATGCCTTGAAAACGAATTATGCACGGCTCCCAGTAATTACAAAATGAGCCTGAGCTTTAAAGATTTTTCGCAATAACCTGTACGTAATAATTACGGCTAATTTTCGTACTCTTCCGTGGCCCTTATAACATCCGATTCTCAACCTTCATGACCTTTTCTGTGTTGAATATCTCTAAAACACAGCCAACCGAAACCTGTCAGACTCAGAGAACCATCAACCCAACAACAACGTGAAGTTATATAGGAGCCGTTGAGAAGAATGGTGGTGAAGGGCGGGGGGGCTATGAAACTGTTTGCTATATCGCTTCCACTCCACCTCCTTCCCATGCCGGAGTAAACGCGAATCTCTCGAACATCGAATGTAGCAGAGTGTTTGTTAGGAGAAATGATGGTAGAGGGGAGAGAGCAGCGTTTTGAACTCTACCTTTCGCCGTCAGCCCTAGGGATGTGCGTTTCTGCAGAAGCATGGAACCCCCCCCCCTTCTTCACTGGATCCCTTCAATACCATCGCTCGAAGTCCAAACAAGGATATAACAATAGCTTGAAAAGAGAGTTTTGTTGGTGTGTAGTCTTCCAACATTTCAAAACCCTCAACCCAACCCTGCAACAGTAGCAAACCCTTTATATAAACCACTGCCATTTCAAGACGATGAATATCTAATTGAATCATAAAATATTTCACGAAAAACTGTTCACACTACCATGTTTTTGTAACGTGCTAATTCACAATTTTTACCTTGAAAACTGACGACCTATCCCCACTACCAGCCACCTCATCACCACTCGGGGTAAAGCATAAAAGGCCTCTAAAAAAAGTGAAGTATTAAATTCGCGTTAAACCTTCCTGAACGGACAGCTGTCACTCCGTTTTCCGCCTCCAAAAACCTCTTCACCACTTCCTATCCATCTCTCGAAGACAGTATCTCAACCACACCCCCACCGGAGTCACCGTAAAGCCCCTTAGCACGTTTATTTTCAGGCTTTTTCGCAGAAAGAGGAATAGGTTTGGGAATCGAGGGGTGGTGGCGGGGGGATCCACCTCTCTCGCGCCTCTTTATCAATATTTCATGGCTTGAAAGACAGTTTTATCCTTCAATCTCGCCCTCTTCTTTTTCCCTTCTAGGAGGAAACCACCTCCAAACCGATCACGAGACGCCGAAAACATACGCTCACTTTACTTTAACTAGCCCCTTCAAAGTGAGAGGGGAGAAGTATTCTTCGACAAAATCGTTCTGCGAAAAAAAAAGTAATGTACATATTGGTGGCTAGGGGTAAAAAAGAAGAGAGGGAGGCCACGGTTTTTTCAGTTTATAAATAATACAAAACCTTTAGGCGTGTCGTTAGTAAAAAGGGAGCAAGAAACAGGAAAAAGGAAGAAGAAGGTAAAGGATACAACTCTATACCTCACCCTGGGAAAAGCCATCGGAATTTCAAATTACAACCGAAACCACCTTTCTCACTCTCACCGTACCCTCGAAAAGCACTCTACAGATCTGTATAGGAGAGGCCTCGCGTAAAGGGCTTCGACTATACTGACGACGGTGGGGCTGGTTTTGAGGAGGGCAGGAAGAGGGAAATGGTGTAGTCGTGTAGGCGATGTAAAGATAATGTTCTTTACTCTCTTCTTCCTCCCCCCCCCCTCTTAACATTATACTTAAGCCCTTTCACATCTTCGAATACCCGCTACCCCCGCCTGGCCATCAACCACATGTCAAAACCCCAAAAAACTGGATCATTGATCCTAAAAGACTGAAAGTATCTCTTTTTTTTGGTGAATCAGTTTGCCAAAAGATTACTTGAACGACAAAGGCCCTCCAGAGTGGCTGGAAGGAGGAAGAGGAGGAGGAGGGGTGAATCCATTTTAGAAAAAAGCCACAGGACTGATAGGATGGGGGGAAACATCGACAACAGGATGAGGAATCGTCTTTTATTCTCGAAGTTTGGTGCTTACTAAACAATGCACTTAAGCTTAAGCCCAGACATGAAAACGAGGCAAAAAAATAAATAAAACGGATACGATGATGTGACTCTGGTAGGGGTAGATGGCAATGGATTATCATTTTGTAACGTGAAACTCAACTTTTATCCGTAAAATAAGAAAAATGCGAAACGGGGTGAAGGGGGTCCAATGTAAATTGCCATTTTTTGTTCAAGCCCGCCAACCCCACACCAAGGGTTCTAGTGACAGCCAGTAAGGAAGAGAATATCCGGAACAACGTTTATTACTTAAAAATTATAGCGTTGGACAATACTCTATTAAAATCCCTATAGCATTCAATTTTTTTTAAATCAAACACATAAGACGGGAGGAGGGTGGCTCACGTTACTTACATTTCCGGTTCTCGAAGCCTTCAAAATACACAAAAGCCCCATTTACTTTATAGGAATCGCAGATAGCCAGAGTGTAGAGTGCAGTCTACTGTCGGTTCACACCAAACATTTTATTTTACCAGTATAGAAACAGTCTGACGATTACCCACAAAATTGAAAGATTCTGATTTTATTTCCGCGAAAATGCTAGTCTCCGGTCTCCATTTCAGCAAAAACTGCAAGCTACGGGTCATAATTTCGCATAAATTGCCAGTTCCGGTTGCGGCATTAAACATCCGTGAAGTTGAAAGTTAGCAATTGTTTTTTGTGAACTCCGGTCCCCGGGCTAGCCTGCCACGACGGACCGCGTTCGTAGCTGCTGACGAGTCCCATACACCATACTAAATAGACACCGGGATCCTAGACTATAAGCTCGATTGAACGCGTGACTCCCTCCCACCAATGTCATTATCCAACGCGTTCTTGTAAAGACGAATAAGCCCGCGGGCTCACGGGAAGCGAAAACCTGCGCCCAGCTCTCATCTGCCCAGAGCTACACCCATGAGTAGAAATGTTGTGTTTTTCTCCAGACATCGCGTCTTCAAGCTAGTCAATAAAAATGTGGTAACTAATTTTAAGCCCAGGCACCCTATAATAAGATTCCAAAGAGTAATTGATCGCCCGAAAATGTTGTATTTCAGCTCGAGAAACCAGGGAACTTAGTTATTCCACTAACGCTCAAGGAGCAGCACTTGATCCCCGGGGTCGGATAAGATGAAGTGAACACACCAAGAGATGAATATTTACTCACTCCTCACCTCCCCATGCCGTGCTAAGCATGACAGAGTGGAGAATAAACGGTAAGGGGGGGGGAGGGCTTTGTCTCGATGATTTGTTCATTGTAATGCAGCGAAATTTTCTGCCTGTGTCTCGAGACAAGGCCAGTGACTTTTCACGTGTGAAACTTGATGCGCGGCTCCGATACTCTTTAGGACCATTGCTGAGCCCCACAATGTGACAATTTCACAAAGAAAAATATACATTTAGGGCCGAATTTATGAACGTTCCTTGAACTTCCTCGAGTCAATGTTTTGACTAACTTCACTGTGAGTGAAGCCAAAGTGTTTGACTGGGGCTTTTCCGACCACGCGGCTCAAGTTGTCAGCCTGCCTTTCTTGCACTTGACTGAAGCTAGTAAGGCCTCGACACATGTTGAACCAAAGAGATTCGTGTACAGCACCGAAAATGTAAACTTTTGTATTTGGAGCTTAAGTAAAGTTGATTGGCTCGACGTCGTTGAGGCGCGTGAGCCCAATGAAGCCTTTGATAGTTTTATTAAGACTCGTTTTTTACCGAGACATTTGTATCCCCAAAGCGGTTCTACTTAAGGCTAGAATTGGCCAAAATAAACTGAGATGGCTGTCTCCTGAGATTTTTAGTCTTAAAGACCGCGTTGACATTGCAAGCATGTCATTGTATCATGCTTTTCGACAAAAAAAATGACCCCGAGGCTAAGATTGTGTACAAGAGTGCTTTGTATGAGTACAAAAATATGATAACGCTAGCTCGCTAAAATTATAATGAAGAGTTTATAATGGGTTCCGACAATATTGTTAAGGCCTCATGGAAAGTAGTCATGAATGAGTGCTTGAGCATAGGTACACGTAGCTCTGTCGGTGGCAGTATAAATGCTTCAGATTTCAGTAATTATCTGGTTGATGTTGTGGAGGAAGTCTCCGACAAAATTAAAATGAGTGTCCAACAAAATGATACAGATGTCGACAAGTTTCAGATGGTTGATTGCAAAAAACGTTCTGTGTTGCACAGTTTTAAGCCTATTAGTGAATCAGACTGCATATATGACATTGTTAATAACTTGGCCTCCACTGGATCCACTGACATTCGTGAGTTTTCCTCGGTTTTCCTCAAGTCAATCATACACGTCATTGTGAAGCCTCTGATCTAGCTAATCAATTTTTGTATTCGGGAGGAAGTTTTCCCTGATGCGTTGAAGGTCGCAAAAGTCGTTCCTCTTACAAGGGCAAAGACGTTCAGAGTGACTGCAGCAATTGGTGCCCCATTTCCGTTTGTTCAGTATTTTCTAAAGTGTTGGAAAGAGCGATTTATATTCAGATGTACGATTTCCTCTCTAAGAACGGTCTTTTGTACCCTGGTCAGTATGGGTTTCGTAGGGGAAGAAGCCCTGTTCAAGCTGTGTTGTCTTTTGTCGAGGACGTTTATCGGTCCTTCGAGGAAAAATCGTACACAGCAGCCGCTTTTTGTGACTTATCACGTGCTCTTGATAGCATTACCCATGACAAACTGGTTGGCAAGTTAAAGAAATATGGTTTTCATGATAAAGCTCTGGACCTTCTAACAGATTTCCTATCGAACAGGAAACAAAGGGTTGTCTTCCAGCACGACTGGTCTGACACTACTGTTGTTGAAAGTGGAGTTCCGCAAGGATCTGTCATTGGGCCATTGCTCTTTCTCACAATGATTAATGATCTCCCATCCTTTACAAGAGATTTAGTCACTTTGTTTGCGGATGATACGACATTATGGGCGAGTGGTTCCGATATTGATACACTCTTAACGAACCTAGTTCTCACGATCAACTTTAAACGAGATCAATTTTGTTGGTGAAAATGGGCCTTAGAATGTTTAATGTATGTTTATTATGGGCTGTTCCATTCACTTATATCATGTGGAGTTATTTTGTGGGGTATAATTCTAGCTCTTCAGGCCCGTTCACAAGCTCTATGTTTACGTTGTGTGGAGTCTATGCAACCAAACAATTTCATTCCCTCGAAAAATGAAGCATTTTTATAGGTTGCATAAACACCACACAACACAAACATAGAGCTTGTGAACGGGCCTTTCTAAACGTGTTTTTTTTACAAAAGAAAGCTGTGCGAATAATTAAGGGTGTTAGCAGTTCTGAACACTGTGTTGATCTGTTCCGTGATCTTCGAATATTGACTCTGCCATCACTTTACGTCCTAGAGTGTTTGTGTTATGCCCATGGGCAGACGGAAGAAACGGGACAAGTCCGTTGCAAGACCGTTTTCAATTTGCGGAACGGAAGTGATTTTGCTCTTCCACTTTACAGGCTGAGTAGGACTATTAATAGCCATTTATACTTGTCATTCAAAATGTACAACGCTCTACCTATGAGCATTAGGGAGCTACCAATGAAGAAATTTCGGAGAGCCATGAAAGTATTGTTAATAGACGATGTAAATGATTTCTTCACGACTGTCTTTGGAATTATTATTGTATTGATTTATAAGTTGTTTTGTTGTTTGTTACTTTGCCTTTTTTGTTATACGCATATTTATGATGTTTTGATATCTATAATTTTGACGCGGCCATTTTTACGTGGTTGACGGGAAATTAAGTAATAATAAGTCCGTTCCATTGTTTTGATAGTGCTACACTAGTGTAGAAAACCATGCGATTTCATTGACTTATTCTGAAAAATTGAATGAAACCAGATGCTTTTCTTCAAAAGTGTAGCACTCGCGAAACAATGGAACGGACCAAATGAGTCAAGGAACCGTTGAGAACAGTTTTGATCACAATAAAAACATCTGTTTTAATGAATTTCAAGGGTTCCTTAATGTCAAGGAACGTTCATAAATACGGGCGTTAGCCTCATAAGGCGATTTTTTCGCCGAAATTTGGCAAGTTTGACCAGAAGAAACCGACAATCGGCAAATATCTGGCACATCCAGCTTGGATTTGTCACGATTTACCACCAAACTCGAGGTATTGGAAGTTGTAGAAACTCAAAAGCCAAAACTATAGCTATAATCAGAAAGCGTAAATTTATCCCATTCCATCTAGCTATTAGACATGAGAGAAACTGGCAATTTTTTAAAGCAAAATTCAACATTTTCAGTAGAAAGATATTTTTTTCCCCGTTATACAAATACTAGTATTTCACATAACCCCCACCCCCACCCACCAAAATGCCAGTTTTGCAACAGAAACTGACCAATTTTGCACCGAAAAAAATAAATAAAATGATTCCCCCGAACCTGGGTGGTTTGCTATAAAACAATTAGTTCAGCCCGCAAGCCACTAATTCGGCTCTACGAATGAAAATTGTATGCCCAAAACTGGCTGTTCGAGTGGCCTCAACCAACTTTTTTGGACCAGAGTTCCCCTCACAAAGTGTGGATTTTTGGGGATTCAGCAATTATAGGAAACTTCCTATAGAAACATCCCTAAACTTGAGGCTTCCCTGGAAATTACCACGTTTAAGGCTGTAACCCACCTGTAACGTATTTCTCGGTTTCTCGGAACTTTGAGAAAATTACCGTCAAGTTTGTGAAGGTGACCGCACCAAATGGGGTTTGTGAGGTGGTTTTGTGGAGTTCACCTTGATCCAATGGGCAAGGCATGGTTAAAGTGCAACCGGCACATTACCGAACCACATCGGTAGGAAGCTGTCACCCCCTTCCAAGACGAATCCGCTCGTGCTGCAGTGTGAACTGCAAAAATAGACCCCCATCACGCGAAGTCCAGGACCACCTGACCATTTTATACCAGAAATGAGAGAGGCGATCACACCAGTCATCTCCTCCTTGCGGTACTCCTGCAGGGGCCTGTATTATATAATTTTCACAGTCGAAATTTCTAGATCTAATTGTCCAGACACATGAGGAATCTACTGGACGCGTAGGGGCAATGTTGAACAAAATTAACATGAAAGAAAACACACTAAAAGTATTGGCAAAAAAGGGGGTGCCAGAATCGAAAATTGGGTTTTCGTGCCCTCTGCATTACGCCTTGAACATCGGGGGGCAGCACGTGCAGTAGAACTACCTGAAAAGAACCGCCCTTTATCCGACTATATGAGAATCATTTTTTTGTTAACAATGAAATAGTAATTTAGTTAACATTATCCAACCACAGACCCAAAACTTATTTCAAATAACGGCTTAGGCGAATTAAAAGCCCACCTGCGCGTAAAATTAATTAATGCAACGAACTCGCAACTTTGATGCCGTAAGGGGTGGATGATTCCACATGGCAAAGCTGGTCAAAAGTTTCCTACTAAGCCCCAACAAATTAATAATACTCTACAATACTTGGAGTAAATCCCCCCCTCCCCTTTACAGCGAACAAGCAGTCCTTACTTGAACTTCACAAGTCAGGGCACTGAAAATCGCTGCTTAGAATTTTCAATCTTTCCTTAGCCAACCTCAAAAATTCTTGAAGGGTTTTACAAGGTGTTGGAAAGGTTTTAATCATACAGAGCGCCACCAAGCTCCACATAGGAACTCCAGGTTTTTTTTTCACGCGCTTCCTATCAAAAAGCTCTTCGGTACTTTCTTCCTGCACCGCCCTTTTTTTTTTTTTTTTGAAAAAGGGCCTTGAGCTTGTGAAAAATGGTGTATTTTTTTATTAGAGAGGATTCTCTCGTCCCATTTCACTTATGCGCATCCTTCTCACACCTGTTAGACGTGTGCTGAAGGGAAGTGGCGGGGGAGGGGGAAGTTGAAAGGAACGCGAAGGGGACAAAAGGACCCTTTTAATAACCATCTGAAAAAACGAATATAGAAAAAGATGGAGGATGCGACAGCTTTTAAAAGCACCCTTCTCGTTCGGGGCCTCATTTTTCTATTACCGCCACCCCTTTTTGATCCTTCGCCGAAAGCCTGTCGTCAAATAAAAAAAAAAAAAAGTGGAGCGGATAGAAAGAGGCGGTGAAGCCCTGTAATCACAAAGTCAATTCAATCAAAGGTGCTGTAACCAATTTTCGAGTCCTCACTTTCACACTCCCCCCCCCCTCACATCCAACGAAACTCGGGGCACTGGAAACAAACTTTAAAATATGGCAAATTAATTAAATCCAAGAAAAGTCAAGGCGGAGAGCGTTTAGCTAAATAACCCCTCACCCCACACCAACCATTTCACGTCCCTTCATCCTCACCCTCATACTCATCTACATCCCAACAAATACAAAACATGCAAATGAAGAGTCTTCGTAAAACGAATTAACTGTTGCTTGGCTGGAAAAAGGTGTAGGTAACTCAGAGTGGTGTGAGGGAAGACGCCCCTCTGGTATGAGTATAAAACTGTAGCTTTCAGAATTTAACTGGATTATCGTTTTCAAGCCCTTCGTTAAAATCTGCATTGAACTCATTTTACACTTTACAGACAAACCTCACTTTGCACGCAGATTTTTTTTTCGGGTTGGGGGAACGGTAGAGGGAATATGGGATTTCTACAATTATACCGTGCCAACGATGGTACTGAAATAAAAAGTGCATTAAAGAGCAATAAAGTGAAAATGGGAAGGGATAATTTAGAGCACATTACGACCATGATGAAGCTAAAATTATTGTCAACTTAAAATGCAAAAAAAAAGAACTAATTTAAAATAAATTACATTAATATTTAAAAAGGGAGAAAAAAACAAGTTTACTTGGTAGTTACACAAGAGAATGTATGTACTTAAATCTACGTAAAATTATGGTTGAAAAATAAAATAATCAGTCGAAGATATCGCCATCACGTCGTAATTCCCCTGTAATTACAATTCTTTATCAAACCTTCCAAGTTATTTTTTTCTGTCTCCGTACAATTCCAGACACGTCCGAGCTATAACCCTATCCCCCCGGCACGGCAACAATAGCAAGGGCTACGGATAACAACTTATCCTAATCTAAAATGTATCTAAAAGTACCTATAGAGCGAATTTTAAATGAATAAACGGGATGGGGTGAGAGGAGAGTGAAGGCTTAACGACTGTTGAAAATACTGCAGCAAAGAGTACAATTATACCTATAACGCTTCGCTACTTCCAACTTTTTTTACTCTCTTTAGACAACTGTCCTTGTAAAGATCATCAATCTCATGTCAGAAGGCATTCACAGTGCCCCTTCCCCACCACACCATGGTATTAGAAGAAAAAAACCTGTCCACAAAAATAATTTGAAATATGATAGAGAACCCTTTTTTCTTTCTTCTCTTGGTATATTATGCTTCCCTTTTCCCTATAGCCTTTTTTTTTTACAAAACGATTCGCAACCATTTTCCATGCTTAATTAAGATCCGATTCAGGTGAATAAACGGCGGCTTTATACAGTAAATGAATTCCGTTGTGCTAGGGAGTTTGAATTGTATAGGATTTGCACTACCCATCTTTCTCGCCAATTCCAACCCCGCTACCATCCCCCCCCCCACACACTACTGATCACCCTCCATAACTGACTCAAAACCATCACCACACCCTTTTGATTACCTCAATGGAAATGGAATTTGTCTGCAATAACCCACCACCACCCAACCATCAACAACAAGCACAGCCGTGTAACAACGAGAAATTCACGTGCAGTCTGATCCGTTTCACAACCCCGTCCCATCCCCCCACTGCTACCACAACACACACAAACCCAACACCGCCATCTCTTTCAAGCTATACACCTCTATTCAGAATACACAAGAGTAACGTATGGTGGAGTGGGATAAGGACACAAATTGGGTAACTGACTAAGCGCTCATCTAAACGTGGGTAAAGGGTTGAAATGGTTAGGGGGTGGAAAGGGGAGTTTAGGTCACATGTCACCTGCAAATAGTAGTGAGAGGAGAAGGAGGATGCTCAAAAGGATATTTCATTGTCAGCATTGTATCTTTCTGTACAACAACGTTTCTCAGAATATTAATAAATAATAAATAACATGATATCTCTGAAAAATAAATGTTCATTCACTGAAACATCAATTTGAACCAAAAAAGAATAAGAAAACTTCGTGATTGATAACCGTTGGGGGAGCTCCTGTTTAATTTACACGTAATTGGAAAAGAATATACCTAAATGTATGACACACACCCCCGACGTTACCAATCGTATGGTTCGTTGTTTATTCAGTAATTTTCCTCCTTTTTTTCGCGATATCTATACTATAACAATCTATTCTGTCCAGAAAAAACGTCGTGAGTACGAAGTTATCATTTATTTTTTTTAAACACGCAACCGACAGAACGATACATTTTAAACGGACTCTTGACAGGCATAGAGAGAAAGCCAAAAAGATAGCATCCATTTATATGGTGGGAGGGGGGGAGGTAGATTGGCAAGTTTTAAGGACACGCCTTGACTTTAAACCGCGTTTTGTATCCAACCGTTGCCACAAACACCCCCTACAGAGGTTTTTGAAACTTCGAAACGCCAAGTCCTACGGGAAACGTGCATAAAAATTTGAAAACATTTCTATGCTTTCACGTATTGAATTCTTTCGAATGATGAAAAAAACTCTATCACGCTCGATAGAAGTGAACTTGAAAGTGAAAAAGTGGCTCGAATCCAATGGAAAACCATCCCTAGCGAAGTTCACTGCCACGAGAAAGAGAGAAAAACCTGACGATGATTCGAGGTGAAAAGTAACTTAAATGTCATGAATAACTCACAGAGACCCCTCTCCTCCCCACCAACCCAACACACTCTCGTTTTACTCCCTGGCAAAGGAACCAATGGCGTAGCCCTGTGAGGGCTAAGGTAGGGGGGGGGGTATATTGAGTATCGCTATCAGTTTGGTGGATTGAGTGGGAGGGGTTGAGGGGACGAATGATTTGACATCGTAATAGGAATACTTGATATAATAGCATAACATAAAGCCAGCCTCTACCCCCCCACGCCTCTCAATCCATCCACTCATCAACTTTGTCGTACTCTGTCCCGGGTTCTGCCTCCCTGCCGATCCGATAATTGAATTTTCTTCTGATGAACCTCTCCCGCCACCCGCTTTTTTCCCTCCATTTGCCTCGAGCTTTTGTTTCACTTCATTTAACTCTCTACCTGTTACTCGTTCCACCTGTGAGCACTCGTTGTGAAACATTTATATTTGAAAGTCTTTGTCCCCCACCCCACTACACACCAAAGTACCCTTTTCCATCCACCTAAATCCAAGGGCTTACCGAGACAGGAATTTGAAATGTAAATGAGAATATCTCTTAAATTATTGATTGCTTTCAAAGCTTACCCATTTCGTACCACTCCAGGGCTTCCCTGAAGCTTCTTCAGTAAAGGGGTGGAGAGACAAAAGGTGGAGGGGAAGCTCTTTTCACAAAATTGAGCGTTAGAAATGCAAGCAAACTCTACCCGTCTGACGGGTACCTTCAGTTCCTAAAAAGCCTCTTAAAACATTACGGATGAGATGGTGCGGAAAGGAGAAAATCCGCCACCCTTTCCGCATCATCTGCTAACTCCCAAAGCCGAAAACCTTTACTTAATCCACTGTAATTGCTTCCATTTAAAAGCCAGTTACTAAGGTTCTCCATCATCTCTCAGCCTTGCAACACCTAAATTTTCTCTTAATCAGAAGTTGTGAAACGAATGGGTCTCGGTTTGGTAAAATAGAATGGCGAATTTGAACAAGTTTTCAACAACAACAACAACAACAACAACAAAATCGAAAATGAAACAAAAATACATCAGCATAGATAGATTCTAACTCGGGAGTTGGTTAAAATCAATATACTCTCAGTTTGCTTCTTCTGACTCTCTCACGCCTCCAACCGTCCTTTCTATCACCGGCTTCCCAAGCTCTCAACAGTTTTCATCCCTTTTCCACGAGAGAACCTTTCCTCTCTCCCCCCCGCGTCATACCACGCTCCATCCAAAGGAACCTCCTCTCCCCCAACCGACTACAGACACGTTTCCATCTTTCTCTTTGATGCTTAACCAAGAAGGTGATGTGAAGAGGCCGCGTGGAAGGGAAACCAATCCCTCTCAGCATACACACCCCCCCTCCCATCAAACACCGTAGTCGTAACCAGAACCCTCGCTTTTCATTTCATCTTATCGCGTCGCGTATTTTCTTAAATTATCTCCCTTGGGTAAAGGATCTTGATGATATCGGAAGATCGTAAATACGTTCACGAAAAAACTCCCCCGCCACCACCAGGGGGTAGTTGTTTTTTGAATTTAAATTTTACGTTAAAATAAATAAGTAAATGAAAAGTTCTGCTCAGTTATCATGCGACCGGCTGGGAAAAGAGTGTACTTCCAACCGTCATTGCGGAGTTCTACCCAGAATAGACATAAAAACAAGCAATAAAAAAAAAAAAACGATACTTCCAACGCAGTTGATACGGGAACGCAGTCTGAAATTCTGAATACGCTGAAAAACGAAACTGACTTAGTAGACATGAGTAGTCTGGAAAATGCTTGACGGGGCTGGGGCAGCTGTCATGGGCCTTTCAAAAAATGCGGGGTTTCTCATACAATATTATAAAATAATGTCAATAAAAATAAATATGTATACCTAAGTCCATTTTACACTCAACCCACCTATAGAACGAACCCCAGTCTCTACCGTCGGTTATCATTAGTCCCAAGGCATCCAGTGACCAATTAAAATACGTACGAAGGTAATCTACCCACTGGAATCAAGTACAATTCAACCCTCACCCCCACATCCTCACATCTACACAATAATCCTAATTGTTTCATCGACCGATCTTACCTGTCATGCTGTCAATATGTTGACATTGGATACAAAAACGACAGAGCACCGCCCTACCTCTGGAAACAAAACGAAAAACCTCGTCCTTCGATATTTCCATACGCAAGGCCTGGGCTATTCAGTATAGCCGGCACTCCCCCAGCACAGTTGTAACAGTGTCTGTTCCTATTAGGACCAGCGCAGAGGGCACGTATAGTGCTGGAACCCGTAACTGCAGACGACGGGGAGCAAAGTGTGCCCTAGCAACTTAAGCGTCCCAGCAGGACACTTTCTCTCTCCATCGCACTCCCCCCCCCCTCATGGTTGCTTCGAATCCAACGGAACGCTTCTCTAGGACAACATTCCCCGCCCTTTCACTGGGTCACCAAATATTTCATGGTTATACAATCAAATTCGTGCCCTGAAAATATGGGCACACTGACCCCATTTGATTACTCACAGCGTGGACCCTTTGATGGTGAGCCTATTTTAGAAGAGGGAGAGGATGACGAACGGTCAGGGGCGGGTGGCCCGTAGTGTTAAATCGATACCAGTAAAGTATCAATATTTTACTCATTTCAAGTATTGAATGGTAAGTATCCTACGGTAAAGTATCGATTCTCATATTACTTCTTAATGGTATCGTAAAAAAAGTATCGATATGTACTCAGTATCGGTACAGAAGTACCGATGAAGAAACCGTATGAAGAATCATTTCATTCGAAACTTTTTGATTACTTAAGCTCAGTGCACACGATGCGATTTTTGAAAGAGGATTGACACCTGTTTTAAACAAATATCCGGTCACTACCGGGGATCATATATTTTTTCTCATCCTAGAAGTGCATATTGCACTGAGCTCACCTCTCTTACTCAACCGATACTACGATGAAATAAAACGGTGTTGTCTCCCAACGAAGTTTTGTTTATTATAGTTACAGCTTTTCACCTTCTTAGAGGGCATCATCAGTGTTAATCAAACATGAAATTTGAGTAAGACTAGATAAGTATCACGCAGTGTTTGGTCTGTACCCCCCAGGGTAGTACAGACAAGGTGTTCAACCAAACACTGCGTGATATTTATCTAGTCTTACTCAAATTTCATGTTCGATTAACACTGATGATGCCTCTAAGAAGGTGAAAAGCTTCAAGTATAATAAACAAAACTTCGTTGGGAGACAACACCGTTTTATTTCATCGTATTTGACGAACCCAACAACACCGCCCTTCACTCATACTGTATGAACAACCGATACTTTTACGATGCCGAATGGATGCATCCGATACCGAGTATTTACTTATTTGAATCAATACCCATTCGATACCGAGTAAAAGAACTCGATTCAAACGATACCGAATCAATACCAATTCGATACCGATGGGAATTGATTCGGTATCGTTTGAAATGAGTAAACAAGTGAATACTCTGTATCGAACGGGTATTGATTCAGTATCGTACTTGTTTGAATCAATACCCAATCGTTATCGAGTAAAAGTTCTCATTTGAAACGATACCAAATCAATGCCCATTCGATGCCAAGAAAAGTAATCATTTCAAACCATAGGTACTTATCCCACCATACCGGGAGTTTACTTATTCAAATAAAAAAATAAAAAATACTCAGTACCTATTGATTGATAAGTATCGAATAGCACTTGGTATAGAAAAAAGTATCGATACCAAAACTATTGGTATCGATTTAAAAGCATTGATACTTTACTCTGTTTACTACTATTATATTCAACACTAGCGGCCGGGGCGCCGGAGAAGAACAGATTTTACTGAAAGGAAAATCTGGGGCTTCTCTTACCCATCAGCAGCAGAGAGGTCCCAGTATTTTGTGGAGATAAGGTGGGTGCTTGAGGCGATGCAAGCCAAAGCCAACGCTGAGGCACCGGCGAGTTTGCTCCTGGGGAAGTGAGGAACATGAAAGCCCGGTATCGTGCGTCCGCACTCGCACTGAAACGAAGGGGCAGCGGGAAGGGATATTTTCGCGAGTCGGATTTTGGGAGACAACCCACCTCGGCGCTATAAAATGAAGCGGCAAACTTCAAGCCCACGAAACTGAAGGCAAGAAAGCCGAAGACTGATATTAATATATCATACGCTAATCAACCAACGGATCAGACAAAGACCCCAACTGAGAGTTGAAAAAAAACATCGTACAGAGAAAATCGTGTAGTGCAGGACCCTGATGATTCAACGGAGCTTGAAGTGCTTAGCAGAAGACAGTACACACAACATCAAAATACGACGACAAAACAGAAATCCTCACTATAGCCTCACACAGCTCATCCACATCGAACAAGTTGAAAAACAAAGACAAACAATCCAAACCGCACACATATACGGGCGTGATATCGTAGAAGAGACCTTCGCTTTCAAAACAACGGCGCTTTTTTTCTACCACACACCCTCAGCTCCTGACAATTTCACATTTCAACAACTGTCTTTACACTTAACCCGCCTTTAAACACCATCATCACGAGTACCTCAGCCTCTATAACGTAGAACAAGGGAAAATAGAACTGAAAGCCCCTCCCCCCCACTCACGATATCCCACAAAAGCTCTACACCTATTGTTATTCCACTATCCAACCCAGAAATAGACGTATATGAGGTGCAGTTTGTTAATTATGGAAGGGCGGGGGGCAGTGGTGAGCATGGAATTCTTCTTGCTTAAGTAAACATAAAACAAACAATAGAGCTTTCCGACTATGACGCGAGCAAAGCGCAAACAGTGCGGGTACTACTCCACCCCCTTACCCCTTGTCATTCGTTAACATTATGCGGTCCTCATTCTCAAACTCGCTTCAGGTTTTTTAAACAAAAACTACACCGTAAAAATAGAATTTCGACTCAAAAAATGAAATTTGCATTGGAAGATAAAAATAGGTACGCAACGAACGACCCACGAGCCACGACCACTCGCGATAGAAACAAAGAGAGACGAACGGCAGAGGTCACTTTAAAATGTGAAAACAATAAAATGAAATAAAAATTAGACAACCCATCACCTCAACACATAGGTAGAACTGGATACAAAACCAAAATAAAAACAAAAATAAAAAAAACTCACCCATCTTTTTCCAACGGGTTCCATTATTTCAGAAGAGCTTACCTGGAAAAGAAAATAAAAACATTGTTAAATTCAGTTATTTAAATTATAAGTGATTAAAACGAGATAAATAAGAAGCGTGGGAGAGAGGGGAAAATCACTATCGTTTCAGGATGACCTGGAACAAAGGAGTTCAGAGGAGGAAGAGGAGGCAAGGAAGAAGCACGAAGATGAAGAAAAAGAAGTAGAAGAAGAGGAACAAGGTGCACATCCTTTTTAGACCTTGAACCTTCTTTCAACTTCCTTTTTTTATTCTCCTCAACGAAGAGTCTTTTTCTCACTATCTACAAGAATATTTTCTATCCCCTAAAAACCTCATGTTCATTTGATTTAAGGGCTCTTTCAAGATGAACTTTAATGACGTGAACCCACGGAGGGGGGGGGGACGCCTGAGCGATGGGTATCAAACAAAAAAGACACGACTACGACGTCATTAAACTGCAACCGTTAAAAATATATGAAAAAAGAAGCCGATTTTTATTATTACGCTTCGGGCGAGGAGAGTCAAGTCAAAAAAAGCGACGCACCCCGCCCTATCCAACAAGATATTTTTTTTTTTATTTATCATTTTCTTTCCCTACGTGAGGGAGAAACACAGGAATGTCTGGTGATGACACAAAAACTAATGATGCACCCCTCACTCACCCACCCACCACATCATTACTTCATTCTTGGTTGGCGCCCAAACGAAAAAGCGTTTAGGGGGGGGGGGGGCGTGATTTTAATTTTAAAAACAATTTCCGCTGCAGTTTTTAAATATTTGAAACACTCGCTTTTTTGTTGGCCTAACACAAAATTACCCCCACCCCACCCACCACCATCACCACACCCTCGAAAAAAACCAACACGTAGACCTTCCCTGTAACTTTTTTCGTATTATTATTTTTTTGGAGGGCCTTCTCCCAACTTTTTGTTGTCAGAACCATGCTCTCTCCACTCCCGCGATCCTTTACAAAGCAAAATGTTCATAGAGAATTGGTTGGCACAATTTTCAAAATTCATTATTCACTAACAAATTCAGAATTCCACTGCTCTCCTGTTCCTTTGCTTGTATCGAGGATGATGGAGAAAAACTAGGAGTGTGGGAAGGCCAGGAAAAGGGACGGCTTCATAAATAAATCTCTTATTTTTTCTCTCTTTCTCTTTTTTCCAGTTTGTATACACGGAAGATTTTCTTTTCTCAAAACGGGCAAGGAATTTTGGGTTTAAAATTGGATCGTCCTAAAAAACGCAAAAATTATTCGGGATAAATGACGCTTCGTAGTGTATAAATGGTCCAAAATTTAGCTGAAATATTTTCGAGTACATTTCCCCCTCTTATTATAAGATTCAATTTTGGAGTCAAATCTCAAAAGACAAGCCAATAGAAACAAAAAGCAACAAGTGACAACATTGAGAAAAGCAGCCCCCTCTCAACCCCTCAACATCACACCACCACGAAAACAAGCCTTTCTAGACTCATCACACAAAGCGGTTTGAAAGACCCACTTCTACCCCCAACCATCGATCCCCTTTATTCTCCTCCCGCACACATTTTCCCTACACACGCTCCCCTTTTGTAACTTCGTTAAAACATTTGAAGATTATACGATTATAGGAAGCTGGAAAATGCTATAAGGAAACGCGATACGCGTCATGGCGATGTTCGGAGGGAGGGTGGCTTTTGACGAGAAGTGGAAGTGCTAAACAGAAGCTTCCCTCCCACCACAAGAAAATATTACATTTTAGCGCTCACTTATTAGCTCGCTATAAAGGTTAATACCATTTTAACAGTCTTCTATCATAATAAAAGACAAGAGTAAAGGGAGTAAAGAGGAGGGGGGTCGTTTGATTGATTATAGGAGCTCTCATTATGGGTAAACCTAATGAAAGTTAATACTCTAAAAACTTAAAAACGTATACATGTTAAATACATGAACAGCAGCGCGTAGGTAAAACAAACTGAAAAACTAATTTTACAGAGGCCCCGCCTCCTCCCTAACTCATGCTAAAACAGAGAACGCGAGAAAGGGAAAACTTTATCATTCATCCGAAGTCTATGAATAATGAAAGCTCCAGGCTCCGAAAAACCCCCTCGAGGACGACGAGGGTTTCTCTTGTTTTCATTTTCTGATTGCTCATTGTTCCTGGACAGTTCGCAAACAGTGCTTGTAGGGCTGTGCAGGCCGAGTGTGTGTACTGCTATAAGAGAAGTGTCCTTTATACGTTACGGTATAAGGCTTAACTAGGATGAAGGCACAGGTTTTGTATATGATATTTTAGGTGAATAATTAGAGCACAATGCATTTTCACGAGAGAAACCCCATGGGAAGGCGATAAAAACGACGTTTTTGAGCGGTACAAAAGTAACTTGTTTGGCCTTTGGATCTGCCTAAATATAATTTAGAGTAATAAATAACCTATTTCCAAACGAAGGAAAGCTCTTCTAAAGTCCGGGACAAGGTTTAACGAGTCTCTGGATCGGTGAGCAGAAATAAGCTTGGACGGACGCCCCCTCTCCCCCCATTACCAGTTAGCTCAGGTTTTTTACCCTCAGGTCAAAGAATGCGCACGAGTCCACATCAAGGAGTCAAAAGACTGGCCGATGGTACGTGCAGGGGCGTTACATGAAGTAAAAACCTTGCGCACACGGTACCTAGAATTTGCGGCACCAGAGCGTTCCGAAAGTGAGCAGATCATTTTTGAGAGAATCCTCACAAACCATTCTAAGGAGAAACGGCCGTTTCACCCCTGACACGAGTTACTCGTGCATATTGAGGCAAACCCTGCCAAGCGAGTTTTTCCCATACAAAATTGAAACAGGACGCTGTAACACGAGCTATTTTTGGCCGACTACCAGAAAGAACACCCACCCGCCGTCGCCTTTTCATTGAAGAATCGAAAGGATCGGGAGGGAAGGCTTAACGGCCCTTTTTACCCTCATTATCCTGAGAGCTCACTTTACGTCATACAGCGACCTTAAAAGTGGGAGTACCAAAGACCTTTGAATGTATTTTTTATTTATCAATAAAAGCCAAAGTGAGCCCATTTCCGTCTCCACCAAGGCAAACGGTAACAAATTCAGCTTCGAGCGTGACGTGACCGCGACACTAAGCCATTCTCCTTTAGCCATTCTTTAACGCCTTGTCGACCCTAAAACTTTACTAAAACTGTAGAAACTGTATCTTTAACAGAAAATAAGACGTTCAAGACGAATTTTTCTTGAGTGTACAGTGTTTGTCGTCGTTGGGGAGAGACGAAGGTGTACGCAAAAGGGGCGCTGCCGGTAAAGCAACTGACCGTCTCCTTCTCGTCGGTGCATGCTACAGGGTCAATCCCTGCAGCGATGGAAGTATACAGCTTTCACCAGGTGGCCTGGAGGAAAGGCGCTGCGGCACGTAGCCTCTGCCTCTGAAATTCAATGTCAAGGCAACCCCTTAAACCAAAGCGTCAGCTTCCAAAGGATGAACATAAATACCAGCAGAGGCGAAATTATCAACCGGGGGGCTATTCTGTAACTCTTAACGCGTGCGTTAGCGAATTTTCTCAGCTGATAATTTTTAATTATTCACCTTGTTTATTTCGCTAACGCACGCGTTAAGAGTTACAGAATAGGGGGGCATATGACTTTGATTTCCGGCCCTTGAAATGATTGTGAGACCAGCCCCCCTATTCTGTAACTCTTAACGCGTGCGTTAGCGAAATAAACAAGATGAATAATTGAAAGTAATCAGCTGAGAAATTTAGCTAACGCACGCGTTAAGAGTTACAGAATAGAGGTACAGGGGGCTTATTCTCTAACTCCGAAGCAATAGCTTTTTCGAAGTCATATGTTTATTTCATTAACTTTCTTCGAACAAATGAATGAAACAAACACATGGCTGGCGAAAAAAATATTGCTTGTTGTTAGAGAATAAGCCCCCAGGAATGCGTTTTCTTCCTGACCCGACTTCATGCTAGTTCAGTGCCACTGTGGGTTGGCTAATACAAAAGTCCAATCTCACGGGGTTGACTCTTTCAATTCTAACGGATTTGGAACCGTCGAAAATGCTCTTCTGCGGGTCGGGTTCTATCAAATTCCAAATTTCGCGGATTTGACACGCACGTAATCAAACTCCTCAGTTTTCGTTAATCAATAAACTATTGTCACTTTTGGTTTCCTTTTTTAAAAAATTATTTCGGTTGGGCTCCTTAATAGAGGCCAACTTAATGAATTTCAAGCTCGTAAAATCGAAATTTTCAGGGTGTTGGCTAATTTTAAAGAGCGATTTCACGGGTCTGACTATTTTTTTCAAGTATGAAATTTCGCATTCGCAGGGTTGTCCCATTCAAAACAAACTTCATGGGATAGAGCCTTGCCCAAAACGAATGATTTCGCGAGTGGAGCTTATTAAAACCCCATATAGTGGGGCTGCTTCTGGCTCACCCAAAAAAAAACTAATTTTGCGCGTTTGCCCTACTCGAAAAGCCAATTTCATGGATCTGGCTCCTTTCACATAGTACTCGTATTTCTCGCAAGGCCAGCTCTCTCATTATATGGGCATACACGAGCAGATATCTGAGGCAGATTTCATGTTTTGGACAGATATCTGTGGTGAAAATTTGCTCGTTAGTGGGCAATAAACGATGACAGATCAACAAATAACTGTCGAACGATATCGGTGGGAGTTCAAATCCGTCAGATGTGGTCCGTGGTCCGGATTAACCTACCGATTGAGAGATTTCTGTGGGACAGATCTACCGATTTTGAATCTTGCGTCACCCCTTAACGTAACGATCTGATCTGTCCGTTTTATAGTGTTTAATAGCATAATGTATGATTCAGGCTAGACAATATACTGCTTTTATTCCAGTTCCTTTATAAGTCTTTTGATCTGAATTATATCATCAATTTATTATTTCTCAAGTGAAAAAGCTTTTTGCTCTCTCCATTTTTTTCAACTCCATATCTGCCACCGATCTCAAATATCTTTCTAACCCGACCGATAAATGAGATCTACCAGATGTGCCCCACATATCGGTCGCAGATAACTTTTGTACATAAAGGGGCGACAACCGATCTCATCGTTTGCTCTAGGTTGATTCCCTCAAAATACAACATTTTGTGAGGTTGGGTCAATTACAAACCCAGTTTCGCGGGTTTAGCCAATGTAAAAACAATTTGGCCAATTTCGCTTCATCAAAACTCAAACTTTCGCGCTTTTCACCCTATCATCGTCTCGCAAATGCCGCCCTGTGACGGTTCAAATGCCCTCGGCCCCCCTACCGATACCTATACCGATCTCGGCCAAGAATTGCATTGTACCGACCGCCAAGCAAACAAGTTAAAAACTTTGTGGTCAGCAAAAAATAAATAGTCCCAGGGATATGCGGGAGTCGGTAGCTAATCTAGTACGAAATTACAAGAAATAAACTAAGAAGGCGGCACGGTCAGGAACGAAATGAAAGCTCTGCCAAGTGCTACACTACATTCGAGCAATTAAGAACATGAAACTTGAGGCTAATTTCACGTCATTAGCGCCAGTGATTAAGCCGACAACTGTCCCAAGACCGCCTGAATCAAGAAGAGACTCGCTACTATAGGGAATTGCAATTTCATTACAACTACCCTCTCCCCTCACAGATACAATTTTCTCCTCCGTCTCGGAATGATGAAGCATTTGTGGATTCAAGGGAGGGGAAGAGAGTCAATCTTACAATTTTCTGTAACAATATCATTGCGTAGATTTCTAGACGGAGCCCAACATACTTGAGCCCCTTTCAAACACATATTGCCATTTATTTTTGGACGTTTTCTCAATGTTTTTGTAACGAAAAAACTGCTAATTCCCCCTCACCATTAGCACTGCCAACACCATTCGCGTGCAAACATAAAACCTGGGAGAGATTGTTTATATTATTTCTATAATAAATTCGGAAAAGAGTGATAAAAAAAAAATAAACGTATCATAATGTTTAGCTTTAGCTAAAAACTGTTTTCGCGGTGCTCCCAAATTTATCTGAGCAAAGTGATGCGTCCCCCCTCGCACTAACCAATCAGAGAATGAGGGCGTTTGTTTTTTCACAGTTCTATAACGGTAATTATAAACTCAATATTTCACTCCTTCCTCTTCAGATGTTTTGTCTGGCCGATGGCTTCATCGCGCTATTGGCAACATTATCAAGAATGCAGGCAGGTGGAAAGGGAGGGGTACTGAAAACAATTTGGAAGCTATAGACATATACCGATTAGATACCACCGGGAAGGACGACCGCCACAAGGAAGGCTATTCAAGACAATAGAAACACGCGGGAGTGATTTGAGTAACAAACGTGCTCAGAGCAATGCATGGGGGCGTGGAGGGGGGAAATCGAATTTCCGGTGCGTGTCATGCAATTTAAGGACTTTTAGAACCAACAGCAACAAAAATTTGTCGGGACGGCAAATATTTAGACTTACCATTGCCTGAGTGTAAAGTGGCGCTGGGAATAGGCAGCAACAGGGGCCTGATCCCGATACTAAGATCTGATAATACGCAATTTTGGTGGGGTTTGTCGAAAACGTGACCGTCCACGAAATTTTTTGAATATATAAAGAGCTCTTTTTTTTGTTTTGATTTGTTTTCGGGGGGATGGATGCCGAGAAAGAAGAAAGAGAGAGGAAGAAAAGAAAACGCCGGAAAAAGGGAGGAAAGACGACGTTTACACTTAAATTTCTAAGTTAACGATTGTTTTGAGTTACAGTGTTTTTTCAGGTCTCTATTTTCTTCGCTTTTACGAGCATTTAAAGACAAGTCATTGGTTGTACCGTTTTGAAAATTAGCGCTCGCCGCGACAGAAAGAAGCACGATATCATAGGACTTACACGCTAGAAATACAAGATCACAGGAGAGAGAATTGACATTAGAGAAAGAGTGCGTTTTGCCGTGTTTTCAATGCGAATTCCGAAGTTTCAAAATAAATATTTTTCCCCCTAATTTACTTTAGTTTTAACGAAAAAATTAGTGAAGAAAAGGGTGTACTAAATAGTTGTAAAATGAAAAAAGGAGGAAAGACTTTGATTGTCAGTGATTGTCAAGAGTTAGCGTGGGAGAGATAGTACAAGACACGAGCTCGGGCGGCGGGAAAGGCTGATTCCTCACTGAGCCAGGAACCAACTCACCGCGGACGGGGGGCACCCATCGGGATCACAACCTTTTTTTTTTAACTCTCTCACTCTCTCACGCCGCCCCCACCCACCCCCAATCTTACACCATCAAAACAAAGGGGGGTGTTGGGGGGATGATTGGAGGTGGAGCAGGACAGAGCGTGAGAGAGTGAGAAAGAGAGGATCCCACCTGTGCGTTCGCGAGATTCCCCCTGAGGTGATGGTGAGAGGGTGGGTGAAACCCCACCACCTCCGACCAACTGTGGTCCATGACGTAACTCTCACACTCCCCCAAACTCTATCTCTCTTTGCCAGTATTATAAGAGAGAGGAGACTGCGCAGCCACCTGGTCCATAAAAGAAGTTCAGAGTATCCTCCTACAGCCACTAGCCACCTAACGGGAGGACTACAATACTTCATCTGATGAGGACCTCTGAAAATTGGACCCTAATTACGACAATCCAATTCCACTCCAATCACAGACAATTTCTGGTAATACTCAACTTCAGACATCAAAAGAACGTCCGAAGACGATTAGTGGATGAACACGATAGTGACGGAAAAAATAAAAGGGAGGAGAATCACCGTGAAAAATAACAAAACTAATTACGCATACACGTAAAAAACGGATTTTACTGCGCCCTAACATCAACATTACAGTGCCTTTGTATTTTCCTAGAGCAACAAAAGATAAGAATTGAAAGAAAAAAAAACCTACTCGCCATTTCTTATAAGAGAACCGGAAACATTCGCGAAGAAAACTTTTTAAACAGCAGTCACTGATGAAAATAAATAAACGTTTTATAAATAACTAAGCGTTTTTTGCATACCTCAACCACTTGCCCTTCCAGTAGTATACAGTCATAGCAACAAGGCCAACAGAGCAGCGTAGAATCCCCATAGCTTTGCACAACAGAACGTTTACGTTCCATTGAACACCGTCCCGTACTACCACGAGTCTTTCAATAAGCAGAATGGGCCACTAAAATCGACACCGAACAAAAAGAAATGCAGTTGATATTGTTAGTATGCTCGCTTTTTAGTTGTACTTCCATTGCTGTAGAGGCGAGCAGCCGAAACCGGTTCGTTTTTGACGCACCCCAACGAAAGAAAGATTGACTATAGAGCCCCCAAAAAACTGTCAATGTTATCCTGGAAACTGACAAATCGGCCAGAAAATTGAAAACTCCCTTATTTGACTGAGAACTGCGGGGTGAATATCCAATCGGAAAGTCATGTGATTTCAATCATTTTATTCAAAATTCAATCAAATCGATTACTTTTCGATGGAAAATCCGATGCGGAAAAGTTGCAGAATAGCCACACTGGTAATTTTATCACTAAGAAACCTGGTCATTTGACATTGAAAAAGTTCGATTGAGCCCGAAAAACTTATATTCGTCATTTTAGTATTTAGTTACAGAATCTTGTTTTCGGCTCAAAAATGAGTAACATGAGGGCAAAAACCGACTTTCAGTCTTTGTAAATGTTCAGTTCCCCCCCTCAAAAATCTTGAAAGCTCCCACCGCGCCACCCTATTCTGTAAATTATTCTGTAACTCTTAACGCGTGCGTTAAAAAAATGAACAAGTTAAATTATTGAAAGTACTAATAACTATCATAAATACACCAGGGGGCTTGTTCTGTAAGAATTTGACTGATCCTAGGAACAGTCAGGTCCTGTTGTGACGTCATGTTTTGGTGTTCTGTATCTCAGTGTTCTCTTGTAGCTGTTCCCCTGACGTCACGACTGGGGGAACACTCTCACTATCCTTTGGGATAGCCAAGTGGTGTTACAAGGATCACTTGAAGAGTATTGTTTATAACCTTTGATCGGCTTTCGGGCTTTTTAATTTTTTCAGTTAGTTTCTTCTCCGGCATGTATTCCTTTTTTTTGAGTAAATGTTTTTAGTTTTTGTTTGCTTTATTTTTGAATTATTAACAGCGTGATATTTATTACAAAATAATAATTTCTAGTCATGGAAAGGTAATGTTTAGGTTATAAAGGAACACTTGGCTGGTTTTACGGAACTGGCTCCAGTCAACATCACAGGAAGCAGTTCAAATGACAGTTACAAGGAACAGTTGAAAGGACAGGGAACAGTGACAGTGATAGTGACACTCAACTAAAAGTTACAGAACAGGCCCCCAGCCCTCACATGGCAACTAAGTGAAACGACCTCCTGAGGTATCCTTCAATTTTCAATTCGGTTTAATTCAACAATTATTTTCTTTGTGATTTCTGATTCTCACTACCGTGCTGAACAAAACAAAGCAACAGCCCAGTCAATGAATGATTCTAGATGGAAAGTCAAAACGTACAAAAACCGACTGTGCCATGTTGTTTGGGATGCCTAGTTGTATAACAGACTAAAAGCCCTTGAACCTAGGGTTGTCGCAAAAAGGGAGGGTGAAGGGTCAAAGGTACATATTTATGGTTTTTTGCCTATATCATAGTGGGGGTTGGTCTTTCAAAACATTTATGCGTATACGAAATTAAAGCTCACAGAATTCTCTACTTTTTACTATTTCATGGTTTTTTGGCCATTTCAAACCGTTAGCAAGATAAACGAAGGTATAAACAGTTAAATTATGATTTGGCCCAGACACCCAAAAGAACAGGAAAACGTTTGGTGCACACTGTTTGATACTCTTCCCCTAACATAGCACAAAAAATTCCTACGATTCTGCATCGGGTTAAGGAGCAGCTATTGGAAGAAGTTTCATTTCGATCGTTCTTACGAAATAATTCTTGAACCAATTGTTTTAACGCAAAAATGTTCGAGACTAAAATTGAAGAGCACAAAATTTTACACAAGAAACTATCAAACCACTATTTCTTTCCCTTCGTCTTCTGGTATAAATAGGAGAAGGAAACTAAAAGCTGACGTAAAATTGGCCGAAGTCTGAAAACTGGAAAAAATGATAAATATTAGGTGCAATCTCTTTGGACCTGCCTCCCTCCAATGTGTAAAAATTTCCCGAAGATTTCACGTCGGGTGTTGCCAGTGCCAGTCATTATGTTCGTGTTACTGAAATATCTCCAAAACCATCAGTGCTGACTAATCATTCTATTAGGCTCAATTTGAAGGCCACAAAAAAGCCACTTCAAGGTCCCATGCACGTTTTTCCTCGATCGTATGGTATAGCGGAAGCCGCGTGAACAACGGTGCAAAATTGAAGAGGCGTGCCTAACTTTTTCAATGTCAAAACGCATCCATCTGAAGAGCGTTTACCAAAAATGGGCGCTTAACGATATGAACTTATTCTACCAAATTTTAGATGTATAGTTTAGCGAAAATATAAAGAACGCTATTTAACGCAATTTTAAACCTGGGTTAAGAAGGCTTATGATGATTTGTGCCGTTGGATGCGACCGTTCCATAATGAAAAAAGTGTCCTCTTCTAGGATTTGTCGTCAAAATTACCATAATAACAGCAGGAAGCAGGGATATTTCAGTTTTACTAAAAAAAAAAAAAAGGAGTCTCTGCCCAAAAATTATGAATGAATTAGACTACCTATTCACTATACGTATACTCAAAAGCGGTATTTTTTAGGAGGCAATAAGGCATCAGCTAAAGCTGTACGCCGAGTCACTTGATTTGAGTCCATACTAGACCCCATCTCAGACCTCTACTGGTCTTTCTACGGTAATTTATTTTTCCACACTTTTCTCCTGTCTCGCCTTTTGGTGGCACGCGGCAAGTTCTAAATGGAATTCAATTCTCTAGAACTTTATTTTCGATTGAATTAAGATCAGAGACGATGGCCACAAAATTTTGCCATAAAATGTGTTGCAAAAAAGTTTGTTTTCGAAAATCACTTGTTCCGAGTTCATATATCTTACTAACGGTAATAGACTGTAAAAATCCGTAGGAATAAAATATGTGTGAAATTGTGTGAGCTGTAATTTTGTATACGCATACATGTTGTAAAAAACCAACCCCTTCCGAGATAAAGTCCTAAAACCTAAATAAGAGACCTTTGCCCCTCCATCTCCACCCCTAGCACCATCAATAGGGGCAAGGACTTTTATTACTCGAAAAAAATCGGGAACGGACACGAGATAAGAGTTGGGTTATATTACCTTTCCTGGTTACCCCAAGTTTATTACAGTATTGAGTGATTTATTTATATTTACTTAATTTTAACGTTCCAAAAGTTGTTTTATGAGCTGAAATTTAGGTCTATTGTAAGCAATTGATCCACAGACGGTGATTGTTTCTTCCGAGTTTCAGTCACTGAGGCAGAACAGAATGTGTCTTCCCCACATCGCTCGGCCAAGAAGTCTTGTACCTATGTTACTTGGAAAATGAATTTTGACTAGAGAATCATCAAAACGTGGTCTTTTCATTCTATAATACACAAATGGCGTTTATTCGACCGATCCAAAAAGAACGAAATGCCGATGAACTACGCGTTTGTTGGGTTCTACTCGAGGGCTGGAAAAGACCGTGTATCCTTCTTCAGATTCTTTTCCAAGCATCAGGGTGAGGTAATCTTCTTCAGCACTGTAAAAGGAGCACGTGGACATTCTACGTTAAGCATTTTCCAACGCTCTTTTCACACAAACACGGTTTCACGAGGCCCCCGCGTGAATGCCGCTTTCTCATCGAACCAAGTAATATTTACCTCACGTGTGTAAAGGTGTACGTGGTCAATACGCGGCAGCCAAAACCGCGCCGCGAGAAACCTCGTATATGTGAAACGAGCCTAACGCGCTAGTTAAAAGTTAAGCCACTTCAAAATTGACGGGATGGCAACCTGAAAGGGTTTGAAATGAAACGATTGCTCCGACTACTGTCACCCATTCGCATTTACGTTCCCGTACCGACAATAAATTGTGAACTGGCCTTTTTCTTGAATAACAACGGAAAACTCACTCTTGTCATCACAAAGCCCTTGTCTCCGGCATTCCGAACTCCCGAAGTACTAACTAAGCCTTTTCTGTCGACGTGTTGCGGTTCAAGTGATTTCAAATCGCGAAATTCCTCTTGTGTGAATGCACTCACCACGTCAACGAGGTAATTTACATTACCCAAGCTCGACATCGCCGGGAAATGACGGGCGTCTGTAGAATTTCCACTAATGAACCTTTGTACTAGAAAGGACACTACGATTGAAATAAGTTGCCCGATTTTTATTGATGAGAAGATGTCAAATGTTGAGCAAGGACCGGCACAGATTTATTTTCATTTTTTTTAGATAGCGGCGATCCTTCTTTCGATAATCCCCCAGCGTAGTCACTTAGTTCCATTTTACGTAATTTTGATGCCTACAAAGCCATCAAGATTGAGTTATTGAAAAAAAAAAAACCGATGTGCAGCAAGCTTCCAATGTAGAACTTACATGAACGGGGCAACCAGGAATAGATAACAATGCAATGCCAACTCGATCATAACCTGCCGAGTCCTATCCCAATTGAAAACAAGAAGATAAAGTTAATCTTTGTGTACGCGTTGCTAGGGGAGTAACATTTCGTTGGTTGAAATGTGAATAGCGTTAACGATAGCATTAGCGGAGCTGTTTGCAAAATCTCTCTAATGTTGTATCTCGGTTACGACGGAAAAGAGCAACCGAAGACATAGCAATTTTCCAAAAGTCACCGTCGGATTATTTAGCCGTAGCTCACAGTAAAAAAGTGTCACTGACCAACATTTTTGATACATGAACTTCCTCATTGCAGAAAACCTTTGTTGTAGCTTGTTGTCAACTTTTCAAACGACAACAACTAATAACATGGAGTACCGGATTCAATGTTTCTCTGAAATGCCGCCAGATATCGTATCTCTTAACTACAATCGCCTATTGGCGATTTTCGCTATGGAAGACGCTGACTACCGGTCATAGAGGAACTAGCGATACCGATAGTGTAAGCGGTGTGATACATTTCGGATTATTTTCACGTCTTTTTCATTCTTTTCTTGCCATTAAAACTCTTAAAAAGTGTGTACGTTGATTAATTACGCTAAGGTCGACTAATAGGGCTCGGTTTTACATTAGTGCGAGTTTTTAATAAGGGGGTCACTGGTTACTCACGATTATGATGGGCAATGCACTTCACGCGAGCGGACCTTGCAGTGCACTAGCCCTGAAATTGATAACCAATACCGCTTACGCTAACAAGAACTCTAGCGCAGCTAGTGATAGTTTCATTCGCCAATAGTACAGAAATTAAAGCCGGAGCAGCGGCAAAATTGTGGCTTGTAAGAATGTGGCTTACAAATTTTCTTTTGCTGTATACTTTGAGGATTCAAAGAGTCCGCAACGATAGGGGGTGGCGAACCTATTTTTAAGGGCGGGTAGACGTTGTACATGTGGTTTCCTCGACCCCCCTCCAATCGGACCTCGCCTACTCGGCGTTACGTAAATTATCACCGTAGTTCTGCACCAATCCTGGATTTTAAGGTCTCATTTTAATCTCCAGATAATTCCGCATGCCCGTTAAATCTTGATTTTTCATATTTCACCCCTGGATTAAAAATAAAACCCACTTAAACTTTTACCAAGTCCTATAACGTGCAAGAACTAGAAGTCTGTTTGAAGCATCCGTGCAGAGTTTATGTAAAGGCTGCCGCTGGCTTTATGAAACTTTAAGTCCTTTAATAATCTTCTTCCACCGTACACTTCATGGTTACATGCAATCAATTTGCCTGCTGCAAGTTGCCTGAGCGTGAATTGTCAGTTTGACTATACACAGGGGACGAATCGTCAGTTTATGGTGCAAGTGGTTGGTTCAGCCATTATTAAGGCCCAAATCGTCCGCTTTACCAATTTTTTGACGATAACGTTCAGTTTTGCCATTTTAGCGCGAATAGCTTGCAAAGCCAACTTAGCTCGCGATTGGCCAGTTTGCCATTTTGAGGGCGGGAATAGTCGCTATGACTATTTCCAGGGTACAAATCGTCAGTTTAGGGTGCGAATGGTTGGTTAGTTTGGTCATTTTCAAGTCCAAAATTGTCTCTTTCACCATTTCTTGGACATAGATAGTCAATTTTTCCATGTAGGCCTCGAATGGCCCGCAAATACGATTGTCAGTTAAGACATTTTCAATGTCTGAATCGTCAGTTTTGCCATTTTCGGACACGCATGACCAGTTTGGTCATTTTCCAATCGCGAATTATAAGTGTTCGGCTATTTTTATAGCACAAATTGTCAGTTTAGACATTTAAAGGGCGCGGTCCGTCATTTTGCACATAATTTTACCCATGAAATGTTTCATCATTTTGCTCGTTTCCAAAAATCGTTTTCGATGTCTTACCCAATTAGAGAGATCACAAACCAGATGGACCACCCGTTCAAATAAACCCCAAACAACCAAGCATTTCACTTATGTTCAACGAAATTACTGCCAATCCCACCCCCTGTACCTTACTAACGGAGAACAACGGAAAGAAGAATAATTATTCTTCCTCCAAAGTTAGCTAAATTGTAAGTGGAAAAAAACTGGATTAAAATAAAAATTAAATAGAAGGGCACCTGCTTTGCACTTTGCACGAAAGAAACGCAAAAGTAATTGTGTTAATTATCCAAACTTATTTTTTTCAACCCTCCAGAGCAAAAAGAGCAACATTTTTTCGAGCATTAACTATTTGGTATAATCCCCCATCTCTAGTAGCTGTTAACTTTGTATTTTAATGGACTGCGGCTCATTGATGAGTGGCTTTTCATTATCACCCTTCCCACGAGTATTTTGTTGGAAAGATCTTATTAATGCCGCAGTATAGCAGGAATAAAAACCGAAATATATATATAAACTTTTTCGCTGATGAAAAAGATGTGGAAGAGTCAAACCAAAAAGAACGCCAAAGAAGTAAGAATTGCAAGAAGGTGGAGCAAGGGGTTAGGGTGAAGGGAATAATCACGTTTCCAGAAGTCACCCTCAGGGCCATTTCCAAGCTAACTAGTTCAAACAAAAGCACAAACTCAATTTCAATTTAGATTTAGAAAACAGACCTCAAACTCGTCTCCCCCGCCGCCGCCGCTAACGCACCAGTTTCTTCGTGTTCGGAGGTAAAATTATTGTATCTCATTACACCGTCTGTGCAACCTCTCCTCACTCCACACTCATACACGACCAATTTAAAACATCATATCTACCTTCGTTCCATTTCCTCGGACCACTTCAGTAGACTGAGAAAAAGGTGAAAGACAGAAAAAAAACTCTTAATCGAATACCTACTACGGAAATGTAATTTTGAATCGAGGGGGTGGGGGGGAATAGTTCGATATGATGGCCAATTCTTACGAGGTATCTCGTTCAAAACGTGGTAATCCGAGTAAATTCGCTTCTTAAGAAACCCCTCCACCAGAAAGAGAATCCGTTTTCTCCAGAAAGGGGTATTATCAGCTTTTTTCTCACCCCCCCTTCCCGTTATCTACCTTGATCCCTTCTATAACGAGTTTTCATTACAGCTGAATGCTTTTCAACTCACTCCCCCCTTCTACACCAAAACCAGCCACTCCTCTTCGCAGCAGCCATTCCCTTCGGACGATCTTTTAAAATATTAACGATAATGGCGCAATTAAGATTAAGAACCAATTTCATTCTATGCGGTCGTACAGGATTACATTTTTTAAAAAAAAGGTCTCCAATTAAAAACCCTTTAAAACCATTAATCCCAAATGTCTTAGTTCAAGTTCACACGCCTAAAAAAATGTCTCCCTTATTGCAATCAAATTAACACTCACCGTAGGTATATTATTTGGCATTAAAAACCTGTTCAACTCGGTAAAGCCTTACCTGAAACAGTGAAAATACAGTTTTGTTAGTTTTGAGGGAGTGAAAAATTCAACAGAAAGTGCCGATGAAGGAGGGGAAGGGTGTTTCAAGGGAATAACTTAATTTCTCGTATTTAGAGAGCAATTCACAAAAACAGTCTTGAGTGAAATAACGTGAGGTTCAGCTTTTAAGATTTCTGTTTCAAGACGAATGAAGGGAGGGGAGAGAGAGGCTTTAAGTTGATTGTAAATATAAACGCGTTTGAAGCTCGTAAGCCGGGTGGAAAACGTTATGCAATCAACATGAAAGCGAATGACAGGGCTCAATCGTGAAAGGAGTGAGAGGGGGAGCTACCATAACTCTACTTTTATCTGTGTGCGGGAAAATTTAAATGTTTTAGAGATAATTACGCGAGAAATGGGGCATAATACGACGAGCATAGTGCTCTTATAATCAAACAATTGGATTAATAGGAAACGTTTAACTATATTAAGTGATTGGTGGAGGGGACGGAAATGATGATTGACACACTGATACCGGCCGAAGTAAATTGCTGAATTAGTGATTTTAAAAGCGATGCTTATACCTCTATAAAGTTATGATGAGGAAAGGGTGACTTGGAAGGGGGGAGGGGGTACATTAAAAACACTTCCAAAGCGTTTCAAGTTTTAATTCATTCCCCGGATGCGTGTAGCTTAGCGTCTAAAAACAAGTTGCTTTTCCGAGGTTCACGGCACACTGCTTTCAGGTGCCTCCCCCCCCCCCCCTGGCCAATATTTCTCGCGACGAAGGAAAAGTGGGAACTTGCAAGAGTAAAAAGAAGGGGCGCGCTACGAGTGTATAATAAAGCTGTAGACTGAAACACAACCGGAAAGGGTCACGGGGAGAAGAGTTGTCGGTTGTGCGACGGCGAGTAAAGGTGAATAATTCATAGCTTTAATTATTTAAAAGAGAAAGGATGGGAGCGAGGGCCTACCAATAGTGAGGAGTGGGATTGGAAGAGGGGGGAATGGATTTCGAGATACATTTTCCTCAAAACTCCCCCCATTTCCCGATGCTAACAACCCCTCCTACACCCACACAACCCACTGTTTTCGTCTCATTTACCATTTCAAACCATTTTCCTCGTGCCTCGGCCTCGCTTTCACAAGTTTCGGCAATGAGTGACGGGGAATGAAAGCGGGGGTGAACTTCAGCCAAAGGACATAGAAATGGAGGTTTAAGTGGTGGAGTAACTCGAGAACTAAAGATGAAGGGGAAGGGGGAAGTCTACAGGGGCAGTCATGTGTAACAACAATTCAACGGGAACTTAAGGTAACCTCCCCCACCCACTCCACTCACCACCGTAAGTAAAGCCCACAGGTTTTCGGCTTTTCGCTTTTTAACAAATAATGAAAACATAAAACGAAATTTAGAAACGGTAGGGGAAATAAAGGAAATGGGAGGAGGTGAACCAGGGAAAAAGGGCGACCCGTCAGCGCGAAGCAAAACAAAAGGAAAAAGCAAACCCTTATGTAACAAAACGAGTGGAGGTGCCATCATGCGAGCGTTTGTAGCACGCTATCAACCCTCTACGAGAGAAGAGAAGATGGGTTTTAGCAAAATATTATCCTGGGAACGACATAGAAGAGGGGGAACACGAAGAGATATCCCCCCTCAGGCACACCAGTATCCTGTTTCCAAGAATCACCTAACCCGAAAACCGAACATTTGTTCAACAATAAGTTTCAAACTGCCCTGCCCCGAGGATATGTTATTTTGAAGGATGCGAGAATTTAGAGAAAAAGGATAGTAAGGGATGGGATTATGAGGCGGAGGAGGATTCTAGAGGCAATGAGGAAGTTTCATGGGTCAGAACTTATTCATAAATCTATTTTTTAAGGTTTATTTATGCTAAAATATAGCATAAATCGTGATACGTTCGTAAAATAATCCAACAGTTGATAAATACGCGATTTTTGAAGTTTTAGGTCATTTCAAACACGCCAGCTAGCATGTTTGTGTCATATGCGCCTTCCGAGAAAAAAAATTCGCCTGTAACGTAGATGTCGGAGAGCGGTTTGTTGTGTTTCTTTGCCTTCTTTTCTACTAGAGCTCTCCAATAATAAAATAATGGAGGATAAACAGATGAGCTACTTAGAGGCATGAAAAGGACAGAGAATACAAGGGACATTACGTTGCGGAAAATGTTCGTTTTGGCGGGATTTAAAATATGCCGACTTTTTTTAATAAATAAAAAATATTTCTGAAGGGTTTTAAATTTTTATTTATTTATTTACGCATCGAAAAAAATATTTTTGGAAAATGTGAAACTTCCTCATCAGCCTATAATCGTCACCACCGAATATACAAAAATTAAAAAAATAACGTTATTGACATCTTTCATAAATACAGCAGCGCTCTTGCCGAGCTAAAGCTGGGCACACACATGCGCTACTTGCCAAGTTCCTAGCCGCTACTCGCCGAACTCCTATATGTATGGATACTCGCTACTTGCCGAGTAGCGAATTTTCGTACTTGTTTATGCTCGGCTTCTTTTAGCGGGGACATTGTACGCGTTACTCGCCGAGCTCCTAGTAGTGTGTACGGATACTCGCTACTCGCCAAGTAGCGAATATTCGTACTCGGGGATGCTCCACTTATTTTCCATGTCGTGCAAGTACCGAGCCAAGTATTAGTTTTCTTTCCGTTGATTTTTCCGTGTCCCTTCTACACATCTCGAGTTTCCTGTGGTGATTTATGGTTTTGTGAGATTACCGACGGTTAAAAATATAGTAATTTCGTAATTGTCTTTATCCACGTGCATTATCGAAATAGACTAGTGACCAAATCAAAGGATTGTGTTGGGCTGAGGAGATCGGTATGGCGTTTCCGCTTTAATTTGCATTTATGGTTACTCGAGAGAGTGCAAAAGTAAACTCGTACAGCCAGTGGGTTTGGGTGACTTTGTAGACGATTGTGGGAACGAGTGTATGAGATTTGCAAAACGTCTTTCACTTTGGAACCTATTTTTTTCGATCGGTTTTTTGAAAATTTCCCCCTCCCACTAGATTTGCGTTTCGAATCTGCAAGTTATTATAAAAAAAAACTTGCGGATCAAATAAGCTTTCTAATGACCCGTCAATGCTTTATTTTAGTTGTCAGTAACGCCCTAAAACATAGCCCGGATTACCGAAAATCGTGATGTTCAGAGGGGAATTGTACCCTGAAAGCAAACTATGAAATTTGCACTGAGGTTACGGTCCAATCTCCGTTTCGAACTCAGAACCTCAGGCAGAAAGAGCAGTTATTTGGTCCTATGGCCCAAAGACCCGGCCCGCTAGAATTCCGGTAACATGCAGCTGATGAGACCAGGACCAAGTAGGTATCTTGGGTAGCTGATGGTCTGAACGGTCGAAATGGAGGCTGGACCGCACGTGCAATTTTCATGTTTCACCGGTGGTTCTAACCCAAACTTTATTCGCGTTCATCCCTGGAAGCCGACGTTTATAGTAAGAATGTATGATAAATCTACTAGGAGCCTAGACTATCTTTGTTTTCGATTCGATTTTCTTTGCATCCCTGATTCGTGTTTTATCTGAAATCCTCACTTTGAACGTTTGCTTCCGGGGAACATTTACCTTTAAAAATCATGATTTTCGGTGTTCCGGGCTATGTTTTACAACTAGTCCAAGAGCCAGCGACGTAAAAAGAGCAATTTTCTTACCCAGCGCAAAAAATCAAGAATAATTTTCTAATAGTGGGAAAAATTGTCTGCCTCCTTTGGACGTGACGAAACCGGTGGCAGACGGCATCAAAGATGCACTTGTGGTGAGAAGTGACACAAATTCCGGTCAGACAGGGGTTGCTAAGAGTTTTGATAACGAATTCGGAATCAGCACACCGGAAACACGGGAAGAAACAGCCAGAAAACAGGTGAAATCACGACGTATAATGAAAAAGTTAGAATTTTTCGAGGGGGTTTGGGATATTCGTTGAAATAATTATGTCATTGTGATACGGTCTTGAAAACGACATTCGAATTCAGCACACCTTACAAAACGGAAACTTGACCAAAATAGCAAACAAGTGAAAAGTAGAATATTTTTTGATACGAGTGTAGCGTAGGGGCCCGGAAATTTGATTTTCGGATTCAGATTACCTGAAACGTGGGAAACTAATGTGAACTATTTCAATCTCGGCTTTGATCGCATGTCACATATAAGAAATAACAGAAATCTGGGGTTTTTGTAGATTTTCCTATTTCTAGACTGTAGGTAGCGTCTCTTTTAGGGGGTCGGGGGGTTGAAATTCAAATTCAGGATATCTCAAAACGTGAGGAATGTGAGAGAACCATATTTTAAAAAATATTACTCGCGATGGTGTGGCGAAAAAACAAAAAATAACACGGAATTTTAAAAGGCAACCAAATTTCGGCATGTTGCCGGGGTTGTATCGTTGGGCGAATTTGAAATTCGGATTCAGCACACCTGAAAACATTAAAATCAGTCATCAAACTTAGTCCCGGAGTTTTTTCCTCCCAAAACTACCCGCTTCCTCGACTCCAACTCGATTCGAAATTAAAGCGATTTTCAAACTCGATAATCAAAGCCAAATTAAATTACTTTAAAATGGGCTCGTAAATAGAAAAAGTAAACACGCAATGCCGTGCAATATTTTACATTTTAGTAAGTGAAATTGTTCAATTCACGAAACAATAAACTTTTTGCCCATTTCGTGTAGGCAGTTTCACTACTGCTGTCTCCCCGAATTCGATTTCCTCGTGGTAAAACAATTTTTGGTCTCCGATTTCAAAAATTCATTTTTTTTTTAATTCCGTTTTATTATACAACAACAACAATACTGAATCTGAAATTTGAATAAGTAATTCCGTGTTGGATAATTGGTCCTAAACTGAACTTGACCTCCAACTCCGGCAGTGAGCCTCGCAGCTGCTGCAGTGACAACAGTCTTTTGTCATTCATTTCAACGAGCTGCTTGCATGAATTTTCATCGTTTCCTAGGAGACTATCGTACTAGGCAAGTCCCGCATGTGTGTGCCAAGGTACTTGTGAATAGCCAAATTCACTGTAACTCCGAAACAAAGCGTTTCCGACCTTATGTCCATATAGTCATTTTGGTTCGCCCTACTTAGTAGTACAACATGTGCAAGTATTGACGTTTCCTCCTAATGTAACAGGGCGGAAAATGGACTTAAAGAATATGGTTAATTGATTAATTTTATTCCAGTGTAAATAGGACTTGTCAATTGTTAGTTTAAGAAGAGCTTCAAATATGATTCATGCGGGGTTGAAGAACTGTAGATGTTGTGAAAATAATGCAGTACCCTATAGATAGTAAGGACAAAGGGTATGGGAATCGAGAATGAATCACTGTATCATATTTTTTAAGAACGTATACAAAACTGAAGGGTACAGACAAGGGAAAGAGATTGTTAAATACTGAAGAGTGAAGACTGACTCTCTCTCTCTCTCGGCTGGCGGTGGATTTAGTTTATTCTGTCCCTTGTCCTACCCATGAGAGGGGAACCTTCTTACGCGTGTGCGCACTCGCTGAGGAACTAAGGGTCAAGAGACGCGCGAGAAAAGTACTAAAAACGGTCTCGACAAGGAAAACTGATTTTTCCATTAAATAGAAAAGTAAAACTGGATAATCTGTGCGTTAGCAGCTTTTCTGTGCCGCCATGAGCTGAGAAAACCGATCGGTTATAACTTATAAGCAATTATGAGGGGACTGTGCGCTGTTCGGCAACGTCTCTGGCTTGGTCCACTCCGTTTGGATAATCAAGGTACTGTGACTTCCCAATTTTCTGTATTAAACTAATTAACGTGCCATACTGTGTTTTCCCGACTGTTTCGGGTGGTCCTTCGTTCTATCTACTGAATAGGAGAAATCCTATACGGGTTGTTCAAAAGTTTGCTGCTCAAACCGGAGAAACCTCTTACAGAGATTACATGGAATGGTTTACAGAAAAGAGGGAATTAGGACGGAAACATTGAACCTTGCCAGATATGGAGAGAGCAACATCTTCGAGATCGGACAGTCAGTGAATACTGAGTCGAGTACAGAGTCGAGTAGACGTCCGGACCGTCTTCACGGTCGGCAGGCCTCGGGCCTAGCGGGGGGATTCATGTGAGTACCGAAAGTTTCCGAAGTTTTGTAGCCGGGAGGGAAGAATAATAAAAAGCCCATTGTCTGATTGATTTGTAATTATCCATTTTTAATGAGTTGTGTGTTTTAATTAAATTAAAATTAACGTTGAGTGTTAAAGCAAGCAAAAGTTTCCTTCCTCTGATTTATCCCTCTCGTTCACTCTCTCAATATTTCGGAACAGTCGTTTTGGACTGCTTAGTAACCGGCCGCAGGTAAATCCACCGGTTTACACTAACACCCTGTATAGATTTATAACTAAAACAACTGAAAAGAGATCTGAAGAAAAAACGTAGGGACTACAACTGCAGACAATAATGAGAAGGGAAGAGAGGGGGAGCCGGCTTTTGAAATCATTTCCATATGGTGAGGATATATGCGGTAGAGAGTAAGTTATTGAACTAAAGACCCATACAATCATAGCTCGGAAAAATTTCCAGTCCATTTTTCCATTTCACCCCCACCTCACCAACGCAGCAACACCCCCTCCCTCTATCAAACCTTTAAAAACCGACACAACACAATCCCCCTATCAGACCATTCTTTTCTATCTTTTCAGGCCTAGAGTAGGAGAATGGAGTACACCGTTAGAATAGACGAGAGTTTACAGAAAAAGGGAATAGAGGGGTTAGTTATAGGTCTCTCTCGCCGGAAAATAGAACCGGAAAAGGGGGCCTTTAGAAAGCCTTTGGATAAAAAGATTACACGGAGCTTTAGTTGTAAAATCTTTATTTTTTATTAGGATTTAAAAGAAGATCAGTTTTTAACGAGACTTCGGATTTTTATGGATGTAACATCAATATTTTCCCACTCCCTATCATTTTTATAAAGGAATTTCAAGATATTTTTCCATCCAGACAAAAAAAAAACTCACCTCTAGCGAGGTGTACTCCTTCCAACCTGGTGGTTGGATACTATTGGATTAAGCTTCCCCACCACCACCCATCGCACCAAAGAAAGATATAGCGATTGATGAGAGGTGAAGGGATGGAATGTAATTTTGATCAGGGAAGTGAGACCCCCCTCCACCTTTCGCACTAACACTATTGCTCTTCAAAGTGTCTGTTTACCTTACTCCTTTATCGTTTCCGCCTGAATAGAAGGCTTCAGGGGTGGATGGCGTGTCGGTGTACTTTATGTTGCTATGCAGTCTTGATCTCTTGATTCTATAAATCCCCTCCCTTCTCCCCTAACACTCGTATACGCCAGTGAAACGGAAGATGGGTAGTCGTGAGAGGGGCTGGATGGGGAAGGGGAATTTAATTTGATTCGAGAAATCTCACTCAAAATCGTGTTCTCAAATGAACACACGAGTGGTCAAATTGTGGTGCACTGTGCGATGTGCCTCTCTCCTACAAACACTACTGTACAGGCAAAAAAAACAGGCTGAAATGTTCTTTTTGAAAGGGGGGTAAAGGAAGGAGACTGATGAATAGGATGAGCCCACCTTTATTAAAAGTTTAATTGTATTTAACTTGAAAAAAAGTGACGGAGGGGTAGAAGCCCCGAAACCCTCCAGTAACACTTATCGTAGAGACAAAAGCATTAACAAACTAAAAAGAAAGGCGAACCAAAAGTGGAGAGACACCCCTCTCTATAAGAGGGCTTGGAGAAAGACAGGATATTAAAGCAGCTCCACCGTTCACAACGCGTCATCCCAAAAGAGCTCTTTTCTTGCGTATATATAATATATATATATATATTAAAGGCAGGGTGGGAACGAAGGGAAATAACAATTTAAACAGGAAGCAGGGGTGGGGAACAAGCGTTCACACGCTCACACAGACCAAAAAAGAAAAAAGAAAAGAAAATGACGAGCCAACGCCGAGTTTTTTCCTTCAGGCGATGTCCCTTTCCCACAGCACTTCATTTCTCCACATTTCATCAATACCAAAAAACTCATGTTTTTATGGTTTATTTACTGGCAAACCACTTTTCCTCTCATCCGCCCCCACCTATATTAACTAACCCCCACTTAACGTTTTCTCCTTTATTGTCGCATATCAAAAGAAAAGCAATTAATTTTATCGGCTTTCCAAAAACTTGGAAAACTCGGTTTTATGTTTATAAAATGAAGAACTGTGGGAATCGGTAGGAAGGGGGTGTTTTGTTTTCACACAAGTTTTCCAATCAAGTTAATTAAAGAAAGAATAGACGTTTCCAAAGGCGCCAAAGCTTCCTGAAAATGAAGGAGGTAAGTGAAGAGAGTAGTGATGGGGGACGGGGGGGGTTAACTTTAGATTATTAACTCTGTTATTAATCTTAATAGGGCAGGGCCGGGAAAGAGTTATAATTTCTCTCCCCTTCATTGGTAACCGTCACCGTGCTATCTCAGCCAAAGAGCTTGTTTCCGCACAGCTCTTAAGAGGCGGGGTAACAACTAATATTAGCTTGATTGGTTTTCAAGGAAAAATTAAGTTTTAATTTGAGAAAAATGAAGAAATAAATTGAAAAATAAAAAAATCTCTCCAACTAACGTTATGAAGCAGCTAACTATTCATCTCATTCTCGACAGCTGCCGACGTGACGAAAAATGAAAAATTCCTTCTCGAATACCCCGCGATGGTCCTGCGTAGGTACTGGATTTCCCACGCCGCAGGACACGTACAGTAATTTAGGTACTATTAAAAATAGATAGTCTCACCAAAAACGTTTTCCAGCTTCTTAGAGCCGTCGTCAGTGGCTAGTTAACGATTAAAAAAAATGTTTTTCAAGTTGTTTTTATGACCTGTTGTATTCACCACGGAAAAAAAATTTTTTTTTAATCGTTAACTAGCCACTGACGACGGCTCTAAAGGCCGATTCAGACTATTCGGACCTGACGTGGGATCACAAATTCCCACGTGTGATCCAAAATTCCAGAAAAGGATTTTGTTTGTTTAAATTCACATTGCCCGGACGTAAGGTGGGAACACGTGGGCGGTGGGATGATGCTTGTGTCAGAGCAATGTGAACGTAAACTAATGAAAGCCTTTTCTAGAATGTTTTATCACGCGTGGGACAGCGTGTTCCCACGTCACTTCCGAATAGTCTGAATCTACCTTAAGAAGCTGAAAAGCGCTTTTGGCGTAACAAAAAAAAACAAAAATGGAGAGACTATCAATTTTTAATAGTACCTACTGATTTATTATCCGAACTCCACAACGTCGCTGGGACGCAATGGATGTGCAGTATTTTCGGTTGCGGGGCGATTTTGTACACACCGCCTAATAAATCCTCCAATTTTCACCGTTTATCTTAATGGGTAGCTTGCACATTTTTCAAAAGTTGGTGTTTCTTAAACAGGACTCTTCCACACGTCTATTGCTCACATTGAACTTTGAAATCAATCAAGGATGCTTTCTTAACGAATTCTCAAAAATTTTGAGTGGCGGTTCGATTACGTCAAAACTTATTTATTGAAATGGGTGATGCGCGGAATAGGAGATTAAACGCAGTTACTATGGGGGAATTTTTCATGTTATTTGTAGACAAAAATTTTAGAGTTCCCTCAAATGCTTCACAATTGACGTCATTTCTTCTCGCACCATCCATCCCCTCCTGGAGAACTTTGAACCTTTTTAAAAAATCTTAAATCGCACCAATCGGGTTGCAACTTCCGTTGTTATCCTTGAGTTTACGGGTCAAATCACCGGTAAACTTTTCTCCCCAATCTGAGATTCATGCAAGTTCCCCATTACGCTAGAAGTTCAGGACTAGCCCAGCACTATTCAATCACCTTCAATAACACAAATCAATATAGTATAGGATTCAATAGCGTGTACATACATATTGCATCATTATGTAGATCATTAGTGTGATTCAAATCATATAATCACTACGAATTTACAATCATTTTTATTACAAAATTGTAATAATCACTACATATTTAGTAGCTTCCTAGATAATAGCATAAATAAGCGTTGCGATAAACACAAGTTGCACTATAATCTATGTGACACACCCTCACACCCATATAAAAACGGACAAAATTTTCTCAAGCATTTTTCCTCGCAAGAAGCGCCATCTTCAGATCTGCAGAATCTTGTGTTTTCGACTCCAACTTTATTATAGCGTTTTCCATTCGCAATTAAATCTGCGATGGGGCATTTTTCAAACCGTCCTCTCAGGATTAAAACATATGTTAATGGAGAATACGGGTGGAAATGAAGTGCTCCGGAGCAGAATTTCATATAAGCGGAAAACGCTATTAATTTTTAATACATCCATCCTTTCTATAAATAAAGTCCGGTCCACACGCTACGTTTTTTTCAATTATCCTACCTATCTTACGGTAACCCGTGAGAAAGATCTACAAGTACGTTAACGAAAACTTGGTATAATATTTCATGTCAATGGCCTCGTTGTAAAACTAAAAAAATTGCTCAGCACTTGATGAGGTTTTGTTTTCAACAAATGTAAAGTAAGATGGAAGGATTAATCGCAATTAATCGTGCTATAGTTTTACAACGGACCCAATGAATACAGGCGTAAATGCTGGAGTAGGTACAATTTTAAGTTGTTGTACCCACTGTCCATGCCCGTAATTACCAAAATATACGTTTCGTTACAGTGTCAATTAGTAATGGCGAGTTTTCAATGCACTTTTCTTTTGAAATGCCTCAATCTTCCAGGATTCATAATTGTTCACTGAGGTAATCACGGCACGGTGCCCGAAGTTTTCCCCACTTTTTGGCCCAAAAGTTACCTTCAGAAGCCGCGAATCGACGTTTCCTCCATTTAAGCTGCGAATTAGCGTTTTTCCTCCCTTTTAGCCATGAGTTAGCAATTCATCTCCTTTTTAGCAAGAAGAATTTATGCAGTAATTTACGTTTTTCCTGATTTTAGTCGCTATTAAGCGATCTTTCTCAATTTCATCCATGAATTAGCAGCTTGTCTTATTTTTATCTGCGAACTAGCGATTTTTTTCGCTTTTAGCTGTGAATTAGTATTTTTCTCAGTTTGAGCTATGAACTTGGCTTGTCGAACTTCTTTTAAGGAGCACCGAATCACTGTCACTGTCACGTCACAAATTCTTAAGTAATTAGTGGGCTCCCACTGTTCTCGCAGGCAATTTTCGGTCCATTTCTTTCTTCTTTCACGTTCTGAAGGGAATTCAAAAAGGCCGGACGCCGTCAACGGTCTCACGCTGACAATAACCATTTAAAAAAATAGCATTGCACAAGAAAAAGTTTGAGACTAATGAAATTTTTATCATGTTATCATACTTGTTTACCAAATATGGCACTGATAGCGTGTTGCAGTACCTGTGTTTTAAAGGTTCTCTAGTTGAGGTAACTCTACAACCAAGTGAACCCAGCGTTTTGGGGTAGATAAAGATGATATTTATGGGTAGGAGGGGTGCATGGAAGTAGAAGTACTATGGCGTATCCCACGAGGCTTTTGAGGCGAGCTCAAAATATTCTCTAGAATGTACACTTCAACTGAATTCTATTGGTCGAAATCTTGGTCTACAAGTCGTGATCCAAACGGATTTTTTCGGTTTTGTTCACAGCCCTTCAGAAAATGACCATTTTTCTATGCAATGGGGAACTTGCGCATTTTTCAAGCACTGGTGTTTCTTGAAGAGGGCTCTTTCACTCTTTCACACAGGCTCACATTAATCATTGAAATCAATCAGGGATTTTCTTAGAGGGAATTTTTTAAAATTCTGATTAAGGATTTGATAACGTCAAAGGTTATCTAATGAAATCTTTCGTGTGAGGAAGAAGACAATTCTTCTTGTCATTTGTAAACAAAAAATGTTAGAGTTCCCTCATCACATGCTTCAAAAGTGGCCATTGACGTCATTTCCCCTCGTACTATCTATCCCCTATTGAAGAACTTTAAAATTTATTTAAAAATCACGAAATGCACCAATCGGGCACCAACTACCGTTGATATCCTTCTGACCATATGCCAATTCACCGCTAAACATTTCTCCAAAATCGGACATTCATGCAAGTTCCCCATGGAAAAGTTATTTCAGAGTTGGGGCATTCGGATGTCAGCCGCAGGTGGAGAGCAAGTTAACCATAAAAAATGCCGTATGCTCGCACATATCCATATCCTGACACACGCTAGTTTCGCGAAAAAGTGTTAAAAACCACAAAAAGTTCAAAAATGTTGCAGTTTTTCTATAATTTACAAGTGATCCCAAAGTTTTTCGAGGTCAACAATTCGTACAAGTCATACCTCACGTGTATAAAGTTTTGCGTATTTACTTACTTTTCTCCAGTCCACACCACAGATGAGAACGACAGGGCCTCCTCCTCTATTACCGCACCACGCTCAGAAGGCAGCGCGCAAGCGCTCTGAGGCCCTTTTTGAAATTCATCGAATCACTCACTATACACCTCAAGTAAAACGTTATCCACGTATTATTTCAATCCTAGATCCCCCCCCCCCTGAGTTCGAAATACCCATATCTGATTCCCTCCCAGAACCCCCCCCCCCACTGAGTTGGAAAATATCCATATCTGAATTGATATTGTTAGTGAGATCGCATAACGAGGGCCAGTAGGTAGTACATGCAAAAAGCTGTAGCCGTAAGAGCCTACATTAAGGTAACTATACAACCGAGTGAGCCCATCCGGCATTTTGGGGTAGGTAAAGTTGATATTTAGTGGGTAGGAGGGGTGCATGGAATTGGAAGTACTATGGAGTATCACACGAGGCTTTTTAAATTGATGATAATTTTATCTACCCCAATATGGCCGTGAGCTCACCTGGAAGTATAGGTTCTCTACGCTGAGAGAAAAAATGAGGCCTTCGGCGGTGAAAATACCACCGATCTTCTTCAAGTAACATTCTCCGGTGATGTTCGGTGGCAAGTGCCTTGTTTCTCACGTTCGGAGATATTCAGCATTAGCTCGCCGGCGGAAGTTCGGTATTCAGTCTGGTACATTCGCTGGTTGGTTGTAGACTGTATTTGTTTCGCGTCTTTGATTCGCTACTATATCCAGCGTACTCACCGATCGATGTTCGGTAAAGAGGCGAATACATTCCGTACGTACCTTATCCGCAATAAGGCACTCGTAATCGTAAATAGATCCGCTGATACACGCTGGCGGAAAAACACCAAGACCTTCTACAGAACAGGCCGAAAGGCTCACCCCCACTCTTACGTGTGACGAAAGCAAAGAAGACCAACTACTCGCCGGACTCGCCCTAGCCGGTTGCCGCTCTGCTTCATTCGCGGTGGCCGATTGTTTCATAGGCTTGTTTTTTTGTCTAGCTTTTAGAAACTTTTCTCAATTTTTTGAGTAGTTTAAAAAAACCAGTTTGAAAACAAAAAAACTATCCCTCGTGGTTTTATTTCAAAACCATCCCCCGCTATTCAGCACTTTTTTCCCTTTAAAATCGTTAAACAACTACTTTATTCCCACTTTGCTTTCCTCCTTCCTTCTCGAAAGATGAAAACCCACGTGACAGTTACACATACAGGGTGCGGCAGATAATGTGGACCACCCATTTTTCTCCGCTATTATTGATGATATTGGAATGGTGCTCGGAGTTATGTCCCCTTGATATTAGGTGAGGATTTCATATTTCATAAAGTTAGGTCAAATTTGGGCCCTACCGGGGCTCAATAAAAATTTTTGGGCTACAGATATTTGAAATCCTCACCTCATCATATTTCATAAAGTTAGGTCAAATTTGGGCCCTACCGGGGCTCAATAAAAATTTTTGGGCTACAGATATGAAATCCTCACCTAAGATCAAGGGGACATAACTCCGAGCACCATTCCAATATCATCAATAATAGCGGAGAAAAATGGGTGGTCCACATTATCTGCCGCACCCCGTATATTTTATAATCCAGATAAGGAAATTGAAAGCCTCGAATTTAAGGGGCATACTAGTACTACCCCTCGACCATTATCCCCTCACCGTTTTACGCGCAAAGCATTTGGAATATTTCATTTTTTATGGTCTCATATGAAACCTTATAGTCCTGAGACTTGCCCAGCAGAGCCCGAATTCCAACTTTGACTTTCCTCGAATTTTAAATTAAATTCATAACATTACTAGTAATTTTATAAAGTTGATTTAAAATTCGAGGAAAGTCAAAATTGAAATTCGGGTTCTGCTGGGCAAGTCTCACGACTATAAGGATTAATATGAGACCATAAAAAATGAAATATTCCAAATACTTTGCGCGTAAAACGGTGAGGGGATAATGGGCGAGGGGTAGTATTTGTATGCCCCCTTAATTTAATTACATTCTTCCGAAGGAGGGACTTTTCAACTATGTACCAAGGAATATGTTTGGTGATTCGAACGAAAACTATGAAGCATAATTATTTGAATTGATTGAATTATTCGGAAAAATTGAACCATGAGGGGCTTCCCGAGAATGCTTTGGATGGCGGTCTTTGTTGGGGGTATACGTGATGTTGCTCACAAAATCAATCCAACAATTAATAATAACCGCAATAGATGTCGGTCTTCGCTCATATTTCTCGGTGATCCAGCGTGAAACGCTATAAGCGTTTTCAATTTGCATAAAATTCCGCTCTGTCCACCCAAACATTTCTACCCGTGTTCTCTGATTTATACCATATGGTAACAGAGAAGACGAATGGACATGCTCGGCTCCAGAGCGGAATTTTATGTAAATGGAAAACGCTACATGACTACTTGCACGGAAAAAAAGGGCTTAAAATGTCCGAGTGATCCGATATTATAGGTCTGTTCCATTGTTGTCCAGTGAAGAAAAAGTGCAGCACTGACACACGACTTCATTAATTATTTCTCAAAATAATGAAATCAGGTGCTGGTGGATCACTTTTTCTACACTAGGAAGCAATGGAACACGCCTATTGAAAATATTAACAGATGATTTTGGACACTCAAGAACATTATAGCCGTGCAAGCCATAAGCCACAACCGTGGTAAGGCTACAATGTAACCCGAGTACGGAAACACGCTATAACCGCCATATTTGGTCCCTCCGGTCGGTATCACTCGGGTCTTGATAAGTGTTTTCTCTTCCACACGTCTCTTGATTGTCTCTCTTCAGTTCTCAAAACTCATACCATCTGATTTCTTCTTTTTTTAAAAAAAACAGCTTCATTCTTCTTTTTCGTTATTATTATTATTATTATTATTATTATTATTATTATTATTATTAAATGAAGTGACTTCACAAGCGATAAAAAGGCGGAGGGACCAAATATGGCGGTTATCACGTGTTTCCGTACCTGGGTTCTAAAGGTTCTCTAACCGTGGTAAGGCTACTATATAACCCGAATACGGATACACGTGATAACCGCCATATTTGGTCCCTCCGGTCGGTATCACTCGGGTCTTGATAAGTGTTTTCTCTTCCACACGTCACTTGATTGTCTCTCTTCAGTTCTCAAAACTCATACCATCTGATTTATTTTTTTTTTAAAACAGCTTCATTCTTCTTTTTCATTATTATTATTAAATGGAGTGACTTCACAAGCGATAAAAATTCGGAGGGACCAAATATGGCGGTTATCGCGTGTTTCCGTACCTGGGTTCTAAAGGTTCTCTAACCGTGGTAGCTATTACCACTCATAGCATTTTCCATTTGTATAAAATCATACTCCGATGCACTCCATTTCCACCCATGTTTTCCATTAACATATGTTTTAATTCAGAGAGGGTAGATCGAAATGAATTGCTCCATCATCGCAAATTTTTGTGCAAGTGAATGAGTGCTACGAAAACATCTTAATTAATTACTGTGAGTCACAATGCACAACCCTTGATGACATTAATCTTATGTTTCCTCAGAAAATATGCGGCGGATGTGGGTTTAATTTATCTGTTGCAAGAGTGATGAAAGTGTTTTTCTGAATAGTTTTACTTAATAATTACTGTGAACTTAGTAGAAAAATTTTACAGATTTTTTTATTTACAGATTTTAGCAGCTGAAACCATTGAAAAACAAATAAAAACTGGCGCTTCCCCGTCACGTTTCTACAGGAAGTTATGTCTCTTTCCGTGACGTCACAGCGGGAGCACTCCGGCCTGTCTGTTGGAAACACCCACCGAAATTCAGCGATGGTGGAATGAGTCAGTAGAAAGGGGAATAATTGGGAGGTACATTTTCGGTAAACAGTACTCAAGATCAGCGATGGCCTGTATTTCACAGTGAAGGTCAAACAAGGAGAAGCATTGCTCCATAAACTACAGTAAACTGTTGAAAATGCTTGTATTGTCCTTAGTAGGGAATAATGTACTTAGCACAGTGTACAAGAAGGGAATAAATTACATAATCTGAAAACTAGGCTCTCAAAAACATGCATTCAACCATGCAGCACCACTATTATAATTTTCTTGAAATAAGTTCATCCGTCATGGTAGTCAGGAAGCGTTGTAAAACACGATAAAAATTAATTACAACGAACTACACCAATCGAAATAATAATTTTAGTACTTGCCAATAACCGATACTTTCTTACGGTCGTCCAACACACACAATCACCACCTGAACACTGAACTCATGCTCTCCTCTCCCCCACTCAATTAGAACTAGAAGCTTCATTCGTTCGTCTCGCTCGCCTGGCGTGATTACTCGGTGGGTATAGCCAACCACGATGGGCTACTTGTCGTAGGCAGAAGTGACCCGTTCCCTTAGGCATGAGATTTGTCACCTTAGAAATTTTTCGATGGCCATTTACCGATGCTCAGCAGAGGATCGTCCGACATTCAGTAAAACAACTACCGAAATAATGTCACCGATCTTCAGTAAATTTTATTCGGCGTGTCATCGAATTTTAAGCCACCGAAGAAAATACAGGGTGGTCGGTTTTGAGTAGCAAAAAAAAAGTGCCAAAAATGGGATAAAAAGTCCTATTCGGATAGTGGCCTATCTCTTTTTGTTTTCGAGTAAAAATTTTTTTTTTTGTGATTTTTAGGCGCAACTTTATTTTTCGCCGAAAAACTGTTATTTCTCAGCTTCTACTTCACTTTTTTTCAAAAGTAATGGCAGTTTCGTAATCTACGGAAAATTTGCTATGGGATGAAAGCGAACTCAATATTCTAAATGTCAAAAGCGCCTAAAAACGTAACGTTTTCGTTGCGTCAATGCAAAAACACTAAGAATTTGACTTCATAAAACAATTTACTGTGTCGTCAAAAATTGCTTCACACGTTGTCAAGCGTCATAAAAACTTCTTCGTTTTCTCAGCTTTCCAACGGTGTACTCGAAAGTGGAATTATCTCCCTCCATGGATGATAAAATTCGAAAAGAAGCGAATAAGTCATACATTTTGGACTAAAAATGTGAATAATAACAGGTGCGAAAATTCATTTGTTTTGCACTCTTTCTTGAGAAATCCAACTTCTGGCACAGAAAAGCACTCATTGCACTCATTGTTGTCATTGTTTTTTTTTTTCTCCGGGTACCTCCATTGTCTGTCTTCCCTCGTTGAGGTGCGTTAAAAACGAACCGGTTTCGGCTGCTCGCCGTCTTCAGCGTCTGGAAGTACAACTGAACTGCAAGTACTTCCAGACGCTGAAGAAGCGAGCAGCCGAAACTGGTTCATTTTTAATGCACCTCAACGAGGGAAGACAGACCATGTAGACTCCTACGGCTACAGCTTTTTGCATGTACTAACCATATCTGATGCAATCCCGGATCCACATTGAGTTTGAAAATATCCATATCTTATTCAAATCCGGACCTTCCCCTTTCCTGAAGAGTATCTTTTGTGATGAGGTCCGAAAAATTCCGTTCAGATGACAACTTGTAGGAAATTTTGGGTGGTCTCAATGTGTACATAGTGGGTTTTCATGACTCATGACAGTGTCAGTGTGTAAGAATTTATTAATGAAAGTGTGAAAAAGATACTAAAATTTTGCCGTTTTTCGCCGATATCTCAAAATGCAACGAGAAATTTTGTTGGATAACTTCATACTCGAATTCAACACCCCAAAATACATAAAACTCAAATGTAAACCCTAGGTTTCAATTTTTTTCACGTCCAACTACCATTTGACTGTATAATTATTTCGTCTGCAGAGTAAGTTACAGGTAAGACGTATAGCGTACGTGAACTGCAAAACTGCGCAGTTTTGACTCCGTTGCAAAGACTGTACAGTGGCAGAGACCCCAGGGGGCCTATTCTGAGTTGTCGGGAAGAAATGCCGCAAGTGCGGTTGCTATGACGCGATAGTGTTACTTCTGTGGCATTTTATCCCGACAACTCAGAATAGGCCCCCTGGACTGCGAAGACAAAACGTAGCATGTGGACCTGCCTTAAGGACGTCCAATCGCGTCTGCAGGTGATATTTGCTTGCGGGAAAAAGTGATTTGTACATATCACGGCGTATTAGCCAGATTCGGTTCAGGACAGAAATGCTTGAGGGTTAAATTGCATTGTACAGAGATAAATACTCCTTTCCGTGGAGCCTAAATGATATGGTTTTTGGATTAAACCCCCGGTTTTAAGTAACAGGTTTCATTGCCTAATCATCAGCTTAATTTATGACAAAAATTAGTTGAGCGTGACAATTTTGGGTCCGGAAACTACATTACGGGATTAATTCACAGGAGACGGGGAGAAAGCAACAGAGGGTGGCTCTAGTATGGAAGACGTTTTTCCACTACCACCGCCAAACATAACCATAAAAACCAAAATCAGTATCCTGCCGGTACAATTGAAACATACGATACGATGATCAGAATAACCTATACTTCACTTTCATAATGTTTCGGAGTGAATTGAAAAAATACCCAGGGCGATTCACAAAATTACTACCTATGTATTGTATCACATCCTCGGCCCTCAAAAATAAAGCATCAAAACCATCCAAACCCGCTTCTGACGGTTTTATGGACCCATCAACACACTCACCCCAAAGTATGGAGGGTTTTATGACCACAACACGACTTAACGGTAATACTAATTAAAAATTATCAAAGTATGAAAGTAGGTATGTACTCTGATCGTTGTTCAAAACGATGAAAGTAAAAAAGAAAAGAGAAGTGATACACATCCCATACACACCCATATTACACGCTCATTTAAGATGCTATGGAAACACTTCAAAGCCCACATTTTCAAATATTCATTGAAAAGCCTCTGAGTGTTTCGACCTTACACTGATGGTGCGGGGAGATGGGGAAGAAAAGGTGATGATGACAACCTTTAAAAACCTTTGCAATTCACCTCCCCAGACACACTACGTGATCGTTCCCCACCCCCACCCCCAACGCCACCAACAACACCACCGAACGTTGCGACAAGAAGAAAAAAAACAAACTATTCCCTCGTCGTATTATCTTTTCAAATCCCCTTTACGAGAGGCCGTAAAGCCGTCGTCATTGCCACCCCCATCGCCGCCCGTATTCACCGTCTTTTTCTTTGCGGATCTGGCACAATTTAAACAAAACGACAAAAAAACGGAAAGCGTTCTTAGTTTTCTACGAATTTAAAGACGTTATGGGATGAGGGGGGATGTCATAAAGCAGATTTTTTTTTCAATGAGAAGCCAAAGAAGCCACAGAGATCAGAATAAACATGATTTAATAAGAAATTCCGCGAAATATTGATGCTTCAAGAGTTTTTCTTATCACGCTTGCTCAGCACTACCCCCACCCCCACACACACTCACGGCAACCATAAAAGAACATGTTTTGGTATACACAGCCCGTATTAAAATAATTATGGTGATGTTGCTTGCCGTAAGTCTGTTTCCCCAGAAAATGTACGTTTTTTCCTTTCTTCTTTTGTTATTAATGAAGTTAGAGCTTGCCTCACGATCCTTTTGCCCACTTATTATTACAGCACACTCTTTATCTCAATCTGACATACGAGTGTGTGTGGCGAGGGAGGGTTAACATTGACCCCGGCACCTATATCCATAAAATTAATAGTGGAAAGTATTTCCAGTTAGCGCTTGCAAAAGAGTATTTTTAATAGTTGAAGACGAGCACGAAAAAATTGAATAGTGGGTTTGTATGTTAAGGACGCTGCGTAATTTTAAGACCTGTCAGTTCAAGGTCGGGAAGTCATCATCACTTCAAGAAGCCTTCGCATCGAGAGATGAAGGCGATAACCGGCAGACATGACTGGGAGACAGTACTACTAGGGGTGACGCAATAATCACTCGATCGTGTCATCGAAAGAATCCTTTTTCTCACGTTTGTGTACCTTTAGAGGGGTCACTCGCGGGGTTCAATGCCAACTCGGAAATATTCCGTGTCTTCGAAGAGTCGAACTATAAATCGTTGTTTAGCTCAGTTAATCGCAGCAACATCCTCTTTGTACTAAATTCATAACAAGACAGCTTTCTGGATAATTTCCAAGCACGACGCAACACCGGGAGAGAAGTCCCAGTCGGATTCCGTGCCCGTGACTATTTAACTAGGGAAGAACTCATTAAGTCACATCTTATTAATGAAATCCTTGACATTTTCACAAGCGCAAAAAACGGAAAGGAGTGAAACAAGAAAAAAAAGAGCAATCAAGAGTTTCCACTTCAGATAACGCGGGTAGAGGGTGCAGGGGAAATCTGGCCCTGAATCGTGAATAGAAAAGGGAAGAACTTGTCAAGAGACTGTTGTTTTCGCCCTGGCATGTTCCCTCTTTTTTTTCGTAAACCCCCTCCGCATCCCAAAAGTCCTTCACAATCTGCAACTTCTTGACAAGTCACTTATCCCTATTCATTTCTCAAGAAGTACACAACTGTTGAGGGAGAAAAGTGAAGCGAGTTGCGTGAGAGAAAACAAAGATGGGGGTTGGTGTCGGTGGTGTAAGTGGGGAAGTTTTGAGAAATTGAAAAGACCAAAAGCAATACAAATGTGAAGCGCGTCTTGGGAAGAAAACTTGTTCGTGTGAGGAAAATTAAAAGGAAAAGAGAGGGATTCCACCTGAGACTGCTCTTCACCAAAATTACACGAAATCTAAACAATGCCGTTATTTGAACAACGAAAACCGCTACAAATTACTTCACATATTATGGAAAGACAAATAGGTGGACGTCTAAAAAAAAATTGTTCGCAAATTAATCCGTAAAACTTAACGGCGAAAAAAGAATTACGTGGAGAGCCGAAGGAATGAACTACGTGGCAAAGAAGAAGGGGGAAAAGGTCGTTAAAAGTTGCGTGATTAATTGGTTCGGAAAGCCGCACACTCGTGGCACGAGTCTCAGAGCAATTAGCGTAATAGACACTTCCACTATGCCTGATAATATCCCATTTGAGAATAAAACCCACTAATTTCAATTGAGCGGGGAGTGAGTGAAAACGGAAGACAAATCCCCGACTAATTAAATCACAGAACGCTATGGTAGACACAATTATTTTTAAAAGAGTGTTACCAGGGAGGGGGGGATTAAAAACGTATTAAAGAGGTAGATCTCAAACTTCTTCAAAACACGCCCCCCCCCACAAATTTCCCCCTCTCCTGACTACATCCAGTACGCGAAATGTCCCTAAGCGAAAAACACGAATTCATGAGAGCCAGCCAAAAATAACACATAATGATCACGCAAAACGTGCCGGAACAAATGCAAAGTAATCATAAAAGCATCGCAAAACGTGTTGTTTTACTTATTTCTGGTTAATGAATACGCATTTAACTCATAAATTGACATGGAAAAGAAAGATCAACATTGTACCCGCTTATAACCATTTAAAACCAACGGACAGTGCTATTTTTAGGAAAAAATACATACTACATAACTTAGGGAAGGGGGAAGCGGAAGAAACGGAGATTATTCATCTTGAAAACACGCTCAGTTCCCCCAGAAACTCTTAAGATTCTAGTTGGATCTCGTTCAAATTCAAAACCTTCGACATCGATATGTGTAGTTAAATGCTTTTTTGTTACTTTTTTAATGTGGGGGCCCTGAAAAAAACTTGCTTCCTCTATTAGTCACGAATCATAAAGACGCTTCCGCTGCTAAACAAAGTATTCAAAGAAATACTGCTTTTCGGGGCCCCCATTGGCCCCGGAGCCCATACCGAGACTTCTTTTAAGATGTGACCAGTGCACACGAAGGCATGACCCGGAAGGCATCGCTCGGGTTGCAAGTCTACCACAGCGATAACATGACCCGAGGTCACTATGCCAAACCAAAGGTACCCGGCACAGCAGGCAGCGAACCAATGCCTTGCATTTCCCGTAGAGGACGACAATTAGGGACTGGAGCGAGCCCAGAGTCACTTCAGTTGTCAGTCCAGAGTCACCCCTCAACCACCTCATGCGGAGGAGCTCCTTTGAGTGGCTCGATCCATGTCTGAAGGAGGCACTCAAGAGCTTCCCTCTCATGAGGGAATTGACTAATCAGCCGATACCCCCGGGCAGCGTCATGCCACGGTCCGCTGACTTGAATAGACGGCGGACCATGTATTGCCACGGGAGATATCACGCCATCTAACGCCGACGATAGGCAATAGGACTGTGAAGTCCACAACCAGGGTCAGGCAGACTCATTTCCGGACTTAATCCAATGGGTGGGCCCCCGAGCCCGCAGGCCGCTCTGCAGAGCTCCTCCTTCGTAAACCACCAAGACGAGGCAAATACCAATGTCCTCATTTTGGTTCTCTTCGGGGAAACCTTAGCGGGTCCTCCATCACCCCTTTTGAGTTTGATTAAGTTCAGAGCCTACCCTGTAGGGTGGAACCCCTAAGGGTTGACCGCTATGCCCTGCTCCATAAACGTCCTCCATGCTGTCCTTTCGGACCACTGAATGAACGCAGCAGAAGTGCGCGATCCGAGCCTCTCCTCGTTGCCTAAAAAAGGGCCTGCGGAGTATCTTCGGACAACCAATGGGTGCGGATCACCCAGGATTATTCCGCAGACCCTAGGGTCATGCGGCCATCTAGAAAGACGATAAAGGACAATCTTGCCCCGGAAAACCACCCATCGCCACCTTACCACCCCCGCTGATGGACGTAGGCCAGTTGCGCGATGGTAAAAGGGCAGATTATGATGAACATTGTCGAGCAGGGCGACAGCCCCTAAAAAGGGGAGCGATTAGAAGAATTTTTTTACTTTATCTTATCTTTTTATTTTACTTTACTTTATATTTTTGTTTTATTAGAATTAATGGTTTTTAGTTCTGGAAGTGCAAAAAAAAACAAGTGTAGCCAACGGTGGAGATTTTCTACGAAGACAATTCTAGCCAAATTTAGAAGTGGAAGATCGACTCGCATCGAATTCGTCAAAGCGATGTCGCACCTGTGTAAAAAATTTTAGTTTCGATGACTACGATAATATTTTCTGACAATTTGACAAGGCCTTCCAGGAAGCCCACTGAAACTATAGGGGAACTTGAATGTTTGTCGCATGCTATATTCATTCAATTCCCCCTAAATTTACAGAGGCGCCTACTTATTCATCATTTTTTCGACTTTTTCTTAAAACTATAGATCCTCCCCTTCACCACTCTGAGCCACAAAAGTAACTGATAAATCCAGGTTTTGAATAAATCCCCTAAGCAGGGTACACGGGATGAAATCAGAACTCTCTGAAGTATTCTTTAGTTTCCCCTTTAAACAACACGTCATGGCGCCTTATTTGATCCGATGCAATAGCACCTAGTGAGTCAAATGACGCCGTCCACCTTCCGTGAACCACCGCCACTCTGTGGCGATGAGGTAACCTGTACTACCCCGCCGACAACCCCCTAAAAAGACCACCATCACTTTAAATGTTTCGTCATGACGGGACGGCAGTCTCAGAAAACAATTCAAATTAAAATAAATGAGGGAAATCGACCACGGCTGAAGTCAAAGGGACGGGAAAAACAAAGAGGAGAGTTTTACCTTCCTAAAATGTAATTTTACGACTTCTAGACTGACCTATTTTTGAGGAGGACGACTTTATGGCTACGAGGGTTCAGTACAGCAAAACGTTTCCCCTCGAAATTAACGGTCTTCCAACACAGCCTGTTTTTTTTTTTTTTTATGCGGTGCATCAACAGTGCGTTCTTAATTATTGTCTTATATGTATACTAGTTACAGTAGTTCAAGAAATAACAAAATGAAGAGAGGAAACTGTAAAGGCGCGATGGCGTTGAGGAGTAGATCTATGGATGGGCGGGACTTTTTTACACCGAATATCACACGAGTACTTCTGGTTTTTACATAACTTTCATAACAAAAAAAAACGCCTTCTTTGTTTACTTCACGTTTTAGAGTAAATCAGCAGAAAAAAAATAGTTTAGCGTCCACCCTTAGCCACTTATTAACACGTAATTCTTCCATTTCGGCTACCCAATTTCTTTTTTAGACAGTTCCCGTCAAAGTATCACGCCCTGAGCAAGAAACAAAAAAAAAAAACAAACTAAAAATAAGTTGTTTTTTATCTGTACCACTCTCTCTTCTCAACAGTTCCACTCCAAAAAAGTTTGCACAAAACCTACCCCCCCCCCTCCCACAAAGTACTAGGAACTTCCAAAAAACCTTTCTTATCATTAAAATAATTATGTTAAAAACGTTATTCACGAGTTCATGGCCCTAAAAATGGTGTGCCCTTGGCCAGGATTGCACGCGATTGAGTTCAAGAGTCTGGCAAAGTGCCACGAACTTGCTTCGGTGGGCTATCCAGCAACAAGAACGTAATTGTTTCAGAAGCCTGTAGAGTCATCACAAAACTTTGGGCAGTTTTCTCGGCAAACGTAACTTTTTTTTACTGAAGACTGCTGGGGGGGGGGGGGCTTTTCAAAGAAATTTGGATGAGTACTAGCGGTAAGACAGTTCTAACACGGATGTAAGTGAGGGGGAGTCTTGTTAGAAGGTGACAAGGAGGCGTTAAATAACAAATTTTGAGAGCATTGTGTTTCCGAGGATGGGCCAAACAAAAAAAAACAAAAAAACGGACGTCTTTTGTTTCGTCGCTCAATCATGAAATGTTACGCCCAAACGTTTTGAAATTTCTGACGTAAAGAACATAAAGGCGATAATTCGAAGTGTTCAATTTCTTTGAGTAATTAGCATTCAGTTAATGACTAAATCAACATACAGGAACCACTTTTTTTTTAAATCAATAAAAGAGTGAGAAAAAAAGACAGAAAAAACCTTGTTTGTCATTCCAATGAAATGAGGCGTGAAATGGGATAACGCACGCAACAAAAAAAGAAAACTGATGACAACAAATCACAAAGCGCGCACTATTCTATTTTCCAGGACTCCCAACCCAACGTCAACCAAAACAAACCGGGAGAGAGAGTCACACGCGAATCAATCTCGGCTGGTTCGCTGATACTGCATAAAACAGTAGTGAGTAAGAGGAACCTCTTTTACAAGAGTTCGCAAAGGAGAAGGGAGGGAGGCCCTCCCCTCGAACCCCCGCCCGAAGAGCTGAAGATGTTAAAAAAGAAATAAGAAGAGGCAAAAATTATGCGTGTCTGTTAATAAACAAAAAATTCTTAGGAGCTGGCGCGATAGAAACGAGCTTCGATAAATACTTTCAATCCTCTCAGGGTACTGCTTTCTATCGTCATAATGAGATGTTTTGTTTCCATGAAAATCTGCTCAGTTGATTAGAGTGAGAACTCAGTTAAAAGAGTTGTAAGAATCGCGGACGGCCTACAATTAGGCTACGCGTAGTTCTCTATCGACTGGAACTTCCCGGTGGAGATTTGTCTCAATACTTCCCGACAAGTTCAAGAAGGTGAGTGCGTACCCACTTAACAAAATAATAAAGCGTCAAACAATTCCGATAAATAAAATAAAAAACAGGAAAAATGGAGTGGGAGTGAGCTGAAATATAAGAATTCCCCGGGGAAGAAGTAGGAAAGTCTTTTTCCTGCGTCCTTCATCGCTTCAGATTTTCGAGTACAATAAGGGAAGTGATGAAGGAAGTACTGGAAAAGAAGAGGGCATATTGTGAAGAGAGAACAGATTGTATATTTTCGAGTGGAAAACAGAACTCTGACGAGTTTTGAAGGGCTTTTCTGCTAAGGAGTTGACGGCGATGAGCGGCGGGGGTGAGTTTTCCTCTTAGGGGAGGCTGTAGAGAGAAGGGTTAGGGGAGGGTGTACCTTATCTCTACGTACCCACTTCTCTTTCTCGCTTAATAATTTGTTTAGTACAACTTTTCAGCCATAATATCAAATTACAAAAGAGGGGCCAACTGGGAATTCTACTTTTAAAAGGCATTGTCATCGTTTCCTCATCCTCACAATAAATGCGCCGAAATTGCGGGACTTTCATAATAAACAGATAATAAAGAGGATTGAGTACGCCTCTTAACCCAGGACTGGCGATAAATCTTGAATGAGGGAAGCGAAAAGGTTTGAATACCCCTTCCCGCCTATCACAACACTATTACAACATTGAATAAACTTAATTAATTTTCCTGAGCTCCACTCTCATGAACAATATTTTTCATGATGCCCGACCATTTTTTCACAGCAACGCCCCACTATAGGCCCATAAATTTCACTACTTTTCTCGTATTTTGTTTAGATTTAGCCACTACATTAACTCACACAGTTTATTATACGAGAAGTTATTTTCAAACCCCTCGAGGAGGTGGAGTTTTTTTCTTTTCTTGTTTAAATCGTTCCAAAGCTTTTCCCCTGTACCTCACTCAATCTGTTTCACCAAAACCAGACTTCCTTTCGTTCGAAAAACCCACCAAAGTATTGTGATTGGAAGTTGTGGTTTGTGTATGAGAGGGGAGGGATGGGTATGAGCGTGTTTCTCCCCTTTTAAAAGCCGTCTTTTCTAAATCCGTCTACACAGTGCGTTTACATTCAAAACTAAAGATCCAGGAAGCACGCGATATACTGGGGAATTGACGTTGTGGAGAACGGTGTGGTGGGGAAGTGGGAGGAGGGAAGTTTTAAACGTTCCAGATGCAAGCACATACCGACGTTTGTATACGTTTTTTAACGCTTTCTTCAGCATTTTTTTTTTATTTTTTTCAAAAAACCTAAACAGGAATTTGAGTTTAGCGGAAAAAAGGTATGGCGGATGAACACCAAGGTCGTAGGAAAAAAAACAGTGTATCTACCACAGCTCTTTCTGTTCCTAAATGTGATGAACGCACTATTAGACTATTACGCAGCGCTTAATCCTAGAAGAAAATAAGTCCATTAGCTAGGTGTCCTCGTTCAAACAGGTGGGTGTAGCAAAAGTGGAGGGCGGTACTCGAAAAAAACACCAGCAGACCCTTCCTGTCTGTCCACATTCAGAGTGTGAGAATGAATTGACGATTTCTAGCCGCGAATTCTGAGTTGATTTCGCAATGGAGGCTGACTGTCTGGACTTCAGAGCTATACAGCGAGGTCCATGTGCATAAAGGCTTTTCGAGGGCTAACGTATGCGTGTCCTCTCACCAAAACTTGTGACGCAGCATAATGAAGATTGCCAAATTGTCAACGAATGAGGTCGCTGTGCGGCCTATGTTCCACCAAGCGCTTAATGGGGAGCCATCGTCCTGACCAAAGTCGTATAGATACCAAGTCATTTCTCTTCTGATAACGCGTGGTCACTAAAGCTAGAGGGAAAATTGCTCCCGCCAGAGTGCTACAAGACATTTGGTCCCAAAATTTGGCGGTTCGGAAAACGATTATGAACAAATAAAAAATAATAGATTATTAAACCAAATGAAATCTATGAATATCGGGTCTATGACGACATAATAGTAATGAATAGTGGATGAATGGTTCAAGCAGACTAAAACTGAAGAAGATTTCCGTTGAGCTAAAAAAAGTTTATTGTATATCTATTGAAACGTTGTTGTTTTACGATGTTTTGTCAAGTGCAGCGAGATCCTGGGCATTCTCAAGAGTCAGGTGAGCATGATGTTTCTTCCATCCCCTCTGCAGACCGAACGTTGAGGGCGAGTTTCACGCAGATAGAATACCTCTCCCCCTCCAAACAGCCTTCGTCAACTACATGGCATAATTGTTCACGCCTTATTTGTGCTGCACGGATTTCAAGTACTCATTCCAATCTACATAAAATTGTACATAAAATGCTTTGTATACATTTTCCAAATTTTGTCCCCAAAATAACTTCAAACCCACCTTGAACTTTTACCTTGAAAATTTGCGCTCTACCTTCGACTCACAAACGGCGGACATCTATCTACAGTGTCTCTGGCTGAGCTGGGTTTTACACCGAGGCACGAAATACGACGGAATTTGAAGTTGAAATTAAATTGTTTTATAAAGAAAATGGATGGAAAAGAATCGAAATAAAAAAAAAATATTCTATCAGTGAAAACGAAAAATGTCCAAAATCCAGCTGTAATTTTATTTGCTTCACAATGTAGTTTGTGAAGCAGACACTTTATTAAAGAAAAAGTTGAGACCAAATGTTGTAAGAGCGCTCTGACGGGATCAAAATTTCAAATTTTATAAATGACCACCGTTACCACAGCAATCGTGATGAGTGGAAGAACTTGGGTTCTATACAACTGTGGTCCTGACTATACACGCCGTACAGCACCCGGAGGACATCCAATGGAGTTATGTTGGCTGGGATGTCAGCTGTAGCGTATTGCAGTTGCAATGCGTTAGAGCAGGGAGTTCATACCTTGAAGCTCTTGCCCCGTTGCCTTTCTAAGGATGATCCCGTATTACCAGCGGTGGGGGCTTAGTCTGTCCACGATTCGCCGTTCTAGCGCTTTCTCATCCAACGAGAACGTAGTCAGGGTCCCTTGCATCCGAGGTTAGGGGAAGCCGGCTGCCCCCAGGTCGCTTTTTAAGACGTTGGCAAAGTGTCATACCAAAAGTGATGAGCAGATAGCTTGGTCGGGTCGAGGTTTCCCCGTCGAAATCTCTACCCCACTTACCACCACGAGGCACCGGCGGGAGTGGTCGCACACTCGCACGTCTGCGCGAAAGTTTCATCACTAGAACGGTCATATTTAGAAACGGAAGTGAACAAATTAGGATACCTACGGAAAAAAATAAGTTTCAACCAAAAAGCCGGGCGGCTACCGTGGAAGTTTCCAAGATGAGACCAGGGAATTCGGTGTAAACAAATTCTGCCCCCCCTCCCATGAATAGTTCCAACATTAGACTTAAACAAAGATGCAGAGGGCCCTTTTGCAAAAGCCAATTTCACGTTTCATTAATATTAGTGCCCACCCGGAAGAAAGAGGGCGGGGGAGACTGACTTCGATGTTGTCGCAAGTTCCAGTGGAAGAGTCACCCTTTCTCCCCTCCGCCCAACCATTAACTTTTTTTCTTTTAAACAGAATTCATTTGAAATTGAAAACAAGAAAGAATAAAAAAAACGCACAGGGATGGAGGTTGAATCGAAGGCAATTAAAAGTTTCTCTGTAAGACGTCCTCTCACTCAAACTCAGAGAGAGAGAGAACGACAAAGAGTGAGAGTGAGGTTTCTCACTTTACCTTAGAGCACACCGGTGGAACTTGGGAAGAGAAAAAAAGGAAGGAGGGGGTAAAAATTAAGAGGGACTACTTCCTAGAAGTTGAAATGTTTTTCTTTTTTTCCGACGTTCTTTCAGCGTTCCCTATAGAAAGGGGGAAGGGATGTCCTCTACTACACATCCTTTGCTAATTTTCTCAAACTCCCCCTCCCATTCACAGTAGTACTTTCAAACTTTTTGAGGGACAATTTTCATTGCTGCCAGACGGGGGAACGGGACGGAAAAGGGTGTTCTGAGAAAATTATAAGTTTGGTTTTATAAATTAGATATCTAGAGTATAACAAAAGTTCACGATGTGGGAGTGTATCTCGGGGATAAAAAAAAAGCTAGGAAACTGAAACTTCCAGTTCCGCTACGATGATAACGATAGTCACTTGCAATCTCATCGAAAAGAATTGAATTAGAATTTGAGATAAGGAGCGCAAGAACAACAGGTTGCGCGCGTGTTAAAAGAGACAGCGTGTTGAACTGGGGGGGGGGGGCGAGAAATTCGATGGAAATTAAACCTGTTGCGACCTAAGGAGGGTTGAAAAAGATTGAATGGGTTGTGGTGGATAAGTTGGGAGGAGTAAAATGGCAACAGGCGATATTTACTCAACCGACGCATTTTATACACGCTGCCACCACCATCTCTTATAAAAACATTTCCACAGCAAAAGTCCCTTACCTCGTATTTAGAGTTGAAAAGAATATCTTGAGGAGGCTGAAGTGCCAGCGAATGGTGAAGGGCTAGAGCGGCAGCGGCTGACGGCGGCGATGATCCTGGTTGAGGGGGCAGGATCAGGGCGAGAGGCCGTTTCATGGTAAGGACTGTGACGAGGTGAGAGTGGAGGATGCTAATGTGGGGCTTGGATGTGAGTTGTGTGAGAATGTGCGTGTGCGTACTGGACGATGGGGATATCACGAGTGACGACACCCACGAAATGGGCTGATTTTAAAGCTCTTACCTGTTAACAAAGTAAAGAAGACACAATTGTTAGCAAGGAAACAAAATTGAGTAAAAGTAGGTGTCAAATGGAACAAATTTGAATTAAAATGTTTTACTGGACATGTCACTAAAAACTGGATCAAAGCGGCTATTAGTCAAAAAACCGCTCACAGTTTGAAACATCCTCGCGTTGTATTATACGCTGCCGTCTATACCAATTCATCTCCATCCCACTGCTTCATAGTCACCCAATAATAATTATTTCACCGTGATCAAGATTTACGAACGGAAGACGAAAAGGAAAGGCTATATCCACCGTCGAAAGGATCGAAGAAGTTTGACCTTGGGGTCACTGTCCCCAGCTAGCCCCTCCCCACCCAACCATACTTTACCAACACACTTGTCTATTACACCTTTACTTTAGTGTTCTTCATATTCTTTAACGGGCTGTCATGCTCTTACAACTGTCAGCAGAGTGGAAGTACTCAGTGGAAAAAGTCGACTTTTTTAATGGTATTAAGCCCCTCCGGACAGAAAATTCCCAAAGAAACAAAAAACAAACACCGGAAGGAATGAATTTTTTTTCAATTTCAAGAAAAGAATTGAGGCGACGACGCGTTTTTGTTCTTTCGAGGCAACTAAAAATAAAAATGAAATCCTGTCCACTCAGTCTTGATGAAACGGATACATTGTAATAGACGCGATAGGTTGAAATCAAAAGCGACGCTTTGAGTGTTGCAATGCACGTTTCCAGCAATAATAGAATATGAGTCAATATGTAAATAAAATACAGTTGTTTGCTTGTTCGAGTGGAAAAGTTCAAAGTTGAAGGCTTTCCGTGGATCATCATTTTGCGTAAATAACGTTTTCCACATCAATAAATACTTCCTCATCAACCACCGCAATCACACCGCTCAAACATCAAATCGAAGATGTCTTCAAGGTAATTAACGCGAACGAGCAATAAAAGATGGAAAAACAAAGCTTGATTGTTACCTAATAACATTGATACGTCAAGGTTAATACAGAAATCAATAGTTTCACAAAAATTTTCAAAGATTATACAGGAAAAAACACAACACATCCATAACCTTGGTAGTAATTTCTCACCCGAAAACATTCTCAGCCACCAATTGTTCGGTGAACGACAAAAAACAAATGGAGAGAGGGTTCATTGTACAGAAATGTGACCAAAAATTATACGAAGGACAAAGCTATTCGCGGGGAAATTGTGGTACAATCACGTTATTTTCCCCCCTGCGGGTAACAATGCATTACAAGAACCCAACCCACTCACCCCTCTCAATTCACCGGTTTGAAGTACTAACCTCCTAATTAAAATGCAGGAATTGATTTGATTCTCGGTGAAATGTAAACAATGGAATCCGCCGGCGGCGGGGGGAAAACCGAAAGTAAACGTTACACAGCGCGACTGCTATTCAAGTCAAAACTAGGCGAAGAGCGCATGGTTGGTATTTATAGTCATCACGGGAAACGCTCGTTGAATGGATATCAACAAATTGTCAATTTTTGAAAATTTGATAAACAGCTTAATTTTAACTCACAGTGCGCTAGAGCCAGAACAGCGGCGACTGGGATGGGGCCGAAGGGGCAGACGTTCTGTTTCTTAGGGGAAACGGAGGAGTTTAATGAATTCACGGCCACTTTGTCTATAGGTTTGGATTAATCAACAATATTGAAGTTAAGAGCAAGTGCGAGCCTAGTACGAGGGAAGCCTCAAAAAGGAATTATATCGAGCGTCCAAGATAACTCGAAAAGGCCAAATTCGTCTTCGTCAGCTAGAGCAGAGATAGGCTGGGCAGAGGGCTTTACGGTGTATACTGGCCTGACATAGCTGGTAAAAATGGCTTTTACCAGAAGCTCTCAGAAGGCTGGAAACGGTAAGAAAGGAAGAACCATTTGGAGCCCATTATGGAGGACTAATGAGGTGTCAAGATTTTGTGACAAATAGGGCACTTTTCGCGTCCATTGATGAGCCACATGACGAAAAGGTTGCTCGGTTGGAGCGCCCTTGTGCCACAACGCAACCCGAATTTACCCTGCTTGCTGCTGAGGATAAAACAAGCTTTCACCGAGATATCGTTCCCATTTTTGCATCATTACTTTACGGCCCCCATTCACGCCGAAGCCAACGAGCCAAATGGTCTCGCGCGATCCATATTCCGCCGTGCGTGAGGAATTTTTAAGCGGCCAATGAGCCCCCAAGCCAACGAGCAAAATGAACTCGAGCCTTTAGAGATGCGGGGAATGAAAGCCTTTAGGGGTGCGGGCAGGGGGGGGGGCATTCTTATTTCCATAGCTAGAACAGCTCTTCAGGAACTAAGCTATAAACTTCAATTTGGAACCGAATCAACAATGCCCGTTTAAGCAGGGTTCAAACGGTTTATAAAGTCTGACTAAAGGGATTGAAGCTCACAATCAGCCTAGGGCTAAACGGGACTTGGAACAACGGGGTCGATCCGAGTGATTCCTCGACTGCCTCCCGCCTCCGAATGTCCCGCCAATACTGTTTCACATCAATTATGTTCCGTATTTGTACGTCAAACCCGGATTTCAGAGTCATTTTTCTAGCCCATAGCTCATTAAATTCGAAATAATATAATTCCGGATTTCAGAGTCTTATTTGAATATCCAGGAAATTCTACCCGGAGCGTTAGAGCCCTGAGCGCGTTTCGAGGGGTAGGCTCTCTCAAAAAGCCGAATACGCTTCTTCGACGACCCTCTAAAAAAAAGTACTAACGCATTATTTGTTCAGTCGAGAACCGAAATTTGCAAATTCGGCGCATGAACCCCCAAAATGGCATGGGTTTGGCCCTCGTAAATCCAAATTCGCGATCTCGACATTTAAAGAAACGTGTGGCTTCATCACCCAAACCAAAATTTTAAAAAAATCGTTAGGTCCACGGCGGAACGGAGTTATCGTATGTTTTTTGTCTGGTAAGTAGGCAGTTGAGCTTGAGTTTTGAGTTGGGATCTTGGTCACATCCGTCATTCCCACCCCCATACCCTCCACCCAGCACCACCCACACTAGGCGGCGCACACGCTGTGAGACCCATTTTGCCACTTCTGCGGAATTGGTCCCAATTCGTAAAACGTATTCAGGTTAATAAAATACGCGTCGATGGCTTATTTTTCGCACGTTGAAATTCGCAAGGATTGCTTGAATTTACAGGTCAAAACAAGCGATTTTGAATAAAAAAAATCACTCTTTTTTCTAAAAAAAAAAACTATCATTTCTGCCGAAAAATCGCTAATTAATTAAACAAATGCTCATGAGTAATTTTCAAAGGGACACGCTGAAGAAGTTTTTCTGATCCATCGAAAGTCGATAGGCGGAGATTTGATATGGACAAGTGGTGATTGACTTTCATTGAAAAAATCAAAATTCCTGTTTCGCAAAACTTTGAGGAGCTGCCGAGGACACAGAAACAGTTATTTTTTGACGAAAATAGATAGTCCTGACAGGAAAGAGTGTGCTCTTCCCACCAAATCCATCGTCAAAATTTGTAGAATGTCAGCTGGGAAGCGAGTTACTCGCATTTTGTCCAGGAAATTGTTGTTATCCTAAAAAGATGCTCGAAAAATCATATCTCGAAGGGTTTTGATTTTCGGACCATGGGTTATGGGGTGTTTTCGATCGCAAATGAGGTCTAATTTTACCCATTTTTTTTTCTTTACACTTAAACCCTTCCACCCTGTATACAGGGTGTACAAAAAGCGACTGGACAGAGAAAACCAGTGAAGGGGCATTTAATTTCTGATCGAAATGACTATTTGCACTTTTCCGAAATTCCGCTTAGTTTCCGAGATATCCGCCATTTGCTGATTTTTTTTTTTTTTTTCAGAAACAGCTTGTTGCACACGCAGTAATTGTTGCAATGGCAAAAATGATGAGCCCATTGGAAAGAGCACAACATTTTCAATTTAAAGAGCCTTTTTTAATCCAGATCAGTCGACAAATACTACGTTTTAAATCAGCTTATTGGCAAAAAAAACGTAATTTTCTGACTACACCACCATATCACCAATACTTCCGGGATTAAGTCTCCTCGCTAATAAGCTGATTCAAAACGTAGTAGTTGCTTGTGCAACTAGTTGTTTCTGAAAAAATCAGAAAATGGCGGATATCTCGGAAACAAAGCGGAATTTCGGAAAAGTGCAAATAGTCATTTCGATCAGAAATGAGTTGCCCCTTCACTGGTTTTTCTCTGCCCAGTCGCTTTTTGTACACCCTGTATAAAGAAATATAGAGAGATATATATATGAATTCCGGAGACCACTGAATTCGTGTTCTAGAGGTTCTGAAACACGAAAAAAACATGACATGACCCATGTTTGCCACCATCACGACGAGACCAATAGTGCATTTTCAGAATGAAATCCACTAAAATTTTCGGTGATTCAACTCTCGAAAAAAGAAAAAAATTTCGTCGTACTCTACTGAGAACGAAATTTCACGGATTCCGCTCCGGAAATCTAAAAAAGTTTCGTTCCTTAAAGAAACACAATTTTGAGTGTTTAGCTCTTTTGTGGACTCGGCGCCTGAAACCCCCAAATTTCACAAGTTTGGCTGTCAGAAAAGCCGATTTCGAAATGTTGGTTCTCGCAGAAACCCAAATTCGACACGTCAAGAAAATTAATTATAAGCGATTGACTCTTCTTTGAAACTATTTATTTCATGGATTGTGCACCAGAAAAAGCCAATTTTGTGGGGCTTGCCTCTTATTTTTGCCCATCCCAAGGGTTGAACATCACCTTTTTCCGATTCTTTCGGAACGTTAAGCGCTTAGGGCCCCAAAAAAAACGGTTGGTACCTAGAAATCGAATTTCACAGATCCGTATCCTCCCAAAACCTTAAAATTTGCGGATCCCCGGGAAGCTGATACTCAAAGCATAGCCTAACCCACGAAATTGTTTTTCTTAAAAGGGCTGGTTTTCGATGTTCGTAACTTGTGAAACTGATGTTCTGCTAAAGCGGGCCATCCCGAAAAATTTCATTAAGTATATAACTTTTTCAAATCCCGATTTCGACCGATTTTACAACCAACTTTGAGGCTTCCGAGCACAATTTCACAACGACGCGGGTAGGGGGTCTTATTCTTTGCCCCGTTGGTCGAATAATACTTTCTCCGTCTCTGGAGGCACGTATTCTCAAAGCTCAAAGCCGAGAAGGAACGGGTAACCGGTTCACTGTGGGTGAAAGAGCTACTCTTTTGAACGATCAGATCTTTGGTAATTTTTCTAATTCCCTTTGACTTGTGCCATAAAATTACGAATTTCCCCGACTTTTGCCAGGCCCATTTTCCAATTCCCTGGGCATTTCCAAGTTTTCCTGATCTGGTGGGCAAGCCTGCTCATCCACTCCACGCCAGGCTACTCGAAGTCTTGCCTATAGTTTTGAAACAGACTTTTTGTTATTCCCAGCGAGTCCACTACCTCCCCCTCACCACCCACAAACACATTTATTCAACTTCCTTCACACACTATACGACTGTTACATAAGGCCTTTTTGAAGGATAGTCTCCGGACTGAAGAAGCAACCGGAAGAGATCAAAGAAACCACGAGAGCAGACAAAAAGAAAAAAAAAAAAAAGTTTCCTCGCACACTCAAGTTCGTATTTCATTTAAAAATGGGGTGATTTGTTATTCAAATCACCCTGAAGTCCAAGAACCCATGAACTGCGGTAACGACAATGGCCTTCGGAAGAGAAAATTAATCAATTAACACAGCGAAGCTTGAAAACAGACATGACAAAAAAATTACTTTTAGTCACCTCCTCAACCCTATTTTCGCGTATCAGCCTATTAAAAAGCCATACGTTTAGTGTCATCACAGGTGCAAGGCGCCCTTAAATGTTTAATTAGATTCGGGTTTTTTTAAGAAAGACGCTCGAGGTAAACTGACCAGTAAGAATCAACTAATGTGTTTCTTAACAAGTGAACAAGAAAGAGTAAAAGAACCCGAGAAAACGTCCCGTTTCTACACCTTTTCGGGGCCGTAAAAAAAGATAGGGTTAACAACCCTACAAACGCGGGTTGTTTTATATCAAAGTCATCAATAATAATCGTTCCTTTGCAGGGGGATCAATACCATTCCTTTGAATAACGGAGGAAGGAAGTAGACTGGACAAAATTGGGCAATATGGTTATCGTCGTGACATGAAGAAGAAAAAAGTTAAGATGAAGCATTTGCTAGAAGCAATCCCCTTCATCACTAATAAACAAAAGCCCCTCGACATGATTTTACTTTTAAATGACTGAAAGTGAAAACGGGAGGGGGCGGGGACTGAGGAAAACCAACAATATCAACAAGTTAACCCACCAGTTGCTTAACTCCGTATAGTCTATTATCGTTTCAAGTCCTTGGAAAGGAAAAAAAAAACACAAAAAACAAAAAGGAACTTCGTGCCAGGTGCGTACATCCAGGGGTCCTTTCTTGTTTCCGTTTCAAGGCGTTGAGGCTTAGAAAAACGAGCCATCGAACAAACGCTGCGTGAAGAAGTTTTCAAAACGAAGTAAAATTGTAGGCACGGCTTTTCAACACACTGTAGCTGGAAAGGGGTGATGTTAGTATGGTTGGGTAAGGGTTGTCGATGGGAGGGGAAGTAAACGCGAAGAAAACCACGGGAAATGAAGTTAAATATTTATATCTTCCACTAACACCCCACTCTCTCTTCTATCATCCTCTTTTCAATCCTTTATCGGATCCCTACCCCTACCCCTCCAACCTATTTCCAAAGCCTCGGGACATTTTTTCGAAGCTCTCACTCACCCCCCCCCCCCCCAGCGGACCCCGAGAGTTTGAGGGAAATTGGAAAACCGCCACCTCTTTCTCACTCTGTAGAAGACAAACTTGTTTAACTTTACCGTCGGCAACACCCCCTCACCACTGAAAACAGAGTAGTAGTAGTAGTACCTCTTAACTTTGCTATAGTACCTTCTTCAATGTTCTCGACTTTTTTTCTACTCTTTGAACAAAATAAAAACCTTCAAAGTTTACAGTTCGTTACATCAAGAAGTTGGTTACGTTCTTATGAACCTTACAATCTCAGTTTCGTTATTTTTTAACCCCATTTTTACTTGTTTAACTAATAAGTTATTTTGTTCTTTTGAGCTTTAACCGACTGTAATAATTCGCTAAAAATAAAAAACTCCTTTTTAGTGGGGATGGGAGGGCTCTTAAATCAAATTTTAGGCGAGCAAAAAAGCTTTCCAGCTTTTCGCATAGCGTGTGGGGAGGACAGGGGAGGCAGAGATATGAAAGATGAAGGAGCGGGAAGAGAGGTGTTTTTTTAATAAAACAGAGTGGTCACGAAGGACTTTTCCCTAGCTAATTTCCATGGCACGAATGTCGATATCAAAAACAGTTTTGAGTTGCAGGGGAAGGGTGGAATAAGTTCATGAATATGAAGCGGAAATTAAGAGGTTTTTTAAAACAAAGGGGATGAGTGCAAAATTTGGATAATGAAAAAAAAAAGCGACGATTTGTCGTCATGACCAAGTTAAGGGGGAAGCTGTTATTAATTGTAAAATAACAATTCCAACAATAACAAAAAACTGATCATGAAATAAATAGTAATGAGATTTTTACTGAGCCGTGAAGCAGAGGCACTCACACAAAAGCCCAAATAGAATGAATGCGTTAAGTGTACAATAAGCATAAACAAAGGGAATCGGCCAAAAAGTTCAATTTACGAAATTCTCCCAATAAAATGGACGATATAGGACGGTTGAAAAGTTAATGCAAAAGCAATAATTTAACTGATAATGTCGCAGGATTGAAAGGGAAAAATGCAGGTACACAAGAGTGAACGCAGAGCACCACCGGGAGTCATCAACCTCTTCCATACTCGGTCTCACCGCTGAGGTAGATACGTTCTGAGGAACGCCATAACAAAATAGCTCCATTACACGAACTCAGTGTGGTAATAAGGCTACTACCGCCAAGGAGAAACGCAAATATTTGTTTACTATTATTACACGAAGGAACCAAAGACCGGCCGGTCACCTTTCCGCTACCCTCTTCCCATCCCTCCTCATCCCACCAAAGAGTTCCTGCTGAATTCCGTTAGTTAGTTCATGATTAGTGGCGATTCTAACTGTACTCCCGTCAACGAGTTCCTTGATCCCCCGTGAATAACCAGGTGGATGCCTTCACTTCCGCGAAAAAAGGTAAGGCTATGGAAGTATGTATGTACTTACAAGAGAGCCCTGAAGAGACTTGAAAAGAGCCTGAGGTTGCGTACAACTTCCGGCTGTACGTATTACATTCGCCCGATAAAATAAGAAAGGCGCACTTAATCAGGATTCTCCTACACTATTCCAATAATTGCAAAATAATGAAAACAGCTTAAGTTTCAAATTTGAAATAACAGCACAAAACCGCCGACACTCACAAAACTATCAACACCCGAACGCGGGTTCTTCTCCTCTTGTTCAAGTCTAGAGCGACACAGGCAGAAGGTGAAGACACAGAGAGAACCCCGTCATGAAAAACACGAAAAAGAGGGGCCCCTCTACTATAAAACAGACGATGCAGAGGACGAAGAAGCAAAGGGGCGACGTTGCCGACTAGTGCCCTCACTCCTCGTATCACAACTATAAACTACGTTCTTCTTCGGGTTGGTTGTGCACCGCGAAAGCCAAGGGATAATGGTCGAGGAGGCTCTATTTTTTTCCATTCTCACCCTTTAGGGGGGGTCTTAAATCCATCAACCCTCCCCACCAACAATCAGGTATTAAGGCATCGACGTCACCACCGGGTTCATTCCCAAAGGGGTGTGTGACTGTGCACTGCACAAAGCAAAACCATACATCCTCTCCAACGGCTGACCCAGTCTCCTCCAACGCTTAAGACTTCCCTGCATTTTTCAACAGTTGAAACGCACAACGCAGTCCTTTCCGGTACTAGTAAAGAATCGGAAGACAAACAAGGCAAAGACAAAAAGCAATGGGCTGGAAATTAATTAATTGTTTGGGGGGGTTCATAATTGCGTTCTTTGCATCAAGTAAATGATGGAAAGAACGTACCAGGGCGAAAGAGTTCTTCGACACATGGTCGAACAGGCAAGGTCGTTGTTCGACTGTCAAGGTCAAAAACCTGAAAGTGAATAAAGAATACCATTACCTATTAGACCTTTTGAAGGATTTATGAAAAAGACACTGGATTGACGACCTCAGAGGGGTTGCATAAACAGTAGCAAGCAGATGGAGAGGGGAATATAACTTTTAAGGAATTTTTCTCCTGTGAGTGACCAACATTTCTGTTCAACGAAGTAACTTAGATCAGGAAACTTAACGATACATACGGCACTCAGAGGCTTAATAAACAACCACAGAACTTGAAATACTGTCATTCACCAAATAACGGTCAATTACGAGCTCAAACGTTTTGGGAATTCAAATCACTTCGAGCTAACAGAAAGCACCAGAGTTTGAGTCTCCATCTCTTCAAACCTCAGAGGCCTGACAAACTTTTCACAAACACTTATGGCCGTATTCAGAGACCTTCCTTATCGGAGCCCTATAGTTTAATTAAGGTGTGCAAAGATCAGACGGTTTATTAAAATGTATCACCTGTTTTTGAAGCACTTTAAGGTGGCTTTAAGTTAAGGAAGGTCTATATGAATACGGCCATGAATCACTCAGCAGTACAACCCAAATTTTATGATCAAATTTTCTTTGATGCACCCTCTTTGAAATGACTGGGTCTGGGTTATTTATTGCGTTACCATCCGTTAATATGGCATGAACAGCCATTTTTCTCCAAAAAACAGTGCTTCGCGAAAATCATAAATATTGGCTAGGGCCAAATTCATCAATAAAAATTTCGCTCCGACAGCTGGCGGTCGGAAAGAGTGCATTCCATTTCGTTTACGGATACCCTAAGCCGTCCCAGAAGTAATAATTTTGATACCATAATTTGTTTCATTAAGCCCAACTTCTTCCTCTATTTTCACCACCCTCTCTTCAAAAATGTCGAAAAGTTTCGGTAGTTTTCCAAGGGCTTTGTTATATCAAATTTTTGTGCCTTATTTGATAATACCTAAACGTGTGGATTTAAGCGATTTTTTTGAAATTTCATCCCCTAATTCCCCCCCCCCCATCAAAGTTTTCGATAAATCTCAATGAAACCCAAGGCTTAGGTTGCATGAAATTATTGAGTCGAATTTTAGAGCGCTAAGATGAACTAGTGAAGTTCAACGCTATTTTTAAACTTCCACACCAGAAGGACCACCTCACCAAATTCATCAATAAAAATTTCGCTCCGACAGCTGGCGGTCGGAAAGAGTGCATTCCATTTCGTTTACGGATACCCTAAGCCGTCCCAGAAGTAATAATGTTGAGACCTTAATTTGTTTCGTTAATGTTTGACCCTCCCTCATATTGGTCGCTGCCGGGTTTGTTTAAGCTGAACTTAATTGGAATGAAAGGCAACTTCAAATGGAATCATCGTACCAAATATAATGCTTCTTGAATCAATTAGTGATTTGTAGTGATTTTTTTACCACTTTAAGCCCTATTCCCCCCCCCCTCCACGTCGACCGATTTGGCCCAAATGCAATACCCACCGAGGTCTTATGACTGCTGATTTCTGGCCCAAATCTCAGTCCTCTAAATTAATTCATTCGAGAGTTATCGTGCTAACAAGACCACACACTTACTTCCACCCCGGGGGCACCACCCCCTCCCCCTTGACTTATTCAAAAAATTAAAATTGGAATCATCGGCTACTCTAACACGGAGTACGCGAGTTATAGAGCAATAATCCCCTGTTTCTATGTAACCCTAGATCCCTGCGAAATGCAGACTCTTCCATTTTGTACTGGAATAAATAGTCTAGGAAAATAGAAAGACAGTCAGTCGATTGGTGTAACGCGTAGAGATAACTTGTGCGGAAAAATAAAATAAAGTTTTTTAAAAACCATTTTTGTCGTTCGGACCATTTAACTGGCGCCCGATTGCAGGAACTGGCTAAAAGTGTGAGTGAAAATTCGGCAACTTTTTGTGAAAGAAAAGTTAAGACTAGTTATACGGCGTGACCAATTGTCCCACCGTCTCTCGGAAATTCAAAAAGCATCCTCTTTCGGATCTTTAGTGTGACCAGTTGTCCCACAGGGAACTCTAGTTGAAGTGTGATCGTTCCCACTTTCGCCGCCTTCACCACCGAAAAAGCCAAAAAGAACAACCATTTTTGGACCTTCACGAGCGACAAAAAAAACAAAAACAAAACTCTGCACATCTTCAAGTTATCCACAAAAAAAAACGAACCACATTGAACTTTCAATTGTGAAAAAAATCTGTGGTCGATTCCCCAGTTTATTCGCATTAAGTTCGTTTACGTTACACCTCGGGTTAAAGACTTTGCGTGCGGTGGTCAATTCCCCCGAACCGTCTTCTTTCTCGGCATCGTCTTCGCAGCATCGACTCTCTCGCTTTAGTAGTTGTAAGTTTGTTTTTCTTTTCTTTCCATTGTAATAGTTTTAAGCTCAAGAAATAAGACTCTAATCTAAATAATCGTCAAAAAAATAGTAAGCTATATAAAATATTCATTTTTAAAATTCCTTTTCATTTCAAATAATAAGCCTAAAAAAAAAAAAAAAAAAAATGGAAGTTGATAGAATTATCCGAAGAGAAGACTATGATCATCTTCAATGCTATGATGGAAATCCAAGAGAATTATTTTTTTTTATTTCGTCAGTCACCAATATTTTAAATTCTATGTGCGCTGAAAATGTCGCACAACGTGCCCAAAATCACACAATTCTTTTAAGTTAGGTAAAGCCAAAACTTATTGGATCAGCACAGTCACTAATTCTCACCCGAGAAGTCAACTCAGTTGCCTCTCTAATCGATTTACTTAAGTCAAATTTTGCTGACTCCCGAACATTCGAATCTTTAAAATCCGAAATTCACCAGAGTAAACCATTTGCGAAAGAGACCTCAGCGGACTATCTTAATCGCGTAGAAAGTATTAGGCATTTAATTTTTGCAAAGTTAGGAATAGACGGAGTAGAAGGTGAAATTTTAAATGCTATTATGGAAACCACGGAAAAAGAGATCATTCACCACATGTATTCCACTCTTCCCTGGCAGTTAACGAATCATATCATGACGTTTAATCCCCAAAATCTCATAGATTTAAGAAATGTCTTAAATACTAAATGCACTTTTATCATTGGACAATTTAAATAGTAAGCAGCAATTTAGTTCTAACGATTATAAAAATAAAAATGGCTCTAGAATGAATAATGGTAGAAATAATACTAATTACAATCCCCAATTTAATACTAATTTTTCACGCCCACAACAAAACTTTACCCCCCATGCTTTCCAACAACAACAAAGACCATTCTATAATCGTTTCCCACAAAATCAACAGGCACAACAGCAAAGAAACTTTTTACCTAGTGGTAGTGGACAAAACACAGTGTCCATGAGAACATACAATAGTAACAATTCTAATAGACGAAATAACGCTCATGAGTTTAATTACGTAAATAATCCACCGAATTATGAGCAATATAACCCCCAAAATTATCAATACGACCCTCATGCTCGAAATCGTCATTGGGATCCGAATTACCAACGTGTCCAAAACTCTCAGAATTTTCATTTTTACCAAAATCCCCAAAATCAACCTAATCAATCTCAAGAAGAAGAGACCAATGGATCGAACCAGCCTTTTCTCAATGGCAGTGGTCAAATGAACTGCGTAAGCCCGACAGAAATGTACCAAAATTAGATCTTAACTTCGTAGGTAAGTCCCTACCGTACGCCCAAGAAAAGGAAGGCTACGAATATACAGGGTGTTCGAAAATTCGATGCTCAGCCGAAAACTGGTCATAGTACAGCTGATTTGTGGTCAAAATTACTAAATTCACTTTTCCGGAATTCAGCTTGGTTTTCGAGTTATTACACCATCTTTAATTTTTTCGTGGGGCTATATTTTTTTTGGAATACTTGCTACCGGCCCTAGAATCAATTCTAGCTCAAAACTAATTGGGTCATTCGAAAGAGCGCACAATTATCTTCAAAATGACTGTATTGTATTATGAATTTGGTCATTTCCTCAGGGCGCTAAAGCTGCTGGAAAGTGACGTTTTTTTATCTTTGTATCTTTCCCATGTTTTTCAGCTGCGATTTACTCCCACTCCTTAAAGGAAAATATTTTTTTGGGTTTATTGGAAAAACTTCCTCATTTTGTCAGCTTTCAAATGGAGTGCAATAGCCTCGGGATTTTTTAAGTATTTGTGAAGAAGTAGCTGTTTGAATAGTAAAACCGACGGGCTTTGATGGGGAATGAGAGATCGTTTTTAGATTAGAAGTATGTTTTGAAGCCAGAGTTGGTGAGGGGAGAGGCAGTGCCTCTCAGAATGTCTGAATGTGAGTTAATAAACTACAAGAACAGCATAGATAATATAAGTAATAATTGAAAAAACAGTCAATGTTTAAGGAAAAAGTGATTAAGAATGAGGAAAAAGTACGAAGTGCCGTTTGTTGTGGAAAGAGCGACCGTTCATCTGCAACCAAATGTTCCTCCTTATGTGTAGACCGACATCAACCAAGATTCGGCGCTGCCTTCGTAAAACAGAATTTGGATGAGTTTTTAGCAGTAACGCAGAAATACTTTCACTGGTCTCTCAACGGATATAAAACGCCCTTAATGCGCTCAAAAAGAGCAGAACCGCAAATAATCGGTGTATAGGAATCTACTGATGAGGAAAGAGTCGTAAATGATTTTCTGCTCGTCATACCTCGACGTTTTAGGTTAAGGAGGTTTCTGAGGGATCACCCCGATTAAGGATTTAAAATTGCTGAAGTTCCCATTATTGGGGGTTTAATCCCCATGCCACGAAGGTAACTCATTACATTACCAACACCAGTTTCGAGTAAATGTGCTTATAGGAAAAATGAAAATGCAAATTCTTTGGCATTTAATTTTTCGCGATTGTTTCAACGATTACGTCTTCTTGTAATGCACAAAAACGTCGCCAAATTCCTGATTGATGTCCCTTTTCGCACAAGGAGAACTTTGGCTCAATCAGTTATCGTTCCCCTCATTCATTACCCATCACTAATTCCGAATACCGGCTGTTTTTTCAATTGCTATTCTTGTACTTTTTGTAATTTATTAGCTTACATTCAGACAATCCGAGAGGTCCCTGTCTCTCACCTCACCAACTCTGGCTTCAAAACATACTTATCCTCTAAAAAAGTTCTGTTATTCTTCACAAAGCCCATCGGTTTTTACTCTTCAAACAGCTACTTCTTCGCGAATACTTCTAAAATCCCGGGACTATTACACTCCATTTGAAAGCTAACAAAATGAGGAAGTTTTTCCAATAAACCCAAAAAAATATTTTCCTTTAAGGAGTATCACTTTCCAGCAGCGTTAATACCCTGAAAAAATGGCCAAATTCATAATACAATACAGTCGTTTTAAAGATAATTGTGCGCTCTTTCGAATGACCCAATTAGTTTTGGGCTAGAATTGATTCTAGAGCGGCCGGGGGCAAGTATTTCAAAAAATATATAGCCGCAAAAAAATTAAAGATGGTGGAATAACTCGAAAACCAAGCTGAATTCCGGAAAAGTGAATTTAGTAATTTTGACTACAAATCAGCTGTACTATGACCAGTTTTCGGCTGAGCGTCGAATTTTCGAACACCCTGTATATTAACAAACCTAAACCACTACTTCGATATCGATGCCTGGATTAAAATGTACATATTCCCCTTTTCCAATAAGTATGAGATACTACTAGGGTATGAAACAATGAAAGATCTGAACATTAAGTTAAATTTTGAAACCCATACAATGATAGCTAATAATAAACAATTTCAATTAAAGTACACTATGACTGACGAAAGTGATCAAAAAATTACATTAAGGAAAGGACTTAATATTATTGAACTACCTATAGTAAATAATAACAATTTAAGTGAAGGATTAATCAATGAAATAAGTGGAAATGGATATACTATCAAAGAAGGAATTTACTCTTTTGACAACAATAAAGTTAGGTGCTTAGTCGAATCCCAAGAGCTCATGACCATTTGTCCCGAGCCTATGGAGGTCGATGATATAGATTATTTAACATCTAAGTTAGACGTAAGTGAAAATACTATTCTAGAAATTAAGAAAGAAATTCCTCAATTAATACGAACCGATCATATGAATTCGGAAGAAAAAGAAACCATTATCAAATTACTTAAGGAGTTTCCACATAGCATTAAAAGAGAGAAAGACCTGCTTAGCTCTTCCAAAAACTTACTAAAACATACAATAAGGACAAAAGACGATATTCCAGTTTACACCCGAAATTACAGATATCCTCAAATTTTCCGAGACGATATCAAATTAGAAATCGACAAACTTCTAAAGAATAAAATCATCAGAGAATCTAATTCCCCTTACAACTCCCCAATATGGGTAGTCCCAAAGAAGCCTGACGCCTCAGGAAAGAGGAAAATTCGCGTAGTCTTAGACTATAGAAAAATTAACGACAAAACAATTGACGATAAATTCCCTCTACCGGTGATTGAAGATTTACTTGGAAAAATAGGTCGAGCTACTTATTTTAGCACAATCGATCTGGCCTCTGGATTCCATCAAACCGAGATGGACCCGGATTCAATCCCCAAGACTGCCTTCAGCACTGAGGATGGTCATTTTGAGTTCCTCAGGATGCCCTTTGGTCTGAAAAATGCCGCACCTACGTTTCAGAGGGCAATGAACCTGATATTTTCACGTATTCCAAATGTGTTGGTTCACGTGGACGATATAATCGTTTATTCGGATAACTTAAAGGAACATAAAAAACACCTAAAGAAAGTTTTCGAACTACTTCAAAACCACAACCTTAAGATGCAGCTTGATAAAACCGAATTCTTCAAAAAAGAACTTGCCTACCTCGGCCATATTGTGTCTGAGAAAGGTATTCAACCAAACCCCGCCAAACTAGAAGCTATTGCAAACTTTCCAAATCCAACGAATCAAAAACAAATAAAACAATTCCTTGGATTAACTGGCTACTACAGAAAAATGATTAGAAACTATGCAAAAATTGCCAAACCTTTAACCTCGTTACTACGAAATGACTCCACTATTGATGCATCAAACCCCGAATTTCTTAATGCAATTAATACTCTAAAATCTTTACTTCAAAACAATCCTATTTTGCAGCCACCAGATTTTAATAAACCCTTTTTACTGACTACATACGCTTCTCATTATGCTATAGGAGCAGTTTTATCCCAAAATGTTAACGGAAAAGATCTACCAATCTCTTATGCGTCCCGAACCCTGAATTCGAGTGAAGAAAGATTAAGTACAATAGAAAAAGAACTTTTAGCAATTGTATGGGCATGCAAATACTTTAGACCTTATATTTACGGAAGACGCTTTACCATCCAAACAGATCATAAACCTTTACAGTATCTTCATAACATGAAAGAACCCAGCGCTAAGATGCTGCGGTGGAAATGCCAACTGGCAGATTATGATTTTGATATAAAGTACGTCCTAGGAAAAACGAATTACGTAGCAGACGCATTATCCAGAAATCCCGTTCAAAATTTAAATGCAATCGAAAATTATGAAATAAACTCAGATGAAGTTTTAAATCAATTTTTAAATGAGACCCAAAATAGTGTAAATTTTCCAAATTCAGTTGAATCCTTAATCTCACATCCAAATGATGAAAACCAACCTAACGAAATTAAAGACGATGATAGTTAAGCTCCTCAGGAAATATATTTCTTGTTGATAACCCGTTAAAATGTGTAAATGTAGAAAAATCCCAAATCGTAATTCAAAGAGGAAAACCCTTGCTCAATTATAACGTCGGTCTATTTCATTCCACAAAGAGAAGATTAGTATGGAATATAAATCTTCACCTTACAACTCCTAACTATCATAATTCTAATGGATTAATTAATAGGGCTCATTCAACTCTTGTAGAAATCATGAATATAATAAAAACACAAGACACTGACATATCACTTATCAATCTTATACGGCTAGCACTCATTGCATACAATAATACTCCTAACACCAATTTGAAACTAACACCAAATGAAATCACTTTCGGAATAACACAGCCTACAGAAATTAAAAATGACTTCATTCTTGAACAAAAAACCAACGAATATCACAGAGAAACAACCCTTATTCATCAAGCCATAAAATACTTAATTGAAAAAGAGAAAGAAAACAGAACCGAAACCCTTAATCAAAATCGTGAAAAAGTAAATATACCAGACGGTAATATCTTTCTCAAAACCTACGTTCGTAATAAAGCTAAAGATAAATATAAGAAAGTACAATATGATAAAGGTGCAAATACTGTTAACTTAGGAAGGAAAAATGTTATAATACACCCCAGTCAAATCAAAAGACCTAGAAGATTTGAAGACCACTCAAATCAGAAAATTTCCTTCCAGGATAATAATGAAGAATCCAATCAAAATTCTCTTAATAATACTTCTTCTCAACCAGGACCCAGCTCACGCTTATAAAATAACTTATCTATCTAATGGACCTGGAATTATTCCAATTAAAATTCAAAATTCATACATCCTAAAAGATTATTTTACTTATGTTCATGCCATTAATTTAACCTTGATTCAAGAAGAATTAAATTCCATTCTCAATTCACTTGACCATGTTGTGTATGATAATTCAATCAAAAATTCTTATGTAGAATCATTAAAAGCTCAAACGATGGCCACTCAGCATAGTTTAATAAAGTCCCATTTAGAATATGCCCAAAATAAATTAGATCATGTTTTCTCCAACGCTGTGTATTCCAATAGACCTAAAAGAGGCCTAATTAATGCTCTTGGTTCTGCTATATCATGGTTGACCGGTAACATGGATGCCAACGATAAAAAACGCTATGACGAAGTAATCCATAAGTTAGAAATAAATAGTTATCATTTAGAGCATAACGTTGAAAACCAGTTATCTGTCAATGAAAAACTTACTGACGCTTTTAACAAAAATCTATTAGTCATGAGAAACAATAACGCTAAAATCAAGAAAATTGTAGATAGTAATATTAGTAGCGTAATTGAAAATAACCAACATTTTATGATAATATATGTAACAATTGCCTTACTAACACTTAGGATTAATGATATCGACTCCTCACTTGAATTTTGCAAGTGTAATATTGTTCATGAAAGTATAATCTCAAAAAAGGAATTAGCACGCATCTCAGATGACAACCCTAGAAATAAAATCATATCTAAATCGCCCGAAATTCTCTGGCAAACCGGTAAAGTTCATTGTTCATTGACTCCCACTCATTTGTACTAAGTACTTTGTCCAATTACCCCTAGACGTCCCGTTGACGGAAACTTATTTTCTTCTTTCTTATCCGATAGCCGAATCAGAATCAAATGTAAAAATTACGGTAGTTCATCCCCCTTTAGTGCTTAAGCAAGACCAATTACTTACAGGAAGCTGTGACTTAATCTTAGATTATTTTTACTGTACCAATGTGACACAAGTTCATAACCCTTGTATAGATAGCCTAGTGAAGAACAATAATAATAATGCATGTGTATCTTATGTTACACCTCGTCCTAAACCTTTTGGGAAATTTGTACCAATAATTAACCAATACCTTGTTTATGATACCCCATTATTATATGCTCACAGTAATCTCTCCAATTTTACAATTAATGGCAAGAAAACTGCTCTCCTACAATTTAGTGCCAACGAAACGTTAATCAATGCTGAAACAATTTATAAATATTATGAAACTTTCCCAATCACTCTTGAAAACTTCCCAATGCATTCTACATTTTTAAACCTCAGTTTTGATGAAGTTCATAAATTAAACGTACTCATGACACCCCTTGAAGAACTAGAAGAAAATTACTCTACTTTTGACCATGTGCCAATCTTATACTCCTTTTGTATTCTGTCCCTTTGTATTATATCGCTTTTGCTAATTCTTAAATTCCAACCCTTCAATTTCAATTGTCTAAAAAGAAAAGTAAATGAACCCATTGAAGTAAACGAAACAATTGAAGTAAATTCGCCTGAAACTAATCATGCTCAATCACCCCCAAAATTTTGTGTACCCAGTATATTTTGACATGTGGAACTGCCAAACTTAAGGAGGGAGGAGTTATAGAACAATAATCCCGTATTTCTATGTAACCCTAGATCCCTGCGAAATGCAGACTCTTCAATTTTGTACTGGAATAAATAGTCCAGGAAAATAGAAAGACAGTCAGTCGATTGGTGTAACGCGTAGAGATAACTTGTGCGGAAAAATAAAACAAAGTTTTAGTGCATTTCATTTATGTCAAAATGCACTATTGGTCTCGTCGTGATGGTGGCAAACATGGGTCATGGCATGTTTTTTAAAAACCATTTTTGTCGTTCGGACCATTTAACTCACGTACCGAATAAGATGCTCCTAGAATCAATTCGTGATTTGTAGTGATTTTTTTACCATTTCAAGCCCTATTCCCCCCCCCTCCACCTTGTCCGATTTGGCCCAAATGCAATACCGACCGGAGTCTTATGACTACTGATTTTTGTACCAAAGCGCGTTCCGCTAAATTTAAGTTATCGTGCTAACAAGAAAACGGCCATAAGCTTATGTGCATAGAACTATATGAATTCCGGAGATCACTAAATTCGTGTTCTAGAGGTTCTCAAAAATGAAAAAAGCATGTCATGACCCATGTTTGCCACCATCACGACGAGACCAATACAGTGGCGGCGGAAGTATTTTGGTTCAAGGGGGGCGAAAATTAAGGCTCTCCCCCCTACCCTTCACTACCATCCCATCATTAGTTTTCATCGATAGAAAGGTGACACAGGTGACACAAATTTTGTGATTTTAACGTGATAAAAAGCACTACAACCTTATCCAAAGCTATACGTTGAATCGAACTGATTATGCACGCCTACCAAAGTATCAAAAAATGTCGCTCCGGCAGCTGGGGTGTCGGATAGGGTACATTTTTCACGAAATAAGAATTTCGTTAATTTAACTTAATTAGCGATTATTCAGCAAGAATGGCTTTAACAATGTAGAGTAACAAAGTGAAATGTTAATTAATGCCGAATAATAGCTAAATAACTAAAAACAGCGACAATTTTTGATACTTTGGTAGGCGCACACATTGAATTCCATCTAAGGATAGCTTTGGATGTGGTTTTATACCTTTTTAGCGTGTTAAAATTACAAGGATTGATCGAATTTTTCAGGTCAAAACAAGCGATTTTAGGGAGAAAACACATTATTTTTACTAAGAAATCGTCATTTCTGACGAAAAATCACCGAACAACTAAGAAAACGCTTATGACTATTTTTGTAAAGGACAATTTGAAGATGTTTTTCTGAATCACGGGTTGTCCGTACACTCAGATTTAGTGCGGACAAACGGGGAATGACTTTTTTTTTTTTTTTAAATGAAATCCCCAATTTGCTGGACTTTGAGCCGCATTCACCAATAGTGCATTTTCAGAATGAAGTGCACTATAACAAATATTTATGTAGCGAAATGATTCAATCTTTTTAGACGTCAGCTAATGTTTCCAGTCCTTTCTAGCATGCTGAAAGATGAATCACACGTCAAATCTGTATTACACCCTATACAGGGTGTTCACCTGTGGCGTTGACTATATTGCACACGGCGAAAGTACATGCTAAGAGCTGTGAAATTTGCCCTTTCACTTTTTTAAAATCTCCAGCCGTTACCTAGATATGATTTTTTGAACACTTTTCATGAAGAAAAGCAGTTTTCATGAGAAAAACACGTTTTCTCGGGTTCTATGTGGTGCGATTAGAAATTGAAAGACCACCAAAAATACCCTATATTTTTAAAATAACGACACTCGATTTTAGTTACACTCTTGAATTCTTTGAACGAGGTGGTACTGATCAGTTGTAACCACGCTGTTCAACGTGAATTTTAGAGTTGCCCAAACGTAAAAATCTATTACCGTTAGACCAAGGCTCCTCGCTGGCCACATGACGGGACCTTGACGCCCAATCCACCGGTCTTCAAAATTTTTGTTCATCCATTCCACGATGATTATTCCGTTATGGGAATCATCCCATGTGAGGGGGCAGTTATGGGCAGGAACCCGCTCATTGGCTACCACATAGAGTAGCAGCTGCGGGACTTCTTTTAGGTGAAATGGATGTCGACCATCTCTTTTGAGGACTTCCAATTCTTCTTTTTGAGGACTTGAATGATGAATATTCAGCCTTAACGAAGCAGAATTTCCTGCTCTCATCCAGAAGTTGAGACTCGGTCTGGATAATATGCCAATAGCTAAAACCTGGATAGGGATAATTGGCAATTGGATATCACATCAATTTATCTCTCTACATGTTTCTCGATTTGAATCCACTTATTGAAGACCTGTTGACTCCCTCACGGTGTAAGCCGTCAGCAGAAATAATGGGAGGATAATGTACAACTTTCAGCTCATTAGTGGAAGAATTATCTCAAGAACTCATTTTGGGGTCAGTATGAGGAAAAATGATCTGACTCTGGTATCACTGGACACTGTCCACATCGTGGGCTTGTTTGATGAAGATCTCTCGCAAGAACACAAGAGTGCAGCTCATGCATAGTGGACTATTACGAGCCCATTTTGAGGCAAACGTGAGGATATCTGATCCTGATGCTTCCGGATTTCTACATTTGGGAGTCCACAGCGTGGACTTTATTGATGAAGATCCCACACACTGAGAATTCAAGACTACTGCAGGATGGCTACGAGGCATAGCTTATGAGAGTAACGAGTTTAAAAAGTGGCTTAGGGGCTTCTGGTATTTGTCTCAGAGGGTAGGTTTTTAAAAATAAAGCTGATTTTGGTGGCCAAAATAAGCCAGAAGCTGGTTTTGAGATACATCATTCGAAAGCTGACTGCTTGGAGATGTTTTTATAGTACAGGTGCGTTACCTGCGATTTTTTCCCACTAGTGAAAATGAAGGGGACAACTTAGCAAGAAATCTTATTTTGTGCAAAGAAAAACTTTGACACCTACAATGATAGGTGTGTCAAGGTAATTCCGAAACGAATCGCATTGCATCTTACGGTAAATTTTGTGCAGAATCCGAATCTGTCATTCAATTTCTACGCGCACCACATAAAACCCGAGAAAACGTGGTTTTCTCATGAAAACTGCTTTTTTCCTTGAAAAGTGTTCAAAACATCTTATCTCGGTAACGGCTGGAGATAATAAAAAAGTGAAGGGGGAAATTTTACAGCTATTGGCATGTACTTTCACCGTGTGCAATATCGTCAACGCCACCGGTGAACACCCTGTATAGTCAAAATTTACGATTACGAATAATTAAAGGCCTCTTTTTTCAAGAAAAATGGTTATTCCTACCCAATAAACAAACGAAAAGGCATAAACCCAAATAAGTCATTTGAAAGAGGGTCATCGAATAAGTTTTTCTAAAATTTGGCTTGTCCTGCGTTGTGATTTAGTTTTGTTAAGGTGGGGTTGACGCGAACAAATTGAAAAACTCCGGTTAGCCCAGCTTTGAGCCGCTGCTGCAGTCGCGGTGTCAAATAAGGACTAACACTACTCTCGAAAACTGCCATTCCTGCACAACAAAGTTGTTATTTTCGAATCCGGCGTCAAAAGTCGCCCAAAGTTCGCTCGGAAACGACAAAGTCGCATTTTATTAAGAAAAGCGAGATATGCCTAAAAAACGTTTGATAAATCAAATCTCAGAAACTATAGAGTTTCGGACCATGGTGTATATTTCGACTTTTCGATTGCAAATCAGGGGGCTTATTCTCTAACTCCGAAGCAACAGCTTTTTCGAAGTCATATGTTTATTTCATTGATTTTCTTAAAACAAATGAATGAAATAAACACATGGCTGGCGAAAAAAATATTGCTTGTTGTTAGAGAATAGGCCCCCAGGTCTAATTTAACCCATTTTATTGTTTTGCTGTTATTCTGAAACTACCTGAATAAGCATATCTGAATGTCTACAAAATTGCGAGTTTCAGGTCTTTATTTTCGCAAATTTTGAATATTTAATTTCAGTAACCGCGGGACACAGCGCCCAAAGTCTACAAAATAAAAACATCTTGGAGCACAATATCCGCTAAATTGGAAGTTTTCTGAACAGGTCCCAGGTCTTAATTTAAGCGAAATTGAGCGTTTCCAGGGTTTTTTTCTTAAACCGGACCCGACTGGCCGTCCACTCCCTCGCCAATTACCGACAAGTTACCGTTTAATTGCATTATTTATTTTTATTTGTGAGCTTCTAAGTTCGGAGCTGGAGTGAAATTAGAAGTTTCCTGGCTCTACGAAGTTGACAGTTTGCGGAATTCCAAGTTGGGCATCTTCATTTTAGCAAAATTGCAAGTTTTGAAGGCCTTTTAGGGGCGGCGAAACTCAGCTAAATGGCTCCATAAGAGCCCCCAAAGCCCGATAAATAACCACGAAATTGGAAGTTACATGGGTGATAGTCCTCGAACTACTGCGTAAACGCAAGTTCCGGGTCTTAATTCCGGATCAACATGCAATTATTGGGGGATTTTTTTCAAGTGGCATTGGACCAAGGTCCAGCGAGGCCTTTATATTAAAGCACCCAAAGCTGATGAATAGAATGATTGATGAACGTTTCGGATATCAGTGAATCAGTTAAATAATCAGTTAAATATCCCGAATGATAGACAAATGCGCGAAGCCTTTGGATGATTTTGTAGTACCAAACCACGATATCCCTAAATGCGGGCCTCGATGCAGCTGGAGTCACGAACGAAAACGTCAATAGCTCAGACCGAAATAGGAAAAATTTCTAGTAAGGGGGAAATTTTACAGCTATTGGCATGTACTTTCACCGTGTGCAATATCGTCAACGCCACCGGTGAACACCCTGTATAGTCAAAATTTACGATTACGAATAATTAAAGGCCTCTTTTTTCAAGAAAAATGGTTATTCCTACCCAATAAACAAACGAAAAGGCATAAACCCAAATAAGTCATTTGAAAAAGGGTCATCGAATAAGTTTTTCTAAAATTTGGCTTGTCCTGCGTTGTGATTTAGTTTTGTTAAGGTGGGGTTGACGCGAACAAATTGAAAAACTCCGGTTAGCCCAGCTTTGAGCCGCTGCTGCAGTCGCGGTGTCAAATAAGGACTAACACTACTCTCGAAAACTGCCATTCCTGCACAACAAAGTTGTTATTTTCGAATCCGGCGTCAAAAGTCGCCCAAAGTTCGCTCGGAAACGACAAAGTCGCATTTTATTAAGAAAAGCGAGATATGCCTAAAAAACGTTTGATAAATCAAATCTCAGAAACTATAGAGTTTCGGACCATGGTGTATATTTCGACTTTTCGATTGCAAATCAGGGGGCTTATTCTCTAACTCCGAAGCAACAGCTTTTTCGAAGTCATATGTTTATTTCATTGATTTTCTTAAAACAAATGAATGAAATAAACACATGGCTGGCGAAAAAAATATTGCTTGTTGTTAGAGAATAGGCCCCCAGGTCTAATTTAACCCATTTTATTGTTTTGCTGTTATTCTGAAACTACCTGAATAAGCATATCTGAATGTCTACAAAATTGCGAGTTTCAGGTCTTTATTTTCGCAAATTTTGAATATTTAATTTCAGTAACCGCGGGACACAGCGCCCAAAGTCTACAAAATAAAAACATCTTGGAGCACAATATCCGCTAAATTGGAAGTTTTCTGAACAGGTCCCAGGTCTTAATTTAAGCGAAATTGAGCGTTTCCAGGGTTTTTTTCTTAAACCGGACCCGACTGGCCGTCCACTCCCTCGCCAATTACCGACAAGTTACCGTTTAATTGCATTATTTATTTTTATTTGTGAGCTTCTAAGTTCGGAGCTGGAGTGAAATTAGAAGTTTCCTGGCTCTACGAAGTTGACAGTTTGCGGAATTCCAAGTTGGGCATCTTCATTTTAGCAAAATTGCAAGTTTTGAAGGCCTTTTAGGGGCGGCGAAACTCAGCTAAATGGCTCCATAAGAGCCCCCAAAGCCCGATAAATAACCACGAAATTGGAAGTTACATGGGTGATAGTCCTCGAACTACTGCGTAAACGCAAGTTCCGGGTCTTAATTCCGGATCAACATGCAATTATTGGGGGATTTTTTTCAAGTGGCATTGGACCAAGGTCCAGCGAGGCCTTTATATTAAAGCACCCAAAGCTGATGAATAGAATGATTGATGAACGTTTCGGATATCAGTGAATCAGTTAAATAATCAGTTAAATATCCCGAATGATAGACAAATGCGCGAAGCCTTTGGATGATTTTGTAGTACCAAACCACGATATCCCTAAATGCGGGCCTCGATGCAGCTGGAGTCACGAACGAAAACGTCAATAGCTCAGACCGAAATAGGAAAAATTTCTAGTATGGAGGAAATTTCCAGTTTTTTAGCCGAGTTGTATAAACAGTTCCTGGGGCCAAATTTCAACAATACCATGTTTAGTTGAGGTCATTGTACACAGATAGCCACAGCATAACCTGAAAATGATCTATGCTTTACAGCATTAGACACCTCACTGAAGTTAGCCCCCCCAATTTGTCAAATCGAGACCGGATGGGCACCGCAGGGCACCACCAATTTAAATTTGAGCACCACCTCCTAAAACTGAGAAAATTGCAATTTTAATTACGGGGGGCTAACTTCATGACAGCCCCACATTTTCATAATTTGACCACTTCGACGCAGCCAATTCATGGCACCCGATCGGCACCACAGGGCACCAGCAATAAGAAACTGGGCACCAGCTCGAAAACCCCGGGAAATCAATTTTCTTTTTAAAATATGATGGGGGAGTAGCCCCCCTTTTTGAGATACTTGGTCTTATGAGGGCTGAAAATGCTAGAACTCATTGGGCACCATCAAATTCTACTCGAGCGAAAGCTCGGAAAACACAGGAAAATTAGTTTTTCGGCGGGTTTGTCGTGTTGAGGGGGTCAGCCCCTCATTAATTGAATTTTGGGTTTCTGACGGCAGAAATCACCAGCACTCCTTGGGCACCAAAGGACACCATCGAATTCAACTTGAGCACCAGCTTGGAAAACTCAGGAAAATTCTTTTCCTGGGTTTGTCTTGGTGAGCGGGGCAGCTCCCCATCAATTGAATTTTACGACTTGTGGTGCAGAAATCGGAAATCTCCTGTACTTTTCCGGCTTCACAGTGCAACATCAAACTGATCCAGCTATTGCCCATTACACTATAAGGCTGCGGCGAGCTGTGACACGGCTCACTCGGCTTTGTGTGGGCGTTCACGGCGGTGTGCGTATGACAAACCGCGCATCGACCGAAACGCCCGCGTAGTACGGGTGTGAAGTGCACAGCTGATGGAGTTACAGGGTATGGTGTAAGAGCCACACGAGCTTAGGCGCCAGCAGGCTCGGTAGATCCGAGTCCGTACCCTCAAAAAAAAAAAAAAAAAAAAAAAAAAATCAAACTGATTAGTATTCTTGTCTCAGTTCTCTAGTCTATCACCGATTTCACTCAATTTACAAAAATAATCTTCATCAAATTGCCCTCAAAAATGATCATCGGGATGAACTCACTCAAGTGAACGGGTCAAGAGTTACGGCGGGCGTAGTAATAAACATTTTTCGTATTTTTAGAACTTATTGTCGAAAAAAGGGCATAAGGAAACTTTTTGTTTTTTTCATGATTGAGTTTTGTAAAAGCAAATTGCAATTCAAGTGGACGGTAGAATGTTGGTAATATACCGTTGAAGGGACAAAACCCTCCCCTTCTTCTCAAGGGGCACTACTTTTTAAGGGATAATAAGCTTCCATTGGCCAAGGCGATATATACAAGGTGGATCTCTATTACTCTGATACAAAATTTTGGGTAAAACTACGTCTAAAGCCGAGTAAAATACCATCTCCGGAGGTATCCTATCTTAAGCCATTCCCGATTTCTGATTTTTTTCTTTATAATGCAAAAACAAGGCAATTTCGTACAAAAATGTTCGATTTCTCGGCTCATATCGCACCTAATCCAAGCATTGATGGCAGTTTCAGGAACTATGGAAAATTTCATGTGAGATATAGGCCATTTCATTGCTTGAAATCATCATCAACTCCTAGAAATTTGGCCGTTTGTCATAGATTCACGTAAACTTCATAAATTGTACGTTTTTCCAAATCATTGCTGTATCCAAACGGTTTTTTCTACAGACTGATGATGCTCCAAGAAAACGTCCCTTATCTTCTAAAGTTTACATTTTTTATTTTACATCACTATTAAAAAAATCGTACGATTCGATATTCACTGTACGCACTGAGAATGAGGACGTCTGTTCACTGCCAAATAGAAGCCCTTCCGACGGCAGAGGGAGTAAAAACAGTTGGCGTAAGCTTCTGATTCAAAAAACGAAGCTTAAGCAGTTAAAGAAGGCAGAACCATTCGTCCTTAAAAACAGAATACGGACGCACTGCCTATTCCAATAAAGACAATTTAAAAAACGGCCAAATAGTCAATATCTTGCACAGTTGAGCAGCATCGAATTTTTTAAAGCTAAATGCCCCCAAAACGTATTCCTCTGCTTATTCTCGGGGCTTGTAACCAATTTGTAAACGGGAATCTGTTTGCAGTCAGCAACCCTGCATACAATTCACAGTAATTATGAGAGCGAATTTTAAGTAATCAGCAAGTGCGATATTCTTCCAGCAAGTCATTTTTAAGGTGGGTTTACACGGAGCGAAGCAGTTTCGCCTAATGTAAACGTGTCTTGAGAGTTGAAACACGCCTCGCGAGGCTGCCTCGCCGTGAGCCGCCGGCTGTCCGTCTCCTAGAGCGCATCAAAGTGTTTCGCTGTGTGTGAACGTGCTTTTTGCCTCGCGAAGCAATCCAGTCGTCTTTCAGTATTTTCTCTCTATAATTCCCCGCTAAGATGAACGGTTAAGAGGAAGTTTATCGTTTGATTGGCGAATGCAAACATTATTAAGATTTTTGGGGCACCTAAAGATCCCGGGTACCATAATGAAAGACTCAATGAAGGCGCTTACAGGAAAATCAAAGAAAAAATCAAGTTTCCTATTGATTATTTGATTTGCTAAAATAAAAAATTCTTCTTGAGGTACAGAATGGTCATGAAGACGAACCACGATGATGCGGCAGGATTCTAAAAAACCGAAAGTTGACATCCCGATTGCCTCGCTTAAGCCTAGTACACACTGAGACTCTTTGAGTCCGATTCTTTGTGTCTAGAAATGAATATCGCGTGAGTCTCGGCAGAGTCGGGGCAGAGTCGACTCTTTGTGTCTAGAATATCATGTGTTGCGGGTTAGTATTTTTGAATATTTTTGCATCCCAACGGCAATGGGATTCTCTGATTCATGTTGCGCAACATTGGGTCAGTGTGGAAGTGAATTGAAGAACCTATTTTTCAAAATTTTTTTATAGCTTTCTCGTCTCATGATTTGTTGGCAGTTTAGCTGATTGAGCCCAGCACGTCATTTGTTCGTAGTTGTCAACAGAGTGAATAGGTGTTTGTTCTGGCAAGGTGTTTGGAACATGTCCGGAGCAGAGTTCCCATGAGAACAGCCAATAAAATGTAATAATCTTAAATTTCTGTTCCGAACATATTCGAAACACCTCGTTTTCGTTGGAACAGAACTATTGAGTTCTAATTTTTGCTCCTGAGTTTATTGTGTTGTGGAGTAGTGAGCAAACTCTCGAATTCATAGAGGACATACAACAAGCTTTTGCAAGCCCCGTGATTTTGATACGTGCCCTTGCAATTCAAACCAAACCTAAACAGCCATGCATATATTATTTTCCACTGCCCACTTTATACTGATCATCGCTAACAAATTGGAATCCCTCCTCCTCAACAAGCAGCTCGTTCCAGCTATCCAACAAAATTTCAGCACGTCGATTCACCACGTTTGCCCAAGGATTGGCAACCACGATAAAAAACTCGAATCCTGATTCCTGGGTCCCTCCAGTTCAATTCTCTCAAGTTCCGGCATGAACTTCCAGTTTCACATCCAGTACAGTATTCATTGTCGTACTTGGATGCCAATGCAGAGTGAAACTCTATTCTCATTTCAGAGTACCCGTCCGCCACCCACAGTCTCACCTGACAACGCCCACTTTCGCGTGGTCCACACCGTGGGCAGTCAGTACATCCGCTGACAGTCACTAACGGGGGGCCGGTAACCTGGTGTTGCATGTGTCTGGCAGTCCTTCATCTTCATTGTCTATTTCCTCACTGCATTATCCGTCCCTCATGAGAAACGATCCTTCCCCATGAGCATGAGAACTGAACTGCTCGGCACAGTATTCTCCCTGGCGGGCGCTCCAGGCTAAAATTGTATGAACCTCTGGGCGCTCACAATCCGCAAACCCCCTCCCCAACAACCGCTCTTATGAGTGGCCGACTGATCGCCATTTCCCCAGTTCGCCCTGGTCGAGATAGCCCACGGGTAGTGGCCGATCCACGTTGGGGGGTTGGGGGACAAAACCCCCCCTTAAGGTCAGAATAATAGTATAAAATAAGAAAGAAATAAAAAAAATGAAAAATAGAGGTAAGAAAATGAATGCAATTATAAATGTGAATTACAGTTATCACATCACTACAAATAAAGAAGCGGGAAAATTCATATGAAACCACTGGCTGGGTAAAGGACCCCCTCCCCCAACCGAAGATTTTGATTTCATTCTTCCAGGAAAAGAAACCCGACAAATCAGGAAAAGTGGCTATTATATCTTTCTTTTTGACTGGTGGTGTGGAATCTCTCCCCTCCCCCCTCCTACCAGGGAGGAGAAAATTTTTGCTTCGACCCTCCCCCCTTTGATAAAATGGTGGATTCGCCACTGGCCACGGGCCTAAGTGATGTTTCTTTCAGCATGGCCCGTTTCTGCCTTTTTCTGGTGGACGAGACACAAACAATGTTAGTTTAATGAGAGGAAGGGAAGAGTTACAATTCCTAAAAATATTCCAATTTCACCAAGTTACCGTATCGAAATTTATTATTTCTGGGATAGGAATGCAAGATTGCAAGACCTTGACAGGAATGTGCATATTTATGTATAAATAAAAAATATTCACTCTTCCCAACCGCCAGCGGCCAGAGCGAAATTTCAAGTTTCCATAGAAACTGCGGGCATTAAGAGATATGAAGTCTGTTCGCGAAAAAAAAAGTGTAGTGTAGTGCAGGGCAGAACACAAACAGCCGTGTTACCTTCTCTGTAACCTAAAGCCCTCTCTCACCCTCCCTTCACTATAACCATCTTTACACCAGCCTGCACCAACCTCCAGCCTGCAGGCTGGTGTAAAGATAGACGTAGAGAAGGGAGGGTGAGAGGGGGCTTTAGGTTACAGAGAAGGTAACGCGGCTGTATAGTGTTCTGCCATGCACTACACTACACTTTTTTTTCGCGAACAGACTTATGAAACATGTGTGGACACGATTCTTTGTTGCAAACTAAGTCACATGAAAAACCAAGTCCTCAGACTCGAGGAAAAAAATGTTTTATATTTTGGGTTGGGATTTTTGCTCCCGTTAAGCATAAAAAAGGAGAAAACCCGCCAAATACAAAAATTATTATACTTATTTTCGGTTTGAAGTTGTAGCGTGATATCCAAGGTGACTAAATTGTCTATAGGTGCCGCAGATCACTGTCCTTCACCTACGTCACGAGCAGTCCCAACCGCCATTTCGCTGGACCCAGTACATTATTAATTGTTATTGGGTTGTGATTTTTGAGAATTCGTAAACTTCAATTTCAAAATTAACTTCCTCTGCTGCTCTAGGGTGAGCAATCGGGAGCAAAGGACTGCTGGTGACGTCAGTCTCCACCCCTCCTGTCCGATGGGCAGGGGGAAATCTGCGGCACCTATAGTAAAGTTTAGTCACCTTGCGTGATATCTATCTTGAAACCATATGTTTTTTCCAACACTTAACTTTTGTATAATTTTTGAATTTAGCGGGTGATCTACTTTCATAGTAGAGCAGCGCAACGTATCGGGAGCAAAAATCCCAACCCACGAACCGCTTCATTTTTTTAACATACAAAATAAGACAAAGTTTAATGACTTGGTTTTCCATATGACTTTGGTTGCAAAGTTGAATCAAGTATGAATCGGAACATGAATCTACGCAGCCCGGACTCTGAGCCGCAACAATGAATCGACTCAAAGAGTCTCAGTGTGTACTAAGCTTTAAGTTGCCGGCTCACACTGTTTCGCGAGGAAACTCGCTGCCAGATTCGATACAGCGAAACACAGCCTCGCGAGGATGTTGCGCTTCGTGTAAACCCACCTTTAGAAAAGCTCCTTTCACGCAGTTAGCCATCAGCGATCTGAATCAAAATTGGTTCACTACTTTCGTAGAAATAGAAAAATGGTGCCGTTAATAATTAGTTTTTCACAGCGTCTGAAGTATCGATTCTTAAATTATTTTATTATTAGTCTTATCGGGTTGTCCACCTTATAGTAAACGTAGGTGAGTTTGTATTCCTAACATAAAAATAAATAAATAAATATCCTACATAATTCGTCGAAAGTGAAAATTACTTGATCGTGCTTATTTAACGGACTCGTCTTCGACTCACCTTCGCGACAAAGTACTTACAAGTAAAGTGGCATTCACATGTCTCGTTACGCTATTATTACAATTGAATGTTTCAACCTAAATTAAGTTTTAGTAAATCCACGAATGCTGAAGTATTGAATCTTTCTAAAGATTTCGCAAAATCACGTCAGGATTTTTTAATTCGATTATTTTCCCGTGTTTCTCAAAGAGTAAGTACCTACTAGTGCTTTCAGCCATCATAAGTCCAAATTTCAATTAATATGGAGCTACCCCCTCGACAATGTCAAACCCGAGGAAAACGATTTTTCCTGTATTTCCGAGCAGTTCTCGTATATAATTGGGTGGTACCCATAAACTCCTAGAGATTTCTGCCATCACAAGCCCAGAATGCAATTAATGGGAGGCTGCCCCCCTCACCCCTAAAAAACGCGGAAAAACTAATTTTCCTGTGTTTCCCGAGCTTTTGCTCGAGTTAAATTTGAAGGTGCCCTGCGGTGCACAATGAGAACTAGCAATTTCAGCCCTCAAAATACCAAGTATCTCAAAAAAGGGGCTACCCCCTCCCATCTTATTTTAAAGAGAAAATTGATTTCCCGGGGTTTTCGAGCTGGTGCCCAGTTTCTTATTGCTGGTGCCCTGTGGTGCCGATCGGGTGCCATGAATTGGCTGCGTCGAAGTGGTCAAATTATGAAAATGTGGGGCTGTCATGAAGTTAGCCCCCCGTAATTAAAATTGCAATTTTCTCAGTTTTAGGAGATGGTGATCAAATTTAAATTGGTGGTGCCTTGCGGTGCTCATCCGGTGCTATAATTTAGCGTCATGAAGGTCTTGATTTGACAAGTTGGGGGGGGGGGGCTAACTTCAGTGAGGTGCATTAGACTTCTCTCAGCCACGCAAATATAGCCTTCGCGTGGACCGTTACCTATTTTCGTGATTGCCCCCTATAACTTGACAAGTTTCTAATGGACCCTGAAGGCTCAAAATTTCCAGATAGTTCTAGGAACATGTGTTTAGAAAGTTAACTGAATTTACTACTTCTTTCGGTCCATAAGAAACTTGTCGATCTATTGCTGTACCCCTAAAGACCGTAGCATACGTTAGTAAAATGAATTACTCGTCACCGCTTGCAAACTGAGCTACTAACGATGTAAATGAAACGGTCCACCCTTAAAATAGGATCATAAACAAAGAACAGGGCCATAGTTTAAAAATAGGAGTCCCAGCTAGAAAAGGAGGAAAACGTATTCATTAATCATTTGTTTACGTTCCTATTTTTGGAGGGGACCCTCTCATCATTTACGCGACAGCTCACCAACCCAGACCCCTCCATTGGAAATTGAGCAATCCAAATTCGTAAATCGACGGCAGTAAGTCAGTGTCTCAGTTTTTATCAGTTTAACGTTACCAAGGGAGTGAACTAACAGTCGAACAAGGATTTGGTTTTTGCGAAGCTTTTAATCGACGAATAATTCGTCAACAATCAACATAGGGTGTGTGGAGCGTCCTCCGCCTTCTCCAAGCGAACACAATCCAATCGTATTTTTGAGTGCCTGCAAGAGTCGAATGCGAATGCCACTATATGGCGTACGTAAGGTCGTCAGCCATAAACTAGCGAGCGTGAGCATTCGTGGTTAGGAACACAAACGTGAGGGTCCCCACTCACGAATACCGTCGACTAGCTCTTATGTAACATCATAACACCACCAGCATTTAAAACAGAGTGTAAATTTTCAGAATTATCCGCATTCTCTCCTCCACCGCCCCCACCCCACCATAGGCACGCACACGGGTATGTATCTGTTCATCTTAATATGCCAATGAACTACCGATTAAAATGTATTAATTTCATTCGAAAATGAAGGGAGAAGCAAGTAAGCAACCCCTACCACACCAGCCCCTGTGTATCAACCCTTCATTTTATTACTCGAATTCCCAGTAGACTGAAGGAATCAATCAATTTTGTTAATTTAAAATGCTTCCTGTTTACACAGGAAACAGAGCGGAAGAAAATTTCATATAATATAATGCTGGAAAAAGGTTCTTTGACGGAAGACAACTGGCCTGCCAAATGGAATGTGCTTCACATGTTACCTATACATGTTTATACATCTACTGATGTAGTGGTGGGGTGTCTCATATGCTTTTAATTAATTGTTCTTATTCCTTTCGTTTGAAGATAATTGTACTGAGCGGGCTCATTAAAAACTATTTCTGATTAAACGTCTCGGCTTTCCCTCTTTATAACAAAAACCATACAAAGATGAGTCTTTACAAGTATAACTTGCGATTAGAGTTTGTGACTGTCTCCGAACCTCAAATATTGGTCCATTAACAAATTATAGCGGGTACACGTTGAAGAGGCAGAAAAATCAATGTGAATTGAGTGGTGCTCGATACAGAACATGACGTTTTTAATAAACGGAGTCATGGAGAGAACCTAGAATGGAAAGCGTGTGATGATAGGTAGTCCGTCAGGGGGGGGGGGGGTTAAAAGCGCTTGGAACAATGATGAACTGAAAATACTACACCGCTTTTCTGTAGCAAACTCAAGCCCCTATGCGGTCTCACAAAAAGAAACCAGCCTCGGTACTCACTTCTATGTTACAAATTTTCTAATCAAAATTTTAAGCGTTGCGAACTTTATAAGCGTTGACATGGAGTGAAGCCATGGTGCATGGTGTCATCGACGCTAACAGCGTCCTAATTTTCCTATTTTTCTGACGCCCAAAAAACTAAGAGAAATCGCTGAGCGAAGTAAAATGAAAAAACGGAATGTGCTATTCAAGCCATACATCCCCGCGGAACAATGATTTATTCCTCGCCCGGAGGTTCTCGACAGAAAACACCTGTAGTACGCGAGCGTAGATTCTCAAAAAAGAGAGCACTCTCACATGTCAAACCCTCCTCCAACCCCACCCCACCGACCATTTCAACACACCCACCGCAGCAGGGCCCCACATACTCGCAGTTAATTGAGTTTGAAAACGCGATGCCCCGTATGTCCGCTCGGTCGTCACCCCCAAGCACCCGCGGCTTATTAAACATCGCCATCGTTTTGGACCGTGTGCTTAGCCGGGCAGTTTAATGACGAAAGTTCACGCCTCCCCCATCACCCCTCCTGTACTGTTCATGCAAAGCCGTACATTATTACTCCTTGCGTCCTCAGATGGTGAGAGAGGGAGTGGGATATTTCAAATAAGATAAATATTGACAACTAATAAACTGCACAAAAAAGAGAATCAACGAAAAATTAACACATTAATGAGGCATGCGTGTGCTGCGCTGGATAGGTGTATGAACGTTTTTAAATAAACAACTTATAATCATTGAATAAAATTTAAAAAAAGAAGAATCTGAGTGGTTGAAACACATATTATCTGTCCCTAGAGTTCCACAAAGTAATAGTACCTGGATATAGCCCAGTACAATTAGGCGTCAAAGGTGGTAATAATTAGGGTAGATGATTTTCTTTTTTCATGTTGTTAGGGGTGGTGTAGGTATGTGTTCCAATTTTTGACCTCGAAAAACCTCGGGATCATTCTTGAATTAAGGAAAGACGGCGAAGTTTTTGAATTTTTTCATGTTTTGGCACTTTTTTGCTTAAGTAGCCATTTTTCTGCTGTGACTGCGAAGTAACATTTCAAAGCATACAAAATTTCCGACAAAACTAGTCCAAAGCGGGATCTGGAGGTATCACAGTTTCTAAGATAAAGATCGTCAAGTGTAGGATAAATTTCAAAATTGACAAAATGATGTAGTAGGGGAACCCATGAGGGGATTTCGGGATTTACTCAAGCGCGTCAGATTAACATACTGCGGATACCTTGTACCTAGTTGAGTACCTCCACCAAATATGAGCTCTATAGTATATGTGGCCGCCCGTCACGGATAAGGCGTCAGATTAGTAAAAAAAAAAAATTGATCATCAGACATTCTCGAGCGCGTCTTAAGGAAGTGGGAATTAATTACATGCTAAAAAGTCTATATTCTACTAATCTGACCATTTAAGAGTGACGCAAAGACGGAGGAGGCCTACAAACTTGTAAAAAAAAACGTCATCTTGAATTTTTTTTTTTTTTTTTTTGAAGGGAATAATTCAAGAATAACGAAAAATATACAATCTGACGATTTCCATAAACCGAAATAGAAAAAAATTTCGCTCCGGCAGCTGGCGGTCGGAAAGAGTGCATTTCATTCCGTATACGGATATCCTAAGCCGTCCCAGAAGTAATAATTTTGATACCATAATTTGTTTCATTAAGCCGAACTTCTTTCTCTATTTTCACCACCCTCTCTTCAAAAATGTCGAAAAGTTTCGGTAGTTTTCCAAGGGCTTTGTTATATTAAATTTTTGTGCCGCATTTTATAATACCTAAACGTGTGAATTTAAGCGATTTTTTTGAAATTTCATCCCCCCTTTCACCCTCCACCATCAAAGTTTTCGATAAATCTCAATGGAACCCAGGGCTTTCGTTACATTAAATTATTGAGTCGAATTTTAGAGCGCTAAGATGAACTAGTGAAGTTCAACGCTATTTTTACACATCCACACCGGAAGGACCACCCCCACCACCTTGATTTTTTCGAAAAATTAAAATGGGAATCAAAGGTTACTATAACATGGAGTATACGTACCGAATATGTATAATGCTTCTAGAATCAACTGGTGAATTATAGTGATTTTTTGACCATTTAATCCCTATCCCCCCTCCACCTTGACCGATTTCGCCCAAATACAATACCGACCGGGGTCTTATGACTACTGATTTTTGTGCCAAAGCGCGTTCCCCTAAATTGATTTCTTCGAGAGTTATTGTGCTAACAAGACCACAAGCTTACTTCCACTCCGGGGGCAACACCCCCTCCCCTTCGACTTTTTCAAACAATTAAAATGGGAATCAAAGGTTACTCTAACACGGAGTACACGTACTGAATATGATACTTCTAGAATCAACTGGTGATTTATAGTGATTTTTTGACCATTTAACCCTTATTCCCCCCCCCTCCACCTTGACCGATTTGGCCCAAATGCAATACCGACCGGGGTCTTATGACTAATGATTTTTGTGCCAAAGCGCGTTCCGCTAAATTGATTTCTTCGAGAGATATCGTGCTAACAAGACCACACACTTACTTCCACCCCGGGGGCAACCGCCCTCCCCCTCGATTTTTTCAAAAAATTAAAATGGGAATCAAAGGCTACTCTAACATGGAGTATACGTACCGAATATGATGGTTCTAGAATCAACTGGTGATTTATAGTGATTTTTTGACCATTTCAACCTCTACTTTCCCCCCCTCCACCACGACCGATTTGGCCCAAATGCAATACCGACCGGAGTCTTATGACTACTGATTTTTGTGCCAAAGCGCGTTCCACTAAATTGATTTCTTCGAGAGTTATCGTGCTAACAAGAAAACGGCCATAATATTATAAATAAATCATCAATACATATACATATAGTATATAAAGAAAGAAATATATACATATGAATCCTGGAGACCACTGAATTCGTGTTCTAGAGGTTCTGAAACGTGAAAAAAACATGACATGACCCATGTTTGCCACCATCACGACGAGACCAATAGTGCATTTTCAGAATGAAATGCACTAAAATTCGTCAATAAAGTTTAGTCATTATTCAACTCGTGGGGCCAATTCAGTGAAAGTTAGCGCCCAACCGTTCCAATTCGGGAGGGCGGGTGGATAACGCCGGCGCTAAATTTTACTGAATAGGTTGCCATATGTGTTGAATAATTAAGTTTTTAATCTGACGCGCTCGAGGAATTCAAAATGACGATTTTTTTTTGCACATTCTGATAAGGGCCACGAGTTTACGTCACCTCCAAATTGTCAGATTATTGAATGAGAGCTTATTTTAGGTTCACTTAACATTCCCTTAGAAAATCTGACGCGCTCGATTATTATTATTTTTTTTTTTTTTTTTTTTTTCATTTTCAACCCTTACGTACGACCACCCTCAGCATGCAAACTATCAGATTAACATGCATACTTTATTAAAAATACGTAGACAATTGATGCTGTAAAATTATCTGACGCGCTCGAGAATGTCCATACAAAGTGCTTTTTAGTGCATTTCATTCAAAAAATTCACTATTGGTCTCGCCCTGATGGTCGCACATATGGGTTGTGATACTTTTTTTTCACGTTTCAGAACCCCTTGAACACGAATCCGAGGTCGGTTCGATTTGCTATATATATATATATTTATGGCCCTTTTTTGTTAGCACGATCACGGTCGCAATTTTTGACTTAGGGCAACCAAATTTGGTCTAAAAATCAATAGCGTGAATATCTCGGACGAGTTCGTGATCCAGATGAATCGGTCCACGGGACCGGTGTAGAAGAGGGGTTTGAATTAGTTGAAAATTCGCTACCGCACGGCTGTTGCTGCAATTGCCCCCAAAATTGACTCGAGTAATGAAAAATGAACGCGCTTTCGTATGAGACCCTAGTGGACCAAATCCGTTGATATGGCAGGGGAGTTCTCGGCGGAGGGGAGCTATTAAATTAACGCTACGCCTTACTGGACCACCCAATTACCAAAAAATTTCATTGACATTGTATTTTGAGCCGTCTCTTTTATTTGATTTGCCTACAGCCTAATAAATCTTGAGTAGAAAATTTCGAGGTGGGCCAAAAAGGGAGGAACAAAAAAAAAATTTTTTTTTTAAATTGTTTCGGATTCGAACCCAGGCACTCCGCAATGGTGAAATTGTGACATACCATTTAACCTAATGTAACTGATCTGAAAATTAACGTAATCTGAAAAAAGGTTTGTTCCGACAGCAGCCTGTCGGGAGAAGTGCATTTCATTCATGCGACAATCGAGTCAAACCTCATAAGTTAGAACGATATCAATCAATTATGAATGAAATTTAGGCCGGAATAAAGATTTTATTTGCAAATAATTCCTCTAACAAGAGTCCGCCTTCCCATATCGTATAGGCAACCAAACCGACTCTGTTTCATTTTTCATTTTCATCATTTTATTTCCCCTCAGTAGGTGCCAAAAAAGGAGCCTGCGGTAAAAAGAAACACGATTTTATGATTTTGACTTTCTATACCACGGCCTAAATGTCATTCATAATTGATTGATATCGTTCTAACTTATGAGGTTTGACTCGATTGTCGCATGAATGAAATGCACTTCTCCCGACAGGCTGCTGTCGGAACAAATTTTTTTTTTTTTTTTTTTTTTTTTACATTTTTGAAAGTCTATAGCCGCTCCCCCCACTGATGAAAAGGTATGCATCATATAACAATTTTATCTTTTCATCATCTAAGCTTTGCAACCCAATAGGTCTCTACGACGCTCGAGTAAATCCCCATTTAGCATCGTGGGCTCCCCTACTATTGATGTTTTTATTTCTTCATCACTTGTAACCACGTGGAATCATTTTAGTTAGTGTTACGCGGCCTTCAGATTTAAGGCCTCGCCACACCGAACAACTTCTGTAACCCCAATGTTTTGATAACTATAGGTATATAGTTAGTTTTCAGAATTTCGTCCTAAATACGTAGGGCAATACTCCAAGTTCCAAGGGCGTAGTTCAGTCTCCTTGTCGGCCTCGGACTTTCAGCTTGGTCACATCAGCGGAGGCACTTGGCTCAGGCAAACTCAAGCCTTGTAGCGGCTTGGCCTCAAGCCGAGTAGGTACTCAAATGGATCAAACTAACAATAAGTAGGCATTATTATTCGGTTTGTTCCAACGTACCCACCCGCTGAAATCGTTCGGAACCGTTCGAGAATCATTTTGCCTTTGTCAAAAGCCCATCCATTGCGTTATACTGGCAGATAATGCGATTCTCGCTCGGTTCCGAACGAGTTAATTTTGGCATAAATTTCACGAGCTTCATCTTGGGAGTCGGATCGGTGAAAGAATGTGCATGAAATTACCCTCTCTCTTTTCCCTAAACCCACATGACTTACCGCTACCACACCATCACCTGAGAGGAGCCTCTCCTATTTTATCGGTATAACTCTGTTATTGGTTGCAGTTGTTTGATAATAAGAGGAGAAGTAGAGAACCACGTTAAGAGAGGGAAAAAGCGGGCTTATGGCCTCCAACCACTCATGCACATTCTTTCGCCAATCCGACTATACGATACCTCCGAATCCCGCTTCCGCTTTGGACTTCTTTGGTCGGAAATGTTGTCTAATTCGAAAATTTACTTCGTATAGTCACTACCAAAAACAGGCTGGTTTAGCGAAAAAGTGCCGAAAATCACAAAAAGTTCAAAAATATCGCAGTTTGTCAATAATTTAAGGGTGATTCCGATGTTTTTCGAGGTCAAAAATTTGTACTCGTCACACCTATACCATCCAGACAACTTGAAACCAAAAAATCAACTACCCTAATTATTGTAACCGGACCCCCTTTTTGATGTTTATTTTACTGGACTAATATGTTTCAGTTGAAATTAAAAGGGAAATTGCTGTAATTTAACTTCTCGATTTTATCAACCCGGGGCTGTGCGTAATATTTTTAACGAGCGTACGATTCAGAAATCTGGTAAGCCTTGGAGAAAAAAAAAAGGGGGGGGCTTAGCAAAGACAAAAAAAATATATTTAACAAACCCACACATTCAACGCCAAAATAACCTTAGCTTTCGAATTATATGAATACAGACGGTATAGTGGCGTCTACCACACACACTTTCTATCTCGCTCTCACACATACACCGTTCCAACCATTTTCCCAATCAATATTTTCCAGGTTTAGTATCAGTTTACTTCCCCGCTTCTCTCAGCGGTCTACCTCTTTAATAGCTTTTGTGTATTCCTCGCTTCGCCTATCATCCTCTCACACCACGTAGCAAGGGGTGGTGGTTGGGGAGAAAGGGGAGGAGTCTTTTCAGCGTAAGCCTTTTAATTAGTCCGACTGAAATTCGAATTTGATATTCATTAGCATGAAAATTAATTAGGGCGGCAGTATATACGTTAGCATTGAAATCACAGACGCCGAATCTGAATTCGACCTGTAGGAAATCTGAGAGAGAGGAGTCACGACGTTAAGAGGAGGGGTTGGGGGATAGTATAAAAGTAAATGACCCGGAGACTAACTGTATGAGTCTTTTGTCATTTGGTTTTTATTGGACTGTGTGACTCTCCCAACAAGGATTTTTTATCGCGATTCTTTTTTTGTTACGAAAATGGCACCATAAAAAGCTGTGAGTCGGGGGAGGGGTTAGAGAGAGGTCGATGATTATTCCGAGCTATGAAAACACACAAAAGTCAATGGCACAAAGTGTTCATTATAGAAACGCGCAGATAATAAAAGTTCGATTACTCGACACCTCGAAAATAGAGAGTTTGGGTGGGAGGGAGAAGCAAAAAGGTTTTGCAACGTTTTTGATATATTTGTTTTTTAGCTAATCTAGTACATTCCATCAATTCCAGTCAACACTCTACCCTAAAATACGTGTATAAACTCGGATATTTACTTTTAGATCTGAAAAGGGAGAAGCGGAAAATACATCTTCAAACAAACCTTTGTTTACACTGATCAGCCGAAGATCCCAATTGAACTATCTCTTTCTCTTTTCAATACTCCCGAAAATACTAGTATGTAATTAGAACACCATCAATTTCATTTCATGATGCTTTACCACATACAAGCAAATAAACAAGGAATAAAAATAATAAGAAAAGCATTAATTTAAGGGAATGGACCTGATGCGTAAAGACCAAGACCGGAAATTAGGTAAGTTCCAAAAGGAGTAATAAAGCACAATTTTTTGGTACCACGCTGGATCTTTGGGAAATTCAACCTCATTTCAGTTTTCAATGACTGCAAGAAGAGGAACAATATTATTAATGTGAGAAACCCCTTACGAAATTCGATGAGGATTGGGGGAATGGCTCGAGGAATTTCAGAATAAATAAACATTGGAGGTATCCACTCGAGAGGAAATGGAATTATCCTTGCCTTCGAGCAATTCCACTCCCAATTCGATTCCAAAAGAGGTCAAGACGCCGGGAAGCCAAGAATTGAAGGGGTGGGGCTTACCCTTCCTTGGTATGAATTTCTTTCCGTTCGTATTTTTCTCGTATGATGACATGGAAAAGAGACGGGTTACAGAGTGTGAGAATGAGGTATATTCCTCTCCGTCTGCTTCAACACTATTTCCCTTTTTTCCCTTTCGACTTTTTCTAATCCAAAAAAAGGGAAAGGCGTTTCTCGGGTGAGAGGAAAGCGAGAGCCTCTTCTCTTCGCCGACCCTTCAAAAACTCTCGATCTTCATTCTCTCTCGCCACATCGCCATCCCGATCAATATTCACACCGCTTTTGACGGTACGCGGTGAACGAGGGGAGGGGTTGAAATAGAAGAAGGTTTATAGGTCGAAGGGCTAAAGGCACGGAATATACGTGAGCATTAGCTCGCGATGTGCCTATTTCCATATTGAAAGCCCCTCTTTTTAACCGCCACACGTCACCGTCAGAGTCGTACTCAATTCAAAAGAGGACTTTGAACTTCTATCATTTTGAAAAATGCATCGCAGCCTGAATTTGCGTCGATCGCCATGATCATTAACGCAAAAACACCTAGAAGGACGGTATATGAACCGAAAAAACTGCGAAACTAGAAATGAGTAATAGCGCCGAAAAAAAAATAGAATTAAGGAAGTTTGGAAGAACGTTCAACCCCCCCGCGGTGATGCTGATATGAGAAGTCTGTTATTATTAAACCCAGTTTTTCCACCTTAAGAAATAACATAGTTTACGGGGAAACAGGATAGGCGCACGTTGAAGAGACTGGTTTGAGGGGGGGGGGGGAGATGGCTGAAGAACTTGGTAGGAAGAAAGAGAGTTTAGTAGTTTATCATGTTTTACCTTCCCAGCCACTCTCTTTCCTTCTTAACTACCACCACCGTCTCCCTTTCTATGAACTTTAAATCCCCCCGACTCGCCATGCAACCCTTGTAACCCGCAACAACCACCACCGCCACCACTTATAGGTCGCTAATACTCCCTTAAGTTTCGTGTTTCCCTTCGAAAGCCTAACACGAAACGCACGCTCACACCCACTCTTTTGACCCCACTCTACTTAAATATATTTCTTCACCCTAACTAATTTTAATAACATCATCACATAAACATATCCTTTAATAACTGGGGCGGTTGTTTTCCGTACTTTAACGACATAAAGAAGAGCGACGCTCTTTCTCTTGGGTTTTTCCTCCCCAAGTTTCACATCATTAGTGAACAATGAAGGAGTTCAGTATAAATCATTGATTAGAATAACTACAAGGATCAACTGCCTTTTGTAGAGTTCGAATTAATAAAAATCATTTATACAAATATTAGTGAACGGCAAGTAAAAAAAAAACAGCCAACGGAGAAAAATGTAATACGGAGAGACGTTAGAGGGCGTGGGCATTAACTCATTAAGGGCAAATAGACCGTGCTTACAATCTCCTTTTATGGTAAAAATTTAAATCCTGGCGTGTGATTGGTGGGATTTTTGAGACTCGCCTAGAACAGGAGGATTAAGCGGAAGATAGGAGAGAAGAAAGTCTGGTGATTGAGTCGCTCAGGGAAAACGGCGAGGGGTCTCGTTTTATTTCCAGTAGTTAATTGTCAAAGTCTTTTGATCTTTCGCCTGTGTTTAAAAAGGACAATATTCGAGTTGAATTCCCCCTCGGAGGCCAGTTCCCGATTTTTTATTTCTTGGACGGCTCTTGAATTGTGTTGGTCACATTTACGTCGAATTTTTGGATTGCACATTAGAGCCGTCGAAGCGGATCCACGCTAAATTTGATTTTCACCGTCTGCTCCGTTGAGCGAATTGAAAGGTAAAAACAAAAACAAAAAGGATGAGGTTGTCGTGTGCATGAGGAGTTTTTGCCGTCGTTCTTTCTGACAAATAATTTGTGAAGTTTATATTTATTTATTTAGTTGCCCGTCTTTTAATTTTACTTTATTTATTTTTGCGGGTGGGGGGGAAAACTTTAATATTTCCAAAAGTCATCTATTTTTATGAACGCTTTTAGTATTCGTTGTTAAGAGGGCAGAGCGATTCTGGACTTTAATTTTCAAACAAAAAACAAAAAAAAAAATAACAAAATAACAAAGAAAACGAAACCAAACTTTTCTCTTCTTTCGCGGTTCGGGGGTCTGCCGGCAGTCTACTCGTGGACGAGAAAGAGAGGGGGTTAGCGATTATTCAGAAAAATAAATCTAAGAGAAAAATAATCGCGATTCTTTTTTTTGAGGTGCATGTGGATGTTAGCTTTTAAGCTTTACTTAGAAGAGGAGATCGCTCCGTCGTCATCTTTGAAACTTCGGCTAAGCCGGATAAAGTTTATTTTAATTGTTTTTTTTTTTTTTTTATGAGAACTTCCTCATCCCCCCCCCCTTAAATAAATTAGACTGATCAAGGGCATAGGAGGAAAAATGAATTTTGTTTGGTATATAATCAAATACAAGGGAATTTGTTGATGTTATTCCGCTGGCCTTTCTTTATTGTCTTTTCCTGCGTTCTTCTTTTCTTGACCGGCGAACCACCCCTCTCCGAGGGTCAGCTTGCCCCTTGAGGCAGGTAAGTTTGGCCGTAAACGTTACACTTTATAGTAATTACATGCTGCTCTGACGTTAATCAAAAGGAATTATAAGCATTGAATAACTCGAAATTCGAGCTTTCACCATCACTTGTACATCTCAATTGAGTCCGCAATACTACGAAAAAACAAGCATCTAACCTTACCACGCTGTCTAGGTGAGTGTGAGGACCGCCTAAATGGGTTGGTAAACGTTGAGCGGGTATCCCCCGTCCTTCTTTACTTATTTCCATCAAACACGGAGTTAGCTCATCTCGAGAAACGGAGGCTGAACCGACCACCTCGGTGTATTCTCTTATGTCCAGCTACATTTGGAAGCGGTATGCAGCGTTTGGAAAAGTTGCGCGTGGAAAAACAATACTACTCATGAAAACATTAGTGGGCGCCTTATGAACAGTTTATTCCACTAAAATCAATCAAATTGGTGAAAAAAGTTGGTTCTAAATAATTAATGCTTGTACTATATGCACCCATTGGGGAATCTCGAGATTTACCGGTTACAAGAGGTGAAACCACTGATGAAGCACGTATTAGGATTGTTACCGAATTCACTGGTTAATGCCTAAATTTACCAGTAAAGGCTAAAATTTATCAGTAAACGCTGGGATTAACCAGTAAACGCTTAGATTTACCACCACTGGGCTATTTTGTTATTTAGTTTTGTAACTAATCAAACTTCCAACATCTGTCGATCGCCCCAAGTCTAAACATCGTACGCCACCCGTTACAAGTCTCCCCAAAGTTTTCGAGCTGAATTCAACAATACCTATATGGCCAAAATGGACCCATGGAAAAGCGGGGTCATCGGCATGATGCCAACATCCTAAGAAGTATAATGCATTGTGTTCAAGCCCGAAAACTTCTATTAGGTAATGACGAAAAAGCAAGGAGAAACATAATTTTCAACGGCCCGATAATGGCTTACGTACCAATTTTGCTCAAACAATACCTTTTTCAGTGTATTTCAAAGCTTCCAAAATCTGTTTTACGATTTGGATTCTTTAAAAAAAAACAACAAAAAAACGCGCATTTAGCTCCTTTGAAACCCAAATTCGCGGAAATGACTCTTCCAAACCCCAATTTTACGAATTTGGCTCTTGGAAAATTAGCAGATTTCGCTCCTGGAAAATTATGCAGCCGTCTAGTTCATCACGAACCCTGCCTTTGGGCGCTTGTGTGAATCTAAAACTGTAAACTGAGGCTCCAAATCTCATTGATCAAGCCAAAAATAGACATCTTATCTCCCAACCCACCAACCTAGCAACACTCGCATACAAAGCTCAGAAATTTCTACAACAGAAGGAAAAAAAACAAACGATTTCACTGAATTTGCCCTTTCAAAAATTAATTTTGGGGATTTGGGTCTTTCAAAAAGTTCAATTCAGGGAATTTCGCTCCTTTAAAAAAAATCGTTAAAAAATTAAAACGTTCTGGTTTGGCTCTTTCAAAAAACCATACTTCGCGGATGAATACTCTAAATTTCGCTGTTGCTCCAGGCAGATGAACTGACTTTCTGGTGAACCAGAAAAGTGAGAGATTTCACTACATGAGAGCCATAAATCCCTAGGAGTTAACTGAATTCTTACTAATTTCGAACTGTCAAAAGGTAGGCAAGAGACACGCATAACACGACGGTGTTTCTCAAGCACCATTCATCGTTGAGAAGAGGCTACAGACCCGCACAACTTCACAATATTCCCCCCACCCTACGTTGTCAGTCTTCCCTAGTTGGAGTGCGTCATCGACGGACCAGTTTCAGCTATTCGCCATCTTCAGACATTCACCATTCACAACTGAAACATCTATGACTATTTGCACGTATTTCAAGATTCCCAACAACTTATAACGTAATATTATACTCTTATAGTGTGAAAATTAATTAGTCTGATCTTCGAGAAGGTTGAACTTCACTCTCTTCATCTCCTTACAAACCATTATCCACAGGAACACGGTTATTCAGTTTTGAACTACCTTTCTACCGCGGATTTAAATTTTTAAAAGCAGTAAAGTTAGTAACAGGTGCAACGAAGCAGCTAAGGGAAAACTATGAGGTGGATCTCGACGGGAGGTGAAAGAGGGGACGGTGAATGAAGGGTGGGGGAGAGGTAGAAGTTGAAATTTGTTGCTGACCACCTGAGCCAATCCACTTCGCCTCCATAACGCATCCATCCTCTTTTCCTATCCGTAGAGGGCACGTTTTCAGATTTAAAATATCACCCGGAAATTTCTGTGGTCCCTGAAGAGGAATAAATAAAAGTGATAAACCGGAGCGAATGAATGAAAAAAAGTCAGGAGAAGGGAGTAGGAACTATAATTACCATTTGTGAATTGAAGGGGACTCTATGCTCTACCCAACGAAAATTCCCCGCTTTGTTGTCTCATAGACGACACCGAAAAGGCTGTGTAAGTTCGTCACGCGGATGAAGGAGTTGAAGTGATTCGCGAATTAACTAATCGAACGCCTTAACGCCACGCTATCAAGCCATAACGTTGATTAATTGATGAAATTGGGATCGGTAGGCGGTAAAGTCTGGCAAAGTAGTGGGGTTGACGAGAACTGGTGGAGGGATAGAGGAGAGAAAACAAGGTTTTCACGCTAATTACCCACGAACAACCCTACTTCCCCACCATCATCATTATTAAAGCATAGTTGAGTTTGAAGCCCCTTCAAACTAACCCCCACCACCTCATTGTACATCCGATTCCTTCTCGACATTGTAGGGGCTAAGACAAAGCTCAATCCTTTCACAATACAAAGGCACCCGGGGGCCCTTCAGTAAGATTGGTTAATCAAAACAGTGGAGCCTGGAGTGGTCTTTTAATAGCTTGAAATGGAATGATAAGGCCAGGTATTTTATTATGTTGCAATGAAATAAGAGCTTGAAAATTCCTTCCGGTTTTTATTGCCTCCACAGCTCTCTGGCAGTTGCTAGAGCTCTTTAGAAAAAGAAGAGTTCTTTTTACTACTTCTACGAAGTTCAAGAGCCTACACAAACACTAGAGCAAAAAAATCATTAAAGTGAAAGCATTAAAAAGCCCACGTGAAGCAGAATTTCAAATTTATTGCTTATTACTCAATTATAATGCGAGAAAATGAGGGGCGTGAAAGTATCGCAATTGAGGTTCTAAGTTAAGAGATTCCGTGCAAAAAAGTGAACAGGGTTTACAGTTCACACTGCGCGGTCTCATTTGAACTCTCCAAGCCGAAGAACTGCCATCGTAAAATCCTCCGGTGACCACTTGTACCGGCACTACCGCCACGTTGTGCGTGCTTCTTGCCTATCTTACATTCACCGGCCACGAGATTCATGAACAGGCAAATGCAAAGAAAAGAAAAGCCATTACTTCATTTACTCCCTTAAGCCTGTACACACGAGGACATTCATGCCAAGCCATTAAATGTTCAAGGTGCTCAATAATGTTCGTTTGATCGTAACGTCAAGAGTATAAAACCCTCAAGTTTATAAGTAGGTAAACAAAAGAATCTTGAATAAACCCCCATTTCACCGCACCACCACTGAAACTCAGGCCAGAAATAACGCTTGAAACTATAATATTCAATAATGAACGATAATGATGTTGGTGGCAGGACCCACCAAACAATCGTGAAAAATTTCACCGAGGGTGTGGTCCAGTCTCCGTCTCGATCTCAGACCATCAGGACCCGATAGCCTATGGCCGATGGTCCGAGGTCGAACGGAGTGCAATTTTTCATAATAATATTCAGTCAACAAATCTTAATATTTATTAATTTATCCCCAGAACAATGTACTCAGCATCAAAAGACGCTCTAAAACTGGTAATTCCAAGCCAAAAACTCAAAGTTCAGGACTTCGAGTACACGCTGCGGAAAAACAGCGAAAAATTTCCTGCAAAAAACTTCAAGTTCAAGGCTATTCATCTTGTTACAACTGGCACACACTGGCAACTGGTACAACTGGCAACTATATTGTGGGTTTGTCGATGTCCTATCACTCTCCCTCCCCTCACCCCGAACAGGTTTTCAGTTTACACAGAAACCATCTTCAGGGCATTAACTTTTGTTAAAAACGCAGCTAAAAATTCAGCGGGTAGAGCACGTTTTTTAGCACAGCCAAATCGATACTCTTTACTCCGACTCTTAAACGATACTCTACCCCGGAAATAAAACTCTGGATCCGCACCTGCGCAATACATTGTCTAGGAATTTGCAATTTGCTACAGTAAATACACTGTGGCAACTATTTTTTCACTAAATTCTACTCTCTGTCTTTCATTACAGCTCGGCGAAACATCTGCAAATTAGCCAGTAAACTGTCAATTTCTATTTTTGATTCAAAAACTGTCAATTTTACCGCATTTTGTTTCCTTCGGAACAACGAACTCAATTCAACACTAGAATATGGAATGCTGATCTCAATCCTAGTAATTTAATCCCAGGAACTGACAATAAAGGGAAATGAAAGGTACAATTTTTTTTTTTTTTTTTTGTCGGGGACGCCGGGCTTTGAACCCGGCAGGCGCCAAAGCCTCAATTGGGTTCCTACGCCATACCCAAATATAACTGTGCACTTCACACCCGTACTACGCGGGCGTTTCGGTCGGTGCGCGGATTGTTGAACGCACATCGCCGGGAACGCCCACACGAAGCCGTGTGTGCCATGTCACAGCCAGTGTTGAATCGATACTAGTAAATGAAGTAAAGTATCGATACTTTTTAATCGATACCAAGTTGTTTTGGTATCGATACTTTTTTTGATACCAAGTACTATTTCGATACTTTGATTCGATACTGGGAAATGAGTACTTCAGGAATCGATACTTTTCATTCGATACTGAGTACGATTCAATACTTTTTAATCAATACCGAGTATTTTATATTTTTTGAAATTAATTTAAACAAGTAAACTCCCGGCATTGGACACGTACCGTTTGAAATGAGTACTTTAATTGGTATCGAAAGGGTATTGATTCAAACTAGTACGATACTGAATCAATACCCATTCGATACCGAGTATTTACTTGTTTGAATCAATACCCATTCGATACCGAGTATTTACTTGTTTGAATCAATACCCATTCGATACCGAGTAAAAGTACTCATTTGAATCAATACCCATTCGATACCAAGTATTTACTTGTTTGAATCAATACCCATTCGATATCTAGTAAAAGTACTCATTTGAATCAATACCCATTCGATACCGAGTATTTACTCGTTTGATTCAATACCCATTCGATACCGAGTAAAAGTACTCATTTGAATCAATGCCCATTCGATACCAAGTAAAAGTACTCATTTGAAACGATAACGAATCAATACCCATTCGATACCAAGTATTCACTAGTTTGAATCAATACCCATTCTATACCTAGTAAAAGTACTCATTTGAATCAATACCCATTCGATACCTAGTAAAAGTACTCATTTGAATCAATACCCATTCGATACCGAGTAAAAGTTCTTTTACTCGGTATCGAATGGGTATTGATTCAAACAAGTAAATACTCGGTATCGAATGGGTATTGATTCAAATGAGTACTTTTACTTGGTATCGAATGGGCATTGATTCAAATGAGTACTTTTACTCGGTATCGAATGGGTATTGAATCAAACGAGTAAATACTCGGTATCGGGTGTATTCATTCGGTATCGTAAAAGTATCGGTTAAGTAAAAGAGTTATAAGCTCGGTGCACACTATGCATTTTTCGTAGCATGTTTGCTATTTATTTCGAGGCCTAAAGAAAATATATGGTCCCCGGTAGTGACCGGATATTTTTTAAAACCGGTAGGCAATCCTATTTCAAAAGTTGCATAGTGTGCATCGAGCTTAAGTAGTCATGGTGTTTCGATTGAAATGAGTCTTTATTTGTATAAGGGAGTAGTGATTGACGACTCGAAAAATCATTAGAGATGGTAGTGCTTTTGTTGGTTGGTGGTGGAGGGGTTTTCTTACAAGCTTGTTGAATCGATACCGCTAAAGTATCGATACTTTTGAATCAATACCAAGTACTTTTGGTATCTGTACTTCTATACCGATACCGAGTACATATCGATACTTTTTATACGATACTATAAACAAGTTATATAAGTATCGATACTTTTCTTCCGATACCAAGTACCATTCGATACTTCAAATGAGTGAAGTATCGATACTTTGTTGGTATCGATTCAACACTAGTCACAGCTCGCCGCAGCCTTATAGTGTAATGGGCAATGGCTGGATTCGAACCCAGGCCCGCTGGGTTGTGAAGCGAACATTGTATCCATTACACCATCGAGGCGCGCCGTAAAATGCCCCAGTGCCTTCCAAAAACTTGAAACAAGGAAAGCGGACCGATAAATTCACCCACAAACCAACGCCACTACTGATTGAATGGTCTGGAAATTGTCAAATTGGTAGGCGTCAAACACACCTGGCTGATAGGAGCCTGGAACTGGAACCCGTAAAATCAACGAACTGATTTGACACTACGTACAAATTTTAATTTTATCCTAGGAAACATCGATGGAATTATCCCATGAATCTACTTAGGGTGTGTTTATCAATGCACATAATGTTCAATTAAAGCTCCTATAAGTATGGTTGCTACGGGCCTTTTTGTAAACAGCAGTGAAAATTATTATATGACTCTGATGATGGTCGATTATTTTAGTAATTATTTTAGTTTACAAATAACAAGAAAATTTGTCCCCCTGAAAATGTGTCTTCCTCACACCATCCATTTCATTAAATAGGCTTTGACTTTATCAAATCCCCACTCAAAATATTTAAAAATTCGCTCTTAAAAAATAAGCAATAGCATTGTGAAAGAGCCCTCTTCAAGAAACACCAGTGCTTGAAAAATGTGCAAGTTCCCCATTATGATGGTTTTATTTTGATAATAATATCACGAATTTCCAATTAATTTTTGTGTTCCAGAGGTAATTGTCCTGAAAAGCAACAAGTGTGGGTCATGAACACTCATCCAGAACACAAAAAAGCGACGCCATCCCTTTCTCTTCAACTCCAAGCCAATATTCAATTCAAGGGTGCCGTTTTTATGCTTCATACGATAAAGAGATGAGTTGGATCATAAGGGGGCTTTGGGATTGAAACGGTACACCGTGTGGGGTCGAGAAGAATAGATCGTTGACGAGACACCCCCCTCCACACCCCCCTGACAGTGTAAAATGGCCGGAACAGTAAAATTGGAACGGTGCGCGTTAAATAGTATAGAGGAGGAGGAGGTGGAAACAGTCCGGAGAGCAGAATTCGCTGAAAAGGAATAACTAGCCTCAGCAACATAGGACTTCACTGGAAGCTTGTTCAACACGTTTGATGGTCGTCGGTGTAGAGGGCCGCCGCGTGATGTTGAAAAGAGAGATAGTGGGAAAAGAGAGGAAGTTGAATGAGACAGTCTGATAGTGTGGAGGGTGGCGTTTCGCGCATTTACCTGATTGCTAACCCAGTCACAAATGGACTCGAATATGCCCCAGGAATGAAAAGAGCAGCTTCCCTTTTTACCTTCTATTGGCTGGTTGAGTGGTAGCGAGGGGGAAAACTAGGGAAGAGAAAGCTTCACCCCATCCAACCAACATTCCCCTTACTTCACTCATGAATCATTTTCACTCGGGTGATTTAGTCCTCCCAAGTTTTTTTGGATTAGTAATGAGTGGAGGGGGAGTGGAATGTGTTAGAAGAAAGATCACAAAGCGTCAAAATCCTTCATGCGGAGCAATATTTCTTATTCTCTTTCAACCCAATGAAAACGTGGAAAAATGAAGGAAGACAAAAGAATTTATAACATAAAAGTATTCTTTATGCAAAATAACATTATTTGCTTCAACTCAGTTCCAAAATTACGTAATAATAAAACAGTTAATTTGGAGAGCTTTCGTAACGTGGCTATCCATGAAAGAGCATAACTAAAAAATCATCTGAGTCAAGCCGTTTTCCCGACCGTCTATACCTACACACATAAGTCAAGCAGTCATGAGCTGATACGAAAATTGATGAGCTCACCCTACTAAAACGGCACTATCCATTTGTCCATCACTTAACAAAGGAGTTACGCTAGAAACAAGCCAACCCCCAGAAATTTCGCGCCCTGGGGCGTGCGTCTCCGATGTGCCCGAATGAGGTCTGACTCATTCAGCAAACTAAACCTATTAAAGGGTCAAAAGAAAATACAATTTTCCCAAAATCGACTACATCGCCACTACACCCTTCCAAAAACCATGCTCCCCACCTCTTTTTCCAACTTCCCTCGTTAGTAAAACGTTAATATCCGTCCCCAAACGAGAACTAGAGAAAATGACGGCCAAGGCTTAGAGGTTTTTAGGAGAGTGGAGTGGAGGGATAGGGAGAACCGAAGGGTATATGAAAGTCGAACATCCGTTCAAATTGATAACCCACTTTCTATCATCCCATCTCTCATCCACCCTCCCCCCAACGGCGTAAAATTTTACTCCTCCCTATCCACTGCTAGTCACCCCTTCTAGAGAACGCGATTTCCATGTAAATACAGAATAAACAGTGAACGGTGAAGGGTACACTATGGGTTGAGGAAGAGGTGGAGAGGGAATGAAGAGCCCAAAATGCGCCTCCAGAACACTTAATCAAACCTAATCACCCTCCTCCCTCACCATTTCTCTTCAACCTTCAATAACCCCCCCACCCCGTCGTCTACCATTACTCCTAATTCATCCTATCCCTAATTTACCTCCCACCACACTCCACCCGCAGTCGCTTCACTCACCTTTTTCACGCTAATTAGACGCCCTTCTATCCCAGCCGATTTTTTTAATTAAAACGCTAAAAAAGCGACAGTTAGATGAATGTACGGGCAATTTTTAAACCCCCGCCCCCTACCACAAGGATTCAACTAAGTGGTGTTTTTGACGCTCACACACAAACAAAAGAAAAAAAACAGCAAATCATGCAAAATAAGTTGTTTCATGCAAAAATAAAAACGAAAAAACATTACCTTACTGCCGTGAAAAGAGGAAGAAGGGCACCTGAAGGAAAAAAATAATAATCAAGAACAGGATCACGTAAAAATACATTTACAAGAAATAGTACGATCAAGAGAAGAAAGTGCAACTGAGAAATGAGAAAATGTTACTGATGTCAAAAAAGGGTAGAAAGTTCAGCGGGAGATAGTAAAAAGGAGGATTGAAGTATTAGAGGAAAAACACTAGACAATTCGATCAAAATAATTACTTAAGAGCTTCTGTCGTTGGTTGCCAATGAAGACCAAAAAAGCACGAGCATCTGGAACATAATATAGCGGATGCACTGTAGCGCCTCATCGAAGAAAACAGGTACATACAAAATCCTCCTTTTTACCATTTCGTGTTTATTGAGGGTGAGAAAACAAATGTCACATATTTTATTTGCGTCTGAATGGTTAGGACTGTGATAAATTTTTAAGCGTGGACCAGCCACCTCAGATCATACAAACAATAGTTACCCGGGTACTGAACGACTGATGAGTGATGATAGGGAAGAAAGAAAAATGCAATAATATCTTGGAGGTGGGGAACCCAAATTGAAGCGCAACTTTGTGACACAGTTGAACAAAGCTAATCGAAAATGACTATTTAAAAATGTTGTAAGTTTCAACCACAAGACCAGTCAGACGATTGCACCGAAGTGCGACCCGGCCTCTGTTAGGTCCATCTGCCTATACTATACTCATCGGATCTCTGGCCAAAACAGACTGGACCACGCACTCCGCGATGAAATTGGTTAACAGGTCGATAGTTTTCTAGTAAACAAACGGGACGTGAGCAAGAAATAATTACGACTGATTTCCTGTAAAAACGATTATTTGTAGCATCAATTCACGCAACATCAGACCCCGCCGCCCGCCGTTTCTCGGAAACCAAACAGAACAAAAGTATTCAAACAATTTTCCAAAAATAACCAATAGACATGAAACATGTCCAAGGTTGAAGATGAAAAAAAAATCTTCGGATGAAAAGCGGATTAATATTTTAAAAAGTTTTTTCTCTCTCTCTTTTTTTTTTAATGTATAAGAAAGAATACCCCGAGGGAATAAAAAGCCTGCTCATTTTACCATGCTATCTACGAGTTTTCGTCGGGTCTATCAAAAATTTCAATGAATTTTAATTAATTAATTTTAAAAAAATATCTATCCTTATTCCCAGTTTTGGATTTCCTCTCCCGTATTATCAGGAGGTTAAATAAAAATTACATGAAATATAAAGAGATTTTGTAAAGAATACAAGCACCCTCCTACTAGAGGGTAATCAAAAGGAAGAATCGCAAATCCGAAAATAGTGCGTTAATAGAGTAATTAAATACAGCCTACTACCCTATTCCAACAATAAGGGGGAAGAGGGAGGAAAAAGAAAAACCCTCGCCAACAAACAATCCCCTAACCTGAAGGAGTTTTTAATTCAAACAGTAAATAGCCCTTTGATCTCAAAATCGTACTTATAATTACGGTTAGCACGAATGGAAGGAGAGAGAAACGAGAGCAAATAATAACGCTTTCTGCGGTCGAGGAAGGGTGAAATTCAGAGTATCCTTTAACAATGCCGCGCGTTACCCGCGAGCTCGCATATTATAGCGAGATAGACGGTGAGGTGAGTGAGCGACCGAGTGAAAATACAATGTTACGATTTAATGAAGGCTTGCCACATTCAGGCTGTAAATGGTGAGAACGGGAAGGGGGGTTGCGCCTCGAATGGATCTTTAAAGTATTAATACCTTTGCTTTGCAGCGAGGATTTACACGTAAACCAAGCAGGTTATGACATTTCAAAAGGTCAGCTTTTAATTTTGTAGGGGATTCAAATGCGCGGTGCCTTTGATTGGTGATCATCGGGCTGAAATAAGAGAAAAACGAACGAGTGCACAACAGACCCAAATATTTGTATAAGAACACCGTCAAATGGGCCTCTGCATAGAGAAGGGGCCGCCAGAAGGTGATATCGTCCAGAAAATTCATTTCAGCAAGTTTTAGAAAGTAAAAATTTCGCTCCGGTAGCTGGCGGTCGGAAAGAGTGCATTTCATTCCATATAGGGATACCCTAAAGCCCGGTTTCCACTTGTATCTTTTTAACCCGTTCCATACCACTCTAGACCTTTAAACTGATACGCGCCGATCTTTTGAGGGGGAAAAGGAATGGAACGGGTCGACCCACTATAGAGTCGGTTTTTGCCCGAACCATCAAAGGAAAGGAATGGAACGCGCATAGTCCAGTGGAAACGTGGTTCGCCGCGAGACCCGTTCCGTTCCCCCGTACTTTTTTTCTCCACAGCTAAGCACGCCGTGCTATCCTCAGTATTACCTACTAACTGCAGCAAGAACTCGAAATCGGTGGGGTGCATCCGAGTAAAGTTTTTGTAGAGTCCGCTGACTTCATGGAATTTCAAGTCGGCTAATAAACTTCCTCCACCATAATCTTCGCGGGATTGAAATATTTTTTTTTACCCAGAAACGCGGCGGTTTACGTTTATCAACTTTTCTTCTTTCTTATTCTAGTTTCGCGTGAATATATATGTAAGTGGCGGCGGCCAGAGCAAGTTGCCGCGGTGAACTCATCTTTGAAACTGAAGGAAGAAGGAACGCGTATCCCACCAGCCCGTTCCTTCAAATGACACGGGTATAAGGAACGGAACGCTGCAATGATACGGCATGTCATTTTCAAGTCGTTCCATACCAAACTGGTATGGAACGCTGGTACGGAACGGCAAAAAGGTTCAAGTGGAAACCGGGCTTAAGCCGTCCCAGAAGTAGTAATTTTGATACCATAATTTGTTTCATTAAGCCGAACTTCTACCTCTATTTTCACCCCCCTCTCACCCCTCTCTTCATGTCGAAAAGTGTCGGTAGTTTTCCAAAGGCTTTCTTATATTAAATTTTTGTGCCGTATTTTATAATACCTAAACGTGTGAATTTAAGCGATTTTTTTGAAATTTCATCCCCCCTTTCACCCTCCACCATCAAAGTTTTCGATAAATCTCAATGGAACCCAGGGCTTTCGTTACATTAAATTATTGAGTCGAATTTTAGAGCGCTAAGATGAACTAGTGAAGTTCAACGCTATTTTAACACTTCCACACCGGAAGGACCACCCCCCATCACCTTGACTTTTTCGAAAAATTAAAATGGGAATCAAAGGCTACTCTAACATGGAGTATACGTACCGAATATAATGCTTCTAGAATCAACTGGTGAATTATAGTGATTTTTTGACCATTTAACCCCTATTTTCCCCCCTCCACCTTGACAGATTTCGCCCAAATGCAATACCGACCTGAGCCTTATGACTACTGATTTTTGTGCCAAAGCGCGTTCCGCTAAATTGATTTCTTCGAGAGTTATCGTGCTAACAAGACCACATGCTTACTTCCACTCCGAGGGCAACACCCCCTCCCCTTCGACTTTTTCAAAAAATTGAAATGGGAATCAAAGGCTACTCTAACATGGAGTATTGACATCTTTCATAAATACACCAGCGCTCATGTGGCGACTAAGTGAAACGACCTTTTGGGGTATCCTTCAATTTTCAATTGAGTTCACTTCGATGATTTTCTTTCTGATTCTGATTCTCACTACCACAATAAACAAAACAAAGCAGTGGCACCGGTCAGATGTTACCCCAGATTGTTAGTTCATCTTAGCTCGGCAAGAGCGCTGTTGTATTGATGAAAGATGTCAATACGCACCGAATATGATGCTTCTAGAATCAACTGGTGATATATAGTGATTTTTTGACCATTCAACCCCTATTTCCCCCCCTCCACCTTGACCGATTTGGCCCAAATGCAATACCGACCGGAGTCTTATGACTACTGATTTTTGTGCCAAAGCGCGTTCCACTAAATTGATTTCTTCGAGAGTTATCGTGCTAACAAGAAAACGTCCATAATATTATAGATAAATATATAAAGTTTTGTTCCGAAAGCAGCCTGTCGGGAAAAGTGCATTTCATTCATGCGACAATCGAGTCAAACCTCATAAGTTAGAACGATATCAATCAACTATGAATCACATTTAGGCCGTGGTATAGAAAGTCAAAATCATAAAGTCGTGTTTCTTTTTACCGCAGGCCCCTTGTTTGGCACCAATTGCGGGGGAACAAAATGATGAAAATGAAACAGAGTCGGTTTGGTTGCCTATACGATATGGGAAGGTAGACTCTTGTTAGAGGAGTTATTTGCAATTAAAATCTTTATCCCGGCCTAAATTTCATTCATAATTGATTGATATCGTTCCAACTTATGAGGTTTGACTCGATTGTCGCATGAATGAAATGCACTTTTCCCGACAGGCTGCTGTCGGAACCAAACTTTTTTCAGGTTACGTTAATTTTCAGATCAGTTAAATTAGGTTAAATGGCATGTCACAATTTCACCATTGCGCAATGCGGAGTGCCTGGGTTCGAATCCGAAACAATTTTTTTTAAATATTTTTTTTTGTTCCTCCCTTTTTGGCCCACCTCAGGATTTTTTACTCAACATTTATTAGGCTGTAGGCAAATCAAATAAAAGAGACGGCTGAAAATTCAGTGTCAATGAAATGTTTTGGTAATTGGGTGGTCCAGTAAGGCGTAGCGTTAATTTAATAGCTCCCCTCCGCCGAGAACTCCACTGCCATATCAACGGATTTGGTTCACAAGGGTCTCATACGAAAGCGCGTTCATTTCTCATTACTCGTGTCACTTTTGGGGGCAATTGCAGCAACAGCCGTGCTGTAGCGAATTTTCAACTAATTCAAACCCCTCTTTCACACCGTTCCCGTGGACCGATTCATCTGGATCACGAACTCGTCCGAGATATTCACGCTATTGATTTTTAGACCAAATTTGGTTGCCCTAAGTCAAAAATTGCGACCGTGATCGTGCTAACAAGCGAGGGGCCATAAATATATATATAGCAAATCGAACCGACCTCGGATTCGTGTTCTAGGGGTTCTGAAACGTGAAAAAAAAGTATCACAACCCATATGTGCGACCATCAGGGCGAGACCAATAGTGCATTTTTTGAATGAAATGCACTAATATATATATATATATATATATTGAATCCTGGAGACCACTGAATTCGTGTTCTAGAGGTTCTGAAACGTGAAAAAAACATGACATGACCCATGTTTGCCACCATCACGACGAGACCAATAGTGCATTTTTCAGAATGAAATGCACTAAAAGTGATGCCATTTTCAGAAACTACGGAAAATTTCATTTAGGATAGAGGTCATTTTATTGCTTGAAATAATCGTCAACACCCAGAAATCTGGCATTTTTTTCATAAATTTACGTGTCCTCTAAAATTTGTCCGTTTTACGAAAAGTCGCTGTACCCAAACAGCTTTCTCAACAGATTTTCGGTGTATCACAAAAACTTCCCTGTCTTCTAAGTTTCCTTTTGGCGTGTTCACATTTCATGTTACCACTGACGTTTCTCACAAAAACGTCACGAGAATGCACAAAAACCGTGTTTTTACGAAACATGGACCATTGTCTACGGTATTCGTGAAGGGTGCAGGGAGATCGGCAGTAAGTGAGAACAGGATATCTTACCATGGAGAAGGCAAGAGGCATTCAATTTGACCCCTTCCCTCATCAGTGATTCATTAAATTGTCGCCATTCAGGGGGGGGGGGGCGCGTGTAATTGAATGCCGTTTGCCTACGATATCTTCTCCTTCCTAAAATATCCTGTCCTCCCTTTCTAAAACAGTATTTTGTCAGAAAAATATAGGCAATTGCCTATGTGCCAGCTGCCAACAATATTCGTGAAGGGTGCTCAGAGATCGGCAGAAATGGATGGGGGGGGGTCAAATTGAATGTCTCTTGCCTGCGATATCTTCTCCGTGGTAAGATATCCTGTTCTCACTTACTGCCGATCTCCCTGTGTTCAACTTCACAATTTACGAGAGTGGATCACGTGAAGGATTCTGTTACTTGTGGGGAGAATCTGATGGAAAAAGAGGAGCAAATGAGATTTGCTCAAACCTTCACAGTTACTTGAGTGATTTAGAAAACAGGAGACCTGAAGTGAAAATTGTTTCTCTTTTCTGTGACATCTGCCCAGGGCAAAACAAAAATCGACCGTTGCTCGTCATGCTTCATCACTTCATCAAAGGAAGTGTAACTATAGAGGAAATAAATGTTACCTTCTTACTGCCTGGGTACACGTATATGCCGGCCGATTCAGTGCACTCAGTCATTGAATCAAACTATAGAAATAAGATAATCTGGGCTCCAATCGAATGGCCAACTGTGATAACCAACAGTCGATTCAATCCTAAACCGTACGAAGTCTTTGTCTGTTCTTACAAAGATTTCAAGACCTGGAAGGGAATCCAAGAATCCGTATTGAGCAGGGCGAGCAGTATGAGGCAAATGCGTCGCTTGAAAATGAAGAAAAATGAGAACTGTGTACTTTTGTACACTTCATACGACGACTCTGCAGCTCCAATAGAACTGTACATAAAAGACAACAGACGAACCACAACAACGACGGTTAAAGCTGTTTATACCTCACGATTACCTGTAACCCTGGCTAAAAAAAGAGATTTGTTAAGACTGTGCAATAGAAATGTAATCCCTAGTCGATACCATTCTCAATTTTTGAATTTACCTTCATGCAAAAATGTCATTGACGCACTCAATTCAGAAGACGAGGATCGTGAAAATGAAGAACAATAAATTTGGGGTAGATTTCGAGAAGGGGACGTGGGCGTTTTAGCTTGCTTGTAAGCGTTCTCAAATTGGGTTTTGTGATTTTCATTTTTTATAAATATTACTTGATAATTTTTTTTAATACTTCGTGATGTGTGTTTTTTTTAATACTTCGTACTGTGCAACTAGTCAATGAAAGTTACTTCTGTACTACGACTTAAGTTGTAAATAAACTTTGTTTTAAAAACCAACTACTTCCGGTTATTAATCAATTTAATGTTGCAACCCCGACAAACCATGTTTTGAACAACCGGTAAAAAGTTATAAGCCACAAATTTTACCATTAATGAATTATATTTTTTATTGCACCAGACCTAATACCCTAATGATTGCATGTATTCAAACAGAAATAAATTCACATTTATTACGCGGTATTTCGACCCATGTTAAGGAGGGATTAACTGTTCTAAACAGTATTTTGGCATTCCTGTAAAATTTGGGAATCGAGGGTTACAACCTTTCACCTTTAACCAGTCGATATATATATATATATGTGTGTGTGAATTCCGGAGACCACTGAATTCGTGTTCTAGAGGTCCTGAAACATGAAAAAAACATGCCATGACCCATGTTTGCTACCATCACGACGAGACCAATAGTGCATTTTGACATAAATGAAATGCACTAAAACAACTCTCTATTACTACCCAGCGGGCTCGTTCCCAGGCCCACCGAGACCCAGTTCCCTAGGCCAATACTGGCTCATACACAATGCACAAAGTTTAGGGTCAGACTCCCTTAGGCCTCCACAAAACTTTCCAGGACATTCACGAAGTGGAGGACTCCGATCCACTAGGCCTTCGTGAACGTGAAGTTTGGCATACAAACACAAACAGCTCGAAATTGCGTACAAACAGTCGCAAACTCTTCACAAAGTGAGCCGCGGACTCCTCCTCCAACTCAAAACCCTTGTAGATAACATCGGCCATACGAAGTGCGTAGTCGAGTGAGAGACAGCTACCATACCGCAGCCTTTCTATCCCATTTTCCCTTTTCCGGGTAAACTGCCCTTGCCCTTTTTGTCAGGCACTGGCGGGTATAGAGGGTGACCAGATTTTTTTCGTTTGGAAAAAAGGACTCTGGTCTCGAGATGGCGAAATAAATCACTGAAGACATTATGAATTATCCGAGCCCACAAAAAACAATTGCATACATAAACATGCAATTTCACGGATATTCAGCCTCAAAGATTGCTAATAAACCGATATTTTCCAACCGAATTATCTAATTTTACGGCTATTATTCAAGCCTTGGGACAGTTGGGAGTTCTCAGGGCCTGCTCGACAGGGGTCCACAGCCACTACACAAAATATTCAGAAACTTACAAGTTCGCCAAAATTAGACCTAAAAGTTGCAACTCCACGCATATTAAGTCAGGAAACTTCCAATTTTCTAGGTATTCGTCGACATTGGGCACTTTTGCGAGGACGGGTACCCTGATTCCTGCAACCACAAAAACGGCCCCGAAATTCACAAATTTGGTTAAATTAGCACCCCCAACTTGCAATTCTACTTGAATTAAGACAAAACAGAGGAAGGAAGCATGTAATTTTGCTCAAGAACTTACAAACCCAAAAATATTCATGTTTAAATGTTGTAATTACACGGCTAACCGTCGGCCTCCATTCACAGACGGGCCCGGCTTGCCCAGGGTCCGTAAGACTAAAGAGGCTCATTAACTTGTAACTTGACGAGCACCTAGGACAAAAACTACCAATTGGCAAGTATTTAGACCCAAAACTTGCAATTTCGCGAAAATAAAGGCAAGAAACTAGCAATTTCACGAATGTTCATCCAGGAAACTTCCAAATTTCGCTGATATTTAGCTCCAAAATGTTTTAATTTTGTATATTTTCGTCAGTCCTTGGGTGCTGTCGTGTATGGATAGATAGACAGGGTTCCGCGGTCATCGAAAAGAAGCCAGAAACTTGCAATTTCGCGGGGGGAAATTCCAGCAACTTGCACTTTCTTTCGCAAAAAGCAATCTTGCGACTGAAACTTGCAGTTTTCCAAGAATAGATACTGTCAAAAACAAGGAATTTCGGGAAGAATTTTAGCTCAGAATGATGCAGTTTCACAGATATTTAGCTCGGTGATGTAATCTTGTGACCACATTGCCAGGCTTTGGGACCTGTCGGGTCCAGTTAACCCGTGTTCCACGGTCACTAAAAAAAGGTCCTGAAACTTGCAATTTCGCGAAAATAAAGACCAGCAACTTACATTGTCTTTCAATTTATTATTTCTAATTTATTATTTATTATTATATTCAATTTATTATTTCTAATTTATTATACTAGTTCCAGGCCAACAGACTCCAATATTGCGAAGGGGCGCCTTGAAAACACGATTTACAGTTAACTTATCGTTTGGAAGAATCGAACAGTAGGAACGGTCACACTCTAAATTGTGGAGCTAATAGTCAGGCCAAAAAAATTGAAATAAGTCTTAAGTAACTCAGCGACCCAGACATTTTGCCTTCATACAGGCAAGAAGCTGAGCTAGGTCGCTTCTATATTTACCAACTATGAATCCCCCTCCCCCCATACCTTTGCACCATCCTTTCACCATGTCCTTCACTTTTTTTTCGCCTGGACAAACTCCCGGACCCCAAAGCCACTACTGGGGGGGAGGGGGCATCTGAAAAATTCATTTTTCCTTTCATTTTTAATTTTAAATATGGAAAAGGGAGGGCGAGTCAGGTAAACTTTTCAGTTTGGAAAGAGAAGGGTCACCCCTTATTTGCTCAAGTGAACAGGTTGAGAAGAGGAAAAAGACGTTAACGTCCCCTTTTCCCCGCCTCGGTGTTTCCTTTTTTACTCTCTATCTGCACCCCCCCCCTTCTTGCCTTTTTTGTCCTCTTCTTGTTTGAATTCACTTTGTCCCAAAAAAAAGCAAACAAGAGGTTGTAGGGAAGCTAACAAGATAGCGGCAGAGGTTAAGGTAGGCAGTAAAAAAGAGGCTTTTAATAGTAAATCTGATACTTTGTTAGCGTGTTATTACTTTTCGAAGGAAGTAGAGGAGAAAAGTGGAACGTGAAAAATGAACTTTCAAGCAGTCAAGTATCATCTTTCAAATGAAACTCTGTGGATCTTGCCAACATTGAATATTTAAAAAACGCGAATCGTATAACAGCGGCAAGGGGCAAAATGTAGTGGGACTGAAAGATAAGTATAGGAGGGCTTGATAGTCTCCCTGGCGCGATGCTATACTGCCATCGTTCGTTCGTTTACAAGCAATAATAAAACTGAAAAGTCAAAACTCTCGACTCACGAGTAGCAATAAAAAAAAAGACTTTTATAAACCCTGGGGTCTATTTCCTGCCATTTTACGTTTGGTATACTACATTCTTTTTACGCGCATAACGCACTACTTTTTTCCTTTCAACATAAAAACACTGAAAGAATGAAAATATGTTTTCCCCCGGACCAACATGTTTTCCCACGCTGAAAAGACCAGAAAAAGAAATCATCGCGTTATTGTGTGAAATAAAATAAAACTTTCGGACGCGAAAAGGGGAGAAAAAACGCAGTCGATAAGAGCAAATATTACTAGGCAGAAAATGAGCGGCGGGGGAAAAAACTCTTTGAAGAAGTTGAAGCTTCACGTCCCTGGAAAGTTAACCGTCAAGGAACACCTGAGCAAACTAAGATTACGAACTTCAGGAACAGTTTACCCTTTCCCCCTTCATTTCCATTTCATTTGAAAAAAGGAGGAAAAAACTAAGAGAGTCCCGTGAATTAGCTTCTTCACGTTAACTTCCAATAGCTTTCCATTTTGAAAACATTAATAATTTCTATGTAAACTACGGAAATGAGTGAGCTCTATGCATTTGGGAATTCGGTTCAGTTGGGTGACTGTGAGTAATCAATGAACCTTGAGGTAATCAACATACCCACACAGCACATTCAGCATCATGCATCTGTTCATGCCACTGAAACACCAGGCGAAAAAAAGATTGATTTTGACTGCGTACTTATTTTTTCTTTAAAAGAGGAGAGCGCAAATTGAAATTGGAGTTGCTAATTTTATTCGTCTAAATTCCATTCTTTTGCTAAAAATATGATCCTAGCTAAGAAAACTGAAAACGCTTTATTCTATTACCGTAAGGCAAAAAGGTGCGATAGAAAAAACAAGTTTAATATTTTAAGCCCCTTTTGATCGCACGTAAGAGCTTTTTTGATCTTCTAAACGAAGAATAAAGGGGAAAGTTGAATTAGTTTTTAATTGTCAGAAAAATTGTGAAGGAAAATTCCAAAGTCTAGTCGTGCAACAAAGAGCTTTTGTAATGGGAAATTTAGTCGATAAGTGGCTTGGAATTGACTAAAACCTATATAACATATCTCTGAGTTTCTATGAGATTTTCAATTAAACCGTACTAAGTGATTGATCCATCTTTCTTCACCCCCAGCCATGCCTCTGACGACGACTTCATTTTCGAGCCAAATCCGCGGTCAACTATAAATTTCATACCAAGGAACTCGTCTCCTTCTTTCACACTACCCAATCCACCGACAATCTATTTCTTCTCTGACTACAGTGAGCACCTTTTCATTCCATTCCTCCAATCTGCAAAAGATGATTAAACCTTCTGAGTTGGAACAGATCTTTCTCTCTCACTGTCTCTCTCATCCCTCAATTTAGTCCCCTTCACGATTTTGTGGCACTTCTCTACCCCTTTCTTATATCACCATCCACCTTACACTTACTACCCGCGGGGACCCTTTTCGCGGTGAAAACCCACAACCCTCACCACTTTTCAAGATAAGGGGGGGGGGGCAGATGTCTCGACCGTAAATCAACTTTAGTCTGAAAGGTGGTAGGGGGTGGGGGTAAAAGGTGAACAGGTAAGAGGGAATTTCTCATAAAACTGCCAAGTATAATTGCTCCTCCACCCTTTGCTACTAACCCTTTCCACTACCAACACAACGTCATTTCACTAACACCTCAACTTATTCTGGATGCTCAGTCTGGAAAATCATTTGTCTTAAAGTATCGCTTTTCTTTAACTAGTTCTCTTCGTCTTCTTCCCCCACCTCCTTTTTTTAAAATAACAATCCATTACTCCTCGAAAATGGCAGATAGGGGGAAGAAAGGGGCTCTTCTTTTTTTTATGCTAAAAGCAACAGGCTTCTTTTCAAAGAATTGTGCTCGACAACTTTTCCTTGAGACAAGAGAGTAATTTATAAAGCGGTGAATTACAAGCACACAAAGACAACGATTCGTTTTTTCTCTTTCTTTTTTTTCCTACGGTATAAAGCATTATTTCGGGGCCCTCAAAGTGCTCAACTGACGTTTGATGTGAGAGGCATGATAATGTTTGTTGAAACTCGAAGATAGGCAATTTCCCGCAAAACTGCCGACTGCCCACTATACTAGAATACGCACAGCCGAAGAATGTGCCACTTGATCAACACCGATTCGGCGTAATAGTGGAATTGGAAGCACCGCTGCTGACTGTAAGCATGTAAATGTAAATAATATTGAGAACGGCCATTCTTCGTAATGATTCAAACTTCCGGAATTTAATAGCAACAAGTGACCAACCCACCAATGGTCAAAACATGCATCGCTATTTCATCCTCAAGTTTCCGGGCCGACTACGGCCGTTTATTCCGGAAAACGGACAGTATTTGACACAATAGTAGTACTATAATTATATTCATGCCCAAAAACAAGCTTATGACAAAGGAAGGTAATTGAAATCCATCCCATCCAGCCCAAGAGGAAAAGAGCTATCTCACCCACTCCTCCACCTCCTCAACATCACACTAAATAAAAAACTGAAAAATTCACAAAAATCAATTTCGTAGCGTTGGCTCTCTCAAGATCTGCGATGGCTTAGCTCTTGAAAAAATTACAATGTACGGGTTGGGCTATCTTGAAAATAAAACTTCGCGAATTTCGCCCTCACGAAAACAATTTTCACGGGTTTGGGGGCGCGAACTTCCAGTGAGAGTTTTGTCTGATACGAAGTGGAGTTCGTACTGATTAGTACGCATTTTTGGCCGTTATAGACCTACATTTCACGTACCTGACTCTCAAAAAAATACTGCGGTTGGCTCCTCGAGCAGAGAACCAATTTCTCATGTTTGGCTGTTTAAAATAATCAATGACACTGCGTAATGCGTAGATGCTCTGCGGAATATGGCAGGAATACTTTAAAAGCGGATAATTCATCAAGAACAGAGGATTCTGACCTTTTTGAACTGGAGATTTCGCTTCAGACACCATCCGGTCAGTACCACACAGAAATTCACTGATCACCACTCAAACCAGTCGTGATGCAACTGCGAATTTTAGCACGCTCTCTGACTAATCCGGGAGGGTAACTATCAATGTAGGCTGTTCACGAGACCATGATGCCCTTAAATTTGATTATTCGGTTGTGTAATAATTGGTGATCATACATACCTCGGAATCAGACTAATAGTTTTCTGACTCACTTACATAATTTTCAACGCTCTCCGATCTTTAGAGTACGCGCAAAGGATCATCCCGGGCCCACAGCTCCAAGCCCATTAGGCGGGGCCAAATGGGGTGGTCATGCGTTAACGCCGTGTATTTCATGGCGTCTTTTGGTGCAGCTAGCTACTGACCACCCAACTCCGATCTCCAGCCCTCCCGGCGTCCCTGACAAACCGTGCTGCAATAACCGCGGCAGAATTATCTCAACAAATGGAGGAGGGGTATGGGCCGTGCAGTGGCGAGACGCATTCCTAAAAAAAACTCGCTACCAGCCCAAGGCGTTATGCGACCCGTGCCGCAGGGTGCGTGTGACAGATACACAGGGTGATTGGGGTAGATACACAGGGTGAGCTGTGTATCTAACGGAACCTCAGGGATACCAGGCGACCTCCCTGAGTAAGCCTTCCCACGGCATGCGGAGCTCTGCCGTGGGTAACTTTTAATCCCATAGCTGCTCGAGAGACCGTTTATGGATCGCGATCAAATTACATTGTCAAACCCAGGGTTTAAAACCCTGGAGCAGTCGACGACCCCTGGACGAGCTTCTCAGTAGCCCTCAGCCTGCTCAGCCAGGCACCACAGAGGTGACAGGGGAGACCACCCTAATGGAGGTGGTTGAGCCCAAAAGAACCTCCAGTGGCGACGCTGAGGGAGCAGTCGCAGGATCGCTGATTTCGACAAGTACGCCTCTGGCTTGACCAAGGATCAAAGGCGACGCTTTTTGTGGCTGGATCGGAAGAAGGGGGAGGAACCGGAGGCCGCCAGGGCAAGTGCTCTGCAGATAGTGAAAAAGAGCAAGAAGAAGAGAGCCTCTGTCCAAGCCCAGGGTGGCGGTTGCATTTCTCCATAAGTGCGCGGATCTGGGGAACGAACAAGCCCTTCAGTTCCTCACCGCCATAATCGGGGTTCAATGTGGGACAATGAAGGGTACTGTCGAGGAGTGTGCCTCAAGGCACGCCGGCTTAGATGATGACCCTGCTCATCGATGAGGAGTCGGCGCAGATCCTGGAAAAGAATAATGTCGTCCACATCAGATTCGGCAAGGGGGCCATCCGTCCTAAGGCTAGGAAGAGGGAAGGATCACTCTCTGGCCACCGACAGCAGCCGGTGGATGTGGATCATGTAGCCACTGCTGTGCGGGGTTCCACACCCGCACCCCGGCAGAGAGTGCTGCCTGCGGGAACAGCAGTTGGCACCACGGCCTCCGGACAGTCAACGCAGATAGCTCCCTCATAAGCTAGGCCATAGGCAAGGCTGAGGAGAGAGGCGATAGTGTCGCACCAGCGGGGGACGGAAGAGTCCCGAAGTTCACCCCCCCCCCCCACGACATGGAAAACCAACGTACTCCGAGTAAGCTGGTTTACCGTGGGGATGAGAAGCGGCCGCGAACTGCGCTACTTCTAAATTCAAAGTGAAGTTTCCAACTATGCCAGAGTTTCTGTGCAGAGATTTGACAGCAGTCATTCTGGAAACCAAGGACGAGGACCAGACCCGGAGGTATGTGGTAGCTTCCGCGTACTTCCCAGGGGACTCTGAGGTGACGCCGCCGGAGGAGCTTCAGCGTTTGGTCCTGTACTGCATCTAATCTGATCTGAGGAATCTGCAGCTGATTGTGGGTTGTGATGCGATTGCTCACCATATCATCTAGGGAAGTACAGATGTCAACGCCAGGGGTGAGTCACTCTTTCAATTTTTGATGACGCATGACCTGGTGGTGGTAAATCAGGGCTCGATTCCTATGTTCGTTACAAGTGCTAGGAGTGAGGTCCTGTTACTCTGGCCAGCCAGGTTTTGGCCAATAGTGTCAGAGATTGGAGAGTCATGCCAGAAACATCAATGTCTGACCATAGGGGGTTTCCTAGGGTTTTTTAAAGGACACCTAGGACAGGAACTGTCTGAGATGGGCGTTGACATACATTGCCAGGCCGACCTGGATAGGGCGGTGAAGGCAGTAGATTCGGCGATCCTCAGTGCGTACGAGGAAAGCTGTCCTGTTAAGATGAAGAGGGGGAACAGGGAAGTCCCGTGGTGGAACAATGAGCTGGAGGTGCTCAGAAGAGAAACGAGGAAGCTTTGCAATAGGGCCAGATCACGTGGGAAGTGGAGGCCCTTAGGAAAGCAAAGCGGGCCTGTGTCCGTCATGGGCAGACTACAGAGGGTCCTGTCCAAAGAGAGCCCGGGCCAAATTGGTCTAATCAAGAAGGCAGATGGGGCGTATACCGAGAGCGCTAAAGAGACCCTGAAGGTCCTTCTGCATGGTCGTTTCCCTGATTCCAGGGATGCAGGGCCTCAAATGTTCAGGGCGAAGTGGTGGTCGACTGCCGGCCAACTAAGGCTATTTGGAGCGAATCGAGGAAATTGTTTACGCCCGCGAAAATTGAATGGCCTGTCGGCTCATTTAAGCACTATATATCTCCTGGGCCGAACTGGATATTCCCGGTCATGATACAGCGTGGCCTAGAGGTCCTGGAACCACGCCTCACAAGGATATTTAGGGCGAGTTATGCATTATCGTATATACCGAAGGCAAGGAGGAAGGTCAGGGTTGTGTTTATTCCTAAGTCGGGAGCGAACTCCTCGGCCAGGCAAAGCCGTACCACTCATAAGCCGTCTTTCCTCCTTAAAACAATGGAAAAGGTGATATCAAGCCTGGCCTGGATATCAAGGACAGAGTTAAAACTAAACCAATCCAGAGGAGACAGCATGCCTACCAGGTAGGCAAGTCCACTGAGACCGCCCTGAAGAACTAATGGGTTAAGTTTAAAAATCTCTGGAAGCGAAAGAAACTGCACTGGGTTGTTTCCTGGACATAGGTGGTGCCTTCAATAACACCGCCAATGACTCTATGGAGGCTGCGGTAAGGAGCGGAGATGTTGATCCATCTTCAGTGAAATGGATCAAGGGGATCCTGCAATGCCTCGTCATGACTTTGGAGCTGGGAGGGGAGGCTGTTCCCGTGTTGCCCTCAAAAGCATGTCCTCAGAAGGGGTGTGCTCTCTCCTTTGCTCTGGTTGCTTGATCGACGAATGCTTGATAGACGATCTTCTCGCTATCCTGAAGGAGCAGGGTTATGAGGTAGTTGGTTAGCTCGTGTGGAGACCTCACTCCCATCGGACAGGTCCACCCGGGTTGCGGATCGGGGATCCCACTAAATGGTGGGGAGGGTCTGAATAAGGCTCTTGCCGAATAGGACCCTGCGGACCCTTCGGATGTGGCTGGCCTCTGGCGTCAGGGTAAACCTGCGTAAGCCATAAGGTACCATTCGTCGAGGTCCCTGTCACGGGAAGAATTGCCCTGCAAACCTTTTTAGTGTCACGGCCTGTGTGTCCACGAGGTGGACCTGGCCAGTTTTTGTCTTGCATCCACTTAGGGGAATCCGTTAGCCTGGTAAGGCACTCCCCTAAGGGAGCCAACCCAGACAGAAAACCGTGGAGGACGGGAATCTGTCCTATTCCTGGGGTCTGGCAACCCCCCCACGTATCCATGCTGTTCAGCCCGTTCCCAAGTTCTGAGCTGTTTCCCGTCATGGATCGATCTTGTTCCGCCTATTGTCTTCTCCGGGGCCGCTGCGGGGCTCGCACCGGCGGTTGTGCGCGGGGTCTTAGAGGGTACAGGTATCGAATACCCGAACAGGGGTTGGTGGTGCTCCCCCCGGGCCTCCGTTACCATGTGGGCCAACCACTCCGTGACCCTAGTTGCCCCGTGCACATTGGCGAAGGGTCACACAGTCAAGGGGGGAATGCTACCCTGGGGTCGGTGTTAAAACTTCGATCGTCCAGCAGTTGCCGGCTGGCGCCCGGGCGCAAACCGCTGTTGGACGGCCGAGGGCTATCCGAAGCCACTGGGATCCCGTGACGTGTTTTGCTGTCCGGGGCGGGCGTTACGTGGGGCGGTCTCGTGGCTGGCGGGGGGTGGCATGGGGTCGATCCATCTCCTCTCCTTTCAGTCCTTTCCTTTATACGTTTATTTCACCAAAATTACCAGTCCAGTGAAGAAGAAATCAGCACCCAGCATGGTAGGAGAGGCCAGTTCCAGCCCGATGAGTGGTGGCTCGTCAACACTGAAGAGGACGAGTTTGGAAGGATCGACATCCTCACTTCCGGGTTCTCTGAAAATAGCGCCGGTGTTCTCATCTAGGAAGATAGGTGGGGCCGATGTTGACCGATCCAGTATGGAGTCAACGATAACAACGTGTCGGCGTGGCCTACAGGAGTTTATGCTGGCGGACATCAGCAAAATACAGAAGTCGTCTGCCACGAAAATCTTGGAATGTGTAGATATAAATGTGGCCGAAACAGACAAGGTGGAAAAAGAAAATTGCTGCCTCAAAACAGAATTAGGGAGGGGGGTGTTGGTCCTACCGCAGTACAGGAGGTGTTAAAAGGGGGGTAGGCCCCGGTAATGTCCCGACTGGAGGCCCTCGAGCTGAGGTTGGATTTACTCTGCGGAAGCGCAAGCGGAGGGTCCGCGAACGTGGAGGCGGCACGGAGCACTCCAAGGAGGGTTGGGGATCCGGAGGTGGGCGCTGCTATCAGGGTAGCGATGTCTTCGGTCCTTACGAGGTAGGCCGAAGTAGGCATCAGGGTGGAGAAAGTTGGGGAGGGACGTGTGGAAGGTCTGGCTGAGGACATAGGGCCCGCGCTTGCTGCAGTCCTGTCAGCCTCGGTGGAGGCTGCGGTGAAGAGGGCGGTGGAGACCGTATCAGCAAGACTGACCGAACTGGAGAAGTCTCGGGCAAACCTTCCCCACTCTCCGATGATGGTGTGCGGGGCGGCGAGGAAAAGAAGGAGGAGGGGGGACGATTCCTCTATTGTCGCCGAGGGGTCTGAGGGAGCAGGTGGACAGACTAGGACCCCCACTGATGGGGGGAAGCCTAGGTCGTTCTCTTTGGTCGCCACGGCAGCTCCGAAGAGGGTGACCCAGCTGAACGTCCGCCTCGGCTGGTGAGACCACAGATGGCACTTCGGATGCGGAAGGGCGCTTGACATCCTTTGGCGTGGGTGCCCGCCCAGTGTCGGGAGGATTCGCAGAGAGAGAAGGAAGGCCCGCTGGCCTCAGTTGTCGTCCTCAACAAACAGCTCACCGTGTGCTCAGTGAGGTCTCATCCCTCTCGATACGTGGCGGCGGTGATTGTAGGACGGGGTACCAAGCAGATGGGCCTGATCTCATGCTATTGGCCCTTTTCGCTGGAGGACGGCACGGAGTTTGTTGCTTCCCTCGAGAACACGTTTGCGTCCCTCACGGGAATGCCCACGGTGGTTGGGGGGGGGGGGACTTCAACGCTTGGGACCCAGCATGGGGCTCCAGGCATGGGTCGGCCAGGAGCGCGCATGTGCGAGACCTTATGGCCGCGTGGGGTTTAGTGATGTCGAACCGGCCGGAGTGTGGCCCGACTTTTCGGGAATTGCTTGGGGACTACCATATTGACCTCACTTGGACAGGCGGGAGCCCTTTGCCAATGGTGCGCTAGTGGGAAGTGAACCAAGACACGTGTGCGGAGCACTGCCTTCTTAGCTACTCTCTGGTCGTGGGAGGCGGCGCTCAGATGGTCAAAGAGGATAAGGGTCGGTTCGATTTTCAGCGCGCCAACTAGGAGGCGTATTCTACTGGAGCCGTCAGTGGATCCTCGAATCGTGGGAGTCAGTTGTTGATCCGGCAGCACTATCGGAGGCCCTCATTGACGACGCTGTACTCCATTTGGAGGAACTCAACAATAAAACTCTATCGCCCATCTTACAATAATGCTTTAAATGCTTGAAAAAAATAACGACCAATTATGAGCAAATGTAAACTATATTATTAATAGTATTAATAATACTATTAGTATTAATAGTATTAATAATATAGTTTACATTTGCCCATAATTGGTCGTTATTTTTTTCAAGCATTTAAAGCATTTGGAGGAAGTTGTTATAGGGCCGCCGAGGATGCGATACCACGTCAGCTCTCGTCCCGGGGAGATTCGACGTCGTGGTGGACCAGTGAGCTAGAGAGTCTCTCTGAGAGCTCGTAGGCTTCGACGTGCGTTTCAGCGTTACGTCTCTGCCCGGAGAGATCATAACGGGCTGTGCGTCGGTCAAAACGTGCCTCTTGGCGGGCGTTTGTGGAGGAAGCCCTCGCGGCCAACCCTTGGGGAATTCCCAATGGGGGGGTTGTGGTGAAAATAAAGTCTCCGGATATTCTCAAATTTTTGGAGGTGGCCGGCGGTAGCGTAGAGGCTACCATGGGGAACTTCCTGGAAAGGACATTCCCTCAAGATAATCCCGGAACCGACTGTACAGTCTCGAGGAGTATTAGAGACGATGCCTGGCTCCCCCCGTTAAGGCACTATACAACACGAGTACTGCAACAAGCAAATCGGCGCCATACTTGGTCCCTCCTGACCAATGAGATCACTTGTTCTCATTGCCAAGTAGGATATTTTTATTTATTTCGACTGCGATCCGCGTATAATATTATATATATACATTTACATAAATATGTATGTCTTATAATATTTACGTAAATATATATCTAATAATATTTACGTAAATATATATCTGATAATATTTACGTAAATATATATTTATATTTACGGGGCGACCTGGTGGTGGCACCGCCTCTCCAAGGCACACAGAGCGAGAGTCGTCAGCCTGCAGCGGCAGGCCTTGATCCGGGTAGTCATGGCGTACAAGACTGTCAGCTCAAACGCACTTCAGGCCATGGCGAGGATGCCTCCGGCTGATCTCCTGTTAGACGCCTGGGTGCACAGGCGCCGGGCCATCTCCAACTCGTTGGAGACATTGTGCCATTCGTTATACACTCAGACTAATGAGGAAGTCTGATGCAGACATTTGCAGATACTGTGTGAGTGCGAGGCTCTGGGGCTGTTACCCTTTCACCATCTTGGAAGTGATCAACCGGAGGATGGCTACGGGGAATATCCTCAACTTGGAGTGGTGGTGGAGGACGCTTGGAAACTATAGGCGTCTTCCTTTAGCAGGGCAACCTGAGGGGCCATCACAATAGATATTTTAGGTTGATTTAATAGGAGATAGTTTCTTCCGGGCTTTCCTTCCCGTTTTTAAAATAAATAAAATAAATAAATAAAACACAAATTCCATCACCCCCCTTGCAGTTCCAGCGCAATGATTGATACATTCTAAAGTAGCCGAATATTTCAACTCCAAGTGCCAATCGTTGAAAATCACTCACTGACTTCGGTAATGTGGAAATTCTCTGTTTCAATTTAATTTAACTCTTGAGCATAAAAGTTTTAATGGAAAAAAGTTGTACAAAACCCGAGTTCAAAGACCAGTTTTCCAATGATTCAATGCTATTTACATTACTTTTCACATATAAACTAAAATCGTTCCAGCATAATTTTGTTAAGTAACAAACCTGGTTGGGATCCAATGTAAAGAGACATGGGGAATTTGGGGGGGGGGCTATTTTGCTCGGCACTATTTTCCTAATTAATTACCCCCATTCCACTATTCAACGCAAGCTGAGGGCGCTTGGTATACATTTCTCATTTCCACGCAACCATCCCATCCCTTAAGCCCCCTCCTGCGGCTGTAAACGCGCTCTTCTTATTCCCCAGGACCGAGAAGAAAATCACACACGATCTTTCTAGTAAAGCCGCCGCCCGTGTACGTCCTTTCAAGTTGGAAAACAAATATAGACAAGTAAAGTAGAAACAAACAAAAGGAGCAGGTTGCTCTAGACACGCTAAGTATCTTGGACAAATATGTTTAGGGTTGGAGGGGTCGAGCGGAGGTACGGTGCACACGGTGGTGGAAAAGGAAAAGGCCGCCGAAGGATGAAGGAAGTGAGCAAACATCTTTGGCGCTTAAGAAAGGCTTGATCTCGACAAAACTCCCACAACGTAGCCGGGAGTACAAGCCCATGAGTGTCCCAGAAGAGAAAAAAAAAACCAAAGGAGGAAAAAGAAGTTTTAGAGAACTTAAGGGGAAAAGCCACAGCTGGAGTGAAAGAGCTTCGGAAGAGAAACGAGGTACTTTTCTGAAAACTTTCCCTTAGAATTTTTCTTTATTCCGCCTTTTAGTAAAAGTTGGGTTCCAGAAAAAAAAACCAACTATTATTTTCATTAAATTTATTTATTTATTCATTTTTTGACTTCATCAAAGGGGCTTTTGTTGAACTTGAACGTAGTGGGGTGGAAAATTTGTTTCACCAACAAAGAAACATCAAACGAGCGAGATTCAGTGGGATTCATAGTGCGAGACGGGTGGACGGGACGGGAAGACGGGTGAATGTCGCGTTGAAGACTTCATGTATCTTGAAACTGATGAAACTATCAAAACAACTAGGGATAATCACAAGAAAACTACGTTGTGATTGAGCTCACACAAAGCACACAGACGAGGAGACAAAGTTGATTTTCAAAAAAAAAAAGTTTGCCTTTCGCTAGTGTTTTGATGTAAGCCTCCAGTAACACCACTAGATCAGTACACGAGATATGACGGCACTTCCTATTTACTCCACGATTATCTTCCTGTCAAGTTTGTTTACTCACCCCTACCCTTCCAATATGAGCATAACCTTCACGTTTTAAACATTGCAAAGCTTTTCCAACAGCCTAAGCCTTATAGGAAGAATAATTCAGATCTAATCAGAAGAGGGAGGTTTTTCTGAGGGTAAACCACACCTCCTTTCTTCGTTCCTCTTGAATCTTCCAACGCTTATTTCCAGGCAAAATTTATAAATGATTTGTTCAACCCTTCACCACTTCTACCCAACTTTACATTTCCCGTCGCTGTTTTGGGTGGCGTTGAGAAAACCATCTCAAGTAATATAAGCCGGTGTTTATGAAAGGGATTTCCTGAGGTTATATTCTCAAGCATGAAAAGGGGGAGAGCGCAAATGTTTCAGAATTGCAAAATTCTCAGAACGGTACCCTCATCCCTGTTCTAGTGGTAAAAAAGAGTAATTTTGTCAATGTTTTTTCCATATATGCAAAAAACCCCGCAGTGCACGCGTTATCCCTTTTCTACAGATACTGTTTTTTCATGTCATCACTTGGTTCAAATTGAAGGGTGCCAGGGAATCAAGCTGGAGACGATAACACGGGGGGGGGGGGGTTGACGGTAAACTAATAACGTAATGAACTCAACTCCCAGATAACAGAATTAGTCTCAATCAAAACACATTAAGTCAAATTGTTAAAAAATACCAAAAACATATTAAAATTCACTTTCCCTTCCATCTTTTTTTTCAGAGATTGATAAATAAAGATTACAAAACCATCCCATCCCAGTGTTTTTTTTTCAGCCAAAAATCCTCTCTCCTGACAACTGACTGACGTTTCTCATATTTAGTTTTTTGAAAAGGCAATTGCTTTTTCAGTACGAAGTATTATATTTTCGCTGAAGGAAAAACATATTAAATACCTAAATACTCCCCCAGAGAGAGAGAATATTGTTTCATATCGAGTTTTAATTAATTTTTGAGAACAAAAGCCCCAATGTTCAATTTTTATTAAAAAGTTTGTTTTAAAACGTAGGTGGGCTGTAAATAAAGAAGAGCTTGCGCTGAGGTATTCCCCATTATCGGCGGTTTTTTCTTCCCTGTATCCCCTTTATTTTCTCAGTTAATTGCGCGAGGAAAACTGACGGTGTATTATTAAACACCGACAGTATTTTTATATAGTGAGGTAGAGAGTGTGGAAAAGGTTTTGTTGGGACGGCGTAAAGTCATATAATTGGCTCTACATAAAAAATGAAGTTGGTACGTACAGTTGCCAGAGTGCGTAATAAACCGTGTTTTGGGCTATCTCGCTTCCAAATCGAGGAAAATCTCTAGAACGCGATTTAGGCAATTTTTATAACTAAAATATTGGGGAACTTGCATGAATGCCCGTTTTGGGAGAAAAGTATTCCGGTGAATTGACACATGGACCGAAGGATATTAACGGTAGTTGTAGCCCGATTGGTGCATTTGGTGATTTTTAAATAAATTTCAAAGTTCTTCAAGAAGGGATGGATGGTGCGAGCGGGAAATGACGTCAATGGTCACTTTTGAAGCATCTGATGAGGGAACCCTAACATTTTTTGTTTACAAATAACATGAAAAATTGTCCCCCTGAAAATTTGTCTTACCCCCTCTTCCTCACACCAACCATTTCATTGAATAACCTTTGACGTTATCAAATCCCTACTCAAAATTTTTAAAAATTCGCTTTAAAAAAATGCTTGATTTATTTATTGTCTAATGTGAGCAATAGCATTGTGGAAGAGCCCTCTTCAAGAAAAACAGTGCTTGAAAAATGTGCATGTTCCCCATTGTAATCAAGTGATTATTCCTGTGACGGACAAGGCTTGTGTGAGCCTTCAAAAAATGGGAAAAGGGTGGTCTAGGCTTTCCGTCCGAAACTGGTTGGCTTTGATAAGAACAGTTTTATTACAGCAGACAAACCCTTTCGTACAGTCTAAAATATAGGCTGGCCTAGATACGGCTAGTACTGCTGTGAGCCCCTGATCCCCCCCTGAAAAAGATTTCCGGAAGAATTCTTACCTTCTGCCACCATGAAAATAGTTAACTCGAGTCCCAGTCGAGATCAAATGGTACGGATATTTCGAATAGGAGAAGAGGGGCAAGCTCCAGTGTTATCGCTTTTGCAATGCATTAATTCTTTTATACTATTTACGTAATTCAAAACAAAAACTGCAGTTACCGATGAATTGGGCGAACTTTCCGACGTCCGCAATCTTCGAACTTCGTTTTAAAAAGTAAGTCCCTTGGGATATTTTATATTTCATCAACGCGTTAATGAAATATGAGGTTCAGTAATTAAAAACTTTAGTTCGTGCGAAGGCATGGTGTTGTTGATAGGAGGCGGGTTTGTGGGTGGAATGGTGGGAGGGTTGTACCTTGTGGAAAGCTCCAAGAAATTTAGCTCTTGTGGAATGAAGAACTTGAAAGTAAATCGACTTCAATTGGCAGCAATTATTTTTAATAACCCACAAATACAGTGGTAGAGAGGCAGTGATGGGGAGGGGAAGAAACCTTTTAAGTCCAATTTTCTCTCTCTTTTTCTACCGCCCCAAAATTCTCGAAATTGTAAGTCAAACCCTCCAAGGGTTTGGTTGGGCCTCGCGCAACTTCTTGACGCTTGGTTAACTTTCTAAGGGTGCCCCCTCAGGGCTTTCGAAGGGAAGAAACACGGAGTTTATACTGTTTATAAGGTTTAGCGGCAGTGTAGTGCGAATGTGTACGCGTCGTTGACTAAACGACGCAAAGGCGGCTCAAATTGAAGGTTTTCAGAGTGTGAGAAGGGGAGGAGTTGTTCGTTTGTGTTAGCTAAAGGTTCGCCAAGAAACAGAGATACGAGAAATAAAGTGTGTGTAGAATTTGAGCATGGTTTGCGGGGGTGGAAAAGTGGTTAAATTCCGGGTGGAGGTTCTATAAGTTTGAATTAATCAGAGTTTAAAAACTCGTTAAATTTAACATACCCAACCGTGGAAATGACCCTTCCCCCTCCATCACACTATACCCCTATCAACCATTTTTTTCTTGGAGAGTAATCGATTGCCATTTTGTTATTCCATAACTTCATTTGAACCGAATGAAGGGGTAATCTCTCTCTCTCTTACCACCCAACACAACACAACATCTAACCGACCACGTAAATTGCCAATTTCTTGTCTGAGAGAAAAATATATTTTCCTCCTGGTACAGTGCGTCGTAACCCGCAAAGTGATCCGATTTCTGGGAACAAGCCGCCTTCTTTCTCCGAAAAAGCGAAAAAATTGAATTTCCCCTGTTTATGGCACTATGAATCGCTCTCATAGCCACCGAAATTCCAGCTGAAAGAGAATAGATGCTGGGGGTCAAATTCGAAAGAAATTAAAAAGGGAGTACTATACTATGGTTCCACCTCTAGCCGGTTAAGAGCAAATAAATCTTGGCATCTTTCGCCGTCTTTCCATGTACGTATTTACAGCTTTGGAGAGGAAACTATCAAAGATTTTAGAGAGAGAGAGGAAGTAGATATTTCGAACACAAAATGTCCCCTTACGACAGTGTTGCTGATAACAAAGGTGGTATGAAACGGCATCGTGAGGAAAGGGGGAGTCGAAAGGCATAAAAACCTCTCTCTCACGCCTTGATGTTCCGACAATGACAAGAGTTGACGTGAGACAGAGAAGACCGTAAACCCCTCACGCTCCTATCGCAAGGTGTGGGAAAGGTTTATGGAGTATGGGACGAAGAGGACTTTGTTATGGTCCAGTTGTTAGTACTTGTCACCCATTCCTTAACCTCCATCCTCCTTTTCGCTATTTTCAAGCCCATCCTTGCGACTTCTTTTTGACTCGTGATCGCCTTTAGGCGTGAGAGAAAGGGGGGGAGGGACTCCTAAACATTTAATGGCGTTCGGAGGAGAGAGTTATACGTTATACTTCACCTTGAAGCGTTTTCAACTTAAACTGGGACCGTTAAATATTTATGACGGGCGTATAAATCATGAAGTTCCTCAGAGTAGGCCTTTGCGAGGAAAATTTTCCCGCCCAAAATGATCACTAGAACCATAAACCTCGGACAACCATGTGCACGTATACTCAGTACGTTTACTCGCAACTTCGTACATATTTCTTCATTAACAACGAAACTGTCCGATTCATTAGCATTGCTATTCTAATGAGGTGGTTGTCTGACAATATTCGAGTGAAATCTTTCTTTCGTCATTTTTTATTTAAAGATAAATAGTTTCGGCAGCTGGCTGTACGGTTGCCGGAGTTTTGCGGTCCGGAGGTTTGCGGTCACCATAAAAAAAAGGATAATCCTATACCTGTAAAGGATAGTAGAAAGAAATGCCTTGGAGAACTGCGGTCATGTCTCTCCCCAGCCACCTCACCTCACCTTCTGTACAATCGTTCCACTGCCGTAGGAACACAAAGCATTGAAATCAATGAGATTGCTTGGTAGGTCGAGTTGAACTTCTAGGGACCTGTTTGGGATGCTACAGTTATGCTATTAAAGTTTCGGTCCGTGAATAGGAATGAAGGGACAATGGAGTAGGGTTTTCATCAATTCTTGTTCGCCAAAATATATGTAGAGTTCTGAGTTACACCTTTAGATAACAGTTAGTATTTAGTAACTATGTACCAACATGCAATCACTTGATTGACTCGACTGTCGAAAAAGCGAATGTGACTGACTGTTACAATCGGATGTTGCGGAGAACGCTCTTGAGTCATTTTATTGGTTTACAATACGATAACATCCTAAAATCTAGAGAAATAAGTCACTTCATTCCTATTTACGGACTGAAAGACTGAAACGTTTAGCACAGCTATAGCATCCCTAACTAGTCCCCAGAACTTTGACTCCACCAACCACGCTTATTTCATTGATTTCAAAGCTGTGTGTTCTAATGATAGTGGAACGATTGTACAGAAGGAAAGTTGAGCTATAGGTTGGGGAGACACACGACCGCAGTTCTCCGAGGTATTTCTTTCTGCTACCCCTTGCAGGTATAGGATTATCCTTTTTTAAGGTGACCGCAAACCTCCGGACCGCAAAGCTCCGGACACCGGCTGTACGGAAAGAGTGCTTCGTTAATGTATTTTTAGAAAGAGCGCATCCTAAACAACAGTGAAAAACCTCCCCCTCTGCGTAGAAATAGGCTATTGAGGCAGAGAACCCGAAACCACTAACATGGATATGTAAATGACGATTTTACAAGCAAATAGTGTGCCCCATAACTGGTTTTCTTCTGTCCAGCTAATTCATGAACACCGTGTATACAGATATATAACATACATATATATGAATTCCGGAGACCACTAAATTCGTGTTCTAGAGGTTTTGAAACATGAAAAAAACATGCCATGACCCATGTTTGCCACCATCACGACGAGACCAATAGGGCATTTTCAGAAGGGTGTGATTTAATCGCACGCCAGAATAAGGCGACGGCACGACAAGCGATTGCGCTTTCACGACTCTAAAATAACTCCCACGGCTGAACAAGCCATTCCCGACAGAAGAATTTAGTGAACGACAACAAATGGATAAGAACAACTCTAAAAAAATTTTGCACATCAGTTTAATCAATAACCGACCGTAAAATAAATTGCACGACAGAAAAAAAAAAATCACGTCGCCAACACGACGACAAGTTATGTGGGCAGAACAACTTCACTCATTAGATCAAAAGGGCAGCTTTGGCCTTGCTTGGCCTTCCTCGCTTACGTTTCTCCGGCGGTGGCTCAACCAGCTTCAGGCGAATTTGCATGCCCAAAACGTGCTTACAGGTCAAGTGTTTGGAAAAGTAAGGGCACGTGCACAGTGATTTCTCGAGTGCTAATCTGTGTCGTTGTTATCTGTGTTTACTACAGTTAGTAAACATTTTCTCGTCGTGCTCCTTGAGACGTGCACTTCGGATTGTTTCGTCGTTCCACGAGCCGATTCAGAGTTGAAAAGTACCTGTCGTGCTGCAGCCCTATTCTGGCGGGCGAAATATTATTACCCTTTTCAGAATGAAATGCACAAAAAGGAAACTCGCAAAAATCGTCGGGGCGATTTTCCTAAAACTGCAATCGGCCATGTCCAAAGGATTCATAAAACCAATTTCACGTCATTCACAGATCGCAGACCCAATTTTGTAGGGTCAGGTCACTCCAAAAACCAATTTCGCGGGGTCTTCTTATCCATGAAACATATTTTGCGGGTTCTTCATCCAAAACCCCATTTTTTCGTGTTCTCTCAATCAAAAAACTAGCCTGGTGGCGAACGGTGGGGATAGCCTCGGGCTTTGGCCCGAACCGAAATCAGGCCGGGTTTCAGGGCGGAGCCTGTGATCACTGCTCGTTTTAGTGAAAGTCGTGTGATGAGGGTGGTTCTTACGCCCTGAACATTGTTTCAAGATGGTCCAGTCGATCGAAACCATGGACACAAATTAAGAAAAAAAGACAATTTAAACGTGAAGAGATTACCCTCTTTCACAAAAAACTCAAGTCTACATAATGGTCTCTCTGCCCTGGATGGAGGGGGCAAGTTCCCCTTAGCAAGTAAGCCTAGCTGGCTTCTTGCGCTACCCCTGAAGTCTAGACCAACCTCCGTCTAGTTAGCGTTAGAAGGTAGGCGACTTGTGGGATAAATGTCCTCCAGAGTGCGAAACCGAAAAAGCACAACAGCTACACAGCGAGCGTTAGTTCAAGGCAAAGGCGTGCTTTTGTGAACAATATTCTTCTCCCTCATATTTCGTGTTTTTCCTCGCACTTGAAGTACATGTGATTGGTGGAATGCGGACTTTTAGTGCATTTCATTCTGAAAATGCACTATTGGTCTCGTCGTGATGGTGGCAAACATGGGTCATGTCATGTTTTTTTCACGTTTCAGAACCTCTAGAACACGAATTCAGTGGTCTCGAGGATTTATATATATATATCGCATCTACGTCGAGTATTTGTCCACTTCACGAAATGGATGTCCAATTCACGAAGTGGCTCCACTTGCCGTAACTTCAAAAAATTACGACATCTGGACAACAAAATTGTCCATTTCTTGAAAAGGAAATCGTGTTTGTCCAATTGCTGAAATCAAGCTTCCTTAGTGCTAGTGGATGCACAATAATATCCTTTTCGTGAAATGGATGAGTGAGGAATCTCTGATGCTGAAACAACTTTTGTTTTATTTAAAAAGGTTATTTTATCGAGCACTCAAAAACCCGCTAAAAAATGACGTTGTGCATTCACTTGTAGTAAGAAAGCTTAATTTCAGCAACTGGACAAACGCGATTTCCTTTTCAAGAAATGGATATCTTTTTTGTCCAGATGTCGTAATTTTTTAAAATTACGGCAAGTGGAGCCACTTCGTGAAATGGACATTCATTTCATGAAGTGGACAATTTCGCCAAGTGGATGCGACATATACAGGGTGTTAACATTAAGGTCGCACCACCGGCCAGGGTTCGATTCTGCAACTCATTTGCGGCAAAAGTTGTCCTCTGCAAAAAAAAATTTCACCCTGCACGAAGTCCGACTATTTCACTTTTAAGATTTTTTTCGTGTTATAGACATTGCGTTACTAAAACGACTGTAACTCGCTTATTTCTGGACGAAAATAAAATCTGAATACACCGTTGGAAAGAGCGTTAAATTTACCATCTTCCCAATGCAAAATAATATTTCAAATGTAGGATTCAGGGGACGAAAAAAAAGCCCGAGTAGTAAAATGTGAGAAATTACGAAAATATGCAGAATTTTCAAACGTTTTCAACTCCGACTGAATCTGTCGGTTAATCGTACACTGCAATTTTAAAAGTTGGTGTAGAACCTCAGCTTTCTTTAGGTCTAGTTATTTTTTTAAATTAAAAAATCGAATAGGTGAGCAAATCGCGTCTGATTGAAAAAATAGATGCTTTTTTTATTTTACTCAATTATTTAATGACTGCCAAATCTTCACAGTTTGGTGGAATAAAGGGTGGGATACGCCTGTTTTATGTATGTTTTTTCTGTGGCTGAATCGAATGGTGGTGCTAACGATGCTCATGAATTAGTTGAGCTAGGGGAATAGGGGTGATACGATGTTTAATATTTTAAAAAGGATTCCGTTTCTACTAAGGGACGCAATTAGGAACTTGCATGGGTCGGAATTTTCTAGGGAGATATTTTTTTTTTTTTTTTTTTTGGCTAGGTAGAACCTACAAATGAACTTGTCGCAACAAAGTGCTCTCAAAATCGTGCCAATAATTATTAAATTGGTAATAAAAATGCATTAATTTTCGCACTCGTCACAACGCCTTGTGATTGGCTGAGTGTCTGTGACGTCACTTAGTTCAACTTTTTTCGAGTGACTGTTATTGGTATGAAGATTCATAGTTTCAAACTCATTTTCTTTCGTTATTTAAAATTAAATTTACACATTGAAATGGAATTAAATACATAGTCCGTCTGAACTTACATAAACTGGGCCCGCAGAATAGGTATACTTATTTTCTCTTATCAAATTATCATTTCCTTCTTTTTGCCTTAGTTATCACTTTACGATCGCAGTTCCAAGTCCTATCTTACTATTTCTATTACTTTTATTCATTTGCTTTGAGGCGTAATAGAATATGTATAAATACTTCTTCGTGCCTCAATGCAAGAGCACAACTTTAAAAACCCTGGAAAAACTATGTAACGGTGCCTATGAATAACACAGCTCCGCCGAAGTGGTTCAAAGCATGCAGGCGAGAACAACGTGGTCCGGTTCTATCAATCTACAAGGTTCTTCTGATGTGAAGACTACTTTGACGTGAGTGAATTCAATTATTACATAATCATAGAGGTCGGAAGCCTTCAGTGGCTTTATTAGTTTGTTTCTTCTTGTTTTCTGGATCTTCCTTTCTGAACGCGAAGGATGAAGTCAGGATAACATTGCTCCGTTTCTTGATTCTTATAAGTCATTGAAACATTTTTCAGCTCGAAAATGACGTTGAGAACTTGATGGTTGATGTACCTGAGGACGTTTTCACCTACTTCGACTGTTATCATAGCGAAACAATATAGTTAATACTGAATGTTTCTGTGTATTCTGATGTATTTCATCTGTCAACAATACCTGCACAATAAAATTTCTACCTACCTACCTACTTCGAGGACTCGCATACGCGAAGCCGGGAGTTGTACCCTCTCGATTTGAGTACTAACGATCTCGACTGACGGGTAAGCATTGTGGAAGCACCAATAGATTTGTTTGGTCAGTTGATAGTACTACATATTAAGCGTCTCTTCTCTTTCAAAGAGTAAGTAAAACAGTAGAGAGGAAAAAACTCTTATTCACCGTACAACTAGTCTGAGAACCTCCATAAATCACGCCCTACAAACTATTCTAATGGACTATTAGGCGTTTTCCATTGCAGGAAAAGCGTAGCACGAACAGCATTTCATTGAAATTGCTGAAATAATAAATGAAAACATCTGTCAATGCTGCAATTTTCCTTCACTGAAGACCGACAGACCGACGGCATGCCGAAAACCACTTTTTCAACTTTTCTGAGGTTGTACATCAGAATGATAAGTCAGCTCGGACTCGAATTTTTTCACGATTACCATACTTCCATTCCTGTAGGAAACATGGAAGTACAAAACAATGGAACACACCTATACTCTTACTCTTGTAAATTTGGAAGCGTTTGCGAAGAACAGAGCGTACAAATTATTTCCTTACTTTTTAGGCAACAAGAAGACAAGAACTTCATCTGTTCTGGAGAAGTTGAAAAGGAAAGATATCGTAAACGATCTGCTGGAAACTCAAAGATGTGGAGTTATTTTTTATTTCATTCTTCATTACATTTTTGGGAATCTTTTGCCGCTAAAACAAGCATCCTCGTGTTACGCGAGAGCAAGTGAGGCTCGTTCAAATGTGTATTCGAATATTTATTATAATTTATAATATTTTTTAATATTTTGATATTTATTCAAATTTTAATTATTTTCTTTCTCGAAAAAAATCAATAAAATTGAATCAACATTCACTGTGTTAATGTCATTTGTCGAATATGGTTCGAACTAAGTGACGTCATCACACTCGGATATGAAATCAACATGGTGCGGGGTGTTTTTAGCTGGCCCATAAAATTTCCTACTTTGAAAATTCATATCAATTTAAATTTTCGTTGATATTGAAAAAAAAATGCGCCAACCCTTTTCTATTTTTGTTACCTTTTAAGAAAAAATGTTTCCAAAAAATGTGCAAGTGGCTCACTCGGGAATAGACCGTCTGATGGTAACATCTAGAAAAGACAAGCAAGAGCTATTTTATTCACTTTGGCATATTTTCGGTGAGTCCTTCGTGTTGGTCCCCCCTATCCGTTCTAAAACCCAATGATTCTCCCTGATTTGATCGCCGAATACGCTAATCCTCAAGCAGATCCTCTAGAAACGCTTTCTACCTATTTGATAAACTATGCTCCGAGGTAATCATGCTCGGCGTTTACATGCAGTTACAGTAAAGCGCTCCGAGTAATCAGAGTACGAGATTTATCACTCCCAAGTGAACGCATTTTTTTACACGTGGATTGAATTCAGAGGACCAATTCTATGGCCTCCTAGAAGACCGGACCTTACCCTTCTCGGCTAACGTTTGTGGAGGGACTTAAAACAGGAGTTTATAAAGATATGGTGAAAAACATCCTGAGATCGAGGATCTGCTGGATAGGATTCACATGCAGTGACTAAGAAAGGCGGAATCCAGAGGTTTCAGAAGCAGCAGTGGATGAGGTTCGCCGCATATGCCTAAACCAAAATATCGGACACACAGAAAATATCATGCTGAGGTGAATAAAGTAGCTCTTGTTCGTCGTTCCCCGCATGTTCTCTCGAGGTTATTAGAGATACTCGTACTTTTCCCACAAATAGTAACCCTTAGTGGAAAATAAATTCGTTTTTAAACATAAGACCAGACTACCCCTATTCCCCTAGCTCTCCTATTTCATGAGCCACATACACACCACCCGATTCAGCGCTAGCGTGATATGCGCGCCAACCGCCACTCGATTCAGCGAGAAAAAACAGGCGTATCCCACCCCTTATTCCACCAAACTGTGAAGATTTGAAGATTTAGCAGTCATTAAATAATTGAGCAAGATAAAAAAAACACCTATTTTTTCAATCAGACGCGGTTTTCTCACCTATTCGATTTTTTAATTAAAAAATGACTAGACCTAAAGAAAACTGAGGTTCTACACCAACTTTTAAGATTGCAGTGTACGATTAACCGACAGATTCAGTCGGAGTTGAAAACGAGTAAAAATTCTGCAAATTTTCGTAATTTCTCACATTTTACTACTGGGCTCATTTTTCGTCCCCTGAATCCTACATTTAAAATAATATTTTGCACTGGGTAGATGGTAAATATAACGCTCTTTCCAACGGTGTATTCAGATTTGATTTTCGGCCAGAAATAAGCGAGTTACAGTCGTTTTAGTAACGCAATCTCTATAACACGAAAAAAATCTTAAAAGTGAAAAAAGTCGGACTTCGTGCGGGGTGAAATTTTTTTTTGCAGAGGACAACCTTTGCCGCAAATGAGTTGCAGAATCGAACCCTGGCCGGTGGTGCGACCTTAACGTTAACACCCTGTATACAGGGTGATTCAGGAGGAATGTGACAAACTTGCACAGATGATATTGCATACCTGGACGCACAAAAACGTCATATAGAAGCATAGCCGAAAATGCTTTGATTACGAGATATAAGCATTTTCCTGTTGTTTCCCAGTTTCATCAGTTTTTGCGGTAATTGTCGTATTCACGGCTCACCGTTAGTGGTTAGACAAAAAATGACGGTGGATTCGAAAAGAGAACAAAATCCTTTTCCTGAAACCACCATGAAAATCAAAAAATGTCGCTTGCGCGTGGCTATTTGAGCCATGTGAAAAGTTAAGAAAGTAGTTTTTTTTTTCAAATACCTGATAAATTTTACATCAGTATCAATCAGCTGCTAGTGCACGCATCGACGGGCAAAGTTGTGGAAAACTACCCCGTTGTGTGTTATTTCGAACGGTGTCGTGATAAATGAAGTTTGCAACCCTCCGACTTTAGCATTCAAGTTTAAATGTAAACTAGCTTTGTTAAAATAAGCCGAATAGGTCAGGGTAAATGTCCTTTCCTTAGGGTATTGCGTTCCTACGATCATGCTCCTCTCAATGCCTGAAATTAGGATTCAATTGACAACGAGGTTTTCCATACATGGAATGTGAGTTGAGGTGGTAGGTGGTGGATGAACAGCGTTAGGGTGAAAATTATGGACTTGGGACATTTCACCTTATCAGATTCAGCCGGTACCCGTTGTACACTCATATCTCTCATTCACGGAGTTCATTGTACATCGTTTGTCCCTCCATTTTGTTTGATATCAATTTACAGTAACAACCTTAAGTTGAAATAACAACATAACATAATTTAATTAAGTGTTCAAAAATCCCCCCCCCCCCTGTGGACACTCGGACGTTCTTTTCTGTAAAGCTCTGGTGGCTCGACGAATTTTGGCATATCGTTGTCTGATCGATTCAGCACAGGCCACAACCTTGTTGATCAGCTCTTCGCGTTTGCTGGGCTTGTGTTCGTATACCATCGTTTTCATCCATTGTTTGAGACAGTAATCGAGGAACGTTAGGTCAGGAGACCTCGCAGACCAGTTAATTGGTCCTCCTCGCCCACAATATGCTGAGCTGAGCTGATTCTGATGAGATAGAACGTCCAAGTCCCCGCTCAAGTCCTAACGTAGCAGTTCATCCACAGCGTCTCTCATGGTGATCCTCGCGTAATGAATTGAATTATTACTTTTACTTCAAACATTGAGGGGAGCATGCTCGGAGGAACACAATAGCCTAAGGAAAGGACATTTACCCTTCATCATCCCCCTCTCCCACCGGGGGCTTAAAAATGGTGGGGCGTAGGATTTGTCATTTATTGCGTTAGAGTGATGTTTTTGGACTGAATTCCAAGCAATAATTGCCTTTCACGAGGCACAATAACACGTTTAAGGCACACAAATACGCTTATTCTTACTCGGACAAACTTACTGATTTTGCACGTTTGTACCTTGTTTTTTCGGATATTATCTGTGATATCTCTCTCAAAAATGGACCACCATCAATTTTGAGGAACGTGCCATGAACGGAGTCATGCCGTATTGTACATAAAGGAAGACGGTGGCCACTTCCATCAATTATTGTGAATTTAATTTAGTTCTTCTTTTTTACGCATTTTACTTCTAAAATCCATCTAATTTCACTTGTATTGTACTTAATTTAAGGCTACTAAGATAATCAAAATGATGGTTTCAGTGAACCCACCTGCACCCAGTAGAAAAATAGCACGCGGTGAACAGATTTTGACGAAAAACTTGGTACAGAACGACGCTGTATTGATTTCCTTGTCAGTGTTTTTTTTATAGTTTATTGGTCATTTCTCTTAGGAAAATCCAAAAAACAAGCAATTATTGCATGTCGTTTAAAAGCTTACCAAATGAGGAAGTTTTCCCAATAAATGGAAAAAAAAATTTATTTGACAAAAGGGTGAAAATCGCCTTTGTAAAATGTGTGAAAATACGAATAACAAGTTTCCTTCGGAAACCGGCTGCCCAACCACCAAGAATCTTGGTTCATTTTATCTAATTGTTAGCTCATTTTAAAGGCAATTTTGCGCTCTTTCCAATGAGTTATTTACTTTTAATCTAGCACCTATTGATGAGCGCTAGGAGGGCATTAATCGGAAAAAGGTACGGGTAAGTAGATAATACACAAAATGAGTCATATCTCGGAAGCAAAGCCGAATTTCCAAAAACGTCAAATAGTGAACTTGGTCGCAAATGACGTGTACTATCACCATATTTTCTCTGAGCATCTAATTTCCGAACACCCTGTATACACGGTGATCAAAAAAAGGATGTTAATATTTTGCCCTGTGAATGTGCGTCCAAAATGCGTCAAAATTATCCGTATTAACCATATTCCGATTCCTAATATTTTCCGAGATATTAAGGAAATAAGCACTTTTGTAATGGGCCTCATTTTTACGGATAAAATCGTTCGTAGCTTGGCAACCAGAGCTCTCACGTCAAATTAAGTGGCACCATTGGAAAGGACAGACTTTTTTCCATTAGACTCCGTCGGACGGATAATTTTGACGCATTCTGGACGTACATTCACAGGGCAAAATATTGACATCCATTTTTTGAACACCCTGTATATGTATATGGCTCACCTGATTTCACTCAATTTACAAAAATAATCTTCATCAAATTGCCCTCAAAAATGATCATCGAGATGAACTCACTCAAGTGAACGGTTCAAGAGTTACGGCGGGCGTAGTAGTAAACATTTTTCGTATTTTTAGAACCTATTGTCGAAAAAAGGGCGTAAGGAAACTTTTTGTTTTTTTCATGATTGAGTTTTGTAAAAGCAAATTGCAATTCAAGTGGACGGTAGAATGTTGGTAATATACCATTGAAGGGACAAAACCCTCCCCTTCTTCTCAAGGGTCACTACTTTTTAAGGGATAATAAGCTTCCATTGGCAAAGGCGATATATACAAGGTAGATCTCTATTACTCTGATACAAAATTTTGGGTAAAACTACGTCTAAAGCCGAGTAAAATACCATCTCCGGAGGTATCCTATCTTGAGCCATTCCCGATTTCTGATTTTTTTCTTTATAATGCAAAAACAAGGCAATTTCGTACAAAAATGTTCGATTTCTCGGCTCATATCGCACCTAATCCAAGCATTGATGGCAGTTTCAGGAACTACGGAAAATTTCATGTGAGATATAGGCCATTTCATTGCTTGAAATCATCATAACTCCTAGAAATTTGGCCGTTTGTCATAGATTCACGTAAACTCCATAAATTGTACGTTTTTCCAAATCATTGCTGTATCCAAACGGTTTTTTCTACAGACTGATGATGCTCCAAGAAAACGTCCCTTATCTTCTAAAGTTTACATTTTTTATTTTACATCACTATTAAAAAAATCGTACGATTCGATATTCACTGTACGCACTGAGAATGAGGACGTCTGTTCACTGCCAAATAGAAGTCCTTCCGACGGCAGAGGGAGTAAAAACAGTTGACGTAAGCTTCTGATTCAAAAAACGAAGCTTAAGCAGTTAAAGAAGGCAGAACCATTCGTCCTTAAAAACAGAATACGGACGCACTGCCTATTCCAACAAAGAGAATTTAAAAAACGGCCAAATAGTCAATATCTTGCACAATTGAGCAGCATCGAATTTTTTAAAGCTAAATGCCCCCAAAACGTATTCCTCTGCTTATTCTCGGGCCACGTAACCAATTTGAAAACGGGAATCTGTTTGCAGTCAGCAACCCTGCATACAATTCACAGTAATTATGAGAGCGAATTTTAAGTAATCAGCAAGTGCGATATTCTTCCAGCAAGTCATTTTTAAGGTGGGTTTACACGGAGCGAAGCAGTTTCGCCTAATGCAAACGTGTCTTGAGAGTTGAAACACGCCTCGCGAGGGCCTCGCCGTGAGCCGCCGGCTGTCCGTCTCCTAGAGCGCATCAAAGTGTTTCGCTGTGTGTGAACGTGCTTTTTGCCTCGCGAAGCAATCCAGTCGTCTTTCAGTACTTTCTCTCTATAATTCCCCGCTAAGATGAACGGTTAAGAGGAAGTTTATCGTTTGATTGGCGAATGCAAACATTATTAAGATTTTTGGGGCACCTAAAGATCCCAGGTACCATAATGAAAGACTCAATGAAGGCGCTTAAGCCGCCTTCACATGCGAGCTGTGACAGCTTAAGCTTTGAGCTGTAGCCAATCAAAGAGCAACCCGCGTTTGAATTAATTATATTTCATTGGATACAGCTCAAAGCCGAGCTTTTTTCAGATCACATGTGAAGCCGGCTTTACAGGAAAATCAAAGAAAAAATCAAGTTTCCTATTGATTATTTGATTTGCTAAAATCAAAAATTCTTCTTGAGGTACAGAATGGTCATGAAGACGAAACACGATGATGCGGCAGGATTCTAAAAAACCGAAAGTTGACATTCCGATTGCCTCGCTTAAGCCTAGTACACACTGAGACTCTTTGAGTCCGATTCTTTGTGTCTAGAAATGAATCCCGAAAGAGTCGGGCCAGAGTCGATTCTTTTTTGCATGAATATCATGTGTTGCACATTCTTTTAGTGCATTTCATTCAAAAAATGCACTATTGGTCTCGCCCTGATGGTCGCACATATGGGTTGTGATACTTTTTTTTTCACGTTTCAGAACCCCTAGAACACGAATCCGAGGTCGGTTCGATTTGCTATAGGGTGGTCGGTTTCGAGTAGCAAAAAAAAAATTGGGTAATAGTAGACCGAAAATGGGATGAAAAAGTCCTATTCGGATAGTGGCCTATCTCTTTTTGTTTTCGAGTAATATTTTTTTTAGTGATTTTTAGGCGCAACTGTATTTTTCAACGAAAACCTGCTATTTCTCAGCTTCTATTTCACTTTTTTTCAAAAGTAATGGCAGTTTCGTAATCTACGGAAAATTTTCTATGGGAGGAATGCAAAATCAATATTCTAAATGGTCGAAAGCGCCTAAAAACGTAACGTTTTCGTTGCGACAATGCAAAAAAACAAAAATTTGACTTCAAACAACAATTTACTGTGTCGCCAAAAATTGCTTCAAACGTTGTCAAGCGTCATGAAAACTTCTACGTTTTCTCAGCTTTCCAACGGTGTACTCGAAAGTGGAGTTATCTCCCTCCTTTGACAATAAAATTCGAAAAGAAGCGAAAAAGTCATACATTTTGGGCTAAAAATGTGAATAATAACAGGTGCCAAAATTCATTTGATTTGCTCTCTTTCTTGAAAAATCCAAGCTCTGGCACAGGAAAAATTAAAATAACATTGCATTTTAAGAATAAACAACAAATAAAAAATAATAAAATGGACGAAGAGGTGTGCGTCTGCTGGTTTTTTATTTAAGCAGCTGCTCGAAGTGCCCGCCTCCATTCCTGATGCACTCTCGTGCTCGTTTTCTCATTTCTCGTACCGTCTCATTTCTCGTACCCGTCATTATTCATATTTTTAGCCCAAAATGTATGACTTTTTCGCTACTTAAATAAAAAACCAGTAGGTGCCCTAAATGCGCACACCTCTTTGTCATTTTTATAATTTTTGAGTTGGTTGTGTGTAAATTTGTTGTTTATTCTTCAAATGCAATATTATTTTAATTTTTACTATGCCAGAGCTTGGATTTCTCAAGAAAGAGAGCAATTCAAATGAATTTTGGCACCTGTTATCATTCACATTTTTGAGCCCAAAATGTATGACTTTTTCGCTTCTTTTCGAATTTGTTTGTCAAAGGAGGGAGATAATTCCACTTTCGAGTACACCGTTGGAAAGCTGGGAAAACGGAGAAGTTTTTATGACGCTTGACAACGTGTGAAGCAATTTTTGGCGACACAGTAAATTGTTTTTTGAAGTCAAATTGTTTGTTTTTTTGCATTGACGCAACGAAAACGTTACATTTTTAGGCGCTTTTGACCATTTAGAATATTGATTTTGCATTCCTCCCATAGAACAATTTCCGTAGATTACGAAACTGCCATTACTTTTGAAAAAAAGTGAAGTAGAAGCTGAGAAATAGCAGGTTTCCGTTGAAAAATACAGATGCGCCTAAAAATCACTAAAAAAAATATTACTCGAAAACAAAAAGAGATAGGCCACTATCCGAATAGGACTTTTTTATCCCATTCTTGGTGTACTATTACCCAATTTTTTTTTTGCTACTCAAAACCGACCACCCTGTATGTATATACAGGGTGTTCATGAATTACCTGGACAGAAGAAAACCAGTTATGGGGCACATCATTTGCCATCAAAATGACTATTTGGAGTTTTTGGAAATTCCGCCTTGTTTCCGAGATATCACACATTTTATGATTTTTTTACGAATTCCCTTTTTTCCCACTTAAATGCTTGCCATATGCTTATAAAATGGTATTATCCCAAAACTAATCAGCTCATTGGAAAGAGCACAAAATTTCCTATAAAATGTGTCCACTTTCGGGTGAAAATTATTTTCGTACCATTCGAGAGAGCAGCCGATTTGCTAAACAAACTGGTGACTCATATTTCAATACATTTTTCCGACGCGATTTTCACCTCTTCGTCATAGGGAAGAAAAAATTTGAAATCAGTGGAAAAACTTCCTCATTTTGTAAGCTTTCCAATGATGTGCAAAGGTTCATAGTTACACCATTTTTCCAAGCGCAATTATTAATTAATAAGATAAAAGATAAATAATTAAGTCAAAAAAATAAATAAAATAAGAAAACAATAGTTCCTTCGGTTATAATGGCACTGAAAAAATGCTTGAATTGCACGTTTTCTGACTGGGATTTTTCAAGTTTTTTACATATATTTCAACGGAAAAATACTGTAAGTGTAAACTTTTACACATCGTTGGAAAGCTTATAAAATAAGGAAGTTTTTCCACTGATTTCAAATTTTTTCTTCCCTATAGCGAAGAGGTGAAAATCGCGTCGGAAAAGTGTATGGAAATGTGAGCCACCAGTTTCTTTGGTAAATCGGCTGCTCTCACGAGTGTTACGAAGGTAATTTTCACCCGAAAGTGAACACATTTCAAAGGAAATTTTGTGCTCTTTCCAATGAGCTGATTAGTTTTAGGCTAGTACCATTTTATGAGGGTATGGCAAGCATCTAAGTGGGAAAAAAGGGAATTAATGAAAAAATCATAAAATGTGTGATATCTCGGAAACAAGGCGGAATTTCCAAAAACTCCAAATAGTCATTTCGATGGCAAATGATGTGCCCCATAACTGGTTTTCTTCTGTCCAGCTAATTCATGAACACCCTGTATATATGGCCCCTCGCTTGTTAGCACGATCACTGTCGCAATTTTTGACTTAGGGCAACCAAATTTGGTCTAAAAATCAATAGCGTGAATATCTCGGACGAGTTCGTGATCCAGATGAATCGGTCCACGGGAACGGTGTGAAAGAGGGGTTTGAATTAGTTGAAAATTCGCTACCGCACGGCTGTTGCTGCAATTACCCCCAAAATTGACTCGAGTAATGAAAAATGAACGCGCTTTCGTATGAGACCCTAGTGAACCAAATCCGTTGATATGGAAGGGTAGTTCTCGGCGTAGGGGAGCTACTAAATTAACGCTATGCCTTACTGGGCCACCCAATTACAAAAAAATTTCACTGACATTGTATTTTGAGCCGTCTCTTTTATTTGATTTGCCTACAGCCTAATAAATCTTGAGTGAAAAATCCTGAAGTGGCCCAAAAAGGGAGGAACAAAAAAAATATTTTAAAAAAATGTTTCGGATTTGAACACTGGCACTTCGCATTTCGCAATGGTGAAATAGTGACATACCATTTAACCTAATGTAACTGATCTGAAAATTAACGTAATCTGAAAAAAGTTTCGTTCCGACAGTAGCCTGTCGGGAAAAGTGCATTTCATTCATGCGACAATCGAGCCAAACCTCATGAGTTAGTACTATATCAATCAATTATGAATGAAATTTAGGCCTGGATAAATATTTTAATTGCAAATAACTTCTCTAACAAGAGTCAGCCTTCCCACATCGTATAGGCAACCAAAGCGACTCTGTTTCATTTTTCATTTTCATCATTTTGTTCCCCCTCAGTTGGTGCCAAAAAAAGGGACTGCGGTAAAAAGAAACACGATTTTATGATTTTTACTTTCTATACCACGGCCTACATGTCACTCATAATTAATTGATATAGTTCTAACTTATGAGGTTTGACTCGATTGTCACATGAATGAAATGCACTTTTCCCGACAGGCTGCTGTCGGAACATTTCACTTTTCACAAGTCTGAAATAGCCACGTGCAAGCGACAATTTTTTATTTTCACGGTGGTTTCAGGAACAGGATTTTGTCTTCTTTCCGAATCCACCGTCATTTTTTGTCTAACCACCTACGGTGAGCCGTGAACACGACAATTACCGTAAAAAGTAATGCAACTAGAAAAAAACAGGAAATTGCTCATATCTCGTAACCAAAGCATTTTCGGCTATGCGTCTATATGACATTTTTTGTGCGTCCAGGTACGCACTATAACCTGTGTAAGTTTGTCACATTCCTCCTGAATCACTATACATATACATACATATATTGGTTTATTTATAAGCTTATGGCCGTTTTCTTGTTAGCACGATAACTCTCGAAGAAATTAATTTAGCGGAACGCGCACTTTGGCACAAAAATCAGTAATCATAAGACCACGGTCGGTATTGCATGGGGGGGGGGGGGGTATAGGGGTTGAAATGGTCAAAAAATCACTATAAATCACCAGTTGATTCTAGAAGCATCATATTTGGTACGTATACTCCATGATAGAGTAGCCTTTTATTACCATTTTATTTTTTTGAAAAAGTCGAGGGGGAGGGGGTGTTGCCCCTGGGGTGGAAGTAAGTGTGTGGTCTTGTTAGCACGATAACTCTCGAATAAATCAATTTAGCGGAACGCGCTTTGGCACAAAAATCAGTAGTCATAAGACCCCGGTCGGTATTGCATTTGGGCCAAATCGGTCAAGGTGGAGGGGGGGAGAATAGGGGAAAAAATCACTACAGTTCACCAGTTGATTCTAGATGCATCATATTCAGTACGAATACTCCATGTTAGAGTAGCCTTATACCAGCGCGTTGTAAAACCCACATAGCATATTCAACCACGAAAGCTCTCCGTTGAATGGTTAGGTAATATTCTTTCGAAAGTGTTTTATGTACCCCCAAACTTTGGCTCTCGTTTGCTGAAAGCGCTTTTCTCTGTAAATAACAGTTTTGGCAGAAGTGCTCCAGAGAACTTCACGTTATTTGAAAACGCTTTATAAAACATTTCACAAACTCGTATCAACCGTGATATGAGGTCCCGCCATGTTTTGTCTCATTAAAACTGAAAAAGCGGCATTCATTTCAAACCCGACGATCTGGAAGAAAAATATCGGAAAAAAATATATAAGAAAGAATGACAGGTAGGTAAGGGAGTTCCAAGAGCGCGGCGAGGGTCATCCCATCATAATACAAGATCCTTGGCCCGGAGCACACTATCGCTGGCGTGAAAAATCTTTCTTTGCTTCAATAAATATGTATGATATGTACACTTTTTCCCAAGACTTTCCCTATAACAGGGCTTTTTCATAAAAAAAAGGTTAAAAGGATCGATATCTCCTTTATAAAAAAAATACGCTTCAATTACTCTAACTTTGCGCCAATGCGGAAGAAGTTCAGTTCCACGTCCGTTGCTGGATTTAAAGTGCAGAGAAAAACAATCTACTGCTATCACCGTTTGCCACTCAAACGTACCATTAAAATGGAAAGAGCAACAACCTTGTGTATTTCAAAATAACAATTATATGGGTGTTTATGAGTTCCGCACAGAACAAAAAGTAACTTGCAATTACATCTATCAAACATTCATCAAAGGGGGGGGGGGGTCACATTCCACTAGATGAATATAGAAGAGGCATCAATCTCAATCCCGTTCGTTGCAATTCACGTAATAAACCTTTATCAGTTGCGACAAATTTGGCCCAAAATTGAATAAAAACGAGTAAGCGGAAAGGGGGAAGTATACAAAAAAAAGGGGGTAAATACCGGGTCATGAATTGCACAGAACGGTTGTTATAGGTAGGCATGGAGAGAGCTTTGGCTTGGCGGAGGGGAGGAGACATATGAGAGTAAACGGACGAACGGAAAGGGGTTATTGGATGAAGGAGGAGGCAAGCCCGAATTCTCCCCTGTGTTTGTTCAACAACCAATCAAAAACACTTTCAATTAGTGCAGAGAGCCCCTGGACAATCATGACGAATGAATACATTTCCTCAAATCCCCTCCCCCTTGCCACTACACCCCCATCATCAGCATGCCACATCACTCTTCATCATCGTGTCACTTATATCCCCGTTCCAACTTCTGGGTTTCTAGCAAAAATCTTCTCCCAGGAGCCTGCTCCACCACCCCTTGGTTACCATTTCCAAAACATTTCTTGTATCCTACTTGACCAGTAACCCGACTCCTAATTAAAATTGTTAATATCGAATTGTTCAGGCACAGATCCCCCAACGTGAAGACGTTAACAATATTATCGCTGCTTTTTATTAACATAATTAGATGCAGTACTCACATCGATAGGTTAGGTACTATAATTACTCGATTCGCAATGCGTATCATATTTCAAATAGGAATGGAATCACGAGCACCCAAAGGGTGGAGAGGAGGTGTGGAGAGGAAGCATCTGTGTGTACTGTTTATACCTGATAAATACATAATATTCCTCTCGAGCTTTATTAGCTCAGGACTGGTGAAACAAGAGAGTGAGAGAGGTGAACCCCAGGCATATAAATCAATACTCGGTCATAATTTAATGTTGTAAACCACCCCATCCTCACCCCCACTTCTATATTCTTTCAATCTCAATGTTTCCCCTATAATGTGAACTCACTTGTTGGAATTAATTATTCCAGGGTTGAAGGGAGCATACGTGATAAGTATATGTACCTGAAAATGAAAACTTCCTCGCTGAGTTCTCTCAAATCCAAAATTTTGGCATTAATACCCACAGATCTTGAGATGTTAATATAGCGAAGACTCGAACGTACGTGAAGGTGGGGGGGGGGGAGTTAATGCTTGAAACACAGAATTTATTGTTTCTCGACAAAGAAACTCGTGGAAAGCTTCAATTTCAGCGTCGATGATAAATGGCCTAATGGGGGGAAAGGCAAAGGCTGGTATTAATTAATCGAATATCCTTCATCCTCTACGAACTTTCCATCTCCCCCCCCCCCATCAATTCAGAGTCACCCCATTGGTGTGAAAAGGAGCGGATGATTGGGAACAATTTCGAGGGATTTCAATCCATGGTTGTACAGCTCGTTAAGTACGCATTTCAGCTTCCTTCCCACCCCGTCACATTACTTGGCGACTTCTTGCAGTCTTAAATTGATAAAGCGAGGATATAAGAGGACTACTTATTTAAATTATTGGGGGAGAGGAGGGCATGAAGATTAGATGTGTCCACAAGAAAATATTCTCAGATATTTACTCCCTCGCTCAACAGTGAGCCTTGATTCTGGTGCGATATTTTGCACCACATTCAGACGGCCATTTATCAACGGCCGAATTTGTAAAAATGGCGGATCATAGACATGGGGGGGGGGGTTACACGCCCGATGACCTCCATTTTTTTTTAACGTCAAAAATCCACAAAAATCGTACGAGTATGAAATGGTGCACACTTCTACATTCAGTCATTTCGGACCGGTCAGGTCACGAAACCTTAATTTTCACTATTTATCGATTCTCGTGATCCCTGGAGGTCAGATTGCTACCTTTCGTGACCGTACCTTCGGTAAGCCCCCGATGGTCAACTGGCGTTAATTTGGGAGTGGAATCAGCCAGGTGGGCCCCCTCATAACAGACAGGCTTATGAACGGCTCAAATTGGACCTGCGACTGTTAAGCAACATGCATTTTTCCGAGCTTGACCACTCCTATCTTCAAACGGTCGTTTGACCGATGTCCGAACTCTTGATGGCCGATTTGGTTATGAAGTTCATGAGCTGGGGCCACTAGTCACCAGAATTTCCTGTTTTGGTTCCAATTTTGGCAAAACTCGAACTGATTCTGGATCAATAGCAATCTGGAGCTACCGGAACTCTCGTCGAGATTTTCTAAAAGTTTTGAAATGGGGTAACGTCGACCCAAGAGGAAAAGGAATGTGAAAAATTAACCAGATGCATGTCTACGAGACAGAATCAGTTTTATGTTCGCAATAAAACTTTCGCGTTTTAAACTGAATAAATTCTTATTTTTGAGTGGCTTTGATTTATGAGTTTCCTTCGTTCTAAGGCCTCCTAGGTACTTTGTGAATTTTTTCACACTTTTTGTTTGTTGATTATGCCATAAGAGGTGTTTTGATTGAGGCCGTTTCCACCTTCAGGAAGCCGCCCCCAGCCTTTTTGTGAAAAATGACAAGCAGACCAAGCGAGATATGGTTGAGGACATTTTTTAAATTAATGTCTGTGAATCAGTGCCGATAAGTGAGGGCGGTGCAGCACTTTTCCCAAGCATGTTGGAATAATGAATTAAAATATGAAGTGTGATAGATCACCTCCCTCCACAACACAAATAAAATGTTATTGACTCTTGATTGAATAAATGTAAGATTGGCACTCGATGCTCTTGTGGATGCCCCTCAGACTACCTACCCAAAACAGTGTTGCAACCTGCAAAAAACAGTGTTGGGAACTTTTTTTTCTTTTCTTTTTCATACAAAAAGTCTGCTCCCACCAACTCATACTATGCTAATTAGGAGAACATACGACTTCACTGGACTCAACGGCACTTTTAAATCACCCAAATATTACAAGAGCTCACCAATACCTGACCCTCTTTGGCTCTTTTCAACTAATTAACAGACACTAAGGACCAATAAGATAAATCAATGCTCTCGTCAGAGGCGTTGTATTCAGCGTGGCCGCCCCCACATTCAGATAGTCGCACCCAGCCAATTCGTGAATAATGAGTTACAGAAGCTGGAGATAGTTTCCCTTGTTGTAGGGCCTGCCAGAGATCTCGTATAATTATTTCACATTATTTCCTCGGTACTCTAGTCAAGGATGGGGTTTTCAGATTCGCCGCTTCCACCTTAAGATGTAGTCGCCCCACGCTAATTCACGAACAAGGACATGTCGGCGAAAGTTTATCCTTGATCTAGGGCCTGCTGGCGATCTTGTAGAAAATTTTCTCATTTTTCTACGTTGCTCTTATCAGGAGTGGGGTTTTCCGCTTGGCCACCCCTACCTTCAGAAAGTCGCCCCCAGCAAAATGCGACGGGTACATGTAGAAGCTCGGTGAAAGTTTTCCCTTGTCCTAGGGCCTGCTAGGGATCTTGTAAAAAAAAAAAAATCACATTATTTCTGAGCTTTTATTTTTTAGGACGATATTGTGGGGTTTCGTAATAACAAAAGGTGGAAAAAAGATATGATAAGAAGGTTGTAACAACCTTCATTTTGACATTTAATGAAACTATCACTGATGATGATGCGATAAAGCTTCGAAACCGGTCTGAATAAAACTGTTCACGAAGTGGAGAGACATATCTTTTTTCGACCTTTTGTTATTATTTCTGAGCTGCTCTTGTCGGGGGTGGGGATTTGGGTGTGGCCGCCCCCACAATAAGATAGTCGCCCCAGGCTAATGCACGAACAATGAAGCACTAATTAGTAAATGTATTGAAAACATTAGCGCACTAGAGACCATCGTGAAAGTGATTGTCACTGGTCCGCCAATTTGACGCATTAGTGACGTTGACACACGCCAGTGTAAAACAAGTGGGAGGGTTTCCGAAAACCAATTACTAATCTTGACTAGTTAGGACACCAGGAGTACGAAACTACCCTTCTTTTAATGGACGCACTAGTGACCGTCCAGATCTTTGACGCGCTAGTAGAGCGAAACGGGTATTAATGGTTAGGTGGACAATATTTCAATAAAATTTTCTCAAAGTGTTCCGATCTGCACCAAACACGATTTATGAGTCCCTACAGCAATGCTGAAATGGCAAATGCCCGCGTTTTGGGTGCGTGCGTCCCAAAGCGGCTAAAAATGAGCGTTTTGGACCATTCTTTAAAATGATTCGATATGAGTTGTACGCTGGTTTAGAGTCCCTCCTACCATGCTGAATTGAAAACTGCAGGCAGTCAAGGCCAAATAGCCGCTCAGGGGGCGTCCGCCCCTCAAAGTGCCCAAAACTGACCGTTTTGCGTTGTCCTTGGTTAGGCATTATTTCTCCGCTCCACCGTGAGGCAGCGAGGTCCACCTGCGTCGAGGCTTTTCCTAGGACTTCCGGGCTAATGATAACGTAGCCGCCGCCCACAGGAAAATTCGTGTGACCCCGGAAAACGGGCAGGAGCGGCAAAAATCGCCGGAATCACGGGGAGAACTACTTCAACGGCTCGTCCGATGGAAATTATGTTTCGATTTTCCGATTCCCCGTTATGAGAAACCCTGATATACGAGGTCTAGGCCATTGGTGGGCGAAATTTTAGGTCAATTTTCTCAAAGTGTTCCGATCTGCACCAAATGCGATTTATGAGTCCCTAGGGCAATGCTGAAATGACAAATGGCCGACGGTTTGGGCGCAAACGTTCCTAAAGGGGCGACAGCCCCCCCTCAAAATGGCTGAAAATGAGCGTTATGGACCATTCTTCAAAATGCTGGTTTAGATAAGGCACTGTAAAACACGAGTACTGCAACACGCAAATGGGCGCCATACTTGGTCCCTCATATGATTATAATAATTATCACCTGATCTCATTGACAAGTAGGATATATATATATTTTTTCGATCGCATTCTGCGTTTGATTGCTGTTACGATGACAATTTTTTCATTAATGATATTGTGTTTACCCTAACGACTGAGGGACCAAACATGGCGCTGAAATCCGTGTTGTAGTACCTGTGTTTTAAATGTTCTCTAGTTTAGAGTCCCTCCGACCATGATGAATTGAGAACTGTAGGCGGTCAAGGCCGAATAGCTGCTCAGGGGGCGCAGAGTATTGGTGGCGAGGTGGGCCGTCGCCCATCCAATATTCGTACTGGGTGGGCAAAGGTACCTTTCTGCCCCCCTCCCCAATATCTTCACCTGATTTTCATCCATTTCTTCCATCATTCAGTGACCGCCGGCTTCAAATCTTGGAAAAATTGGCAAGTGACCAGTTCAAATGCGTGACGTTTGTTCTAACGTTTTGTGTTTAATTATATTATTTTGTTGTTCTTTAATTAGGTAGGTACTGCAAAATGTCAATAATTACCCCTCTTCACCCCCTATCAGGATCTGGGCCCAGTTAATTTTGCCCATCGCCCCCGTTTAAACTCTACGCCTCTGACACGACATAGTCGTTCTCCTATTTCACTATGGAAAACCCGTCACTTTTTATGCGTGAGTAGCGTGCGGGGCGAGAAACCGTGAACACCAAATTGTAGAATTCTCCTCCTAACGAAAAACCGATAATCGCGAAGCTCTTCATCAATCAAAATCGATGAAAACAACTAAACATAAGACATGACATTGAATTATCCTTTCCCATCCATTTCTAGTGACATTAATCACGATTTAACGGTCTGGAAATGACAAAATAAAAGTTATGGATTTCCTCTAATCGCCAATTAACATTCTACCCTATGAATCAAGCTGAAATATACAGTTTTATTGCGCCAAGGCTATGACGACCAAGCTCCGGCTTTGCTTTATGACTTATCGCCAAGTGGAAAAAAAAACCCTGATGACTACATATTCCCACGAGTTGAAAGAAATCTGGCTCTAACGGATGGACAGAAGACTCCCGGACAAAACATATTGAATAGGACAGCGGAGAGAAAACGCTCAGATTTCGTGGGCATAAAGACATCAACAAAATATTGTACAGGAGAGGCTCTTACCCATTGACGAACGCCAATTCCATCTGGGGGTCGAAGAAACTTGTAAACGAAACGAATGGGTAGCCAAATAGAAAGGGGAGGAGGGTCTCCTTGTCAAACCGCGACGCGTACAGAGGGCAACAGGAAGGTGATCGCGACCCTCAGGGCGTCAAAAACGAGGATGTTGCTCACTCGGCAGACTGGACTAAACGCGAAACCGAAGGCTGGGCCGATAAATTAGAAACGAACCGGAATAAACATATCGCGATCCTTTCACGATAGAATGAGGGAAAAGCAAACGTAAAAAAAATAAATAAATAAAACAAAACTAAAAAGAAACACCGAGCTATACGCCGAGCGCTATCACATCAGGCCGAACACGCGGGGACTGGGGAAAAGTTTAAAAAACATGACAACGGAAAAGGGCGGTTAATAATTTGTAAAAACATTCAACAAACGCCGGCAATGACTGCTCCACCAAGAGAACATAAAAAAAAGGTAGCGGGGTACATGAGAGGACGCCAGGGAGTTAGAAAATTGTCAAGGGGTGTAAACAGCTGATTAAAAGTCATTTCACGTATCTGGGCTAAGCTTGATCGAAGGCTAACCCCCGCGAGATGAACAGGAGCTCGAGTCGAGAGCTATCTAGATGACTTTTGAGGAACCAAATACCACCGAAATTCTTAGCACTAGTTCTAATTTTAATTATTATAATTATGTTTAAAAAACTGAATGTACGCCACAAAGAGACTGATTTCATCAATGCCCTCAAAAACCTGACAATCCAACCAGGAAACTGGTCAATTTCCACCGACGCTGAATAATTCAACCAGAAAACTGTAAATTTAGCATCAGAACCGAATTGGTTTGAGTACAATACACCTCAGGAACCGCTAATTTGGCTAAGTCACAGTTTAGCTCATAGAAACTGACTACATACATGCTCCCGTACATAAATTAGGACCAGGGGCGTTCAATTTTTTCCGTCGAAATATGTTTTTGGTTGGAAAGCAGAAAGCGCTAGACCGCATGAACAGCCAAATCTTTTTTTTTTCTTCTTTTTTTTTAGTGGCTGCGATACGTTTTTCTTTCCACTAACTGGACTTTTTGACAATGTACGCCAGCGTTTAACAACCAATGTTTCTCTGGAATGGCCAATTTTCGTCACACATTCGAAGCTAATGGTATTCGCATATAAACGAAAATAAATAGGTAGGTACTCGGTTGTTTCTGACCGCAAGCAACCAGTGCGAATTATGATTCATTTGATACGAAATCAACACTATTTAAATCAATCAACATAATTCTGCTGCTGAATAATTGACGGCATCTCGTGTATCATGAGATTCTATAGCAAAACTACCAGTCTTTGACAAATTATACGAGTTAAAAGTGATGAGTTACTGCCAGAAGGGGAGTCCCTGCGTTTTCTATGGTGAATATCTGCAACTTAATTACCCGGTATACAGGACAGTTTAATCAATAAGTTTACGGCCGTTAGCCCTTGTCGCATATTTACTGGAGTCGGCTGTTTCCTATCAATAGGGGATTTTCATTCTCCCCTTCATCTAGACGAATGACCTCAGGCATACCCTTCAAGTCGCGAGGCCTCTGATACTGACAGTTCGGCCATGAATGTTCTGTGCATTTGTATGTGATATTGTGATTTTTTAGAAGAGGGCAGGAAGAAGTCTAGCCAGACTTGGTAGATGAGATATTAGTATGCGAAGCCCCATGTTCCCCACACCCACCCCTACGGCAAGATATTTCTAACATCTCCATTTTTGAACTGAGAACCGTAATGAAATTGGTATGCTTTCTCAGCAAAACCTTAAGGCTCTGTTCACAAACTCTATACAATACATAGAGCTTGTGAACGGGCCTTAAACCCTACTAATGACCCCCCCCCCCACACACTTGGTGAAAACCAAACAAATTCCAGCAACCACCTAGTTCGACCGACGTATTACGAAGGCACCAGTTGGTACCCAACAACCAACTCTAGATGGAACTTTGATTATTTGAGGACTCAAACCAGGAACAGCTCTTGTTGCCGCTTGGCGTGGCCTGTCAGGACGTTCAAAACGCCAAAACGGCTACTGAAGTGGAATGAGCGCGAAATGACCTTGCGCAAGCGCTTCCTGGCGTTTTTGTTTCGCACCGACCTCCTAAACAATGATTTGATAACGTTATCAAGGACGGTGATAGCTTCCAAGTTTACAACGAGTTTTATGTTTTGTAGTTTATTTTCAACGTTTTTCAAGATGTCCCGTTTACGCAGTGGCTTTACTCTGAGCACTAATTTGTGATGCCACTATTCCAACAATTTCTGTCAACCATGCCTTGTTCGTTAGGCACTTTCAGTTGGGCGGGGATCATTCTAATCCTATGTCTAAGCACTTTCGGATTGGTATTTACCACGATCGCTATCTTATCGGCTGTCTTTTTCATTCTTGGGTTCGTATCTTTTATTCGATGTTATTTTATTTACACGCTGCTAATCAACGTTAGGAGTCAAAGAGCCATGCAACTTATGGCAGGAGGGGAGGGAGATAGACGTCGTATACGTAAATACAAATTCGTATACGAGACAGTACGGAAAATTCAGGACCCCCCCCCCCCCTCCTAGGTACAGAATTACTGGCATTTGACAAAAATGCCAACTTTGAAGATCCTAGAACGACAAATCATTGAAGAAAACTACTGGTACCCTGCATAGCTCAAGCATAAGCAAACTGATTCTCGAGCAGGGTAGACTTGAACAGAAGAACAAATATGTTTATTGGATGATTGACATTTAAAATTAAAACATTCAATTCCAGGGGGGTTGTAATAGAAAAGTGAAACACGTGTGAGACGAGATGAGAATGAATTTCACAGCCATGTGTTCATAAATTTTAGCTGTCAAAGTCAATCTCATCTCGTCTTACGTGTGTTTCACTTTTCTATTACAACCCCTCAGAAAAGGCTTTAATTTGTTTACGTTCACATTGCTCTGACAAGCATCATCCCACGTCACGTCCGGGCAATGTGAACGTAAACAAACAAAATCGTTTTCTGGAAGTTTGCATCTCACGTGGGACAGCGTGCTACCACGTCACGTCCGAAGAGTCTGAATCGACTTGGACAACAAAGCTGAACTTTTTTTACGTAAAAGGCAACGCATTTTTTTTTAAGTCCGACGTAACTTCAAGTCAAACCTTACGCGGAGATGGTGAAATCCACATTTAGTGTTCCCTGGCCTTATATCCTGAAGCCTCCACAACTATACCCTTGAGCTTCGTTATAGTGCAATACCCCCTTACAGCAAATGCCAACCACAGTTGGCCCTAATTGTTAATAATTCTTCACTTTCAGAGTTTTAACACTTCTTTACTTCGAACAATCTAAAAACCTGGAAGAATATTTTGAAAAAATTCCATACGGTTATTCTGAGCGTCTCCTGGAAGCGGTTGAAATTTTAAAAAAACCTAGGACCAAACTGAAAGTGGATAAGCGTCTGACGGGGTCCCAAGTTATCGACGAACAGCTCCAGGAGATTTTGGACTTCATTTTCAGGGATTATGTTTACCCATGGTCAGGGCTCAAACTTCACTGCTTTGCTCTTAAAACTGTTCAAATCATTCGTTTTTCCAGGTATGATCTACTGAGCGACAGTGAAGAAGTACCGCATGAAATTCGTATCGCGGTTCAAAATGTCATTGTCGCATTTTCAAACAGGTTAGTCACCCCCTCCCACTTCACGGTTAGATTCTGACGCAATAATATCGTAATGACAGAGTCAAAGAAGTCGACTGGATACCATTTCTAACGACAACAGTTGTCGACGATGCCGCGTCACATTTACGCCTATACAGGCAAGCGAGAGACAGTCTCGCCTCGGTTCCACCTACGGCTAAACTGACGCTCGAAGACGCTTTTTTCGATAAGGAGGTGGCTATGGAAAACAAGCTGGTGTGTCGTGACCACTTGTGCACCAACGCTTCTTCTCTGAAAGGTACCAGCCTCTGAAGGGGACGGGAACAGACAAGACCACAGGTTAAACCGATGATTTTTTGTTTTTTGTTTTTTAGGTTATCTTCAACAACTTTCAGAAATTGTTTTATTCTACTTAAGCCCGGAGGCTGAATTTCACTGCTTACCATTACGGTATATAACGCGAGAGCTCTTGGTAAACACCGTGTTGATTCCAGTATTAAACAAATTATCGGATCCAGATTACATTAACCAAATTATTATATGGCTGGTGAGGCCACGTTTGCGGAGATTTTTCAGTTTGTATGCTCATACAAATCACTTTTCAAGTGCAAGGACATGCCCATGTTACCGGAAGTATTTATTACGGTACTTAAAGTCACAGATAATGTGGACGAACTTATCGCAACTAGAGAGATTCTTAACAAGGAGATTTCCTCTCTGGTGAGACTGACTAACCTATGGATTTAACCACGAAATGTAATTGCGAATTCCTAAAATTACAGAGATCTAGAGACGCTGAGTCTGAAAACTACGTGAAACAGTTGTTGTCGTCGCTTAACTACTTAGGAAAACTTATCGATACGCAGATTGCTCGTCTTCAGTCAGGCAATGATTCAGGTAGCCATTCACCTTGACATTTGTTTTTTATTGCATTACCCAATGTTTCTTTCTTTAAAACAGGTCCAGACTACTCAAGACTCCTCCTAGGGTCACCACGTTTATTTCAACTACCCCTTGACGCCCTACTTAAAAACAACGTCGCCCTAAATTATTTCGTCGACTACATGCGCTCAATAAACCAAGAGTCCTACATATTTTTTCATTTAAACGTCGAAGGATGGAGAGCCTCCACGGAGCAACAACTGGCTGATTTGGCCTCTCAAAATTCATCATTCGATAAAACCGAAGTCCTTCTAGCCGAGCACTATAGCGCTTCACGCCAGACTCTGGAAAGAATACGAGAGGCGGCCTACAGTATTTTCGAGCAGTACCTGTCGACGTCGACGTCTAGACTTCAGGTGGACGAGAATTTAGTGCGAAAACTTCTCATTAAAATACGGACAGAAAAACCGAACGAAAATTGGTTTGAAGAAGTCCAGACTTACGTCTTGGACAAAATGCAGGTGACCACAACCTTGATTTAGATTTTAGACTATTTTTCAGTTAAATGACTTAATGATTTGTAACAGAATGACGCAAAGTGCCTTCAAGGGTTTCGATCATCGCCCGGATACGTCAAGCTTCTCTCAGAATTGGACTTGCTCCGCGACGACTCAGTCATGCTCGACCTGGACGATGTCGATTCCCTCGACAAGGGCAGCCTAAACTCGGAAACCTCCAGCCTGCCTGAATATCTCACAAACCCAAGCGGAGGTGGGAGCGCTGAAGAAAATAATGGAAGTCCATCCCCTTCAGTCGACTCGACTTCGACAGGCCCGTCGAAACCCGGTGGACCCTTTGCCCTCAACGCCGAAATCACCGAAACGGGTCTTATCAGAGAAAAGGGGAAAACATTCGGTGTATACGTGGTGTCCGTGTTGAAAAAATACGAAAACGGTCATAGGGACAACTGGGATATCTACAGAAGATACTCCGACTTTTACGAACTTCATCAAAAAATTAAAGACAAGTTTCCCGAACTTGGGAAATCGTTGTATTTTCCCGGAAAGAAAACTTTTGGCAATATAGAAAAGAAAACGCTCGAGAGAAGAATGGTGCACTTAAATAACTACTTAAGGTAGTTGCCTTAGTCGGTTTTCTTAGCACGTATTTCTGTTGTTTAATGATGTTTTCCTCTTGCGCAGGTCACTATTCACCCAAGGTCTTCTAGCAGCAAAACCAGGGCTTGTTCCAATTCTACTTGATTTCCTAGGACCATCTGATTATCGTCAATCCAGCAACCTCTCAAGCGCAGTATGCCTCCACTCCTTTCTATGCTTAACCAACTCTTAAACTTTTTTTTCTCAGTTGGACTCTTGGTTCAAAATGTCGATGCAAGTAGTGAGAACTGTGCCTGACTCTGTCATGAGTTCAGTCGACGGTATGGTCGGCAATTTATCAAAAGTCCTTCAAGTCAGAACAGCTCATCCAGCGAAAGAGGAGAGCCTCAAAGTCGGTGCCTCATTGGACACTGAGGTTAGACAGTTCATTTACGAGTAAACCATATTACCAAACATCCTTGCTGATTTTTCCCCCCTACGATAGACTGCTGACAACATTCCCATGAGAATTCTCCTTCTACTAATGACCGAAGTATTCGAACTAAAATCTCAGTGGCTTCGTCGTCGACTTGTTCAGCTTCTCCGACCGATCGTTCACGCCATGTTCGGCGATATTGTCAACCGAAGAATCGTGGACTACGTCTCGATGCTGACGTCACCCTCTAAAGTTGCCTCTTATTTGGCCAGTTTTAAAGATTCCTTTTGGCCGAACGGTCTTCAAAGTGACAAACGCCCTCAGGTTCGTGACCAAGCGACTAAAATGCGAACGCGGGTCGCCGCTAAAGTCGCCCTTTTATCCAGCCTCTCAGGTTTGTTGCGGAACAACTGATGGCACCTACTTGTTTATACATATTATTTTTTTCCCCAGACGACATCAAACATATTTTGGGTTCTGAGACAACTCTGACGGGGCTTCTGTCAGTATTTTCGATGCTTCAGGTTACTACGCTAAACACCAGGTTCTGGTGCGTCATTTTAGAACACGCTGTGCTCACAATGTATCCAAATGCCTACACGGCGCTGGTTCGCCTTCATTCTAAATCTCAACGACTAAACGATTAGTTTTTTTTTTCAAAATGCGTTGAAGGAAGACTCTGGTTATCGGGATTCTTGGGGAATTTCCACGGTCTCGAATTAGCGTTTCTTCAAACGCCTAGCTTCCTAGCTCTGTTAGGTCATTCCCATCTTGTGATATACGACATTCCTCCAGATTCGTTATTTATTGTATCTGTTAATTTATTTGGTCTCGATCTGTTAACTTATTGCATAGAATTAAACAAAAAAGTTTACTAGTCAATGGTCAATTCATCTTTTTGTTTAATGGCCGCTGATAATGCCAGCCACAAAAATCGACTATACACCTCACGGCGAAAAATTAACCAGAAACAACCGAAAATTAAAAACGCGTCCAGAAAAACAAGACGTCTCCGAAATTTGCTATTTGTTCGCAAAACCTATAATTTAGCCCCCTGCAATTGCAGGTGTGGGTGTGCATTAGGTATTACCTACCCGGACTACTCCAAGCAGCACGAGATTTTGTAACCTCGCGGCTTATATCAAGTGGAATAACTTGATTAGTACTTGATAACTTCGTTAGTACTTTCAGTGCTGTTAGTGTATAGCTCCGGACGACAAACGAACAGAGCTAATGTCAACGAAGAAAATTATCGGGTGTAATGGCTAGTATAATCAAAATAACAAAACCAAATTTTTTGTTGGTGAATCTCAGAATTAGGTGAATTTTGTCTAGTTCAAAAATGCATTTAAAGGAATGATCGAAAGCCACTTCTTTCAGGTCAAAAGGGCCGAAAACCGAAAAATGTGGCAAAAAGTTGCAGTCTTGGGGCAGGGAAACTAAGTCCGGAGCTCGACCAAAGTTCTACTACGCCAAGAACATTTTGTCAAAAAATCGCTACTACCCGATTTCATGCACGTGAAACCTATATTGGATTTAAGAGCTAAAAATTCATTTTTTGAGCCGAACAAATAAAATTCTTGGGAAATTTCACGATTTTCCCCCAAAATAGGCAAATTCCGGAACAAGATCTGTACTTTCCTCCTTATTGACCGGGTTCCCAGTTTTTGGAGCGAAAATGTCACTATCATCTCAAAAAACGCTCTCCGTTCCAAATGGTAGGGTTTTTAGAAGATTAGATTTTAAAAAATGAGGTTGTCAAAATTGGGGATCTATTCAGGGGACCTATTCAGTAAAATTTAGCGCCGGCGCTGTCCACCCATCTTGTCGAAAAACATATATTCTATTCCGGGGAGGATGGGTGGATAGCGCTGACGCTAACTTTTAGTGAATAAGGCGCCAGTATTAAAAAATGCATAAGGCCTGAGAGAATCACATACTAGGAGTACCTCTTGGATAGTTTAAAAAGTGAAAAAATAATAACTTTGTTTTTTTTAATACTAATTTGGCCATAGCTCGAAATTTATCGACCCTAGCGGGCTCGCTTATTCATCCACACCATTTAAGAAAGTTGACATTTTCGCTCATGTCCAAAAATTTGTGATACTCGTTCCACTGTGAGGCGTCTGTACCTATTAGGTGTAATAGCATGTCCATGAGTGCTTCCCGTAGGCTTTGATTTCAGCTGATGTTTTCGAGGTCGCCGTGCATTGAGACTCTTCTTTGGTTAAGTACTCTCGATTACACGTCGTCTGATTTCAGCTTCTTCGTGTCTAAAACAAAGGCATTGCTGGCCGACCCCCTCCCTCTACCGGGGTTCAGGACACGGAAGATTGGCAACAAAGTTGGTTCACGTCAAATAATGGTTCAATGTTATTTCTAACACTTATGCCGAGTTCGGGATTACTTTAAGTTTTTCCGTCTTTCATTGTTCGTAAACTTGGGAGCTACTTCGCTATATAGACATCTTGAGGTGGTGTTGTTGGTTGGATACCAATCATAGTGAAGTGCAGGGTGGTCAGGTCGATTTCCGAATTAACTGATGAAATCAATCTGGTCTCCCCAACGATTTATTTATGCGTTTATACCTATACGTTTTCAATTTCCCGCCGTCATCATTATAGACCGAGAGCTGGCGACAGTCCCATTCAACCGGAAGAACATAGTCACGAAAGATATGCAAATGGCATTTGACCCCCTATATACGAGTCCGGAAGTCTGCCATGCTGTATCTGGGGCCTAAGGATTTTATAGATAATTAAAGTCCTTAATTTGGGACATGAATTTAACCAGAAGAACATAGTCCTGAAACTAGTCTCATTCGAAAGGTTTTATGGCGCTGATTACGAATATGATCGTCTGCCGCCGTCTGCCTGGAGCATTTGCCCTCTGTGGCTCGCCAAACTCACGAATTTCAGCAAACTTTAATTAACCGGAAGAACATAGTCCTAAAACTGGTCTTATTCGAAACGATCTTTGGAGATTATTACAAATATAATCGTCTGCCGGTGTATGCCTGGGGCATTCGCCCTCGGTGGCCCATCAAACTGCACAGAGGGAAAATGATTAACCGGAAGAAAATAGTCGTGATGCTAGTCTCATTCGAAAGGTTTTATAAGCTGATTACAAATATGATCGTCCGCCACCGTCTGCCTGGGGCATTTGCCCTATGTGGCTCGCCAAACTCTCAAATCGTAGAAAATTTTAATTAACCGGAAGAACATAGTCCTTAATTAAAATTTTCCAAATTTCGAGAGTTTGGCGAGCCACAAGGGGCAAATGCCCCAGGCAGACGATGTCAGACGACCATATTCGTAATCAGCTCCATAAAACCTTTCGAATTAGACTAGTTTCAGGAATATGTTCTTCCGGTTAATCATTTTCCTCCGGTGCAGTTTGACTGGTCACTAAGAGCAAGTGCCCCAGGCAGACGATCATTTTCGTATTCAGCCACATGAAACGTGTCACAAAAGACCATTTTCCGGACTTAGTTCTTCCGGTTAATTAATATCCCTGATTTAAGGAGTTTACTGGCCACCGAGGGCGAATGCCCCAGGCAGACACCGGCAGACGATTATGTTTTTAATAATCTCCATAAAACCTATCGAATAAGACCAGTTTCAGGACTTTGTTCTTCCGGTTAATTGAAATTTACCGAATTACGTGAGTTTGGCGAGCCACAGAGGGCAAATGCCCCTGGCAGACGGTGGCAGACGATCATACTCCATAAAATAATCAGCCCTATAAAATAATCAGCTCCATAAAACCTTTCGAATTAGACGAGTTTCTGGACTATGTTCTTCTGGTTAAATTCATGTCCCAAATTAAGGACTTTAATTAGCTATAAAATCCTTAGGCCCCAGATACAGCATGGCAGACTTCCGGACTCGTAAATAGGGGGTCAAATGCCATCATTTTGCACACCTTTAGTGACTATGCTCTTCCGGTTGAATGGGACTGTCGCTAGCTCTCGAACTATTAGTAGATCACAATTAAAACAACTGCTCGTCAACAGGCGTTGAAGGGGGTCATCATTTCCCTGGCGCTAGTTTGAAAGTTTCAAGCTAGAGCCAGGGAAATGATGACCCCTTCAACGCCTATTGAAGAGCAGTTGTTTTCATTGTGATCTACCACTGATGATGACTCGGGGAGTCCAAAACGTGTTGGTATAAACGCATAAATAAATCGTTGGGGATACCAGATTGATTTCATCAATTAATTGGTTGGATATGACCGAGCCAACCAACCCTATGATACCCCTCCCTCTTAAAGCCACTCTAAATCAGTGCCTATATTCGTGCTTCCAAAGCTTGAGGATATTCGAGCCAGCAAGACTCTAATCGGAACTCCTCCACCGATTAAGGGGGGAAAAGGGACGTCTGGACTGAGCTGCAGATCCGAGAGGGGCACAATAGTCTCATTAGGATTCCGTGACAGAGATGTAGGCCCAAATTCATAGTCATCCCTTGAGAAAAAAAAAAAATCCCCTGAGAGACTCTAAATCAGTCATTCTAATTTGTGAAACATCTGTTTTGAATCGAGTCGCAAGGACATATTAGGTTTGTTCCAGCCTGCCCATAGAACTCGTTTGGTACCGTTCCATAACGATTTCACCATAGCAACAAACAAATCCATTGCGTTTTATTGGCAGAAGATGATTCTGTGACGGTACCGAACAAGTTCTAGGGTAAGTTGGAACAGACCTATTTTTCTCAAGTAGTACAGTCAAAAAACTTTTTAAAAAGCCTCCTATAGCGGACAAAACTCGTCCACCTTTGAAACTTGGCTAAAAAATCCAATGAGTCCCGAGTTGTGCGACGGGATAACCATAATTGCGGAGTGGTAGAAAGTTTGAAAAATCACATAAATTTGAGATTTTCGAATAGACTTAAATTTAAGGTGGTTTCCGACGTATTTGTTAACGCTGAGTTGAATGAGACCAAAGCCAGGTCACTAGCACCAATATTGTCCGAGTTATGATGCAATTTGTACTAAAAAAAAACATCGTGTTTTCAAGTAAAATCATGACCATTTTTAATTTGAAGAAACTTTCCGGGTTGCTCAGCGTTGATATTATTCCTTAAGGCCCCTACACACGTTCCGACACGACCATCCTACCCTAGGATCCTAAGCTGTAGGACGTGCTCTACACACCTTCTGACAATACCTTCCTTTCTATTTGAAAAAAAAAAAAACATCTGTCTGTTCCGACAAAGTGCAACGATAAAAAGTGGGGATTAAAAGGAAGACCGACCAACCTAGCTGGAAGAGGGACGCTTGAGGGATGACAAGAGGAGTGGAGGTTAGGATAGGACGGGCTCTACACATGTTCCGACAAAAAGAAAAAGGAAGGTAGCCCGTCGGGTGTAAGAAGGTTGAGACCTTCCTACCATCCTAGCCTAGGAGACCGACCGTTTTGACTCTCCGACAGGCCTACACACGTTCCGACCGTAGGATCCTAAGCTCCTATAGCTTAGGATCCTAGGTAAGGACGGTCGTGTCGGAACGTGTGTAGGGGCCTTTATGTAGTTTTCAATAGACGATTTCCGTGGAAAAAGCGAAGGTTTGGAACTGTGGTTTATGGGTTTATTTCTAGTTGCCTAGAGCCTCTTTGACAGTTATTTTTTTCACATTGCTAGCATTACTACGAGTGGATTTCGGTTTCAAATACTACACGATTTTTTGAGTTTTTTCGTTTATTTCGAGTCTGCAATTACACTTCCTTCGCGTGCTTCTCATCTAAAGTCAGAAAAATGCGATACTATTGCTGCTTCGGTGACTGTACGAGTTCTTCCATTCCGGGTCGACCTGGTTTTGACCTAGCTACTAAATTTATCCCTTTCCCTCAACCTTGCGAGCATGACTGAAAACGTCTTAAATTGAGGAAAAAGGGAAGAGAAAGTACATGTGAAGGAGTGTGATAAATGCGCAACTATGATAAGACTTCATGTTAAGGTGCCGCCGGAACGACGAATTTTCATCGGTACGTTTCGTGAGACGGAGGCTGAAGAATAAAATCAGAAATGAATAACTGCAAAAGTGGTTATAGTTTGACGGGAATGAGAGAAAAATAAGTTCACTTTACATAGCACAAGGCAAGAGTAACCTATAACCTGGCCTAAGCGGGTTGCAAAACTGTTGAAGTAGGACTGGAGAGCGCATGTGTGGAAATCGTCTATTATGAGACCCTATTCACTTAAATTAAGCGCCAGCACTATTCCCCCGTCTTGTCGAAAAACATATGTTCTATTCTGGGAAGGACGGGTGGATAGCACCGGCGTCATCCACCAATGGCCCCCTGGGGGCTTGTTCCGAAAGATTTCAGTGTTCCTAGGAATATCCTTTTCCACCCGTCCGCCCAGAATTAAATCACACGTTGCTGGGGAGGACTGGTGGAAAGACAGAGTGATAGTGTCAGTTAAAAGTTATCCATTCCGAGCTCTGTAAACCCTAATGCAACCTAAGTCGGTGGGCATCAAGGTATTAGACTACAGAGGTATGCTCCTAATGTTTTAGCCAATCATGATCATTCGCGCGATGACGTCATGGGGTTAGATCCATTTGAATCAGCCAGTAGTTATTTCAATAAAATATCGCCGCCAGTATTCGTTACCAGGAAGAAATCCTAGTTTTACATTTCTGGCCTTTCTGGCGCCCGAGTGTACCCTCGGGCAACTTAGTGTAGCTCCGCGATAAGACCTTATAACTCTACAGATTTCGATCCCTATTGTTTGGGTGATGGTAGGGGGCGGGTGGACCTCTACCTCAAGCTCACTTTTTGTGAATTGAGAGGCTTCAAGGGGCCCGGAAAAAATCGGAAAGTCATAAAATTCGAATTTTCCAAAACTCCATTGACTGATAAAATTGAGAAAGCTGCTACAGCGAATAAAATTAAGAAATAACGCTAATGAGGAAGTTGCACATTTTTCAAAAGTATTTTTTTCTGGTAGAACACATAGATATATGAATATAAAAACGTGTAAAAAAAATTAAATTGGCCTAGAAATTTTTATTTAATTAATAAAAATAGAAAATTTTTGACGTCACGAATGCGTACTCTGTCCTTGTCTTACTATATTTTGTGTCACTCGACATGAGGCACAGTTACCTGCCTCACTTCATTTTCCGGGGCAACATGGTTATTATTTGTCAAGCTGGTTAATTATCATTTTAAAAAGAGTCGTTTGAATTTTGTGACTAGTTAGTGCATTTCATTTTAGTTTTGTAATATTAGACTGATACAAGTTTGGAATGCCACGCACTCCAAAAGTTCGGGATGGGTTCGAGGTTGCGTCGACAACGAATCTGCCGTCGTTGAGTTCATTCAGTGTTATTCAGTTCATCAATGAAAAAATTGAAATGAATAACATTGAAGGCCGCGGAGCCAAACTGGCTAGGTAAGTAGATGAACAGGTTTGTTTTTTCAATGATTTCTGATATGCAATGCAGAAGGGGGGGGGAACTTATTTTTGTTTATCCTTAATACGCCTTTACTGTAACCGAATGAAGAGTATGCATTGTATGGACTGAAAATATTGAAGTACATATAACTGAGTGATACTCTTGAAACGCGTATTTTATTAAAACTTGAGTTCTTCATTCAGGTCGTCTCGAGAGTCATACGGCGATCAGAGCGTGGGGTTCGTCGAAATAAAAAGACATGAGAAGATTGTAGAGGTCGTCGGTCGGGTCACACCCGAACACAGGACCAACCGTGAGCCCTGCGTCGTTACAGTTACGCTAGATGAGGAAAGGGACAGAGTTGTCCAAGGGACATGCCTCGGATGTGTTGCTTCGTAGTGCGTGTATAATATGTGCTATGCAATGAATGTGTGTGCTGGTAATGAATGTGTGTGCTGTGGTAAATGGATGTGTTAGGCCCTCCACACACGGGTCTTCTCGTACTCGGCTCGAACTCGAAATGCTCGACGCGATTTACTTTTTAACATTGTTTTCAATGTAAATGAATTTGTTCCACACATGGGTCGTCTCGTTCTCGTCTCGAACACGAAGTGATTTTTATCGTATGTTATAAAACCGTCTACACACGGGTCGTTTTGGTCGTCTCGAACTCGATGCGATTTCGCATCCGCAGTGTTAAATTAATACTGACTAAATAGTTTATCATATGGTCGTTTTGTTTTCGTTATGGACTCGAAGAGCTCTCGTCATTCTCGTCTCTCGAACCTTGCGAATTGTTTGGTACGAGAAATCACGTATGATTTCATTTTCAACGGAGCATGGAGATAAGTTTTGATTTATACGTACATTAAATAAAGGTAGAAACCAACTTCAAAAGTGCCTCAAAAAATTTCTTTTGGTGTATTCTTTTGCGTACTGGATAAAAAGCACACTTGCAGCTGTAGGTGACCACAAATTCATTTATTTGCGTGAGTTTTGCGGCAATGACTACGTGCACTGTCCTCCACCGTCATCCTGCCAGTTTCTCGACGCATTGATACATAAGTGTAAAGAAAAGGAAGTAACAAACATGTTGGTATCTATGAATGAAGATACAGACATGGACCTTATGTCCCTTTACTCTCTTTTCGTTAAATACAAATTCGAGACATTCAATCCGACGAGAGGGTTCATGACATTTTCTGGCTCAAAAATGACGACGAAACTGTGCGCTGATGCAAGCGCCTAACAGAAAATCAGGGAAATTCGAAGGTCTGGTATGAACTTCTGTTTGGAAGAATAACAGCATCGAATGTGTACCAGGCTGCCCACTGCTCGACTGATAACGGATCTTTGGTAAACCAAATTTTGGGTCAGCACACGTTCGAATCACCGGCCATGAGAAGAGGTAAAGCCATCGAAGGTTTGGTCGTGACCAAAGTTTCGCAGCTTGTAAACTGTCCTTTAAAAAATAACGGGCTCCTGCTGCTTCGAAAGTATCCAATTTTTGGAGCATCCCCAGATGCGTTGGGTCCCGATTTTGTAGTTGAGGTGAAATGCCCCACATCACAAATAACTAGGAAGCACTACGTCAACGAATTCGGAGAAGTGACCCCCAAGTTCAAGGCCCAAATCAATCTCCAAATGCTTTTTTCAAAGTAAAAAAGGGACTTTTCGTAATAGCTGACCATGATTTCGAAATTAATGGTAAGATCGAGCTGTTTTAGCTCAGTTCTCGCTCGTCTCCTGAAATGCAGATGAATTTAATGGACGCACGCAAGAAACAAGTAAAATATGGTAATCAGTCTGGTCTCCATCTCAGTCTGTCTTAGACTGAGAACCTTAAGGAAATCGCTTGACCTCAAAGACATGCAGTTAATGATCAGTCGTATGCTTTAATGATATAGATATTCCGTCTCCCATCCATCCTATGGCTACTACGTTAGAAATACTATTTCTCACTCGTTTCCTGAAGTACTGATGAATTCAATAGATGCACGCAAATTAGAAAAACAAAATGGTAATTATTCCAGTTACTACCTACAATCAATTATTGACTGGGAGCTTTAATGAGATTGGCCTTTTTATATTGCCAGTAATGCTGCCTCTTCACCGTTCGCCTCTGGGTGCAACCTCCAAATGGTTCCCGTCACTGGTATAGCGCAGACTGACTCAATGGTCGAAAAAGATTGTAATTATTCTAATCTCCACCTCAGTTATTATTGACTGTGAACTTAAACGAGATTATCTCTTTTTATTGCCAGTAATTCTTCCTCTTCACCGGTCGCCACCCAATGTAACCACCAAAGGGTGCTCGTCTGTGGGAGTACAAACTGATCCATTAAACGCATCCCCCACGTTTCACATTCAACCATTGAGTCTGGGCTGTGATTCTACTGAAGAAATTCAAACCTCCCGACCATGCAATAACACAGATTGCAAAATTCTAAAAAACGTTTGCATGGATTTACAATTGGAACTCATTAAATTGAAAGAGGCTTTGTGCACCGAACATTTAAAAAACGAAGAAATGGAAAGAAACTTGCAGCTATCCAAAAAGAAGTTGGGAGAATTTATTTCAGAAAAAAATAACAATAATTCATTGCGGAAACAAAGTCGAGAAGTTGGGAAAGGACTAGGTGCCGAAGCAAAAATCGATTTGGCTCCTTGTTTGTCCTCTAACCAATTGCAAATACTTACAAAAAAGAAAGTTAGGGCTAAGTGGACTCGTGATGAATTATCAAAAGCATTTACTCTTAGGTATCAAACTCATCGTTATCTGTTAGGGCCTTTTTTCCTAGTGTGAGAGGGGCCTTAGGATTTTCTGTTTTGTTAATCATATTATGATTTATATGTAGATATCTGGGGCGAAGATCCTATGTGTACCTAAAAAACTAGCGAAAAACTAGCTTACCCTCTTCCAGGCCTGAGTACATTGAGAAAGTGGGCTACGACCATAAATTTGAGGTCCGGAACCCTAGAAGACGTACTAAAAATATGATGAAAATGAAAAATGAAACAGAGTCGGTTTGGTTGCCTATACGATATGGGAAGGCGGACTCTTGTTAGAGGAGTTATTTGCAATTAAAATCTTTATTCCGGCCTAAATTTCATTCATAATTGATTGATATCGTTCTAACTTATGAGGTTTGACTCGATTGTCGCATGAATGAAATGCACTTCTCCCGACAGGCTGCTGTCGGAACAAAACTTTTTTCAGATTACGTTAATTTTCAGATCAGTTACATTAGGTTAAATGGTATGTCACAATTTCACCATTGCGGAGTGCCTGGGTTCGAATCCGAAACAATTTTAAAAAAATTTTTTTTTTTTTCCTCCCTTTTTGGCCCACCTCGGAATTTTTTACTCAAGATTTATTAGGCTGTAGGCAAATAAAATAAAAGAGACGGCTCAAAATACAATGTCAATGAAATTTTTTGGTAATTGGGTGGTCCAGTAAGGCATAGCGTTAATTTAATAGCTCCCCTCCGCCGAGAACTCCCCTGCCATATCAACGGATTCGGTTCACTGGGGTCTCATACGAAAGCGCGTTCATTTTTCATTACTCGAGTCAATTTTGGGGGCAATTGCAGCAACAGCCGTGCGGTAGCGAATTTTCAACTAATTCAAACCCCTCTTTTACACCGTTCCCGTGGACCGATTCATCTGGATCACGAACTCGTCCGAGATATTCACGCTATTGATTTTTAGACCAAATTTGGTTGCCCTAAGTCAAAAATTGCGACCGTGATCGTGCTAACAAAAAAGGGTCATAAATATATAAATATATATTATATATATATATAGCAAATCTAACCGACCTCGGATTCGTGTTCTAGGGGTTCTGAAACGTGAAAAAAAAGTATCACAACCCATATGTGCGACCATCAGGGCGAGACCAATAGTGCATTTTTTGAATGAAATGCACTAAAACAAGAAATGCACTAAAATCATGTTGTCGACCGGTCAAGCAAACTCGCCTTAACTTTTGATGAGATGAAGGTGTCATCAATGTTTGAATATGACTCAAAATTAGACCAAATCGTTGGAAGGCACCAGTACATGCAGGTGATCATCGCACGTGGGCTTTTCGATAGCTGGAAACAGTCAGTATATGTAGATTTTGACAAGAAAGTAACGAAAGAGCTACTACTGAAAATAATTCGAAAGCTCAGTGACATAGAATACAACGTGGTTGCCTGTGTTTCGGACTGCGAGGGTGGTAATACGCTGACTTGAAAATTCTTGGCTTGAGATTGAATTTTCCTTCTAAATTCAGGTAACATGGGCTTATGGAAGGAGCTGAGAATAAACGTGGAAAATACATTCATTTTACACCCGGTGACTAAAAAAAAATGTTTTTTCTTGCTGACTGTCCTCATCTCATTAAGCTACTTAGGAACTGGTTCGTTTTTTGTTCTTTATTATGTGGCCCATTCCATGCCTAATCTAATCCGAAGTGAGATTACTCCGAAATGCACAATTGTAAACTTGCACAAATCATTTTTTCATATCGGATAGTAAAAAAGAATCAGCTTCATTGCATTTCGTGCGCCTCCTAACTATCAACGAATGGGAATACTGCATACATTTTAATGCATTTCGGTGTTGAGGAATTGGAGCGTTGAGAAATAAAATTGGAATCGCCCTCCCTTACAGGTTTATCGATACCTGGTTTCAAACTGGGAGACGGAACCATCATTACAAAAGAACCATTAAACCGTCTTCTCAAGGCCTCCACTACCGAAATTAATTCCTGTTTCAAGTTGACGTCTCAGCATTTGTCATGTGAAAAAACCCAGAGGCAGAATGTAGGGCTCGCTGATCAGCTCTTCTCGCATACTAACGCTATTGCACTGCAGAGGTATGGGTTATTTGTGATTTTTGCAGGGAAAAATTGAATTTTTCGGCATAATGTCCATTGTCCAATCTTAGATACTTCCCAGATGACAGTTTGGCCAGGTCCGTTGGAGAACTTTTCGGGCTATTCAACGACTGGTTTGACGTGATGAACTCATATTCTCCGTCAGCTAAAGTCCCTACGAAAAAACCTTTTGGTTTGTTGCTCGAAGACCAAACAAACACACTCAATTCAATGATCCGGACTGTGTCCACTATGACCTGCATTGGCAAAAAAAGTCTCCAGATTTTTCAGGTTTAGTACTTTACTAATTTATTATTTTTCTTTCATAAGATAAAATCAAATTTACGTAATGAACTATTCCAGAAAAGAATTATATCTTCAAAATCTATCATGGGGCTTTTCAACGATATGAAAAAATAATTTAATATATCTTATTTGTTGACCCACAGGCTTAATCAAGATTGTCTCGAAAACTTTTTTTCTCAGGTTGCCATAAGCTGTCTATTGCTACTGTCATACCCATAACAATCACAATTTATTTATTCTTTATACATTAGTTAAGGTCTAGAGGAGGCCTCCACGATCATCCGGCTCCTCTCAACCTCAAGAATGAGGATGATTCTTCTTGGGAAAAACCCGGGCATAGTTCAAAGCCACAGCAACGTTAAGGTTTAACTGACTAACTTAAGCATTATGTATTATGTGGAATATTTTAGTGTCGTATTAGTTTTAATGGGCTTACACAATGAAAGCGAGTTCAAGCAGTGTGGTTTTCACGTGTCACAGGTGACAATATGCGATCGCGCTTCTATTCAAACCTGATTCAATTCAGATGCACTCTCTACTTCCAGTGGGCGAGGGTTTAGTAAGCTCATGTCAGTTTTACTGGTAATGCACTCAGCCACTCGGGCTCGAACTCGCTTTCAGGAAACGACCACCCTTGAAGCAGGATTAATTCCTTCATCTCGATGATAATTATTGCCATAATCATTGTTCAGCACTTGTGGTGACCAATTTTGTAAATATTGGTTAGCAGCAATTGGATTTTATTCATCGAAATGTATACAAGTTTCTCTTGCTTGAGTCTACTGGCGCGTTGGTGCGCAATATGATCTTGTGAGTCGAGTCCAAAAATAATTGTTGACTCAAAAATTCCCTTCTACCATGAAATTGTTGATTTCTACGATGCAACAAAGAAAGCTCGTTTACTGTACCCTCACAATGCTCATCGTTTACTTTACCCTACATATCTACATCTTTTACTCTTCGTTTGCCCCTAAATTAATTTGGTCTTCCTTATTTTGTTAGCAGGTAGAAGATGAAAGCGATAAATATATCGTAGCGAGTGCCATGAAGGCGGTGAACATTGGAATCAAATGCTCTTCAGTCGAAAACATTGATCAAGATTTCGAAAGCACCTCATTTCAGATCGCATCGTCTTCAATGTTGCCCGTTTCCCCAGAGGAAGACGGTTTGTCATACCTGGCGGGATATTTGGCCAAAAAATTCAACATGGCTGAAGAGAGAAGTGAAGGAGAATCAAGCCATCACTCATACGCAATGGCCCCTTCGTGGGTTCGGTGCTTGTCGTTCGGAGGCCTCACTTCTCCTTCAAAACAGTGGCAAAACGAATTCCTGGCAATGGAGGTCGCATTTGGTCGCCTACATGGGAAAGGAATTAACGAAATCGAAAAAATTGTTTAAAAAAACCTCGTCGTTTATACGAAGAGAGTTGCACGAAAAGTGAACCCAAATTTGGTACAAGCATTTGCTAAATTTAGAATATTTGTACGAATGAAGTACTTGAATAGGGAAGAAAAAAATTTAAAAATAAAAATTGTGTCCACGAGTCACAAAAAAGATAAAAAAATGAAAAAAATCGTTAATTAAAAAACAAATTTCGAGGAAATCACGACATTCTTATTTTTCTACGAGTAGAAATGCGTAATTCTGGGAAGTTGGTGGCTTTCAGTAAGGACCTCCCATAACCGACACTGATTCTATAGCCCGTCCAGCAGAACATAAACCCGCGGATAACGCTCTCATTCGATTAGTTGAAACCTCCCTCCCTACAATTTCGTTACCGAATTCGCGGGTAGTGGGGTACTCCCGCAATCAAGACAGATAACTTTAGGCCCCGTAGCCAGAAGTGCTCACCGTCTCATTCAGGGGTGGCGAGTTCCATGTTTAAATTGACGAGCTGTAGTGGCCATTTTGAGGATTTCGTATAAAACAACAATCAACGTCACTTAAGGGGAAACTCCGTGACGCAGAAATACATACTTATTTTAAGTTTATATTACATAACTTCCACCTGTTAATTTTTTTAAAATATTGTCATCCCATGACGTCATGGCGCGAATAATTATCATTGGTTGAAAATTAAGAGCATGCCTCTTTAGTCTATTTACCTTGGGTAACTCCAACCAAACTCCAGGCTCACAAAATATTTTTTTTGCGAGAAAAATACAGGGTGGAAGGGGATAAGTGTGACAAAAAAATTTGGGTGAAAGTAGACCTCATTTGCGACCGAAATCACCATAGATATCATGGTCCAAAAATCAAAACCCTTCGAGATATGATTTTTCTAACGATTTTTAAGGCTTACATCATTTTTTTGAACTAACTGAGAAACTCGCCTTCAATTTGAAATGTAACTTTTGGTGATGGATTCGGAAAGAGCACACTATTTTCTGTCAGGATTAGCCATTTTCGATAGATGTTAACTATCTTACGTGCCCTTAAATGCGGCTCAAAGTCGAGCAAATCGGGGATTTCATTTTTTTCAAAAAAAGTCAGTCCCCGTTTGTCCACACTAAATCTGAGTGTACGGACAACCCGTGATTCAGAAAAACATCTTCTAAGTGTCCTTGAAAAAAATAGTCATAAGCGTTTTCAGGAAACTTTCCTGAAATTGAACTCTTGTGACCGTTGCCCCAAAAACAGAAGTTTCTTAAATTGTTGCTTCAGGAAATGGACTGTGCGGGGGGAGTTGGCGTGGAAAACGTCAAATTGGTTTTTAGTACATACTAATAACAATTTTCGACGGTTTCTCGAAGAAGGGTCCGATTTTATTAGGCACTATCCCCGATGTCCAAGAATCCTGTAGACTCGTTCCACAGTGCGCCAGCGACCACTTTGTGGCATTTCGGACTGGACCCAGCTGTGGTGGCTCGAGGCCGCTAACTCTAAGAAAATAGGGATTTTAAGGTGTTTCGATCTTGTTTTTCGGAATTGACCTAGATTGAAAGGGAGGGCAAGGCCCCTTTGGTGCTTAAACTGCGACCTCACAATTAAAAATAGTGTGGAAGGCTTTGTCCTAGTCAAACATCTACATTGCCGACGTATAAGGGAGTCTGTGCTAACCCCAATCTAGCTCCGGGGTGATACTGGAGTTGGCAGAAGCCTGTTATCAATCCATGAGCCAACCGGCGTTCAAAGCCAATCAGGTTGATCACGGCTCTTCGAACAGCCGTCTTTTCCAGCGTGAAGACGCCTAGACATTCACTCATCCGGCTTTCGTCATTTCGAAGGTAGACGTCGGAGCACCGAATCCAGTTTCTTTACCAGAATGAAAGTTCCCACTACACTCGAGCCCTTCGCCTACCTGGGCCAGGGAATCCGCCTCTTTGTTCCCGCCGCTCGGTACATCGGTTGACTTCCGTAAGTACTAGCTCGCCAGCGAAAAGCAACGGGCACGGTTAAGAGGTGAATAAGATTAGATAGATAATTTGGCCTCCTCGAAACACCAACAGTAGTCTCTGAAGACCTCACACCTTAGCGAACGAGAATATTCCTCAAGTAAATGCCTTCCTCCTAGCGTAACCCGCCTTCTCCTTTTAACTATTATAATATCGGCATAAAGTCACTTCGGTGTCGAAGGTTGCAATAATTAGGGTAGATGATTTTTTTTATTCATTTTGTTAGGGGTGGTGTAGGTGAGATGTGTTCAAATTGTTGACCTCGAAAAACCTCGGGATCATCCTTGAATTCGAGAAAGACGGCGAAATTTTTTGATTTTTTTAGGATTTAGACACTTTTTTTGCTTAAGTAGCCATTTTTCGGCTGTGTCTGCGAAGTAACATTTCAAAGCAGACAAAATTTCCGACAAAACTAGTCCAAAGCGGAATCTGGAGGTATCACAGTTTCTAAGATAGACATCATCAAATTTATGATATATTTTCAAAATTGACAAATGATGTTGATGTTTCTATGTCTCCATCATTTGTAACCATGTGGACTCATTTTAGTGGACAAAACGGTACACGGCCTTCAGATTTAGGCGAAAGGTTCCAACAAAGAGGAAACAAAACTGTAACTGTCGCCCAAGAAGCTGCATAACTACATTGATCAATAATTCATTGTTGATAGATGTAGTTCATAATTTCATTAGTTGGTACGGCCATTACTCGTAGTAGGCTGTAAAAATGTTTTCGGTTTTCGTTATTCGTGACCATGTGGGATTGGTAATGGTCATTCTCACAAAAGTAGACCAGGTCGACTTCTGTAACCCCAATATTTCGATAACTATAGGTATAACTATAGTTTTAAGCATTTTGTCTTTTATAGGACGAAATACGTAGGGCAATACACCAAGGGCGTAGTTAGTCTTCTTTTCGGCCTCGGACTATCAGCTACAAGAGACACTTTGTTCTGGCACCATCGCTCAGGCAAAATTCGGCCAAGTACTCAAATGGATCAAACTAAGTGTAGGCATTATTATTCGGTTTGTTCCTACGTACCCACCCGTTGAAAACGTTCAGAACCGTTCGAAAATCATTTTTCCTTTATAAAAATCAAATCCATTGCGACATACTAACAGGTAATGCACGAATCCGAAAGAGTTAATTTTGGCATAAATTTGACGAGCTTTATCTTGGAAACTACGATATCTCCGAATCTCGCTTTGGACTCGTTTTGTCGGAAATGTTGTCTATTTTGAAAATTTACTTCGTAGTCACTACCGAAAACAGGCTGATTTTGCCAAAAATTGCCAAAACCCACAAAATGTTCAAAAATGTCGCAGTTTTTCTATAATTTAAGGGTGATCCCGAGGTCTTTCGAGGTCAGCAATTGGTACACGTCATACCTACACCACGACAGACAACATGAAACCAAAAAATCATCTACCCTAATTATTGCAACCTGACCCCCCTTTTTATTTCTTATTTTACTGGACTACCGTTCCAAGTTCAGGAAATGTGCATTTGGGTATCGTCAAGACGATCAAGAAAATGTAAAGGCCCGGCAAATAGTTCTCACCTTGGCAGAGATGACCCATTTTTTTTGTTCGGGGAATTTTCAGGCATCAGCTTGGAAAGAGAAAAGAGGAAACACTCGCGAATTACGTGTCTTTTGTCGCAATAAACGGCAATAACTTCATTTCGCACACATAAATAAACTAAAACTTTTAACATTTCAACTAGAAAATGAGATGGTTCGCATCTCCGGGAATCGCAGAGACGGCGAGACGGACACTACCGACAGCGACGGCGGGTGGATCTATCAGACTTCTCTTCTGGCTGATGACGGCCATTTTTTGATTAGTTTTTTTTTTTTTTTCCAAACAAATGACAACTTTGCCCCTTCCACTCCATCACCTTGGATGAACTCGCCTCCGTCGGCACCGTCTCGTCATCGCTCTCCAATCCCCTCCAAGGTGGAACAAGTTCATCCAGTGTCCACTTGTCAAGTTGTCACTTGTCCACTTGTCCAGTCACAGTCAGTAAATAATCGTGGCGCGATGAGTGAGTGGTGTTGGTGTCTTTGACTTTTTTTCTCCTGATTTCTTTTCATTAATTAGTGTCCCTGCTTTTGATGAAATGGTCTGAGACTTGTCTGGTGAGTACCTCTACTTCTCATACTCGGACTTCTTGAAATTTGTGGAAAATAACTTCCTTCAAAACAACGCACCGTCTCTGGCAAGATGGCCGGAGACCTGTCTGCTTCAAAGCTATTCTTCCGCAATGAGATCATTCCCTTGGGCTTTAAACAGCCTATGGTCTTTAATGATCTTTTTTATTTTGTAGAGTACTATTTTTTCCAATAAAATTAGCTGGTATTTCTTTTCAAAGGAATTCCTTTGATCACCTTTTATGGATCCCGCATTGGGGTGCTTTTGCGTATATTGTACTGTGCAAGTGGCGGTGTGTATACTGTGTAGAGTAGAGGAAAGATCGCGAGTCGTTCGAGTTTTTGGTGTCCTGGGGGCTTATTCTCTAACTCCGAAGCAATAGCTTTTTCGAAGTCATATGTTTTTTTCATTGATTTTCTTCAAACAAATGAATGAAATAATCACATGGCTGGCGAAAAAAATATTGCTTGTTGTTAGAGAATAGGCCCCCTGTTCTCCTGCAAAAAGGGCTCGGTCAAACAGAGTTTCTTATTGAATTTTTAGCCATGTTGTCCTTTTAGCATACTTTTCTACTATGAAATAAAATGTTGATTTGTTGATCGACTAAGTTTTTAGCGCGCAAGCGTGTATTGAACTGGGGCTGATGAATGTCGGAAAGCTGGGGGCCAATTCTCTAACAACAAGCAATATTTTTTTCGCCAGCCATGTGTCTATTTCATTCATTTGTTTGAAGAAAATTAACGAAATAAACATATGACTGCGAAAAAGCTATTGCTTCGGAGTTAGAGAATAGGCCCCCTGTTTTCCAATCTTTTCTCCTCTACAGCGGCGCGTATTGTATTTTATTGGTGATGAGGAGGGGGTGGTGATCCTCCCCCGGTACCTTTGGAGGGAGCACAAAATGTGCTGTTTTTTTTTTCAGTGTTTCCTATATTTTTTTAAAAAGGATCATAAAAATATGACACAATTTTTGGGAATATTCGTCCATTTAAAACCATCGTGCCTTCTCGTGAATATTTTTGTTTTCTGGAGAGAATGGCATTAAGAGATTGAGTGGGTTGACCGGTTGAGTTCATTTTTTGTTTGTTTTGGAAATGTAGGTAATTCACGAGTTCACGAATATATCATGGCCATTTGACAGTGTATTTTTGTCCGTGCACGGATCCATCGGGGGCATGTGTGGGCCACGGCTCCTTTTCGAGTAGAGGTGAAATAGTGCGGTTTCTAGAGTAATATTTTCGATTTAAGGTGTAGAATCTCTGGTTTTAAGGCTGAAAAAAATCACTTTTCTTTGGCCAGACAATATTCTGGGGCGATACATCTGTTTACCCGGCGAAGCAATCAATTCCTACAGCAAAATGATTAGTTTTCAGGATTAATTCGCAGCTAATATTTAGTCGGTTTTTTGGCAATACTGATAATTTTCAGGTCATCCGGGCAAACTGTCTAATGACTCAACTTGACCGTTCCAAGTGCGAGTTTCCATTTTAAACAATGACCAGTCCACAGTAGACGAGTTACCGGCCAGCAGCTATATATCAGATCGCCGATCATGCCCAAGCGAACCCCCGCCCTTGTTGTCATTGGGTAAGGGACCCATCATCGTGAAAAGACCCGAGTGTTAAGGATGCCCCTAATTGGATAATTATGGATCTTGTTGGTTCTAAATTCTTGCCAGCCCGATCAACTAACTTCCTTGGTTTTTATGGGTCAAAAGTCGGTCTAAAAATCAGGGGGTTCAAAGGTTTGAGTTCATAGGGGCGTCAATTTGCATGTAATTTCAAACAGGATCATGCAAAATTCATGAATTATAAGCCAATGTGTAAAAATGGCAGCGTTTTTCAGCTAAACAGCCGTTTTATGAATAGTCAATTTTCGTGATTTTCCGGCCTTTATTTGATTGACATTTTTTAATTAGCAGTTTGGCCCTAGACACTCTTCATAATTCGGCCAGAAAACCGTAAATTTCATCCATGAATCTTTCGTTCTTCATTCTGAGTTATCATCATTTAAATATTTTACAACAGAACGAGGTGACTCCAGCGGATTTGGGGGGGGGGGGGCTTAGTTTGGGGTGCATGGGCCATTCTGCAAGGTTTTTCTCTTCCTTAAATTCGGTTTGTGGTCAATGGCCGTTTCTTCCTCTGTTGTTCCGTGTCTTCTCCAAGGATATTTGTGATCAGAAATTTAAGGAGTTTTCGGGTCAAACATTCAATTTATGGATTTTGGAAGAAAAAAAAAATCGTCAGTACGTAATAGAGCCAAATTCGTGGTTTCTGGGCTTAAATGACTGAACGTTTTTTATACAGAATAATCAGATTCCGGGCCACATTTCCAGTTCTCTGCTTGAATTGTGTGCTTCTCGAGCAACATGTCTCGGTTTTTTGCGTTTGGGGGTAAAATATTCAGTTTTAGTGTCAAATAGAAAGTATTTCATAGCTTAAGCCATAGGGTTTTACGGAACCAAATGGTCAGTTTACAGCTAAATTTCGTTTTCTAGGTCTGAAAAGTAGTATTGTGGAGATATGGTTTAAGGGAGGGGGGATTGATACGTGCCTTGGCCTCCTAATCAAACCGATTCTGGGGTCACATTCGGTTTCTCGCCCGAATATCTTGTCGGCCGAATAGTAGTAGGCAATATTTCAAGTGGCTCAATTTCTAAGTTCCAAATTCCGTTCATACTGTGAGGAAAAATCTCCATTCTGTGGAGATTTCTTTGGAGTTGCGAACGGTGCAAAACAAATATTTTTCGGCCTTGAAAATGATACTTTGGGGCAATATTTCCTCTCCACATACCCGAACAATCAGATTTGGAATGCATTTCCTTTCGGCTGTTGGTGGGGGGGGAGGGATGGGTCAAAGCGTCATTTTCTTATTCAAACAACCGGATTTCGGTGTAACGTGTCAATAATAAATAATAGGGAGTTATTGCATAACCATCGACGGTTAACGTTAACGGTCATGTGACGTCATGATAAGCGTAAAATTCAAATTTTGAGTTTAAGCGTTAATCACAAACGTTTAAAGACTAGTATGAGGAGGTGTTTTATTAATTTATTTGAAGCAATCAAGTGCATCTGTGCCCTACCATGTGTTCATATTTTAGCGCAACATTATTTGCAATAACTCTTTTTCCACCGACTCAAACGGCTTCGCTTATGGTGACGTCACATAACAGTAAACGTTAAGCGTCAGACGGTTATGCAATAACTCCCTAATGTTCACTGTAATGGACATTTATTGGCGGGCTCAAAATTCTTATTTTTTTGAGCCGAACAACGAATAAGGCCCCGCTCACAGTAGGAGAAGAAAGGCACCGACGCTCGCGTCAGCGTCCGACTCTTGTAGTATAAACACAGAACTCTATGGGGGCCTTTCACATTGGACATGTACGCGAGAGTCGTCTCTCCCCCGAGAAAAAAGACGCCGACTCGCGCATCGGAATCTTTTTTCTCCTAGTGTGAAAAGGTCCTATAGCCCGTCAAGAAGAACATGAACCCGCGGACAGCGCTCTCTCATTCGATTACTTGCAACTTCTCTTCTTTCTCCTTTCCACTGTTTACTAAAGATAAGTGCTGTTATCAAGCCGAAGGTCCATGGAAGGGGTAAGGAAAATATCTAGAGGGGCCGATTGCAGGAGGGCGAGATCCACGCTGAACTTTACCTAGTGTTACCTTTTGGGGCAATGTGTAGTTTGTTTTGATCATTTTTTTTTTTTTTTGCCAGAGTAGAGAACATCAGGGGCTCAAAAGTCCATGGGGAAACACTCTTTTCATCCCCCCCCCCCCACGAACACTGCGGCCGTGTCTTACGAATTGTATAGGCTGGTGTAGCATACTGAAGTAATGGAAGTTACTTCATCATTCGTTTTTTTAGCATCGAAATCGTTGATGCGTTACCGGAAATGTAATGCTGAAGTAACGAGTATATTTCATAGCTTATAAGCCATAGGGTTTTACGGAACCCAATGGTCAGTTTACAGCTAATTTCGTTGTTCTAGGTCTGAAAAGTAGTATTGTGGAGATATGGTTTAAGGGAGGGGGGATTGATACGTGCCATAGGCCTCTAATCAAAACCGATTGCATGGGGTCACATTCGTTTTCTCGCCCGAATATCTTGTCGCCGGACCGAAAGTAGTAGGCAATATTTCAAGTGGCTCAATTTCTAAGTTCCAAATTCCGTTCATACTGTGAGGAAAAAATCTCCATTGGAGTTGCGAACGGTGCAACACAAATATTTTTCGGCCTTGAAAATGATACTTTGGGGGCAATATTTCACTCTCCACATACCCGAACAATCAGATTTGGAATGCATTTCCTTTCGGCTGTTGGTGGGGGGGGGGGGGATGGGTCAAAGCGTCATTTTCTTATTCAAACAACGGATTTCGGTGTAACGTGTCAATAATAAATAATAGGGAGTTATTGCATAACCATCGACGGTTAACGTTAACGGTCATGTGACGTCATGATAAGCGTAAAATTCAAATTTTGAGTTTAAGCGTTAATCACAAACGTTTAAAGACTAGTATGAGGAGGTGTTTTATTAATTTATTTGAAGCAATCAAGTGCATCTGTGCCCTACCATGTGTTCATATTTTAGCGCAACATTATTTGCAATAACTCTTTTTCCACCGACTCAAACGGCTTCGCTTATGGTGACGTCACATAACAGTAAACGTTAAGCGTCAGACGGTTATGCAATAACTCCCTAATGTTCACTGTAATGGACATTTATTGGCGGGCTCAAAATTCTTATTTTTTTGAGCCGAACAACGAATAAGGCCCCGCTCACAGTAGGAGAAGAAAGGCACCGACGCTCGCGTCAGCGTCCGACTCTTGTAGTATAAACACAGAACTCTATGGGGGCCTTTCACATTGGACATGTACGCGAGAGTCGTCTCTCCCCCGAGAAAAAAGACGCCGACTCGCGCATCGGAATCTTTTTTCTCCTAGTGTGAAAAGGTCCTATAGCCCGTCAAGAAGAACATGAACCCGCGGACAGCGCTCTCTCATTCGATTACTTGCAACTTCTCTTCTTTCTCCTTTCCACTGTTTACTAAAGATAAGTGCTGTTATCAAGCCGAAGGTCCATGGAAGGGGTAAGGAAAATATCTAGAGGGGCCGATTGCAGGAGGGCGAGATCCACGCTGAACTTTACCTAGTGTTACCTTTTGGGGCAATGTGTAGTTTGTTTTGATCATTTTTTTTTTTTTTTTGCCAGAGTAGAGAACATCAGGGGCTCAAAAGTCCATGGGGAAACACTCTTTTCATCCCCCCCCCCCCCACGAACACTGCGGCCGTGTCTTACGAATTGTATAGGCTGGTTGTAGCATACTGAAGTAATGGAAGTTACTTCATCATTCGTTTTTTTTAGCATCGAAATCGTTGATGCGTTACCGGAAATGTAATGCTGAAGTAACGAGTTACAGCTTTCAGCCAAGGGAGAAGAGCCCCGTATACAGCCGAATTGCCAATTTCTGGGCATAAAATTTCCAATTATGAGCTCCGAAATATTATCTTCGGTCAACCACACTGAAGTCGGCCCCCAAAGTAGCCCCCCTCCCCTCGTTCACGAGTCTCAAACAAAGGCACCCGCAGTACACAACAACAATATAGATAATATATATAACAACACCATATAGAGCACTACCAACTTTGAGTAGTGCACCAACTCAGAAAACGTCGAAAACCCTACGTCTTGACTTTAGACATTTTTAATTTTGATTGAGCCGAATAAGGTACCACCCCGGGAAAACCAGAAAAAAATTTTGCCAAAATAGCTGATGAGAGAAATAGCCCCCACTTACACCAATTTAAATTTCGAATGAGCCAAATTAAGCCACCCGCAAGGTGCATTTCACTACTGCGAACGAGCATTCGAGTGCACTTAATGACTCTAATTGACATTTCGACGAATACGAATTCGAAATTCGCAGTAGAGAAATGCACTCTATCCGACAGCTAGCTGCAGCGACTACTTTGACAGTACAGGTTCAAGGGACTTTGATGATGCTTTAATGACGTCAATCATGCTAAAAATCACAAAGCTTCATGTTGTAGGTCGAAACAAGCTTGAAGCCATTCCTAAGAAATTGCATCTGTGCCCTACCATGTGTTCATATTTTAGCGCAACATTATTTGCAATAACTCTTTTTCCACCGACTCAAACGGCTTCGCTTATGGTGACGTCACATAACAGTAAACGTTAAGCGTCAGACGGTTATGCAATAACTCCCTAATGTTCACTGTAATGGACATTTATTGGCGGGCTCAAAATTCTTATTTTTTTGAGCCGAACAACGAATAAGGCTCCGCTCACAGTAGGAGAAGAAAGGCACCGACGCTCGCGTCAGCGTCCGACTCTTGTAGTATAAACACAGAACTCTATGGGGGCCTTTCACATTGGACATGTACGCGAGAGTCGTCTCTCCCCCGAGAAAAAGACGCCGACTCGCGCATCGGAATCTTTTTTCTCCTAGTGTGAAAAGGTCCTATAGCCCGTCAAGAAGAACATGAACCGCGGACAGCGCTCTCTCATTCGATACTTGCAACTTCTCTTCTTTCTCCTTTCCACTGTTTACTAAAGATAAGTGCTGTTATCAAGCCGAAGGTCCATGGAAGGGGTAAGGAAAATATCTAGAGGGGCCGATTGCAGGAGGGCGAGATCCACGCTGAACTTTACCTAGTGTTACCTTTTGGGGCAATGTGTAGTTTGTTTTGATCATTTTTTTTTTTTTTTTGCCAGAGTAGAGAACATCAGGGGCTCAAAAGTCCATGGGGAAACACTCTTTTCATCCCCCCCCCCCACGAACACTGCGGCCGTGTCTTACGAATTGTATAGGCTGGTGTAGCATACTGAAGTAATGGAAGGTACTTCATCATTCGTTTTTTTAGCATCGAAATCGTTGATGCGTTACGGAATTGTAACCCACGAACACTGCGGCCGTGTCTTACGAATTGTATAGGCTGGTGTAGCATACTGAAGTAATGGAAGTTACTTCATCATTCGTTTTTTTAGCATCGAAATCGTTGATGCGTTACCGGAAATGTAATGCTGAAGTAACGAGTTACAGCTTTCAGCCAAGGGAGAAGAGCCCCGTATACAGCCGAATTGCCAATTTCTGGGCATAAAATTTCCAATTATGAGCTCCGAAATATTATCTTCGGTCAACCACACTGAAGTCGGCCCCCAAAGTAGCCCCCCTCCCCTCGTTCACGAGTCTCAAACAAAGGCACCCGCAGTACACAACAACAATATAGATAATATATATAACAACACCATATAGAGCACTACCAACTTTGAGTAGTGCACCAACTCAGAAAACGTCGAAAACCCTACGTCTTGACATTAGACATTTTTAATTTTGATTGAGCCGAATAAGGTACCACCCCGGGAAAACCAGAAAAAAATTTTGCCAAAATAGCTGATGAGAATAGCCCCCACTTACACCAATTTAAATTTCGAATGAGCCAAATTAAGCCACCCGCAAGGCACAACCCAGACTAGACTATCGTGAACGAGGGAGCGCTAACTTCAGTGAGGTGGTTTGGTTAGAGGCTCAATCAACTCCAAACTAGCCTTTCCTGGCCGCGTTTTGAGTTTTTAAGGGGGAACGCTTGTTCATCTGGCGAGTAGCCTGTGTCTTTGGTGAGTTTAAACTGCTGTGTTCGGATAGTCAAATTGCCAATTTTTGGAAAACAAAATCAAGCTTGAATGAATAATTCCCAGTCTCGTGTAGAAACTGAAATTCTGAGAAATTTGTGCGCGCCCATCACTTATACCACAGTGACCTGAAAATCTTTTGGTGATAGGAGGGCGTACCACGGCGGAGAACGTCTCAGACGTGCGTCTGATACATGTGTGTGTTATTACATTATGTAAACCTTGATTTTATGATCCCCTTCCCCCAAGGATGAGGCTCGGTAACACCGTCGTGTTGTGCGTGTTCTTGCCTATCCTGTAGCAGTTAGATAATTATGTAGTCGTTTTGCGCCCCCCCCCCCCAATATTACAATGGTGAACTTCAAGGTGACTAAACCATAGAATAATTACTGTACTAACGTACAGAAGGGGCACTCTCAATAATTGTTGGGGGTATGTGACGCCAAGTGGATAGGTTTCTTCTCGCGGGGGGCTGTTATCATTGTGTCAGGTTATGTTAGGACACCCCTCCCTTCTTGGCATTAAACTCCCCCTTCCCCAAGCCCCTTTTTAATTTCGGGTTTTTCTTTATTTTTGCATTTTAAATTCCCAGCACTTTGGCCTCTGTGCATAGTAACCTTGAATACTCGATTTTCGTAGCCACAAAATTGACAAAATGGCTAGAAAAAGCGAGGAAATAGTCGAGAAACTAAAAAAAATCTCGTAAAAAGTCTCCAAGTACTTTTTGAAAATAAATGGTCGACGTCTATTTAAAACAGCAGCAAGCAAAAAAAATGTGTTTTTATTAAGAATGCTGCCACCGTATGATCACTTTCTCTGTTTACTTATTTTTAATAATATGTTACGTTGGTACGAGTCTAACGGGGAACTTCCCCACAAATGATTCTTCCCGTCCCGCCATGAGTGTCACCCCCCTGGACTAAACTTTACTATAGGTGCCGCAGATTTCCCCCGCCCATCGGACGGGAGGGGTGGAGACTGACGTCGCCAGCAGTCCTTTGATCCCGAATGCTCACCCTAGAGCACTAGAGCAAGTTAATTTTGAATTGAAGTTTATGATTTCTCAAAAATCACAACCCAATAACAATTAATAATGTACTGGGTCCAGCGCAAAGGCGGATAGGACTGCTCGTGACTTAGGTGAAGGACAGTAATGGCCGAAGGTCTGCGGCACCTATAGAAAGTTTAGTCACCTTGGGGAACTTGCACATTTTTCAATCATTGGTATTTCTTGAAGAGGGCTATTCAACAAGACAATTGCCCACATAAAACATTGAAATCAATCAAAGGTTGTTTTGATTACGTTAAAGGGCAGTTAATGAAATGATGGTGTTGGGAAGAGGCGTTTTCTGGGGTTTAATTTTTCTTGTTATTTGTAAACAAAACATTTTAGAATTTACTCAAATGCTTCAAAACTGCTCGTTGACGTCATTTTTCCCTCGCACCATCCATCCCCTTCAGAAGAACTTTGACATTTATTTAAAAATCACCAGACGCACCAATCGGGCTGCAACTGCCGTTGATATCCTTGTACGCATGTGCCAATTCACCGGTATACTTTTCCCCCAAATCGGGCATTCATGCAAGTTTCCCGTTATGATTCCCAACTTCCTGTCGAGGATACTCAAGAAGGGTGGAGAAGAATTAAATGAAACACTTTTCTTTCTTCTTTTTTTTTTTTTTTTTTATATTGGTAGAAAAAGGAGAGTGCTGATGCTTGCATAGACTACGTACAGAGAACGCCCTTTTCTTGATAAAATAAAATTTTAAAAACACTCCTTTTTTATAGTTTTCTCTTTACAAAAAAATAATATATTTTTACAAATTATTGTAATGAAAATTACAATGTTCAACCAATAATAATAATAATAAACAACATTTAACAAAAAATCGGGCGATCCCACGTAATCATCCAAAAAAACTGATTATCTTTTTTTTCTTCTTTTTACAAATAAAAAGACTCAAGATTTTCTATCAACAAAATTAGGGATAAATTATTGTTTTGTACAGTCACACCGTTTTATTTCCCTAATTCAATAGCCGAAAAAATCTTTTAAAAAGCTCGTTCTTTTTGCTTCGAAAATCTTGAAAAATTTGTTACAAAAAACCTTTTACCTTAGCCTCCTTTGATTTAAATTTAGTATAAAAAAACGCCTTTTTTCAAATGTCGTATGTTATCCCAATGAGTTCGGAGGGGGTGTCGGTTGCTTTCTGGGTGGTATTGATAATACAGTTTTTTTTTTAAAGTATGCCTGTTCGAAAAAAATCCTTGCTTCTAACGTTTATATTTTTTTAAATTCAAATAATAGATACGTTTAGAGGGGGAATAATCTCTGCAAAATAACATCATAAAGGGCAGGGGTGGAGTGGGCATGGATGCGATTAAAAATGGAGGGGTTATATACTACACCGAAGGGTATTAAAATTTCGAGGAGCTCTCACACATTTGAGTTTTTCACGGGCATTCGGGCTGAAATCCTACACGCTAAGGTTCAACAGTTGATAATTATTTCTTTAACAGTCATCATTGTTAACAGTGAAAATATATAAAAGAAAATTGGTTATTAAGTCAAAAACAGAAAACAAGTTTATCAGTCTTATTGTTTTTTAAAAGGCAGTTCTGTATATTAGTTGTGTAAACAAAAAAGTACGGTTGTCGTAACCAGCTTAAAACGAAGCAATTTATAACAGAAACACGCTCAATGATTTTTTTTTTTTAATAAAAGGGAGTTAGAAAATCCTCAATTTGCCATCAAAATGCCATTAAACTCGTCTCCCTTTTTCTTGTATTACCTATTTTTTGTATAAGGCACTTGATATCTATTAGAATTCTTCGACAATTTCTGATTTCCCTTTTATTAAATTTTACAAAAAATAAACAAAGCTCCGCAATGAACTCCCCGAAATTCCAGTTTTTCTTTTATTTTTCTATCTTTATAATATACCTACTACGAGAAAACGAATATGTTTAAAAACAGGTATTTTATCCTCCTGTGAGGGGCTTGAGAAATGTATAACAAAAGCGCCAGAATTAGAAATCCTATTTCACCAGAGATATTTATATGAGTAGCTCAAATGATGAAGTAGTAAAAGTATTACAAAAAAAATATTAAAAATGTGTTGTTTTTTCTTTTAAAAGAAACAAAATTACCTAAACCCAAAAATATGTGAAATATTTAAGACTATTAAAAATTATTACTATTATTATAATCATCGAATATTTATAATAAAGAAGAAAACGAGGCAACTTAATTCCAGTTTTTTCTTTCAAAAAGAAGATAGAGGTCATATTTTTTCTACATAAAAAAGGCCTTGCATACATAGACACGTTTTTTAAAAACTAAATCCCAACTTCTGCGTGTTTTGGTGGGAAATAATAGTGGAAAGGGAGGGGCTAGAGGAACAGGGGTAATGGGAAGAAAAGAATGTTGCAAAATACGCGTTCAGAAATGAAATGGAACCATTCTATTTCCGGTTGTTTTTTTTTTACTATCTAATAAAAAAAAAGGATAAGGGGACTTCGAAAATAACCAAATTCAATTATAGCGATACTTAAAAGAAAAACAAAATGGGTGATTATGTTTAAATATTCAATTTTTTTTGCATAAAAAGACTATTACTTTTAAAAATTAAAGCACGTCACACAAAGCTACAAAAAAAAGCGAAACTGTACTTTTCTATTATCCATAATTTTTCACTGTAATTTTTTCCAATTTTTTCTTTTAAATAAAAACCCCCTGAATGAGTGAAAAATGTCCTTTGTTGGAAAATCACTTCTTTTTTCTTTCTTCACATTCAAGTCAAAAGGTGGTAAAGTTTTATCAACAGTTGAAACAAAGCGAAGAAAAAATGTTTACAGACATCTAAATGTACAACAAAAAATGAAAAGGGAGGGGGAATTTCACTTTCTAAAATTATAACGAAAAAAAAAAACAGATGAACTTGAAGGGGGACCCCTGGGGTGGGGATAAAAATATTAAAAATTATTATAATTATAAATAGCGCTGACAAATAAGGGGGTGAGGAGGGTATCCTAGTGAAAGTTCGAAACAAAAAAATTACGGGCCGCCGCTAAGGAGGTGGCCGAGTACAATTTTAAATTTCTTTTTTTTTTTATTTCTCTTCTTTTCCCTTATTAATGAGGTAGTCCAGTTTTATTTCGCGCAGAGAAATAAAATAACTTTGTTTTTGTTGGCTAATAAATCCATTCGAGAGTGTGAGGGGGAGACGAGGCCTAAAATAGTTGTCTGCCAAAAATGCTCCACGCACTTCATTTTTTAAATTTTTCAAGTTTCTGAATTTCTTGCAGTTTATTTTTTAGAAAATCAAAAAGTCTATCCGTGTATTTTTGTTTTCACCAAATTTAGGATTTTGATTATTTTTGAATAACCAGCAAAAGACGTCCGAAATAGCGCGAAACTATTTAAACATATTATTTAATAACAAATTGATCAACAATTAAAGAGGTAAATGTATCCTGAGTGTATTGTGAGAATATGTAGTGTGAAAAAAAACAACATAAAAATTGGCCTGTTATTGTTATTGCGTGTAAAAACTATATAATCTGATCACTGTATCAAAAAATTGAAAAAATCTGTCAATACTAAAATATCCTCTTCTGTACTAATATAGCTATCAATATATCGTAATATCGTCAAAGGCGGACGTACAATTGCAATCACGCTTTTTCTCGGTGTTACCCTCGGATGTCTGCTTTAATTTGTCAATTTTTTTCTTTCTTTTGCTCTTTTTTACTTTAAAATCTCATAAAACTCAATATTCCCACAGGTAAAAAATAGCGTCCATTTGTTGTACAGAAAGAAAAAAAAATTAAAAAAAAGATGAACGTCCCGGGATTTTCATGTAGTTCTTCTTAAGTTCAGATGTATTGTCTCTAGAGGGGAGGAAGGGGCGGTTTTTATCCTACCAGTAAAAAACCGTTTTCAACCGTCATATGGGTGTGGGGAAGGGTTTCAAGATTTGTGGGATGGATTGGGGTGGGGGTGATAATACGAGCAGCCGTTGATCGTTTTTTATGTGGGATAATTAAATGAGCGGATTAATTAATTTAAAAATCTAAATATTAGAGGCTTTTTAAAAAGTTTTTTTTTTTACTCCCTAGAAAGTGGGTGATAAAACCATTTTTTTAAAGTTTATAAATAACTATTTCGTTTGAAATTTTGAACTGCTTTAAAAGAATCTCCTTTATTCTAAGCAACGCAACTAAAAACGTTACGCGCTCTTTTTATAAAAATATTAAAAAAATAATAATACTTTTTACAAATATTTCTCTTTCTTTTTTAAAATTTAAAAAATTAGCTTTCCCTAAATAATTTACATTTTTTTAAAAAACTTTTCAAATCAACAAAAAAAAGACCTCTCCTCGAGTTCTTTTTTATATTTATTTTTCTTTCTTTTTAAATATTAAAAGGTATCAAAAATATAGTGACTCGACAAAGAGGAGGAGAAGCCCCTTAATATCAATAAAAAAAAAATAAAATAAAAAAAAGAAAAAGAAAACAAAACAAAAAATTCCCGCTCGAATTTTTAAACCTTAAAAATATAAAAATTCACATTTTTTTAAGGAGGTAGATTAAAAGGGCGTTTTCATACACCCGGGTCTTGTTGAATTGTCGATTACTTGTTAAAAATATTTTCTTTGGCATTTTACAGGGAAGGGGGATGGGGAGGGCTGCTTAAATTTTCCTTCCATTTTTTTTTTAAATTAATCAATAGTCGTTTAGTCAGTCGGTCTCAAACCGTGACGGGGTAGGTATTTGATGAGCAGGATAGATTTTTTATAGCAATCAACTTAAAGTCACTGCTGACCTGACTGTTGTTGTGGTTGCTGCTGCGGTTGTTGAGGGGGCTGCTGTGGTGGCGACGGCTGCTGCTGTGGAGGTGGCTGCGGCTGAGCAGTTTGTTGCTGTTGCTGTTGTTGTTGCGGCGGCTGTTGTTGTTGTTGTTGTGGTGGTGGTGGTTGTGGTTGGGATGGTTGGCTAGTAGGCTGAGGCTGTTGGGCTTGCTGAGGTTGCAGCGATTGCGACGCTTCAGCGGAGGCGGAGCCCCGATGAGTACTCCTGGCGCCAGGTGGAGGTACACCCACGCTTCCCGGAGGGCCACCCGTGCTGACCATTGCTCGAATCCGTCTCTGAGCCGACTTGAAAAAGATCGGGGAGCTCAATACCATATTTATATAACAATTTCCTTTAAACGACTAACCTGTACGCTAAAAAAAGCGCCAATAATGTGAACAGTCGTTTCATCCTCGTGAGTACTAGCAGCTCCATGCTCAGGCAGTTTTATTATACTGCCAGTGACTCGTTGTAACTCCCGAACATTTTGCCCACCCTTTCCAATGATTCGTCCCACTTGAGATGAGGGCACTAGGATTTCAACGGTGAGTCGAACGTCGTCCGAGCCAGACAGGAAGCCTTCATCGCGCATTTTTTCGAAAATCAGGTACTGGGCTTTCCATTGCGACTCGGGCGAGCCAACGATGGTGACTCGTCGCTCAGGCTGTTGACTGTCTCGATCGGATTTGTCCATTTGGAGTTGTGAGATTTTGACCGAGGCTCCTGAGAATCTGATGAGATTTCTAATGTGCGAGCCTTTCGTTCCGATTATAGCCCCGACTGCGTTGTTTGGTATGTAAAGATACGTGGTTTCCTGAAATTAGGATCAAACAATTCTTTTTACCCACCGATTTTCCTATTGGTGCCGCGAAATGATTCATGCGCCCCTTGACACCTCTTTCTTAGGACACGTTCATGTAGGAGCGGTGACTAAAGAGGTAAGCATAGCAGAGAACACTGTCATATTGATTTCCAATGGAAATTGTACGTCGAAGCTGCGCGGCCCAAGAGGAGAGTGATGAGAATTTCTAGGCTCTCGTTTTCAGCCTAGCGGCGCGGCGCTCCCCTCTTTAGTCACCGCTACTATATAAACATACCCTTACGGTTTCCTTCTCATTCCACTAACTCACCTGAACATCAGGGGCGTGTGAAGCGGGTGGCATTGGTTGGTAAACGGGCGGGTAGGCGCCAGAATACAGACCACCCTGATATGTGCCCCCTCGGCCACCGTAGCCGATACCCGATGTGGCCATCATGGCCATCGGGTGTAATCCGGGGAACATGAGGCTTTGGGGCTGTAAAATTCAAAACAAACAAAACAACGTTGATTTTTTGTACATTTTTTTTAATATTATTATTTTTTCACTCTTCTTGAATGTGCTCTTCATTAACTTTAAGCTTGTTCACCTGCAGGAAGCCACAGTTTAACAACTCAAAGAGAGTGCGGTACGGGGGAAGGAAGTATAGAATTACTCACCGCCATCGCTTGCAAATCATTTTCGTAGCTTTGGCGTAATTTAGCGCTGATCAACGATTCGGCTTTAGACATGTTATCCGTCGTTCCTTTCACAGTTATTATTCGTTCCAAATTGAAGCTACTTATATCGTTAATGCTATTTGAACACAAAAATTAGGGCGAGATATAAATAAAATACAACATTACGACATATTTACCTCGAAACGGTTATTTTAGTGTCGGTATCATGCATTATTCTTTTGATGGTGGCGCCACCTTTCCCAATTATTCGTCCGATGAGGTTGTTGTGCGCCAGAATTTTCAGAGTTATTTCCCTGTTGAATAATCAAACGTCAGTGTCACGCAAACCCTCCTCTGGATATTAATGAGACCGAGTATGTTTGACGGTATGGGCGGTGAACTCACCCTTTGCCATTCGTAGTAGCCTCATGTTTCATCACTTCAAGTATTTTTTTACAAGCATTCGTACAGTTTTCCGGATTTCCATAAATAGTAATGGCTTTCTCGAGGGATCCAACGTTATCCTTGCGATGGACGTCAACTCTAAGAAAAAAATATTTATTTTAAATTGCTGAATCGTATAATGAAATATTCGGATACTGAAGTCGTATTTCCTGGCATGGCTAACATTTTAATTTTGCAATCACGTAGGATAATTCCACTCCAATTTATGGTGCATGGTGGCAGTAGGGTCATTTATTATTATAATTATTATTATTATATTATTATTTTTACCTTGCTCTACTCTGTTGAGTAATTTGCCGTATCGTCGATCCCTGTCTTCCGATAATGGCGCCGACCATGTCCGACTGTACGAGGATTCGCAGGGGAAAGTCGGTCTGTCGAGCGCCCGGAGCGCCACCGCCTCCGCCGGCGCCTACAGGGAAACCGGCTCCTCGTTGCCGGCCTCCCCGTCGTTTTTCCTCACCGCCTCCACCACTACCACCACCTCGCATAAGGTCCGTTTTGAGGGTGAAACCTTCATAGTCGTAACCGTTCAAGTCGTTGGCGATGCTAAGACAAATAAAAGGGGGAGGGGCATCTAAATTAGCTCAGGGAGACGACAACATACATACATTTCTGCCAAAAAAAAAGTGTAGGTAACAAAATGAACAAACATGCTCAACGAATAGTTTGGTCTGTTGGTTATGCCCCCTCCCACCGAGACTTGCGGATGAGAATTCAGTACCCAGGCCCTTATTCTCTTCATTTTTGATGCAGAAAAGCCCAGAGGGGGTCAGTGCTACATTTGACATAAGCCCGTATTCATAGTCGCTACTTCAGTTAAAATTCTCCTATATAGCGATTTCCATTCAACACACTACTCAAGTGTAGTGCAGCGTCCTCTCCATAAACATATGTTTCAATTCAGAGAGGACGGGTGGAAAAACTCACACCACACGAGTGTATTACATTGAATGGAAAACGCCAATAGTCTGTCCACTTAGTGATGGACTCTGGAACGTGTTGCTTCATTTCGATAGTTCGATTTGTTCACTCTCACCAAAAATATTTGAAGAAACCAACAAACAATTTTTTTTTTTTTTTTTACGGGCTTTATGGTTACGTATAGACGCTACACAGTGATCATTTGTTCTAAAATTCTATCGTGTCAGTTACTAAGAGTATAAGTCAGAAATTAGCCATTTTCCGTTCTTGCACTCAGCTTGACGGCCTGCCTCTACTCTTCTGTTCTCAAGAGTATAAGTCACGAAAAAAACCGAATTCCTATTCCTAAGGGGACTTGTACCTAACAATATTGTTTGGGTTTTATTTAAATTGAAAAGTTTGGAACGGTCTCTTGAAAACTTCAATTTTTTGATTTATACTCTAAGTAACTGACACGTTAGAATTATTCCCGGGGCGTTATTTTTAGTAGAAGGGGTAAAGGGGAAGCTCATTTCACTAAATTCTGGGGCGGGCGAGAGTCCATTACTAAGTGGACAAACTATAAGTAAAAATCAAATCAGTTTTAATTGGAAACAAAACATCTGTTTGGACGCCCAATTAGGGAAATTTCAGTTTAAAATGTCTATGAATACAGGCCATAGGGCCGAATTCATAGTCGTCATTCAAGCTGAGTATTTGCTTAAGCGACTTCAAATCGGTTGGTTCATTTAGTGAATCATCTATTATGAGTCGAAATGAGCGAATACTCAGCCTGAGAGACGACTATGGCAGGAGCTAGATCAAAAATCTCAACCCTATACATCCATTTCATGCAAGTATTGCGTTTTTAACTAAGTTCTATTGTTTCTTTTTTTAGATTTCATCGACCCATAGCTGGGTGCCTGTTCTCGCTGGAATTATAGGAACGAGTGTGAGTGCGCGTTGACTGGCGTGTCATTAAATCCACAGGGGGGTGAAATATTTCAGAATGTGCGTTCAAAAAAAAATGTTTTGCCGTGAAATATGTATAACTTGTGCGCGAGAATCTCGGGAAAGTAAGAATCGTGTGCATCACACGGAAGCATGGATAAAACGCAATAAAGTGAGTCTTTGTTTTGATCTTTATTTTTGGAAAAATTATCTTTCCACGCAATTATCTGTTTCGTATCATGACATTGCGTGGGGTGGCAAACTGCAGAGTTGGTAAAAGAGAGCTCCAGAAGAAAAATGATGCAACGCTAGGATGTATTCCAGGATATAGGATGTGTAACGGGAACGAGAACGCTGACGAATTGTCCATGGGGGGGGGGGGATTCGGACAAATGGCCTAAAGGACCCGAACTGACAATCTTGAAAAGCAGGCAAAACTAGGTCATGATGAATAAAATCAGGAGAGTGTGAACACGAAAAAGGTGGACATTTGATGTTATGCCATATCTGTCATATAGGCCAGTCACTTTAAACATCGAAGGTTGCAAAAAATCGGTAAATCAGAATTTGTAGTATGTTGTTAGGGTGTATACAAGTTTGCAGCTTCGAAAACCCTGTGCTAACTTCAGGGTGCTCGAAAAGCACAAAACATTTCAGACTTTTTTCGGATTTTGGCTTATATCTCCCCAACACGACACAGGTCTTCACGACAAAGGTTACTATGATACTTTTTAGAGAACACAAAATTTGCTCAGTTTTGAGCCCAAACGGAGCTCTGTAAGCTCAATTGATCCTGAGATACATCCGTTCGAAAATTGGACATTCTTGCCACAAAGTAAGACTTTTAAGGTTTGAACATCTCGCGTGAGAAATACCGGCTCAAGAAGTGATCCTACGAAGAAGTCACGAGAAATGAAGTTGTAGTAATTGTCAGCCTCAACTAAGCCCAAAATGAGGCCTCGCCATAACTCACCAATTATCTTGCAAAAACGAAAGTAAGATAAGTCCGGGTTTTAAACTTCCGGACCAGCAGCCTGTCGGGAAAAGTGCATTTCATTCATGCGACAATCGAGTCAAACCTCATAAGTTAGAACGATATCAATCAATTATGAATGAAATTTAGGCCTGGATAAATATACTGCAAATAACTCCTCTAACAAGAGTCCGCCCTCCCATATCGTATAGGCAACTGTCACAAACAATCATCATTTCACACATGTTGTTGTTGAGTGTTCTGGAGCCTTAGGGCCGTATTCAGAAACGCACCTTTACGAGACCTTAACCTTTGTGGCTCCTTATAGCAGGAATTTGTATTCAGAAACCAACCTTATCCGCATTGGCTAAGGAACTGTAATGGAGTTCTTTAAGGCATGAAAAAATTGTATTCACAAAGCCACTTTTACCTTCGTGGTTCCTTTAAAGAATGTTATTTGCTGGTTATACTTATGATAACTCTAAGGAAGCTCGGGAGCTTCCTTTACAGTTCCTTTAAGCCTTGTATCGTGTTGTAGTGTTTCTACTGCAATTATTTTCCCTCGGTAAATGTGAGAAATGGAAGAATTTATTGTGTTTTTCGACTCGCTCAATCTTATTTCGGATCTCCAATGGCGTAATGAGCGACACAGAAGAAGCACACTATCTGAATCCAGTTCGGTTCTCCAAAAGGTCTCGTTTCGGTCAGATCAGACTGTTTGAAACGTTGTGATTTTGATCCGTCGAGCGTCGACCGACTGAAGGGTTCAAGTTTCTCTACGGCTGTCAAACTTTCACAAATTACTGAGAATTTACGCGACGGGAAATCTTCAAGTGACGGTCCCATACCACGATTTGTCAATTTATCTTTTTTGTGTTGTGTCTCCCCTTGTGTTTCAAGTGTGACCGTCCTATCTATTTCATTATTTTCGTTTTGTACGGGATTGGAACCTAGGCCAAAATAAATAATTTGTAGGCCTGAAAATAATTATTTCGTCAAAGTGCACGGTGAGTGGCACCTTTTCGACCTCTAGCTCACTACCGCGGCCGGAGCTGGGGCCAGGAAAAGACCCCAGTGCCAGTACCAGTGCGGGCTGGTCAGAGGTGTCAGGAAAAAATGCCGCAAGTGTGGTTCCCACGAAGGGGTAATGTTATTTCTTATACGGGGTTCCTGGATCCCTCTTGCGGCATTTTCTTCCCGACCGTTCGGAATAAGGCCCCAGTCGCAAGGGCGCTCGAAAGCCCTCGCTCATCGTTGTCGGCGCCACCTCGTGAGGCCCCCTGGAGCTAAAAGGCTTCTCTTTCATCCAAAACTCCTCTTTAGAACTTCAGTGGGGGCAGAAAACTGCGTTTTTCCCCCGGAGTTTTAAACGGATTTTTGTCTATCACTCGAATACTGCGCGTTCCACGAAAACGTCTTCTGAGTCACAAGTTGAAGAGCGTTACATTTCCTTCGAAATTCACTGGACAAACTCATTCCTCGTAGGTACCGAGCGACGGCCCTCGCAGACAGTTTTGTGACCTACGAGGTGTCAGCCAACCGGTGACGCCGGTGGTATCGTGAACATAAAGGAAGTGAAAGCATAGCGGGGCTAACAAAACAGCTTATATATTTTCCTAGTGGCCAAAGAGTGAGAGAATCATCCTTTCCATTTTTCAGATTGGTTGGTTTCCCCGGTGTCGTCGGCTGCAATTATTGTGCACATATACTCCGCTTAAAGTCTCCGTAGGTGACAGGAGTCTGGATGAGTCTCAAAGTAGTTGTGTTTTGCGGCCCAAGGATGGAATTTGTAGACGTTGTCACCCGTTGGCTACATTCGATTGACAGCAGTCGAATTTTCCAAAATAGAACCGTAGCCGTTGCTCGATCACGCAGTCTCCAGCAGGGCATTCCCTTGTGGGACAATGGCCGCTTTCCGCACAAACTTTACGGTTCTCTTCGATCTTGAACTTGTCCACGCTCATCAATAAATTAAAATTACGCAATGTTAATAGGCTGGCATTTCATAAAATTTTGATAACTAATGTGCTTTTGAAGGCGTAAATAGCGAGAGGTTTCACATGATAAAGCGTACAGTCACCATTAAAAGCATATTTTCATTGTTTATTTGCTTTATGGCCCCTTTAGCTAAAGGAACTGCCGAGGAACTCTAATGGAACGTTTCTGAATACGATTTTTAAAGGAATCGCTAAAGGAACCTTAACTAAAGGAGCTCCTAAGGGGACGAAAAGGTTGGTTTCTGAATACGGCCCTTAATTCTCTAACGAAATAGAAACTTTGCTTTGGCAGAAACATTGAAATCTCATTCTTGAAATTAAGACAACTGAACAGAAACATATGATTTTAGAAAAAAGCAATGATGAAAAAAGTTAGTGAATAAGGCCACTGTTGAGTCTATGTTCAAGAGAAATTTGGACAAAAAAATGGATTGGAGTTGTGAGGCAGTAATGGCATCACTCATTGCAGAGTATGAGATGCGTGAGTGCCAAAACTTGTACCAAACAAGTTTGTAATAAAACAGCTAGATGTATTTCATGAAATTGAAGTAAGAATTTCACGAAACAGCTACTCTTAAGGTCTATTCACACACATCAGTGCCGTGAACGGGACGTGCCCCGTCCGGGACACGGACGGGGCACGTCCGACAAGTAAAATATTATTCTCACATGGGAATTGAGAGGCTCGTTCACACATATCCGGCACGTGTCAGGGACGTGACCCTTCAATTTCCATTGAGAATAATATTTTATTTGCCGGACGGGGCACGTCCCGTTCACGGCACTGATGTGTGTGAATCGACCTTTATATCGTCTATTTTGTTCACCCTTTTCATTGCGTGAAGAGCAGAACTAGCTTCCGAGGTGCCAGCTACCGCTTTCAACACTATCAAATAAATTGGAATGATGAATTGTCTTTGTAAGAAAGACGATTTTACTAAACTATGCCAAAACTATTGAACTTTGGAGCACAGGAGGAGTGGAGCGGACAATTTTTTTTAAAAAAAGAAGGTCTGCACTTCAATTCCGAACGAAAGAAAATGGTCTTAGGGATTTCATTCGGAAAAGAATGGTTAAAATTAAAAGGGTTTTGATGCACAAATTAATGAAAACGGAGAAAAACAAAGTGAACAGTGAACTCCAATAAACAAGAGCTTGAAAGCAAAATGGTATACAATATCTTGCTTCACGATGTTATGACATTTCTGTCACCGTGTGTACAGGGCTTAATGGGAATGTACACGGTTCAATTTGCCTTCAACGGGCACCTATGAGGGCGGGCAGCAGGAAAAACATCTTTTGAATTTCTTGATTCGATACTCTAGTCAACTACATCGTTCTTTCCCTTTTATTGAAAAACTTGGCCTGGGAGGGGGTCGAGGAAACCACCGAGACCATCCTGTGTGAGTGGGGATCCTACTTGGCGATGGCTATAGGTTAGCCTCCCTCGGTAGATTCTCGAGAGATAACGAGACCCTCCGTTTGAGGAAGGTATGAGGAGACAATGATGAAGTCATTATTGTTGGCACCTGAACGATGTTGTTCTCTTCACTTGTTTTTAATAATTTAATTGTTTCACCCCAATTTTGACTGTGATAACCTCTAGTCAGGTCACTACAGAATTTTTTAAGACACTGAAGATGGACAAGTGGAACCGTCCGAAAATCGATTCTGTGTAAAATAAAAACAAGTGAAGAGGGCAACATCGTTTACCAACAAATTGATTCAACCTTCACAACAAAGCCGTTGTAGGCCTTACAAGACGGGCCCAAACCGGTATGGTGTGTTTTGGCACGGTTGGGAGACTGGGCCATTAATTATTTACGGGAAGAGAGGTAGATCTATCGGTGGCGATCAGATCGACCATCATTGTTTGAAAATAGCTCATTTTACGGCCTAGAGGCAAACACAACAGTTAGGAAGCTCTTACCAAACTAGGCAGGCGGGCCGAATAGAATCTTATCCATCAACGATTCAACGCTTGTGGTGTTCCACATTCGATTTCAATATTACAGGGGCTTCTCCGACAGTTATTTTTATCAACACAGATAGTTGGGATTGGCAATAAAAACAGATAAATGCTTACAGGACGTTTTTCTATTACGGCTCAAATTGACTTAAATGTCCACTTTGTTTCTCAAGGTATTTGTACGGGGAAGTGGGGCGCATCCCTGTCCTCTATCTTTCTATGTATATGCTCTCTCTATGTATTTATCTCTCGAAATCGCCTAGAAGCGTCACATTTTACTTAAATCCTGTTACATATGTATAAACCGACAAGGCTCTTGTTTTCTAAACACAACTTTGATTTTTTTTTGTTAATGTTCGATCGTTACAAAAGGATTCTCGGAATACCGCACAGTGTGTGTATCTAAAATTAGAACAATATATTTTGTTTCCAATATTACTCTTAAACAGATTAATGGACTATTTCTGGCTTCTTGGAAATACGAATGGTCTTCAGTAAGTGCGCTTTCACACTTGAGATTCCGGTATCGGATTCTAAAAGTATGCGATTCCGGAATCTAAGTGTGAAGGAGCGCCTTGACTGTAGTGTGTTTTTAGTAACCTCGATACGGGAATCGGATACCGGAATCTCAAGTGTGAAAACGGCCTAACGGGCACGGCGGGTGTATTTCCAGCAGGATATTCACCCATTTTGTCAATAACAGAGAGGGGAATGAGTGAGATAAAAAGAATACTAAAAAATAGAGCTTTTTATCTCCAAAAATAGAGAGGGCGTTAAACATGATAAAGAAGAAGAATGCGCGTTTTATGATAAGAAACGGGAGGATTAATAATTTAAAAACCGATAGGGTTTTGTTTAGCATTGGCATTGTCTCTTGGAATCGGCACTGGTGGCAGTCGGCGAGTGATTATGGAGTTGCAGGAGGTGCGAAATAGAGCGTCTCTGCGAGGATTCCAGGCCATTGGGATTATGGAGAGAATAAGAAGGCGGATGGGTTAGCGAAATTAGGGACACCTCAGGAAAGTAAGGAGGACTCAGATCATAAAGTAGGATGTGGGGGGGGGGCAAGAAGTTGGATGAGATTGGTATCTGTCGTCAGGCAAGGGATAGAAAGACTACGGTTTATCTGTTGTCACTGTTCAGATTAAGAACACTCTACAGGGTGTACAAAAAGCGACTGGACAGAGAAAAACCAGTGAAGGGGCAACTGATTTCTGATCGAAATGACTATTTGCACTTTTCTGAAATTCCGCTTTGTTTCCGAGATATCCGCCATTTTCTGATTTTTTCAGAAACAGCTTGTTGCGCTCGCAGTAATCGATGGAATGGCAAAACTGATGAGCCCATTGGAAAGAGCACACAATTTTCTATTTAAAGAGCCTATTTTAATCCAGATCAGACGACATTTACTACGTTTTGAATCAGCTAATTGGCGAAAAAACGTAATTTTCTGACCACATCACCATAATTATCACCAATACTTCCGGAATTAAGTTTCCTCGCTAATAAGCTAATTCAAAACGTAGTAGATGTTGTCTGATCTGGATAAAAATAGGCTCTTTAAATAGAAAATTTTGTGCTCTTTCCAATGGGCTCATCATTTTTGCCATTGCAACAATTATTGCGTGTGCAGCAAGCTGTTTCTGAAAAAATCAGAAAATGGCGGATATCTCGGAAACAAAGCGGAATTTCGGAAATGTGCAAATAGTCATTTCGATCAGAAATCAGTTGCCCCTTCACTGGTTTTTCTCTGTCCAGTCACTTTTTGTACACCCTGTATAGACGAGTCCGTGCATACGCCATGTTTGATCATTTCACTCCAAGGTGTACGATGGTTTAAGTACGTTAAAAAAAAAAAAAAAATTCTTGTGAATATTGTGAAATCTTATGTATCTTGTGTCTGTGTGTGTGTCTTATGTATCTTGTGAATTGTTGGACACATTCACATTGTGCTAGATCTCATAATTATGTAATAATGAGGAATACATTATTTTTCTATTCTGGGCTTCATCTTTTTCGGTGGAGCTACAATAACGAAACCTGCATTTAGTGTTTTTTTTTTTTTTTTAACAGTTCTTTTTGTTTCACAAAATAAATGGTAAGGCTTACGTAATATTACGCATTCGTATCGCACGCGTTCGAATGCGGTGTGTGAGCTTTAGCCCTCGTACACTTCCCTTTGCAACATCACTATCAATGACCAACTATGGCGTATGCGCATTACTGTGTTTATAGCTTCCCTATTCAGACATTACATAGTAAGATGTTTACTGACCACTACACGCATCGTTGACTGCAATGGGAGAGGTAACCTATCTTTAGTGCAGGAGCAGTCCTTGGTGCGCAGTGGTGGAGCGGTCCGCCTCCCACATTGCGGGGGATCACGACTGCTCGTTTCCGATAGGCTACTGAGTATTAACGTTCGCCAGTTAAGCCCAGTGCACACGGTGCCTGTTTTCACCCAGGCAGGTTTCACCTCTTGGAATCGTGCCTGCTGGCGTGCATGAAGTGTTCACACGGTGATTTTTTCTTGTTTGGCAGCCACCCATCAACCACCTTCTTTATAGCCTTCTTCGAACCTTTTCTTCTTGAAGGTTACCCTCGTTCATAACCATTTTGATACTGTGTTTGATTTTTTATATCCTGCGTTAGCGTTTCTCCTTTCTAGTTTTTGTTCTGTTTTCCATGTATTATTTTTTCGTACGAACAAACTCGAACAGAAAACCTGCGAGTGAAGGTTGTACAGATATAGCCCTACTGGAAATAGAAACCTTCAGAGTCGAGCGACAACGTCGAGCCCACTGGTTGGCTGTTGGTAAAAACAGCCAGGCAGGTCGGCCAGAAAAATAGAACCGCCTCTATCTTGAGAAACAGGCACAGCTTCCTCCGAGTGACGCCAATTTCATGCACGAGGGTATGCGCCTTACCATTTCATGAAACATGCATCGAGCGGGACAGAAAAACACGGCGAAAGCCGTCGGGAGATTTCAGGATTTGCACTAGGTCTTCCGAGTCCACCGTATATGGATATGGGCTATTATTGGCGTACTTGCGTCGGATTCGGCAAGGTACAACCCTCTCCCAAATGCCAAGTTTTCCCAATGAGGAAGTAACACATTTTCCAAAATCATGCTGTCGTGATAGCTTGGGTACAAAAACTCATGAAAACACGATCCGTTCAAATAAAATCAGGCCCTGTATTTTTTTATTAATTTTTAAAACTATTGGGTTGTGGGACCCATTTGAAATAGGCTAGATAGACTGATGACGTAATAATAGCATTCGCGTGACCTCCACAATAGCTTCCCACAAATCTAACAATAGGACTTAAGAGAATTGGTAGGACAAGAAGGGGCAAGACATGATAACAGCCATGATGCGGAGGGGTGGGAGGGGTCACAACCCCTTAACCACGTCACGAGTCACAGACCGGCCGTTTAAGGTAACAAAAAAAATTGACAAGTTTAATTAATCCTCTATAAATCGAAATCAATCATTTACGCACTAGTATTCAATTCCTGGTCATATTTAGTCATTGTCTTTAGAAAAAAAATGTTTCCAGCGATTTTAATTTTTTATGTTACTTCCTCATTCCGAAATATGTGCTTCTAGGGCCTCCAAAACACCATCGTTATTGAATCCTCATATCACCCCACTACCCCCAAGCTTCTGCATCACACTTATCCATCGTAAACTCAAAATAAGAAGAAATTAATAGCAATTTTTCAATATAATATACTCACTGCTGAGCCTGGTCGTAGTTTTCACACGAGACGGCGATCGTCTGGTAGTTGGGATCCCTCGAGTTGATCTTGTCCCATGAAGAGTAGTGGTACAGGGACACGAGGGACTCGATTTCGTTGTTCGTAACATGAGGGGGAAGGTTCGATACGACTACTTTGTTCACACCACCGCTACTGTTAACATAAAAAAAAAGAAAACAAAAATTTAACTAATTGGCGAGGGATTAACGTTCGGTAGATTATTAATGGTCCCCTTAATATTATTGAGGGGGAGGGGGGATTCATTGGTCTTTCTGATTTCGAGTTGAAGGGTTCCAGCGTTTTAATTTCTTCCCTTCATTCATAATGGGGCAGAAGGAGTAAGAAGCGTGCCTATTATGCTTCATTCTTGAACCTCATAAAAAAGACGGTTATTGTTAATGAACAGTGCGATCATACATATAAAAAGAGGATGTACTCAGAAAAGGGAGGAAAGCACAGAAGAGTACAAAAAGCATGGAATGTGAATGAAGAAAGGGGGCGTTGATTTAGAAAAACAGGTGTCTTTTACTCCGGTAGCTACTAAAGCATGATCATCATTCCCATAGATTCGCAAATAACACAGATTTATTCGTATTTTTTTTTATCTTTTCTCTCCTTTCTTCATGTTCCAGGGGCGAGGGGGACCACACAACAAAATGAGAATGTTCTTCTTATTCCTGAACAAGGTAGTACAGTAAATACGGTGGCATAACGTCATCTGGAAAAACCGGTAGCACAAAAACCTTCGTGTGCCCCTTGTTGCATGCATAAGTACAATGAGAGAAGGGAGTTGGTTTGAAGAGAGAGAACGCCCCCCCCCCCTCAAGAAAAGAGAGAGGGACTTAACAACTTCTTGAATTAGCGCCAGTCCTCCCTTATCTTTTTCATCCCCTTTACTACCACGAACACCACCCCATCCTACAGCCAAATCTAACCACCCCTTTCATTCTATTCTTGTTTTGTACTTTTTAACAACAGGCATTTTTGTGCCCGTATGAACGTGATTCGAGAGGGCGAGAGGATTTCTCGAACGCTTTAGGGAAAAGAATTCAAAATTTGTCTATAAAAAAAAACGTCTCATGTTCGAGATACGCACAATGTCACATCTCAAAAGACAACTCGCCTTCATCAGCCCAACAATCCGATCAAGCTAATAGACGAAGCTATGTTAAATGGCTCGTTTCATAGGGAAGCAATTAAATATATCCAAACTTCCAGTTAACCCACCTATACGAACTGTTGCGATTTTTGCAGTTCACGGCATCATTGTTTTGAAAGTTTCACTTGTAATGCAAAATAGCCCGCAAACGTTTCATCTTTCGTGTTTTATGGCTAATCGCGCTGCAGGTATGGCTTAATTATTCCGGAGAAGAGCGTTGAACTCCTCCCTCCTCACCACATTTCTGCCGCAGAAACGTCTTCTAAAGAAGCAATTGCTGGCCTCGTGGATTTCTTTTGCTATTCAAAATTGTTCGCAATTTTGACAAAATTATCTGTTTCGGCCCCATTCAAATGAATGATAGAAAAAAAAAACAGAGGACCCGATAATTTGAGAAGAAAATCGTGTTCATCGCATCAAGGAGATAACCCGATGGGCATGGGCGCCAGTGAGCTTGGGAAGCCCCCGGCTCCGCGCCCACCAAAAAACAAACAAAAAACAGCCGATAAAGGCTCATAAATGTTGTGCGTAATCGATAGCTCGACATATAACACCCTTGTCAGAGAGGGGAAAAGAGTAAACAACCCTCTTAATAACTTACTAAGCAAGAATTTGAAATTATTCCGTGCCTACAAACATCTTCAAGAATTACCGAATATTTCGGCGATCTCACCACTCACTTGACTCAATTTAAGGGCGAGGCATAATAAAGGCAAACGGAGAAAGAGAAACCTCCTCATTCCACAATCCACACTCTCTCTACACAACGACCCCATACAGAAAAACCATGCGGGATACGCGACCGGCAAGTACAGTCAACTCGAAAAAGTGTCTCCCCACCACGCTTCTCATTGTCTTTTTTACATCACTCAAGGTCGCTTCTCAATACAATCTGTTGCAAAGGAAGAAAAATGGACTAAAAAACACACACAAAAATAAAAAATAAAAAACAGAAGAACAACAGGGAGGAACCCTGCTAAAGCCATAAAATGTCTGGTATGTTCATTTTAAAAAATTGTTACATTATTTGAGTACAACCCCAAATATGGAGAGAAAGGCACAAAATATATTGCGTACCAAGGTTAAATTAATTTACACGGGGACTAGAAAATAGCCGACCATTGATGGACAATTTTTTTTCTGACCTGTTGAAGTTCTTCTTTGGAGGAAAACGGTGTCCATTGACCCTTCCGTAGTAGCCGTACATGTTTTTTTCATCAATCAAATTGTGGTGTTAATTTTGAACAAAAAATTCAAATTTTTAGCCGGTTTTGTTTGATAAAAAGAACAACTGCCCTTTTTGGTTTCGGGGGTGTGTGGCAGGGGGGGGGTTCGATTTTGAATTTTGTAAAAATTGATTGGTTTTGGGCGTGAAAAACGGAAAAAATGGTGAAAAATTAAGGCTGTATGAGGGAAAAATAGTGATTGTGTCGCGATGGGACTCTCCTTTTTTTTCGTTTGGAATGTAGAAAAGAAGGGCTTTTTAGATTTTTGTTGTTGAAAAATTAATTGTTCATCCGAAAAAGAAAAAAACCGGAGGAAAGAAAAAAAAAGGAGAGGCCCCGCCAAAAAACGCGAAAAATTCACGGACCGGAGAAAGGGGAAATGAAACCTGGGCAGACTCGGGATACCAGACTAAAAGCCCCTCGAGGAGAGAACGGATAGGCAGGGCCCTCGTCTACCGCCCACCGCGTACCACCATTCCCGCTCCACGCGGCTCGGGGCCGAACACCCAGTGACGAGGGTTGGGCAAAGGGGACAACGTGGATTCTTCGTTCGCCGGGAGGGAGGGGTGGATAACCCCACTGATGAGATAGACGAGGGGTGAAACCTCTTTGGTATGAGACCGCCCCGTTGCTTTTATCATTCAAAACTCCACGGAACGCGCGTCACGGATATATTGAAGGGAAATGCACACGGTGGGTCAAGCCGAATGTACCCCCTCCCCTTATTCGTCAAATTTAGGAGAACCCGTGAATCACCGAGCCGAATTTTCGATTTAACCGCCTCAAATAACCTCAATCCTTCTATCCCTTCCAGCCTACAAATTCTCACAGCGGGCAGGATGAACATTGACCATTAACGTGAAACACGTGAACTTACCACGTTTTCAAGATAAGAAGTCAGTCAAAACTGAATATAATACGGAAGAATTGCGATAACTTGGCAAATTTCCCGAGAATATTGCAAGTTGACTCATGAACCAATTAAAATGCATTCTAGGAAAGCTATCAGCTTATGCCCTTCACTTTGTAAATGACTCATGAGTGTCGTTCTCTCTTACATCTTGCCGCTTGGAGTGGAAGAATTAAAATGTTTAAAAAAATCAAGAACCAGTGGGAGCGAGAGGTGAAGAATCTCACCATTTGCATCATTGCATGACCTTTTCTTTAGGTTAATAGGCTGCAACTGATCGATTACGATATGTAGGTATGGGGCATCACTTAAGGTGCGTTTATCAATGCACTTATTCTACACTCAAAGCTGGGATAAGTATGGTTGCTATGGGCCTTTTTGTAATCAGTAATGTAAAGTTATACGAGAGATAGGTATACCATGAGATATCCCGTGATTGATAAACCCACCCTTAGTATGGCAAGACCACCGAGAGTTAAGGTTTGATTTACGTTACCTCCGAATTAACGAAAAAACTGCGTCACAATTTATGTAAACAGTGTTAGAGTTTGGTAACTCGAATCTAACTCCCGGTGGTGAAATTCACCATTAGAGTATTTTGTTCGGTAGGTACTACAGTAAATAATTTCGGTTCTGGCCAGTGTGCCAGACAGCAATTTATTGTCATTTCAACGCGTTCACCGCCCCTCCTCAAGGGGATTCCCATTGAATACAAAAAAAAATAAATGGAAATTGGGCATTGTTTACCTTTGATTACATAATTCTTAAGGCCTCACAAACCTTCTCGACTCCTCAATGAGACTCAAATGACGACAGGATGAAATGGAGCAAAAAATACAATCGATCGAGGAGGTTTGTGCGGTGTCATCATCAGATCAGAAGTCACATGAGACCCTTCTCTTTTTTTGACTTACAGATAAGGTCATAATGGGATCATCCCAACTTTACCGCAATAGGGAATGAACCCCTGCTTTGCATGCTTTCTCATCAAGTCTTCCTAAGAGTCTTCAAATAGTTTTATGCTCCAAGTTGGGGCCCAATTTCTCGCTCTCACGGTCACAATACCTGCCTCCTTTTAGTGCATTTCATTTATGTCAAAATGCACTATTGGTCTCGTCGTGATGGTGGCAAACTTGGGTCATGGCATGTTTTTTTTAATGTCGCTTCTCCTTGTCGTAGGTGCACACCCGAGGGTGCACGGATTCTTTTTTTGAGCAAATTTTTCAATTTCTAGCGAGGCCAACACACCCGAGTTTAGTCCATGACAACTGGTCTTTTTTTTGGCAACTGGCATTTCTATCCCACGTGGGATACATTAGTGGGACTGACGAAGGGGAGCCACTGACGAAATTTCGAGCTTGATGTAACTTAATGGCCATCAAACCATGGTGGGAGCTCAACAGATTCATTTTTAGAAAAATGTAGTTTCCACACTTTCTGGTTTTTTATCGATTTTGATGAAACTATTTGGTCTTCAGACATCGTTGTGTGCTACGTAATGGAACATAATTAAATTTGTTACAACTTCTCTCGACTCGGGTTTTCTAGTGGGATGAGTATTTTAGCCCAAATCGAAAGTTGACCAAAATTTAAAATTTCAATTTTGTTGACAAATGAATCTAAATTTGAGGAGCTGTACCATGGTTACTATATGTCATACAGAGCTACGTTAGGTCTCAAATTGTAGCACATTTTATGTGGTTTTTGACGTATTTCCTACGTTTTATCTTAAAGTGCATATTTTAGGAGATAAAGTGAAAATCCCGAAAAAGAGCAAAAATTTCGCGGTTTTTCGAGTGCCACGAAAGTAGCACAATTCTTTCGAAGCTGAAAACTTGTATTGGCACTAATGGTGCCGGTCCAAACAACATAATAAAAAATCAGAAATAGCCGTTTAATTGCAATTTTATTGTTCTTGTTGACTGGCCTAGTACAAATGACCACGTTTTCAATTCGTAGAATTCAAGTCATGCTATGTACTTCACGCAATATATACATAAAGTGTTCATTTAGCCTTCCCCGCCGTATTTTTATTGAATTAATTGAGGAGCGGAAAGGGAATTGTAGCCGCGTCTCTGACAATAATTGTAAGTGACGTCAACCTGTCCCATTTGACGATCTTATGCAGAGGCTATTCAGGGGCATAATGCATGAAAAATAAAGACTAGAATAAGAGGATTAGTAATCGTGAGCAAATGACTGTTATAGGATGGTGGATAGCGATGTGTTAGTGTGAGGGGGGGAGGAGTTCCATCCTGTTCAACAATATTTTTAGATGTCTGTCGCTTTTTTTCAGACGGGATGTATGACTTGGGGCACTGAAGTAAAAAAATAATAAAATCATGTTTTCAAGAGACCAAAAAAATATGGGGGGGGGGGAGATAGCTTTGCCACGGTTCACCAACGATTTCTTCACCAAATCTGAAAAGGCGAGGGAATGGTTTTTCTTATTTTTTTTTTTTTCTTTTTACTAAGGGAATCCTCCTTCCACGTTTTTCCCCCCTCGTTCGACTTGCGCTTTTCCGGCGATCAATATCCCCCCTCCTTCGCCTTTGCTCTTTCACAAACAATTCCCTTCTTAGTACACTGAGAAGGGATACTCAGGGATTAATAGGATTTCCCCTCTTTAAAATTGTCTTTTACTTATTAATTGCGACACCCCACTGCCACTGCACATGACAACCGGTCAGCGGTATAGTCGAAATTTTTCTGAAAATTCTTCAAAATATTATCCGCAAATGGCGACACCGTCCCCAGCCCCACAAACGAGTACATATCAAGCTCAAACTATATCGTTATTCTCACTCCCGCTTTCCTTTCAAGTCGATAATGAAAAGTTCCAACCTCTCTCCCCCTCCCGCCAAAGGCACATTGGCTCTTCTCACTCTTTACTTGGGTTGGTCGTTGAACCCTTTTACCACACTCGACCCGCCCTTTCGTCTACAACCCCACAACCCAAACGCCTGCAGCAATTAACCTTATTTCCCATGAAAATCATCCTTTTTATTAAAGCATATCCCATTCATGTCAAGATGCCTACTTCAAAAATAACTTATTCCCCTTAATTACGATAAATAAAACCTTTAAAATCTTGTGCCGCACTGTTTTCCCCAAGGCTGACGGGCAGGACGTCATATTCACCCCCACACTCACACTTTCTCGCTATCACCTCTCTTCAGTCTCGACCATATAAACGTGCCTTCCGGGTCCTGAGGGTCTTGTTTAAATTATAAATGGTGTCGCTCTTGAATGCGGGGGGGGGGGGTTAGAAGAGAGTGAGTAAATTTGAAATTTTTGAATTGCCTTCCGTTTGGAAATTATAATTATTCCCGTTGCAACTATTTTTCGAGATCGAAGGATATACAATACTCCTCAATAAGCCACGTGCTTCTTTAACTTACAGTTAACTTTACAACATTTTGGGATATCATCGTTTGTGGAACGGATGGAGAAGGGTTGCTCACATAGACGCAGTATAGTGTACAAAAATGTCATTTGAGCCAAATTAGGTAAAATTTCTCGAGCGTCTGTAACTATTCAATGGATGGATGCCACAGGCAGTGTGAGGTTATTGAACTTCCCGAGAGCACCCCCCCCCTCCACCATCTTTTCTAATCTCTTGCAATGAAAGAACTATAAAATGAAAGAAGCACGATATCCTGTTATAGTAAAAAAAATAAATGAATGAACTTGTCATTAATAGTTTTATGATGAATATCCAATCAAACTGGCCTCTCCATATCATAATTAATTACCACTAATTGAATTAAGAAAAGGACGATCAGAGAGGAAGAGTTCTTTTTTGTAAGATGGTAGAAATAGTCAAGTCCCCTTCCCCCACCCCGGATACCACCAAAAAAGCGTGATGCACCAAAACGAACCCCCCGAGTGCGGGGTCAAGGACAGAGGACGGGTAAAGAGTAGTTTCGTTTCGAAACCCGTCACAAAATTCAGTGAACCAACATAAATCCGCTGACTTATCTTCGTCGCTTCAGAACTGCGTTCGCCTCTTACTTAGATTTCCAAAAATTTGCTATTATTATACTAAAACTGTGGTGGGGGGGGCACATTTTATGGTAAGCTGTAGGGCGTTAAAATCGACGTCTTAAGCCTAAGGGGTCTTAAAATTGTTACAGCTCTGAATCTTCAGGTTTGGAGCAGTTTGTAGGTCCGAGAAAAATGTGAATAACCTCCATCATAGTGGTTTTCCGAGGTATCCCTGGCGTATAAAATTAAATACCTAGTGCATACAATTACTCAGGAATCATTTTAAGGGCAAAGAAAATTCAATTAGAGGGAGTAAAATTACACTAATTCGAGACATGTCTTAATCAAATTGAGCTAATTAACTTTTAAACCACAAAACGTGGCATTCCCAAGTCTTTACAATGTACGTAATTTCTACTTGAAAGAGGGAAGTAGTACCGGTCTATTTGGAACAGAGCGCGCTTATTTTGTGGTTGAAAGTATTATTTGCCAGTGGGAGGGGGGTGGTTAAGATCCCGAAAAATATAGGGCGATGCAACTTATGTATTGAATAACAACCGCATATACCCCCCTTCTCCTCATTCAAACCGTCACTTCTTTATTAATCAAACTTGTAGGGTTTCGTCGACCTTTCACATTTTCTCGCCGTCTATCTGTTTTAAATAGACACGATAAAATACCCCCTCCCCATACACCATGATTTTCCTCCACCCTTACAAATAGATAATTATGAGGTTTTTCAACTTCTGAATTTTTAATTTTAGACGCCTAGACATGTCTAACGACGCTGGATGGGGGTTCACTCGAATAGGGGAGGAAATGTATATTTATAATTAACTCCGGAATCACGGGGCGACCCATTAAAGGGATGGGCGGGTGGGTGGAAGATTTTGCATGAAGACACATATTCACAATAGCCTTTAGTCTCAAAGAAAGGTATTTTAATGAGGCATTACAGAAGTATTCTCCTCTGCAGTCTGCACTCTTAAGCAATTAAAAAGGAGAAAGTACAGTTTCTCAATACGTTTATATTGAAAATCTCTATAAAATTTAATTCTTGCGGTGACTTTCTATTCACCCCCTCGCCGCACAGCAACTTCGCGTTTCGACGCATGCAATACGGCATTATTTGCTTTCCTCGAGGACATTGAATTCAGAAAAATCTGAAATGGCTGATTAGTTTTAAACTTCAAAATATTTTTCGTGGTGACCTGAAACTGCACGATTCGCGACCATCGGGAATTCATGGAGAGGCCTACTAAGTGAAAGGAAATTCGAGAAGGGCACAATTTCTCATAGGTGGAAGCTTGAAAAATAGCCCGCGCTGAACGTTTCGAGCGTCTTGGTGTTAAATTACGATTAATTTAATTGTAGGAGTGCCTTGGGTTTGTATTCGTATACGTCGTGCCAGAAATGACCGATTTTAGTGAACTCTCCCCACCTCCTCCCCATTATTCTCCGCGATTCGTCTCTCCAAGTTTCTAAAGCCACGCTGTGATCTCAGAAATAAGGAGGTGAGCAACTCTTTAGTGAGTGAAAGAGACCGGTTGTTGCGAAAATCGGTTCATTATAGAAATAAAAAAAAAATAAAAAAAAAGAGCGAGGAAGAAGACCGTCCGGTGGGACTCTTGCCGGGCCCTAAGAAAAAGACCTCCCCCCACTTCTCACACACCTCTTATTTTTCGGGGGTTGTAAAGAGGTGAAGAAAGAATCTATGAAACCGCACCCCCCCCCACCGCCTCGGCATTCCCTTTTCACTCGCAAGGCAGTGTCGCATTAGAACATATAAGTAAAAACCCCTTGAATGTTACACCCTTCAACCCTCAACTTCTTCACATCATCAGCTTGCAGTGCTTTGTTCGTTTTTTTTTCTTTTAAGAAATAGGTCGAGGGATGGAAAAGGGTAAAAAACTGTGAAGTGATCTTATTGCATAATTTCCAAGCGGAAAAGAATCGGCAGAAGAGGCAAAAAGGCAGACGTATGCGTTGCGCTTGTGAGAATACCCTTCACCAAGGCCGTATTGTGCACGAGTACGTGACGGAATTATTAGAAATGGATGGGTCGAGGGATTAGTCTTATTTCCTATGTTTATTAGTTGGTGAAGGACGTGGAGTACTTTTGTCTGTAATGATACCAGAGCCTGGTATATCACCTAAATCCTAAAAAAAAAATCGTTATTTTACTGTTCAAACCCCTGGTCCATTCGACAGTAAAAAGGTACAAAACCCACCCCCCGCACGATGACCGGCGATATTCTCAGAATGCAAGGTGTACTTTGTCCTTCCTCCCTCCTCCTCACCTCACCATCAAATACACCAACCATCATAACAACGTTCATCTGTCCGATTGTTAGAGAGAAACAAGAGTAGAGGTGAAAAGGCTGGGCGAGAAATTAAAGGCAGATGGATGCGACAGATGTGAACTAGGCACTAACTTTCAACTTGACCTGTTGGTTTTCTTTAAAAGAAAAAATTATAATTAAACGAGCCCAAGAACTCATCAAGGTATTCGGTAGAGAAAAAATGGACCTGATGGGCAAGGTGGGAATAGCCAAAACGACAAAGGCCAGAGAAACCCTTGGGTCGTGCTGGTAGTTGCCTACAATTTTTACCGTCCCCGTAAGTGGGGCACAATAAGTAACAATTTCTATGTTTTGGTGTCCTTTTGTGAGGACGCGCTTCAAAACCGAATAGGGGCGTGTAGATTAAGCGAAAAAATTAAGATGAAATAAAAAGAATCGGAAATAAAATAAAAAAAATACCAGAACTTAAAAGACGAAAAAAAATAGGAAGAGTTTATTTTTGGATTTCTGGTCGATTCTGTAAGTTTGCAGTTCTGGATGGAAGGGAGGGATGGAGAGCAGTAGAATTTTACTTCATACCCCGTCTTCTATTTTAGATACCCCCTCCCTATCAATCAGGCATACCTCCATCGAAAAATAACATCATAAAGGCGCGTGATTCAACCCTAGAATAACTCACGCGTGACTCGTAGTATTTTCCTAGGGCTCACGGGGGGTTGGGGGGGGGGTGACTGTGAATTTTCCGATTGACTGTTTTTCCCCCCAAGTGTAGCGAATGAATTAAGCGGGGTGGTGAGTGGTAGGGCTTGTCCGCAAGCTAAATATTATAAGGCGTCATCATGGAGAGGAAGGCTAAACTGGCGAGCTCCGACCACGAGTTAAAAATATCACTGGAAAGAAACCCCGCTCACCCATTCCTTTGTACAAAACCTCAAGTAAAAAAAACGATGGTTTGTGAATAAGAACAGGTGTGAAAGGGAGGGAAACAGCCACAATTAATTACGCGTAATAATTCGTTTTTAGGATGTTTGCAGCAGACGCCCCAGTTTCATTTTGGTTTTTCGTCCGGGGAACACTTAGGCCACATGAAAGGTTGCAGGAGGAATGCAAAATAAGGGTCCGCTAGTTGCCAACTAAAACGGTCCGTACGGACAGGCCTGATATAACAACGAATGCTTTCGGCTTCAGTTTAAGTTATATGCAGACTGAAGCAGGCGATTTGAGCTCCTCTATACGAAGGCTTGAAACCGGTGAAAAGCTCGCTCGTTTTGAGACAGTTGAATGACCCAAAAAAACTGGGCCAGTCTGTCCCAAACTGGCGGGTTTTCCTATCCCAAAAAGTTTCCTCAGAGTTGTAAATGGGGTTTCTTCAACGGTTTTACAAGACGAGGTCACAACCCGCTAGTGAGACCCCTCGAAAACCTCCCGTATACTCAGTACAGGTGAAAATTACCAAAAATTCAAGCATAGGCGTTTTAGGAGCCCCAGCAACCAACGAGATTGCCGGCGCCGTCTTGCTTGGCATAGGAACACGTGGTGTAATGTTCATGGGCACAAATGTTTCCGCAAAACTTCGACCGCGCAATGGACTGTCCCGGATTCCAATAAAGAGTTTCGATGCATGCAGACCAAATCAGAAACCTACGACAACTCTAATTTTCGGTCACTTACGGGCATTTTGGCCAGGACCGGTTGCATTTTTAAATTGAGCATTGAACCGTGTCCTGCAAAAATCAAAACCCTTTGGCGAAATGACTTGAAAATTCAGCCAGTTCAGCAAATTTTGGCGAAAATCAATATTTCAGTGATTTTTGACCGAGAGTCTAAAGCGGCCCATACACGTACAATAAATATTGCGCAAACTAGGGGTTGTACAATAAAATTGAACGTTTGTGGGTTGTATTGATGGGTTGCACAATATAATGTACAACTAATTTTTATTCTGTAAACATCAGGAAACTATCGCGCAGCGCGGATTGCGCAAACTAGTTTGTGCAATAATATTGCACGTCTATGAACCCCTTAAAAATCGAGACGTACTTTCGATCAGACAGCCTGAATTATTTTCGATCAACAGGCTCTTCCCAGCAACTTTGGGGTCGAGAAAGCTTCCATAAAATGTTGAAATTGTGCTTCCCCACCTCGGCTAACTCAACCTTCTAGACCCATCCTGCCGAATCGAGAAGGAAAAGTGGGACATGAAGTAGCCCAGAGGAAAGCTCTTTTTATTGCCTATTTGCTTCATACCATTCACTTTGTCAATTATTGGAGCTTTCAACAGTTTCGTCCAGAAATACTGCAAAACAAAATCCAAATGCTTCGTTTTTTCGTAGTCTACGCCACTATTCTCCAAAATTTCCTTTAACTACCCTACATTTTGAGCATAGATTACGAAAGTAGACACATTGACGAGTAATCACAATGTTTGGCGACCCCACAAAGTTTGGTTTTTGGACATACGAGGTATCACGCCTTATCCGACGATATACCGGTAACGGCTATGCAAATGAAAAAAAAAAAAAAATGAATAGAGACGATTTTATCGGAAATTGCGAGTACATTATTTTTTCATTTTGGCGTCTAGGCGCTACCGCTGGTAGATATTGGTGAAAAACCGAAAATGGTCGCACATTTCGCCCTTTCCAGAGTCACGCTCTTCTCGAAAACTCGGGGACTTTTAGTGAGTGATCCCTGGACACCTCCGAACACATACATTGCTTTATGAATTATTGCAGTCTAGACCCCCTTTTTTTACATTCTTTGACTGGACTAGAAAGACATTTCGGACGAACTGCGGTAATGTTTTTGGACATAATATTCCAGCCGTTTCAGTGGGGTTCCAATATTCTTGCGCATGCGCTGAACCGAATACGGTTACTGTTTCGGTTTCGACGCATGGTCCACGCGGATAGGTTGAAACAAAGCTCAAGAACTGCTGGTAATCGTAGTCCTAGTTAGTTGTTTTGTATAAAAAAACGTAAAACATGTTTTGGAAAATTATTTGGAAATTGGGAGAGTCCTCGAAGTGAGAACTTACAAACTATGCCGTTTACGAGTCTCATCCATCCCATCATCTCCAAGGCATTCGACCCCTACCCCAACCAACGAGGTTGCCGGCACTGTCTCGCTTGGTAGGAGCACGTGGGGTGATGTTGACCGGCACAAATTTCTGGTCTCGCCTATTTGACGAGTTTGCCTTCCTATTCCGTCCTCATGATGTTGCCTTTATTTCCTATTTTGGGACGTCTTCAGTCGACATTTTTCAAAGCCCCCCCTCCAACCGTAGTTGTCAGCTCAGCCGTCAATATTTCTCTACTTTTTCTTTTCTTCGGCGGTGGTGGGGGGGGGGATCCTTACATTTTAAGCCAAAGAATTTTTCTTGACCCGTTCCCCGAGAGGTTGTTGCTCTTTTCGAAGTCGAGAATTTCAAGGTGGGGATGCGAACGGAGAACGGCAAACTGGTGGCAGAAAACCTCCCGATAGGACCCCTCTCGCGCGGAAAAACGGACACGGACGAGGAAGACGCAGAAGAAAGAAAAGGAGAGACGAGAAAATAGTACGAGAGAAGTGGAAGCAAGAATTGAGCGTTTGTACGGGCCACGTGGAGTCCACGGGTAGAGAAGAGAGCAAAGGACGCGGTGAAGGAGAACAGTCGAGCGGGGGGAAGACTTGGAAAAAAGAATACTAATAGGAAGGTGGAGGAAAAACAAGACTGAGCCGTGAGCTCTCACAAACAAAACGCGCACACACTCACGACACACACAAGGGATAAAGAGTGGGACAAGAATTCAAGGCCATAGCTTCTCCATAGTGAGGCAAAAGGAAGGGCAAAGAACTCTTCGGGGGCTTCGGGTTTAGCCTCTTGCCCACCGCAATGCCCCCTTAAGGGGCTAACCTTTTTTCCTCACTCCTTCTCTGTCTCTTTCATCGTCTTTTCATAACAAAACATCTCGTTCGGCGAGAAATCTCAGAAAAAGAGAAATTTTATGGGGTAGAACGTATGGAAGCGGGGGGGGGGACAAGGAATGGCATGCCGCATGGGTTTGTTTCCCAAAGAACTGCGCACACATCCCCTCCCATCATAATAGTGTAGCGGTAGTACGCTAATTTCATTCATGACAACTCTGTCTACCCCATCAAGTTTTTTTTTAGTTTCCTAACATTATTGACTTTATTTTTAAATTACGACTTACCTGGCACCATATCCATTGTACTCCTCAGGAGTTGGCGAATTTTCAGACTCCATTTCAGGCGGTGTCATTCCACAACCGGAACCCACCGTTTTAAAATGTTTTTGGCCTCACCGTAATTTTATAACTTTTTTTTTTCTTGTTACTTTGTAAATAAATAAGTTTTATATACTTTGAAAAAATATTACAAAATATCTACCCTATTTCACAGCCAAGTTTTTCTTATAATTACAGAAAAAAAATCTTAAATAGTTACTTTACCGATGTTTTGGTAACTTCTCAAGTCATCAAATTGGGGGGATAATTTAAAACACTCCTACGCAAAAAAATAATAAATACAATAAAAAAATAGTTCTCGCCCTCGAAATTTGGAATTAACGGTGGATTTTAAGAATTGGGTTCCCAAAAAAGTATTCCTGTTCACAGCGGCCGTAATTTTCAATAAAATTTTTAGATGGTGTTGACAAAAAATTGGTGGGAAAGGCCGAAATTTTTGTTTTTAGTTGTTGAATTTGTACAGATGAAAATACAGATTGGAAATGAGTAAAAAAAAAATAAAAACTATTTAAAAGCACACGGCGAGGGAACGCAAAATTATCACGTCTTTGCTCTTTACATACTTCGTTAGGACTGAAAAGGGGGCGCCCCCTCAGTGTCGGTGATGGGTGAAGAGGGGAAAGGATGGCTCCGGGGGTTGACGTTATTTGATGGTGGGCAGGGTTGGGTGAAGGGAGGCAGAAAATGCCGCCAAAGTGGGGTGGATAAGGAGGACGAAACGGTGTGCCCCCTCCTCTCAATGCCCGACGGACTCTCACACACACACACACAGATTGTAGGTTGAGAAAATAATACGTAAAAATGGGGATGGTTCGTGCGCGGTGGAGAGGGGTGAGTTGTTAAAAACGTGATGGTGTGGAGGTTTCTCTGTGGTAGAGAAATACTTCGTGATGGTGGGATCGGAGAAGAGGAGAGTGGAGAAACTCGAGTTTCCGAGTTGTGTTGCAGTTGAAGAGGGGTGATCCTTCAGAGGCGCCCTCCCCGCCCCTGGGCGCCCATCGTCCTTCCGTTACGCGCGTATTTAGTCGTACTCGGACTCACTACTCACCCATATAGCAAATAGCGTCGTCTCTTTTGTGAGGCGTTGGCCTCATATGTTGACACGCAAAGACTTTCATTTTCTACTACCCATTCCCTTCCTAGGGACTGTGACGGAGTCAAGTCGGATGAAGACGAGGGCGAAAATTAAGGCGTTCTTTGATTCGGAAATATTTATCATACATACTATAGTCCAATTACCCAAACACTCATTTTCGATTCAAAACATTGGCAATACTGTCCCTGAATCCTGAAACCGAAATACCCATCAAACCGGCAAATAAACCACTGTGCCTGTTCAGGGGGCTTTCGCCTCAAGAATAAATTGAAAAATTGCGCTCCTCCCCCTATAACTATTTGGTCAAGTTGAAAATGTTGTTTCCAAATAACTTACAAGTTGAGCTTGACGCTGAAATTGGTTAAACAGCAGTTACAACATTAAAATAGGCTCTGAGAATTGGCCATACTTAAGCAAATAATGTCATTATTACTCCAAAAGTTAACTACTCAGGCGGAAAATCGAGTAACACCTCACCAGAAACAGGGATGTCTCCCCAGCACGCAGAAAGTCCAATACTTTCCTGAGGAACACCGTTCTGTCCAACCTTCCAGTATTTAGATCCATTAAACTTATAATTTCGACACCTCCAGCCAACTTCCAAACTTACTGAATGTTGACGTTATTCGCGCTCATTATATACGAGCAATAGGTTCGTTCGATTGTCGTCCGGAGCTGCTCTGGACTGCACGAACAGTCCGAAAAGCGTTCTATGGTAATCCCGAACTACACTAAAAGCTTCGTTTGTCAAATCTCGGACTGTTCAGTGTAGCACTATCTACACTGAAAAATTTTATAAAAATTATATTTGCTGCTCGAAATGTTATAACCTGCTCGATAATTGCCTTTCGTCCATAATTTCTTTGTGGGAAGCAACGATATACATATAAACCCGGATTGCTCACAGCGGACTGGAGGAGGCAGGTCGTCCCCTGGTAAACAATCACCCTGTCCCTCTTGCTGTGATACCTTCGAATGACCGGTGCCTAGGCCGTTGCCGACCTTTAACCGGCACATCGCCCCATCCATGGCCCGGCTGCCACAGCAAGAGGCGGGTCGCTCCCCCGGTCCCCGTCCGTTAGCCACGACTGGTGGCCAGACAGCCTTGCCCGAGAGAGACGTTCTCCAAGACCGGGAGAGTGGCGAAACGTTTTCGTCCCGACATACATCTACCCTACAACGGGCATCATAGGCCCTCTCAAACTCCCTCCGGCTCCCGACTAGCGCCGGGTCCGGCGGAGGACCCTCCATTCCCCATTCCTGATGGCGCAAGTCGTCATAGAACCCGCAGCGGCGCAGCACGTGATCAGCGGTCTCGTCCTCGTCACCACAAGGGCACAAAGGAGAGTCCCGCCGCCGGAATAGCCACAACTTGGCGTTGAACGATCCATGGCCGGTGAGGATCGAGGTGGCCGCGTGTTCAGGTATGAACCACCTGGCCGCTGCCATCCGAATCAGCACGTCGGGCAAGAAGCCGAACAAACGCCTACCAGTCTTACCGTCAGCCCAACGCTCCTGCCAGGTCTCCACCACCAAGTCATCGAGGAGGCGAAGTGCCCACGGCAACCACCCGCCCGACACCAAAGGTGCGAGACGGTCCACCCAGTCCTCCCGACACCCCACCAGCCCCAACGAGTTGGAGATGGCCCGGCGACTGTGCACCCAGGCGTCTAGCAGGAGATCAGCCGCAGGCATCCCCGCCATGACCTGAAGGGCGTCTGAGCTGACAGTCCTGTACGCCATGACTACCCAGATCAAGGCCTGCCGCTGCAGGCTGACGACTCTCGCTCTCTGCGCCTTGGAGGGGCGGTGCCACCACCAGGTCGCCCCGTACAAAAGGATGGGCATAAGATCGACCCCACGTAGCGTACCCGGAAGCGGAATTCCGACCCCCACGTATTCCCCGCCGTAGCCCTAAAAAGAGCGGCTACTTTTTCAAGTTTGCCCGCAACTACATCCAGCTGCGGGCTTGCCCCCCTATGGCGAGCAATCTGCACGCCAAGGTACCTCCCCACGAGAGCCCCCGTCAGGCTCACTCCCTGGTATACCCTGTCCCTTTCCTTGTGTAGTTATGGCAACACGGTACTTATTTTGAAACTCCACACCTCTCATCCACTTGGGAACTTAACTGATGGCTATTCTTCATCAGCAGTGGTGAGCAATCCTGGGGGCCTATTCTCTAACTCCGACGCAATAGCTTTTTCGCAGTCATATGTTTATTTCATTAATTTTCTACAAACAAATGAATGAAATAGACACATGGCTGGCGAAAAAAATATTGCTTGTTGTTAGAGAATAGGCCCCCTGGGGCCTTATTCTTGAACGCCTTGGCAACACCAGTTTCGATTGCATTATTGCTTTTTTGAGGAAGCAACATTGCCTAGTCGAATTCTTGAAATTAGCAGTATTGCTTTGGGCGCCATTTTTCTCAGGTAATATTGCCTTTTTGTACTTTTTTTGAAACACCCCCAGCCGGTGTTTCCATTTTTGTCGATTCTATCACAGCATTGCCTTCTCTGTTGTCATGGGAAACATGAGAGTTTCCATTTTGTTTTTTACAAGAAGGAATTTATTTTTCACAGTTGTGTTTTCTTGTTCGGTGAGTGCGGTTTGTAAAAACTAAAGAGAATCCCTCGAAAAACGAATATTTCGTCTAGTCGTATGGCGTCAACCGAAAAATGAGTTGCCAGTGACCTGAATCAGCGGCAAGCCCACGAGAAACGCTCAAGATGCGTGGGGAGGCAAGGAAGGGCTGCACGCCACAATTACGCTCATACCAGCATTTCCTAGATGGATTGGGCAATGAAGTCGAAGTTTAAAAGTTGTCCTTGTTGTGCATAAAAGTGGATGTAATTTAGGTCCATCAGTGTTCTGCGACCAGAATCCCGGGACTAGCCTAAGGTCCTTTGCATATTGGGAAAAAAAAGTCACCCAGGTGAAGCGTCGGACTCATGCAGTAAAAATACGTAGAACTCTATGGGGTCTTTCACATTTGGCGGGAGACGTCTCAACCCCCAGAAAAAATACGCTGGCACGCGCACGAGCGATAGGTGTTTTTTTTTTTTTTTTTTTTAGGCGTCGAGAGGGGCTAATTCAACGTCGACAACGAGATATTCTTGCCCCATGCGGGCGCTTAGAGGGGCAATAATGAGCTCGGCTGCTGTAGTCGAAAACTCTCATTTTAACAAAGAATTTCTAAACATTCCACTAGCTTTAGAGATTTTTTTTAAAAAATCACAACTGAAAGGAATCCCCGCGGTTATATTATTGCATCGATTCCAGTATTGCTAACAAATATTATTCTTGAAACACTGAAACACTGCAGCCCAGACAACATTGCTTTCACTTCTCTCAAAGCAACATTGCCTTCAAAGCAATATTGTAAAATTCTCACAATTTCAAGAATAGGGCCCCAGTCCTTTTATTTATAACGTTGGTGGAAAGCGGGAATAATTCATAAATTTAACGTTTTTGTTATAGTTTTTTTGCTTTTCTAAAATGACGTCAATCCCGGACTGCTCGAACCAGGGGGGTCACACTCAAGGCGGGACGGGAAGAATCATTTGGGGGGAAGTTCCCCGTTAGACTCGTACCAACGTAACATATTATTCAAAGTAAGTAAACAGAGAAAGTATCATATGGTGACAGCATTGTTAATGAAAACACTTTCTTTTTTTTGGTGCTGTTTTAAAGAGACGTCCACCATTTTTATTTTCAAAAAGTACTTGGAGACTTTTTACGAGATTTTTTTTGTTTCTCGACTATTTCCTCGCTTTTTCTTGTCATTTTGTCAATTTTGTGGCTACGAAAATCAAGTATTCAAGGGTAGTACTATGCACAGAGACCAAAGTGCTGGGAATTTAAAATGCAAAAATAAAGAAAAACCCGAAATTATAAAGAGGCTTGGGGAAGGGGGAGTTTAATGCCAAGAAGGGAGGGGTGTCCTAACATAGCCCCCCGCGAGAAGAAACCTATCCACTTCGCGTCACATACCCCAACAATTATTAAGAGTGCCCCTTCTGTACGTTAGTACAGTAATTATTCTATGGCTCGAACTAAGGCACAATAAAACACGAGTACTGCAACACGCAAGTCGGCGCCGTACTTGTTCCCTCATAAATATTATTATAATTATCACCTGTTCTCATTGACAAGTAGGATATTTTTATTTATTTCGACCGTACTCTGCGTTTGTTTGCTGTTACGATGACAATTTTTTCATTCATGATATTTTGTTTACCCTAACTACTGAGGGACCAAATATGGCGCTGAAATCCGTGTTGCAGTACCTGTGTTTTAAAGGTCCTCTACTCGAACTACACCTGCACCACTACACTGAAAGACAAACGAACGAACCTAATGAGTCGCATTTAGTAGTCATTTATTTTTATTTATTTGTTTTTTAGAGTTTTTCCATGGTTGGGGCATTTTGTGGTTGGAGATTTCTGTGGTCCAATGAGGGAGTTTCACATTTTCCAAAAATATTTTTTTTTTCGATGAGGCTTATCAATCCTTCCATGTAAATGAATAAATGCAAATTTAAAACCCTTCGGAAATATTTTTCATTCAGTAACTAAAGTTTGCATATTTGAAAACTCGCCAAAACGAACATTTTCCGCAACGTATAAAAGGCGCGTATACATGTACGAGCCGGACACAAGACGAGCGGTCCGTGTTGCGCTCGTCGAAATTCTTATCCCCACGGACATGCAACGAGAAAAGATAACACCCCTTCGTACTTGCCCCTTGGCGCCGTATTCACTAAAAGTTAGCGCCGGCGCTATCCACCCGTCCTCCCCGGAATAGAACACATGTTTTTCACTAAGGCGGGAGGTTAGCGCCGGCGCATAATTTTAGTGAATAGGGTTTCTGTTTATCTTCCATTATTTTATTATTGATCCCGAGCTCAGTGAACCGTAATGCAACCTAAGTCGATGGGTATACATTGTGATTTGTTCAATAAAAGGAGAGAGAAGTTTCGCTAAAAAGAGAGTCACATCATGAGTCGAAGACCACCAAAAACATCCGGAGGATCCGCTGAGTATTGCGAAGAGCGCGGCTCCTTGGTTTCAATAGATTGTGAGTTCAACAATACCTATGGTTTCTTCAAACATTGTTTTAAATTCTCGATTTGAGTTTCTTTTGACGATTTATGAAAAATAATGCTTCCCGGGCTCTTTTTCCTGTTTGTCACACTCATTTCAAGGCTTTGGAATGTACGCTCGTTGTAGCGCGTTATTTTAGCGCCTCTCGAATACTCTTCCAGTGGACGACCGGCCTAAGGGAAATGGCTACAAATAAAGAACGCTTGCCGCGACGAAAGATGACACTCTATACTCCTCCATGATCAGGATTTGTGCTCGATATTATCCTAACCCCGATGTGAAAGTGCTTAAGAATCCCCTTCCCCCCCAGACGGAAATCTCTAAATCCGTCCCTGTTACCGTATGTACCTACATTATTCCGACAAAAATTGTTTATTTTCAAGCCCGAAAAGTTACTCCCATTTTAATGTGAATATTAACGTGAATACGTTTTACAGGAGTATAGGGTCCAATTCGGCATGCAGAAGTGGTAAAATGGGTCTCACAGCGCGTGCGCCGCCTAGTGTTGGTGGTGCTGGGTGGAGGGTATTGGGGTCTCAAAACTCTAGCTCAGCTGCCACTTGCCAGCCAAAAAACGTATTCACGTTAAACTCCGTTTTTTTTTATTACTTATTATTATAATTTTTATGTCCTGTCCTTTGTTCACAGGGCTAATGTAGACGCGGTATTTCTAATAGCGTTCCCCATTTGCACAAAATTCTGCATTTGGGCAGTTCATTTCCACCCGTCTTCACTGAATTAAATCATATGTTAGTGGAGAAGACGGGTGGAAATGAATAGCCCCGTTGCAGAATTTTGTGCAAATGGGGAACGCTATAAGCTGTGTTTCCGCGTGGTAGGGAGAAAGGAGAGATTTTCCCAGAATTTCTCCGTTTTTTCTTGGTTTTTTCATAGAAACATATGGTTTTTATACTTTTTGACATCACGACAAACGAACATTCCTAAAAATCTTAAAAATTTCGTGACAGGACAGAAAAGTCTCCGTGTGTACAGGGCTTAAGATTGAAACATATGACTGTGTGGGCATACAGCGTAGGAACATTATGTATATGTTGGAATCATTCTATCTCTTTCTAATGGTGCAATTTACTCGGGCGATGCCAGGGCCTAGCCCCGTTCACAAACCATATGTTATGCGTCTGTAGAGTCTATGCAACCTATCAAAATGCTTCATTTTTCGAGGGAATAAATTTGTTTGGTTGCATAGACTCCGCAGATGCATAGCACAGAGCTTGTGAACGGGGCTTAAAGCTCTGGTGAACATGAAGTGATTTTTCTTACTATTTCACGCACAATTTAATTGAAAACACCTGTTACGTGGGTAGTTTTCGTTAACATCACATATTTTTGAATAGATTGCCTGGAAAAGTGCATCGTGTGAACATGGCTTTACAGAGCCGAACATTCGATTGTCTATAGGCTGAAATTCGGCTTTTCCTGCCAAGATATAAAATATTCACATGAATGGTTTTTTTAAGGGGTATAGCTGGCTTTCCACAGCCATATCAATGCCATGTCCTAGTATACGGAGCCAAATCACGATTTCGGGCAGGTGAAGTGTCATATTCTAAATTCGTTTGATCGGCTTTTTGCGGGAAAATGTCTATCATGACCGAATCGTCGAATTTTTGGGATTTTAAAGTAATTTTATTGAATAATTGAGCTTAGATGACCCTATCTACGGACATTTAGGGGATTACTCCCCTCCTCACCGTACCAACCTAGTCACAACTCAACTAGTAAAAAAGTATTTAATTAACAAGGAAATAAGTATTTAATTTAAAGATTAATTTCTTTATTTTCAGCCTCTCCACTCCCTCGAATTCACATTTGTGACTAGGGTGGTGCGGTGAGGAGGGGAGTAATCCCCTAAACGTCCGTAGATAGGGTCATCTAAGCTCAATTATTCAATTAATTGACGAACACATTAGGAAAAAAAGAAAGAAAGGAAAAAAAATGAAGTAATTTTATTGAGAAGTAGCCAGTTCATAAGACAAAAAATATTTTTTTTGCTCGCTAACCAAAAACATTCGGGGGAAATGTCTCTTTTTTCCTATAACGATCGAAATTCTTAACACCCGCAGAGTTCGCCAGAATCCGATCTGAACTGGTCGCTTTCGGATGACTAAGGATCAGTCTAGAGCACCCCCCCCCCCTCTTACTGAAATTAAGCTCAGTACAATTAGAGGTGGACGAGTTGTGAATTGGGTGATTATTTGGGGCATAAAAATCATGGACAACACTATCTCTCTTATCAGAGTAGAAGAGAGTTGTCGAGCCTTTTATAAACAAATATAAGAACGTGTGGCGAAACCCGAGTATACTTTCCACCAGAATCAACAGTCCTCAGGCCTGGAAAATAGGAAATTCCCGCCCGAATCTCCGCAAATTGAACGATTGTTTGATTGTTTTTTGGAGTACATTGCCTGTTTGATGTGCGGGGGGGGGGATCTTTACGGCTAATGTTCCCTTCTTTTAGGAAGGTCTATTTCTACGTGACCGTATTCTCCGATTTTGTAGTGGAATCTTCGATTTTAGTGGGATTTATCCTTCTCAGCAGGCTTCGTGCCATGAACTGACTATACAATACACTCCGTCGTCCGACATTCTCTGCAGATATGTTGACCTTCGATGTGAGATAGGTTGATTCTTCGATGGCAGTTCTCGAAGTGAAGAGCCGTAATTCATTTAAATCATTTAAAAAGCGAAGTCCTATTACATGGCCGTTGCCCGGTATACCTGTCATTTTCTGACGAACTGCTGCGTGAATTCGTAGGAGGCTGATGCAAGTCAGTAAAAGCAATATACGCTCCTCAATCCTCAACTCCGTGAGAATTGGAGAAGATTATTCAGGATATTCCCGAGCCTGCATCAGTGTACAGGAGGGGTCTCTATACATACATTATAGAAGGCATGCGAGGGTAGAAAATACCCTCGGATGCATCCCTTGCCTCAGGTTGAAGGAAAACAAAAATCATTCTAGAGAAACCTATACAGCAATCTGATTGTAGTTTTCTCAAATTAAAGTCAATCTCCGTATTATTCCGCACTCAACCCCTCCTCTAAGGTTATTGTCCTTCTGAACGGGCACTTTTTGGTACTCAACGTCAAAAGATTTACATTTTGTTGCGTGTTCGCTTTCACGCTTCACAAACATATGGGAAAATTTCCTGTGAATATAAGCGTGTGGGAAACGCGACTATATGTTCGCGTTCTGCGAAATTTAATTTGAACTGCGTTCGCGTATAATTGTCGTTTTATGAATTTTAAAAATGTGTTCGGGCATTATATGACGGCGTTTTATCATTAGCTCTGCCTGATGTTGAGTGTCCTCTGGTCATGTTTTTGAGATCGCATGTTTTTTTCCATCGCATTTGACTCGAAACAGAGAAGAATACAGTGATGGTTAGAGAAGGAGAGGGAGGATGAGGTTAGTCGCCTTTTCTTTTGAAGATGCCCATTATTCGAGGCCATCGCTATACGATTCCTCGTTTACAAACTGTTTTTTATTCACAATTCTGACGTATTCATTTGCACTGGAGGGAGGCTCACGGGAATTATTTTTAAAAAGCAGTAAATGTACCGCGGCCCGCTGTAATTAACATATTCCATCAAATAATGTATATATGTCTGATTTCACGATATCAATACGAAAACATTCATAGGTAACTTCTCCCCCCCCCCCACTTTTAAAAATATAATTTCATCAGGGTACCATAAATGCAGATGCTGGGTAATGGAATTCTAGGAGAGGGGCCTAGCCTTTCATCACCTTTTTTCACCTGAGGGATCTTGAGCTAAAAAGTTCAAGTTCTGGGGCTTATTATTCGACCTTGAAAAGAATTCCTGAAAGGACCTTCACGTCATCCACTTAAGAGAAGGTTTCCTTGGCCTTGGGAGTGTTTTGAAAACCTTCATGGAAGAATGAGACAAGGGAATTCACTGAAATGACAGGGGACGAAATCCCTTTCCCAGCTATACCCTTTGCCTCTTCCAAATTCTTCATATACCAACACTCCCTTCCATGCTCACGAAATCTATGAACGAACTGTGCGCACAAACGTGTTGCACCCGCATCAGTGCACATTTTCGATTGTGGTAAGGGGGGAACTCCTGCATTTAATAACGGGCGGGGCGCTGATTTTGAAATCTCTTCTCTCGCTGCTTATATATTTCCCTCTCACTCACTCCTCTAGGCCACGGCTCGCATGTTACCCTGGGCGACCGTGTGGGTTTGCCTATGTCATACCCGACCCCACTTTTACACCAACCCGAGGAGGCGCCATTGTAGCCCCCTTTTTTTTCATTTCATAAAAAAAAAAGACATGGTGAGGACGTACCCCGGCCACCGGTCGGCGAAAACGCGGTGGAAGTTAATGACATGAGCCCGGTGAAGTGAGTGGGAAGGGGTGGACCCGCCATCCCGCAGGCCTTTACGCTAATTCTGTCTCTCTTTGTCTTTTGGATCAAAGCTCCCCCTGGATTTTATTGTATTCCCTTACATCTTTTTTGTCTCTCTTGAAAATGTATAATTTTCGCAGGGTGTTCGTAAACGCCACGCTCTCATGATTCAACCCCCCCCCCCCCCGTTTTTGTACAGTTCGTGCGCCGAAGCCCCGAAACAAAATAAAATGGCTGCCAAATATCTCTGATCGATCGTGAATCATTACGTTGGAAAACCCGAAATAGTGATGAGCGCACATCCGTTTGTTCGTCATTATGGTTTTAGTATAGAATCTCATTTAGGGCAGTTGAATTTTTACCAACTCTAATAGCGCAAAGGTTGAAAAGCAGGTAGATGGAGGTATATTGCTGGCGCTTGAGGATCAAACCCAATAAAGCTTTTTAGGGTGTTTGATGTTTGCATGCACTTTACTGGAGGAACTACAGGCAGAGTTTTCTCTAGGGGCGGCACTTTTTTTTTCTTATTTTAGCCGCAGTCGAGTTCTTTTACTCAATTTCTCCTTTTGGTTTACATTTTGCATCGCCATACGAAGAATTGGTGCGCTTTCCCAATTTTAGCCGCGAAAGAACACTTTTTCTCCATTTTAACCGTGAATTGACGTTTTCGCCCAATTTTCTCTGCAAAATGCTTCCTCTCAATTGTACCGTGAGCGAGTTCCCCTTTCTCATATTTAGCCTTGAAAAGGTCTCCATGAACCGCGAATTAGCGTATATTTTCCTCGGACCCGTGGACTCATAGGCTCCCGAAACCACAAATGTGAGTGTTTTCTCAAATTCAGATTTGCGAACATGAGCTCTATTTCTGTATGTTATCCGCGAGAATAAACCTTTTTCCTCCATTTTATAGCCGTGAAAATTGGCGGAATTTTGGCCACAGACTTGCCCCAAGGAACAGCCTATTACTATTGTTTTTTTCTCAATTTTGACTGCGTCTTCGATTTGTCAATCGAACTATTTAGCTCCTTTTACACGAGTAAGTTTTTTTTTTATCGAAGTAGCCATTTTGAAAAAAATTGACAGATGTTCCCTGCCTCAAATCGTCTGTTTGTGAACAAATTTTTGAACGAAAAACTTACTCGTGTAAAAGGGGCCTTTGAGGGACTCAAAAACCGCTTCCGGTTCGAATCAAAATATTTTGAAAAAATATCACCTTTTTATCCCCGGACGGATTTTCAAGCTGAAGATTATCCAACACGTTTTTGGTCCTCGGGGGGTCTAGGGGATCCGCCCCCGGGAGGGAGACATAATAAAGAATGATGACCGGATTACAAAAATTTAGGAAGTTCAAAAACTAATTTTAAGTATTTTAGCCGCGTGCTTGTGCCCCAAATCCATGAGAACTATAGGAACATCGGAGGCCGGAGAACTGAGTACTTTGGAGTCCCGAAAACTCACTATAGACATGGGTGTTTCAGGAGGATACCCCACCCCTATCAATCATTTAGAAAATTATTTTTCCTGAGTTTCCCGAGGTGGTGTGCAAAAGGTTGTGAGGAACCTCGCGGGTATTGCCTTGAATTGAAAATTTCAAAAGTGAGGGGCTGACAAGCTGACATGAAGTTGGACTGGTGTTTTTGTGTTTTCGCTGATTTCAGAGTTGGCGCTCTATCTAAATTTGATAGTGCCTACCACGTTCGCGGAGGAGTAACTTCGGTGAGGTCTACAGAAGCTGGGTGGCAAGTTCCACACTTGGTTTTACACTATCCGAAAGTGCTTGAAACGCAAGTTTTTGTCAAATAATGCTGTTATTACTTCAGATGAAACAGAATAATTAATAGGCCGGAAAGCGGAAATTCAAGGTTGTTCCATTTAAGCGATGTATCAGCCTCCGCAATTTGTTTGGTGTATTTTTGACCCATTCCCCTGCCTTTTTCAGTCCCGTAACCCGTAGTTTAGTGTATTTTCCTTCAAAAACGTCCTACCGTTGATGAGTTTTTTCTATAATCTGAGGCGAAACTTTTACGCAACGCCAGGATGTGTCTATAGCCTTATAATATCCGTTATACTTCGCTTTTTGTTAAGGGATTTTATTTTAAAGAAAAGACGCCCCTGACGTATTATAAAAGGATGAAAAGGATCCAAAATATAAGAGGGAGTCCCCACCAACCCCCCCACCCATTACCACCCTAAAACCTAGACAAAAAAAAGTGAGATCACAAGGGCTAGAAAGAGGAGATACAACCCCAACCCCGTTTCCCCTCCACAACACACAAATAGTCCTAGGGAAAAATAGGGACTATGGGAACTCTCCTAGGTATACGTGGTACGACGACAGATGGCCGCTTTATCCCCGCCCTTTTCACTAGCCCTTTCACTTCTTTCCCCTCCCTGGTTTCTATTATCTAGGAGGTCCTGAAATGCATGTGTGTGCGTTTTCGAGTTGTGAGTGTGCGTTTTCGAGACGGGAAATGTGCCGTGTACTCAACCGAGAGAAAACCCCAAGTTTTTTTTTTTTTTTTTCGTTTTCAACTGTCGAACGCAACCTTAGACAACGTTTTAAGCGTTGTTTTTTCTATATTTTTAAGCTCCCTTTGATTTTAAAAACCTACCTTAACCTTTTTTTTTCCTCCTTCACGTTTTGGCGGAGTTGAAGAAATCAGTGGAAATGCATTCTTCCACAGATGGACAGATTCTTCCACTTGGGGAGCATTTGCATGATAATGTTCTTCTCTTTTGTCAAATATCAGAAAGCTTGGGGGCGGGATGTCCACTCAAAATGGTAATGTTGCGGTCGGGGCTCAAACATCATGAAATAAACATTTTGTTTAATATTCGGATGTATTGGCGACGAAAAAGGTGGCAATTGAACCTCCTTTGGCCATAATATCTGTTGTTTGAGGCTTTTTATGGGGGCAAAACATGAAAAAGGTTTCTAATGAGCCGACTTAAGTGTTGCAGGGGGGGGGGTGGCTGAAAGGTTTGGCCGGTTGGGTGGGTTGAAGGAGTCTGGGTTGTCGGACATTTGCGAACACGGACGTTTGCGAACATAGGACTTTCGCGAACAGCGAACACTGGATATCTGGTAAAGGGGCGGCTAGCAAGTCCTCTTAAAAAGGGATGTCAGGTAGCCAATACTTCTTCTCATAGGCTCACGACAACAGCCCACTTCATGATTTCAATTGTTGTAACTCTCTATCAGTGCATAGGGGAACTCAAGAGTTTGAGCTGTATGCTTTATGTCAAGGGAACTCAGAAGGATGCTACGCTACTATTCTAGCCCTGCTGAAAGCGCACCCTGTGAGGTCCGCTTGTTTTTGTCCGCAACGCCAGGATGTGTCTATAGCCTTAATATCCGTTATACTTCGCTTTTTGTTGAGGGATTTTATTTTAAAGAAAAGACGCCCCTGACGTATTATAAAAGGATGAAAAGGATCCAAAATTGGTTGGTACCCCACCCCACGGCAATGGTGCTCGCAGCTTCAGTGGCTTGTGTTTCAGTGGTGGCGAAGAGAGGGGTTATCGACGTTGGCGACCGATCCTCGCAATTTCTTCTGGAATTTTAACCATTTCGGCATTTTTGGTTGTCGGTGTATAGGAGAGCCTATTCAAAGTCCGAGTGGATCGAGTCCCTTTCTCAGACTTTTCAAGGCTGTCGGGAGGGCGACCGCCCGAAGTGCCCAAAAACCTGGGTATTCCAAGGAGAACCCATCGGACAAACCGTTTGATCAAAAATCCGTCTTCACAAGTCAGACTCTATCGACTGATCTAAGGGCTGTTGCCCTTACAATCGATAGAGTCTGATTTGTGAAGTATTAAGGCGCGGGTCGACCGCATGGGTTTTTAAAAGTTCCGTTTAACTTCAAGCTGATCTTAATAGTCCAAGAGCCAGCGACGTAAAAAGTGCAACCATTTGCATACTTATTTTACCCAGCGTATAAAATCGAGAACAGGAGCCTTATTCTGAACGGTCGGGAAAAAATGCCGCAAGCGGGATCCAAGGGCGCCGAATAAGAAATAACATTATCCCGCCATAGCAACCGCTTTTTGCGGCATTTTCACACGGCTTCGGATTACGGCCCCAATGGGGAACTTGCATGAATCTCAGATTGGGAAGAAAAGCATACCGGTGATTTGACCCGTGAGTTGCAACCCGATTGGTGCTTTTTACGATTTTTATAAAAGGTTCAAAGTTCTTCAGGAGGGCATGGATGGTGCGAGGGGAAATGACGTAAATCCTTACTTGTAAAGCATTTGAGGGAACTCTAAAATTGTTTGTTTACAAGTAACATGAAAAATTTCCCTGCAGTAAACGCGTCTAACCCCTTCTTCCCCACATCATCCATTTCAATAAAAAAGTTTTCACGTAATCGAACCCCCACTCAAAAGTTTTAAAAATTCGCTAAAAAAGCATCCTTGATTGATTTCAAAGTTTAATGTGAGCAATAGGCTTGTGGAAGAGCCCTCTTTGAAACACAAACTTTTGAAAAATGTGCAAGTTCCCCATCCTCTACTAGCAGGAAAAATTGTCTGCCTCCATTTGGACGTGACGAAACCGGTGGCAGACGACATCAAAGATGCACTTGTGGGGAGAAGTATCACAAATGCCGGTCAGACGGCTAAGACGTTTTATTCTCGTGGTAACGCATTCGAAAATATTAGGGATATTTTGAAAGACGTAAAAAAGAAAAACGTTCACGTATTTTTGAAATTTCACCAATCATCTGTTCCGTACCCTAGCAACCGTCGTACGTTTTTAAAGACGTGCATGTTTTTATGTCATTCAAAATCTCACTGTTTAGTCGATGCATTTTGAAAGACCCCATCGGCTGCACTCTGATTTACGGCGCATGGAAAACGCGTATTATGTTGTGAAAGTAACCATAATTTCACTCACGCTGCTGCCTAAAATATTATTTGGGGCGTGTTTTTACCTGAAGTGACACTGTTTTTCTACGATAGCATGAAAACCGTTCATCATAGATTTTTTATCATATTTTTTTAGATTTCTCATCCTATTTTCCCCCAGAAAACCGATACTTCAAATTAGAGGGCTTTAAAGGCCCGTTCACAAGCTCTGTGCAATGCGTCTGTTGAGTCCTTGTAACCTATCAAAATGCTTCATTTTTCGAGGGAATAAATATGTTTGGTTTCATAATCTCCACAGAACGCATACATAGAGCTTGTGAACGGGCCTTTAAGCTTTTCTGACTTTGCCATTGGCTCGACGCCACAGAATCCCTTAGCATTAAATGTGTTGTGTGTGTATTATTCATTTCCCTATATTTTTCAATGCGTTATCACGCGAATAAAACGTCTTTGGAGTCTGACCGGAATTTATTTTACTTCTCCCCACAAGTGCATCTCGGTGTCTGCCACCGGTTTCGTCAAGTCTAAATGGAGTTTTCCCACTACTAGGGAATCATTTTCGATTTTATGCGCTGGGTAAGAAAAGTATGCAAATGGTTGCACTTTTTACGTCGCTGGCTCTTGGTCTGAGAGAGCTTAAACGCCATCAGAATTTGATGTTTTGTACACAAAATGGTTTAAACCCATCAGCCGCCTTCACATGTGAACTGTCAAAGCTCAGGCTCTTTGAGATGTATCCAATGATACGAGGAATCCCTGCGCGCGTTGCTCTTTCGTAGGCAACAGCTCAAAGTCTTGGCTGTCACAGCTCGCATGTGACATTTTCGATCCGGCACTAAGTTTTAAAGGAACGTTAATTGTTTTATGGTTTGAAGGACCCTATTGATGTTCGGATTCATGGCGTCAAATAAACTACTCAGTATTCTTGGTTAACGTCCAATTTTAAATTTTAGCTAATTTCACCGTTATCGTGGATCACGAGCCTCTTTCTTGAACTCCAGGGCTGTCGATGGGTGGCCTCCATTTATGGGATATCGTGAGAACCTTTAAAATGTGTCGCGGAAAGCTCACAACCCTATATAGTCCCCCCCCCCCTAAATAGGGAGGCATCACAGTGAATAAAAGGGTAAGTTTCTGGAGGCTAAATGAGCTAAACTTTCTTCGTGGAACGGAGATTCCTATAGGAAAGACCAGTTTTTCGGGTGATTCCGCCTGAAGGAGTGTGGTAGCACTGAAATCGCGGAATTAGCCACCAGAAAAATACTATATGTATTTGTCGTCAATGTCAATATCTTAATTCCCTCCCTCCCCAGTCAACCACCTTTCATAATGTGTCAATTCGACTATGACACGATATGGAGGTGTACCCAAACAAAATATTTCCTTTTTTGGAGTGGTGAAGGGGGTAGCTTTTATCGAAGAAAAGTCCTTATCTGGTTTCATCTCTACTTTTACAGTTAGTAAAAAATCGAATTTGTGCAACATTGTCCCCTTGCCCCCCTCTAATATCCAAGTTTTTGGTGATGTTGCTATAGGGCGTCAAAATGAACATTTACGGATGCATAGGTTCATAAGGAGGGGGGGGGGATTGGTTTCTCAAACTACAGCGCTGTCGAGGATATGAGATCGGGGAACAAAATCACATATTTCTGCGGAGGCTATACGAGCTGTCGGGCAGTAACAGTCGGGTATCTTAGCGGTGATGGGGACATTATGCCGTGATTCGCTAGGGCTATGTGGTAAACTGCTACCATTGGCTGGTTTGCTTCTCTTTTCCAAGAGGCAACCAATGCGGCTTAGAAGATGCTTGGCGTTATCACTGGGAACCCCCTAGAATAGGAGAGCCCACCCCGTTCAATGGTTTGTGATTTCCAAGCACTCGCTGGCTTCAGCAGAAAAAAAAAATTTCACGCTCTTAATAATTCATACAACTTGTAACACCCGTATTTTTACCGACTTTTTTTTCGCGCATTTTAATGAAGAGAATCCACAAAGTCCTCGCCCCCCCCCCCACACGATTTTCTCAGTCTCACTCAAGTCCGTTATAAAGTTTTAAAATAAGACATTTCGCAAATGTTACATCACGCATGGGATTTTTCGTCCAGACATCCCACTCCCTCTCTTTTCCACGCTGAAACTCCTTTAAATCTATTGAGCGAACTGCCATTTTGATCCTACTATTCCACCATCACCCCCTTTTGACTATGATTGTGGAACATAGAGAAAGGGATGTGCCTATTCCCCCTTCGTTTTGCCATCACCCTTTCCCAATTGTGTTGGGCATGGACGCGTTTTTTTTTTGGGAGGGGAATTCGTTTTATAGTTTGGTATAAACTTGTTCTTATTCTTGAAACTCTTTTTTGGTGGGCCAAGGGGGGGGGACCCTGTCTACTCCTATTATCTATTAGCTTTATTTAAAATTCCGAAACGGTCAGTAGTGCGAGAAAAAAAAAATCTCAAAGGATCTAATTTTTTATTCTATGAGAACCTACTAGGCTTGGCGTCATTTTTCCACTGCAATAATAGAAGAAGAGGGCGACTAAAAAAAAAGAAATGTAAGGGTTGAAGTGGATCGGAGAAGGGGGGACATTACTTGTAAGTGTATACCTGGGAATATTAGAAGAGCTTGTTTGTATCTTTGTATAGCTCGAAGAAGGAGTCACTTGTTTTCAGTGTAGGGGGGAGATTGCTTAAATTTGCTGAATAGATTTTGATAGAAAAAATATCAGATAGGTTGCAAAACTTACACATAGGGAACGAAGAATGGGACTTAACACAGATGAAAGGAAAGTGTTTAGCCGCCGGGTTTATTTTCGAATTTTGTTTTCCTCTGGTTTTCACGTCATTAATGGTGGATTTCCCGACCGAGTTACCCGTAACACGAGCCTTCACGTTCTTTGGCGATATCCATCAGCGAGTATTTTGTTTCTGTGCCTATCGTACTGTTGTGATCGTTTACTCGCTTTTGGGGGTCGTCGCGTCGTCTCGTAGTTTTGTTTTCCTGTGAATTCGAGTTCGTTTCGGTTGAAAGCGGACGGTGTTCTACCGTCGTATAAAACTCATTTAAAAAGTCTTGAATCGAATGAGCTTATATACGTGAAGTTTTATTGATTGAGACCTCATGGCTGGGGGAATTTGATGGGTGCAGACGTTCAAGTTTGGTTCAAGGGCTATCATATGAACAGAAGAACTGTCATATGAACTGGAAAACGACAGACCTCTTAATGTGACGGAGCCTTTATTTGGGTTTTCTAGGGCACCCAGCTCTAGTTGCCTTCCACTGTCTCATACTGTCAGCTCCCTTCATAAATCGGATGCTCATGGCTCACTATCCGAACTTTTTTCCAGCTTATTCGCCCTTTTGCGCGACTTTTCAGTTGGTTGACATCAGTTCAATGGAGGAGAGAATAAGCTTGGAAATTCGTTGCTTTTTTTTTTTTTTTTTTTTTTTTTTCAAGCAACGAACGAAAGTGGGTGTATTGGAAACAAACAAAGGGTCACATCAGCTTAGCCAATGTCAAAGGATTCGTTATCTCCGAATTCAACATTTTACAAAATATAACTGAACATTCAATGAAGCGTTCCTCAATGAGAGTTGAATTCTCAGATAATAGGACTCCGTTTAAAGCTTCGTTATCGTGCTTGAGAGTTGCCCAACAGTTTTTAATCATTTCTCAATGGCCTTTCCCTGATGCACGTATAGTGCGCGTGAGCAAACTTCACATTTTTTAATATTTTTATTTTGTTCTGAAGAGATGTCCAACTACTAGTCCAAACCGTCTCTTCTCAACGTATTTATTTCGTTTGGAGTTGGGAGTTTATCTAATCTTTACACCCAAGGCGTTTATCTTAACTCGTGCGCCTTTCACAAATATTTATGGCGCGGTACGTACGCGCGGGAAATAACTGCGTTGTTATTTCCAGGGGTGATAATTCCCTCAAAATAACCGATTTCCAAGAGGAACTCGAGCATAAATATCAATTCGAAAGGAAAGGATCAAATATTTTATTACGTACTACAAGTTATTGAATTGAAGCCCGGAGTAAATAAGTCGTCCGCCCTCCCCGGTATTTTCAATTTTTTAACCGATGCCATTTATTTATAAAATATTACCGCCCCCCCCCCCTGCCACAGATACTCACCCAGAATCTGAAAAGTTTCCTTGCTTTTTTTTTTTATTCTCCCAACAACTCAACGGAAACGATGACCTCCCACTTCACGATTCCTCGCTTTCTCTCTGTCTTCTCTCTTGTTTGGTATCCTCCTCCTCGCTCATTTTCCTTTAGGCACGTTTTATCGATTTTCCCTGCCTGGGGAAAAGTGATGGTGGTCGGATATTTCCTCCCCCTTTATATCTACCACGACTGGTGTTGTTGATGAAGGGGTGTGATGTGGGGGAGGGGGTCTGAAATAAAAAGCCGTGATGAGGGGGGAGGGTTGGCTATGCCGGCCCCTTCTCTCCTATCCGGGGGTGTTTTCTAGGCCCATCCTACTTCACAAAGGTCGTATGAGGGTCGTTTAAGCAGAACTTAAACTAACTATAACGAGAAGGTTTTTAGTGATTTTAAGTGTGCTAATTATAGTTTAACGTTTATAAGTAACTTTATAAGATTTCAATCTTTTAGAATTACGCATTTTCCACTGGATTTTCCAGATTGCAGTTTAATACGACAACAACCACGGGCTTGATTTATTAGCTTTGTCATTGTAGATCCTTGAAACGCGGTTTAGCCCACTGAGTATACTCGAATGACTGATGGGGTGGGGTACCAAGAACTCCCAGAGTTCAACCACAAAAGCGAGCTATTATTGCGAATATTGTTTATTTCGGGAAATTAATTGTAAAACGACTTAATTCCAAATCTGACTTGAACTAAATGACAATACAGACGTATAGGATTCCGCATTAGGGTCACAAAATGCGGCTATTAAACATTGCGTTTCTTGCTAAAGTGAGGCGGGAAGCGGATGACTTCTTACCCATTAGGCGTGGATCCGAAAACGCCGCCGCACCGTTTTTAGTGCATTTCATTTTTGACAAAAATTATCAATTGGTGACGCCCTGATGGTGTTTTTTTTTTCATGTTTTTTCGGGGCACGAGGACTGGGATGAGACTTTTTTTGGGAGCTTATAGGTCCTGCAAGCAAAGACGCGTGGGGAGAAGGGGGCGCACCCCATCCTGCCAATCTGCCGTACCGAAACCACCTCCCATTTATACTTCCTTGGTTGTTGATCAATAGTTTTTGAAAAACAGAAAAATTAAAGGAAAACCGAAAGCAGGAAAAATGTCGTGAAATTATAGCCTCAAGAGTAATAATTCCGAGATCCTAGCCACCGTGGTGGGCCGCTCTTGCGCCTCATTTTTGCGCAAGCATATAAAATTGTTGGCCACCTTTTTGCATTTGTCAATTCAGCACTGTCCGCTGGTCATAAATCGCGATGGGGCTCAAATCGAAACACTATACAAAATAAACCAATCGGTCAGATTTTCGCACGAAACAATAGCTTTAAAAAATTGTTGGGTCGGCCGGGGAGCCGACCGACAGGAGCGGGAGGTAATCCGTTTGGGCGAGCCGTTGAAGAGGTTCTCACCGCGTGATGCCGCCGTTTTTGGTATTTTTGGCATGCGGTAGGCATTTTTTCCCGTGCATGACGTCCTTGGCGACTCTGCGAAGTCGAGAAGATCGGTTGCAACGGGATATTTGCACGGACGTCGGTTTTTCAACCCCTTCTCCAATTATCTCGTCTACACCGCGGCACCGATTTTCTCGTTTTGTCACTGCACAAGTCAAAATTATATGGTCCCATTTTATTCTCCATGTAATTGCTAAATTTGCGCTATAAATTGTCAAGCCGAAGTCCCGTGGAGGGAGTAAGGTGAAGTATGGTCAGAGGAGGGCGAGGCCCATTTTACTTCCATGTCCCCTACGGGAATGGAAGTATGGTGTTCGTGAAAAAAATTTAACTTGACGAGCTATTGCCTTTTTTCCAAAATAAGTAAAAAAAAGAGACAATTTCAAGGTACAAATTCAAGTGGGTTTGTTGTTTTGCTGGGCTTGGGGCGAAATTTGAAAAAAAAAAGGCTACTATACGCGTACGTGTAGAATATTTCCCTATACATTGAAATGAGAACCTAAAAATGAGTGTGGAAATGAGACAAGAAAATGCAGCGGTGTTGACGAGAAGTTAATTGGAGGGGGTCGAGGAATTATCTATGAAACCCCCTAAATCACTCCCTCTCCATTCAACGACAGAAGCATCACCAAAACAGATTACGGGGGAAAAATTTTAAACCCGTTTTGGGGTGAACTCTGAGTAGTGGATTCTACATATAAGGGGGAAATTGGTAGGTAACTTTACGGTGGTGAGTCATTATTATACAGTATGCTCCTGGGGCTCAATCAGCAGATTTTGGGGGCGCAATTTTGCAGGCATTCAGTGCACAAAATATGGGGGTTAAGAAAACAACAACAACAATGAAGTTTAGGGGATAAATTGACGCTTTTTTCGTCGGTTTAGGGACAGAATAGAAGTTGCCCGGGCTATTCGGTAGTACAGTGAGTTTCAGTGGTCAAATCACCAATTTTCAGACTGAATAACTTACATGATATTCCGATGACAGAAGCTGGGAATGAAAGGGAACAGAGGTTGCTGAATAGCAGGCCGAATTCTTAGTGGCAAGAATGACCATTTTTTTTGTTCAAAGGATAGTCAGTTCACTTCCATCCTACCGTATTTGAAGGCTTCCAGATTTTAAGCCCGCGAAATATTTAATTCTTTGGCTCAATTGGCGACTGATTCTGAGTTTATTACATGAGTTCCTGATCGGAACTGATAAGAAGCAAATGCCCGACAAGCAAGTTTTCAGACCAAAAATGTCGGACATTATGGGAGTAATTTATTACAAAGCCCAAGAATCGCCTAAAATAATAGCGTTCAGTACCCTCTATTATGTTGAGAATCTCCCTCTACACCCCTTACTTTTACCATTACGTTCCACCTCGTAAATTGTAAAGCAAGTCAGTTGAATTTAGCCTGTATGTAACCAAAAGTATTCGGGCAAACGGCTACTAAGACACCCCAAGGGTGTGCTAGACCTCCTGGAGAACTTGCTAGCTCCCCACCTGCTCAATACTAACACACTCTGGCACACGGCTTCTAATATCAGTTTGTCAGTCTATAATCCGTGCAAGTCATAAAGTGAAAGAAAACTAGGATGGAAGGTGGTGGGGTATAGCCTTCCGAATCGAACATTTTTTTTTAACCCCAAATTATTGTGAAACGATAATATAATAAAAACTCACTCGTCGTTCGAGGACTTATCGTCTTCTCTAACGTCTGTTCGCGATACCATTCTGAAAAAAAAATTAACAACGATTTGTTAACAACTAAACACTTTTATTCCATATTCGAAAGAAAAGGCATAAATACTAAATGGAAAACTCTTCCCTTGAGGGATTCTGACCTGAGGGGCCAATTTTTAGGCCTAATTCTCTCTTTTTCAGGGTGAAACTTACCGTTCAATCAACTTTAAAAATTTGTTGTTTGAACGGGAAGTTATAGAAGACCCTCGAACCTCTCTATACGCTATGGAAATAACGTAGGAATCGTGTACTACCTTCTCTTTTGATTCGAAGCTACCGAAGGTTCAACTGTGATGGGCGATCCCATGAAGGTTAATCCTGAAAATTAACAGTAAAAATATTATTATATTACCTAATATACGTTTTAAATTATATAGGTATTGCCTTAACAAAGCTCCCCATACCCCTCCCATTTGTTCCTAGTCTATACGCTTGTGTTTTTTTGCAGTGATACAATTTTTTTAGGCCCCACCCCCAACCAACGGCCGCACCATTAAAAGGATCGTTAAACGTAATTAATATTTTCGAGGTGCCTTTTTTAGCGTAAATGATTAATTTTGAAGTTTTCTGTTTTTTTATACCCTATTTTGGGTCTTAAGGGTTATGGAAAGTTAAGAACGTTCTTCATTGTGAATTTATTCATGAACCTTGCCCGGAAAGGTGGACTTAACAGTTGGGGGTATGGGATGCTTAAAAGGCTAAGAGTAGTGCTATAATAATAAGTTTAAACTAGAAAGTAACGTTTAAATTGGTGCTAGGGTAAGACTAAGAGTGAGTGGGAAAACGTGTGACGTCATTTTTGTCAATTATGTATTCATGTTTTAATCGCTGATGATTGTTCCAATTACCGGAGTTTCTTCCTGGGAAAAAATTTGTGGGAGTACTTTATTTGATTTTTTAGAGCAATTACCAGTTTTTTGGCTGAATAGCCATGCACGAATATTGCAAGCTGTGCCTAAAGAGTCGATTTATTCGAAGGACAAATAGTTTCGACGCTAAATATCCGTAAAATGCAAGTTACTGTTTTCGAGTATGAACAACTACGAAATCAGTATTTTACAGGACAACAACAGTGAACTTTTAAAACAATAATTTCGCTTTAGAACGTGATTTTACACGTGTCATTGAATGGCTAGGCATTCAATGAACAATACTCAGTCAACAATACTCAGTCAATAAACAAATTTCATTGACAAAAATCCACTGAATTGCAACGTCCTAGCAGAGTTGCCCCGAAATTACGTCACTCGGAGCTAAAAATCTCGGGAATAAAATTGCAAGTTTCAGGGCTTCTATTGTAGTGACCGTGGAACCCGGGCAAATAGCCGACCACGACAGCGACCAAAGTTTCAAATAATCTCAAAATTGCAACATTTATGGCTAAATATTTGTAAGTTTGCACCTGCAAGTTTGAGCGAAATTACAAGTTTTTCTGAATACTCGCGTAATTGAAAGTTCAAGGTCTCGGTTTCAGAAAAATTGCAAGTTTAGGGCCTTGATATTGGCGTAATGTGTGGCCTTTTTTTGCGACGGCGGAACCCAGGCTAGCCGGGTCTAACAGCGCCTGCAGGCTGACGAGTACCCACGAAATCGGAAGTTTCCTATCTGAATATCAGTGCCATTGCAAGTTTGGGGGTCTTAATTAATGCCTGAGAAAATGCAGATTTCGGGTCTCGATTTTAGCAAAATTGACGGTTTTGAGTCTTAATTCATGCGGAATTATACAATTCGGGCAATAATTTCGGTGAAATTTCAAGTTTGTGGCATTTTTTCTTCTGCAAAACTGGTAATTTTGCGACTAACGCGTAATTTTACGCTTGGACCACACGATGCAAGTTTTGCAGCAATATTGCGTGCAGGTTTTCCAAAAACATTAATTTTGTTAAGGGGACCACAAACGTAAAATAATTATTGCGCAATAAATTTGCACAATATTTCGTTTCCAGATGTTTACGAGTTGTAAAAATGGGTTGTTCATTATATTGTGCAATCCATCAATACAATACTACCCACTAACGTTCAATTTTATTGTACAACCCCTAGTTTGCGCAATACTTATTGTGCGTGTTTGGGGCGCTTTACTTGCTAGTGACCTTGATGGTTATTAAAACACATGCATGTGATATTATTGGCGATTGTAGCCATAGAGATAATATAACTACTAGAGGGGGCATTGAATGCGCAAACAAGTATAAACTGGGGCGAGGATTAACGTCATCCGGATATCGTTGCGGCTCCGTAGGTCTCTTCCCATTGGCTGTCTCAAAAGGTGGGGTTTCAAAAAGTTTCCCTTCACACCATCCACATCCTCACAGGTACTTCTTCAACCAATAGCAAGGGATTTTCAAAGCTAACTCAAGCTCTTGGTGACGTCAATCATGGACCGCTGCGCAATAGACAATTCAAGCTATAGTTATACATATTATCTCTATGATTGTAGCTAAGGGATACGATATCTGGCGGCGTTTCAGAGAAACATTGAGTCCGGTACTCCATGTGATTTGTTGTTGTCGTTTGACAACACTCTACAACAAAGGTTTTCTGCAATGAGGAAGTTCTTGTATCATAAATGTTTGTCAGTGACACTTTTTTACTGTGAACTGCGGTCAAATATTTCGACGGTGACGAGGAGGCCTCAATATTGTACCTTTGGCATCACCGATTCAAGAAAACAAGACGGTTATGCGGGTGCGCAGTACACCCGTACAGAAACTTTCACAGTCGGCAATTAGTTGGAGCAAGAAAACTTGGAAACTCCGATTCAAAAACGTTTTCGACCATTTTGCTGAACCCGTGCCGTTCTCTGAGCATTAAAACGAAATGGTGAGCTGGCGACTACCAATAAAGAAATGATAAGGCGCTCGTGGGATGTCTCTCAAGGGTGAATCCACAGAAAACTGCTGTGTCTTCGGTTGCTCTTCCATCGTAACCGAGACACAAAATTGTCATTTCATGTTTCCCAAAAATTGAGGGTTCAACGGTGTCAGTTATCAATTAGCCCAGTGTTAGGAGAAAGTCGACCGCCGAAAGGCTTGGGAGCTTGCTTGACGTTCGAGTATAAATGTATCAGAGACCATGTTCTTCTGTTCTCGCCACTTTAGGCCAACTGACTACTTTTTTCCCATTTTGTTACGGACGTTGACCACGAAAAAACACTTTTAAAAAACATAAAACTTGTTATCATTCAACATATGTAGGGAGTACCGATTTATTTATCACGCGACACTAGCGCCGCTAGTGATAGCTACAATCGCCAATATTGCTTCAAAATTTTATCTTGTGTTCCAAGCTTAAGGTAGGCCTGGAAATGTGGTAACTCAGTGCTAGGGACTGTACATTCAGTTTTTTGGTACACTCGCTGCGCTGGGGTGAACTCGTCGGAGCGGCTTCTCCCGAAACGCATGGAATCGGTGTGCCATTGCCGGTTCTGGTAGTTCGGGTTGGCTTTCTGTACGAAGTCTCCCATGTGGTTGTGTTATCAACCAACCACAACGACACTGCAGCGGCAGGTCTCGTTGCAAGTTACACACGGGAGGCATATCCATCTTCAGGGATGTTGTATGGTGAGAGCTGAGGAGCTGCCTCGCAGCCCGCAGGGTCGTGTTGCGGTAGTAGTTGCCTGAGCAAGACTGCGCTGGGTTCATTTGTAGGCCTGCCAGATGGTCAACACTTGAGCGTGCCACCCTGTGCCCAGCTTCGTGGTTCATATGAGGCCCTCAGACGACGCCCAAAATTGACAGTATTTTGCGTTATAGTGCGGGATAATAGTATAGATTCTCTCGAATTCAGACCAGAGTGGCCCAGCGGAATTCAGAGCTGTCGATTGTCGATTATTCGGCGACCGTCGAAAAATTCCCCGCGGGAAAATTCGTGCGGCCTTTGAAATCTTGAGGAAGCAATCAAAACCGTGGCATCAAAATCTGTCTGGATTTTCAGATTCTCTGTTTAGAGAAACCCAAAGGAACGTGGTTTCTTTGTAATAAATTGAGTAAGGCGTAGCCCCAAATTTTAGGGTAATATTTTTCAGAGGTTCATGAGGCCCAGTTTGCGCCATGGCGCCATAATCCCCCATGAAAGAAGCCTTATCGAGATGTCATGTGGGCACACGGAAAACGGGGCGAATAGGTCAAAAAGTGTGTGTGTGAGGGGGGGGAGTGGAGTCTTCTGGAATCTTCGAATTACAAAGAACAAGGATTTATGGCTAACAATAAGCTATTATCAGACTCACACAGTAGCTTCCTTGCTTGATTTGAAGCGTGGCTTCGTTGGAGAGGCCACACCTTCCATAATAACGTTAGGTTCAAGAATCGAAGGGATGATTCCATAGCTTTTAGGAGTCAAACCCGGCATGATCGAGAGTCATTTGGGAGAAACGTTTCCTATACTGCATCCTTCGGGAATATAACAAGTCACAAATAATAATTTCTTTGTCTTTTTGAGTAAACGAAAACGCTCACATTTTTCCCATTACTGAATATATAAACGGCGCCGACTTCACAAGAAACTTTCCCTTGTTCACCTGCTGCTTGTCGTGTCGCTGTCGTGGACACTCCTCCCGCTCCCGTCCCTTTACATCACAGTCGCACTTAATTAACTCTGGGGTGGTTAACCTTAAAAAAACAACTAAAAGCTGGATCAGCTCTCTTAATTCACGTGCGTTTAAGCAGCAGGTGAACTAGACAGGTGTTGCTGGTCCTCTAAAATTCACGTAATAATTTCCGGAATATTTTGACATCAAGGCGGGAGTTTGGCCCTTTTCACGAGAGATATTGAATATTTTGTTGCCTAATTTAAAATGTTCAAATAACATAATGTAATTCTGCAAAAGTTATCTCTCTGAAACGGCCATTGTACTTCATTATTGTATTCTTTATTGAGAGAGGGACGCTAGCAGTTAAGACGGGAGGGGTGCGCTTTTGTGTATTAGAATCGCGCGTGTAACATCATATACAAGAGAAGAATGAAGGGTGCAAAACAAGTGTATTGTACCGGCTTTATATCCCCTCCCCACTCCTCCTACCACCGGAACACCCACTTCAAGAAATCTTTTATTTCCTTTTGTAGCAGATTCTCTGTGTGTCATTGGGAGAAAGGAGGGGGTGATGAGGGATGAGCCAATCTCTTCTCCTTTTTTTGCCGGCTTTCCTTCCCGCGTATTTGAGGAGGACTCTCGGTCAAAAAAGTCAAGGTCTTATAGTGAAGGTCGATTATAAGGGATCCACCACTTTTCAGGGTAATTTATTGCTAATACGTGAAACTTTTTTTTGTTAAAACAACTTACCGGCCAGTTTATCAATCGCTCGATCTGCCAGGGACTGTTCTTGAAATTCGACAAACGCGTAACCACCTCTTTTGAGTAGCACAGCCGAGAAAACTAGCGAATGAAGTTGAAAGAACTTTTCAACTTCTTCTTGCGTTACAAAAGTTGATAGATTGCCTAGGTACAGCTTGCTCATAGCCTCCACCGCGCCAAAGTATCCTTTTTCCCTTCGTTTCTTCTTCGATTATATATATAAATATTTATATAAGTTTGATTTATTTTCCCTTTACCCTCTAAAATAGTAATCTAATCGCGCTCTAAACTATCCCTATTTCCCATTTCCAAAAAGAAAAAAAAAAAGAAATTAGGGCTCGTAAACTACAGCGAAACATATGTCATGGGAGAAAACCATGTGAAACTTGGGTCCGGATTCGGATTTTGTGAAACTTTGGTGATTCTAATATGAGCATCATAGACGCATAAAGGGAATCACCCCCATGTGTATAGGGCACAAAAGTCCTCCCGTTTCAACCCTCTGGCCCTCCATTATAGAACTAGAGAAAGAATAGGCAGGGAAAGGAAGAGAGGGGGTTATGGCCGCCCTTTTTTTTGTGGCTAGTTCCCCATTACGGATAGTTGATTCATAGACATCCGTTTTCTCAAGCTGGCTCAGTGATAATTCTAAAGGGTTTATATGCATAGCCACAGCTGTGTGAAATGCCTTGTCAGACTGTACGAATTCATTTTTCAGCCGCTGAAGTTATTTAAAGTGGACCCGATTTCGTCTTTTTGACAAGGCAACAGCGTAATAATTTAGACAAGACGTCGTGCGATGTTTTTCGATAAGGCAGTAATGAAAATCACAGGAGCCCTTTATACATAGAGCTGAAAAATGTCGCGGCCCAAAAGAATGGGCCTGTCAAATTATTCGATAAATTCGTGATGGTACCGGGGAGAAACTGTCGTTCTACGGATCGATCGCTGAAAACGTACATAATTTCGCGTTCACGACGAAGTTCTAAGAAGGTGCCTACTCCCTAGTGTTTGTTTGGAAGAAAGGGAGGTGGGAGCAGCGACATTCAGCTAGAGAATTTGTACGAAAAACATTTTCAATTGTTAAACCACCCCGCTGCAACGGAAATCTGAAGCGGCGCGGCGCATGTTTTTCAAACATCTGGACTTGAAAAGAATGCTTTCCCTTCTTCCCCTTCTCACCAAAGGCGAAAGCAAAAAACTCTAAAAAAAATATAATGAATAAAGTAAAAAAAAAAAACACTCGGAAAAAAAACTTGCTCGTTTTTTTTTGTATTAGGGGATGTAAATTTTTTTAAATTAGAGAAGGGAGGGATGGAGTTTGAATGGGGTATTTGATTGACTTTTTTGTGCGAATTTTTTCCTCGGAATAGAAAACCCTTAATTGACCCCCCTTCTCTCCCCAGATCGGTTTCAAACGGATTTTTCGCCCTGTCGAAACAATTTTTTAAAAAAAATATTGTGAAGTGAAATTCTGAACGAAAGTTTATAAGCTATCGATAAAACATTTCATGACCCTTCACCCCTTTCTTTTCGTTGTGGGTAATTTCTCCTTAGTGGGGTGGATCAACCTTATTTCTTCCCCTCCCACGCCATCCACCTGTAACCCACCTTGCGTCTTCTGTGAATTTATTTTCAAGGCCAAATCTCATGAAAAGTGGAAAATCTAGGTTTTCCCTTTCACAGAGGTGCTGCTTCTCATTAAAATCAGGGGAAAAACGCCATAGTAACGTTTGAGCATGAAAGGGGAGGGTTTCCCCCACCAATATCCCTTTTATACATAGCTCGCTTTGAATTCCAAGCCTCATCCCCCTTTTTCTAGCCCTACATCTATACATCTATCTGTCTCTGTCTGAGAGAGGGGTGCTGTTATTATTCCACGAAGATACCGTGTTATAGTAGAAGGCTGGTCGCTCTAGTTGACGCTGGTGAAGTATTGGGAAGGAGTAGGAGGAGCGGGGTTTTGGAAACGCATTCGGAGGGTTGAAAAGTCGGCCATTTTGTATCATCCCCGCGGCCCAATCAACATTCCCTCGCGCCCTTTTCTATGCGGCTTTCTCTCTATCGCGCGCGCGTTTCGACGACACCCATCGTCGCCGCCGCCGCCCCCCACCCGTGAGCTCCGAACGTGATTAGAGTGACGCTGATGTGTGAATTGATGAATAGGGGGGGGGGGGAGGTAGCAAAGCTGGTGCTTTTCAAAGTTACCCGAAACTTTAAGACGATGATGATGTGGGTTGACGTGATGATGGGCTTGAAAAGTTCTTTCTTTAAAGAAACCTCACCTTTTGCTGAAGACATTTTAATTAAATTCAGTAGGACCGAGAAGAAGGATGAGAGTAATTGTAGAATTTATCGCGAAGAGCTACCTCAAATTTATGAGGGCACTGATGTCCGTTGTTAGTTCATGAAAATATTAAGCGCATAATATTAACTAAAACTAACTAATATTACGCTAACTAAAATTATTACGCGCAAATATGCGAATAATTAAGCGCCCTGTAGCTTCGCGGCCACCTACTCCCTTACCCGTCTTAAATTATACCTTATAATTTAATAATTTTACCCAATAAATCAACGAACTCCAGCCCTGTAAAAACACTGCTGCGGGTCCTCCGAAGCGCCCTGTGACCCTATAAGAACCAATTGGTGGAGGACCAGATCCAAAAAAAGGGGGGGGGGACTGATGACGTGTTAGAGTTGAGGTCACTTTTTCGGTGAGCTGCTGGGAGCAGGGAAAATACCTCCGTCTATGTAGGATCACATGACGCATCCAACCCCCGCTTTTCACTTTTTGACCTATCTTCCACAAATGACGGTGGTCTTCCTCATGAATGACAGCCTCGCACTTTGCTACATGTAAGTTCCGGGCTGGCTAATTATCATATCCCGGGGAAGGTCAACCCGGGAGGAGTTTTTATCTTGACTGGAAAAGGATAATGAGCTGAAACTATGTAAAGTCGTAATTTTTTGAATCAGCCAACCGCGGGAATCTTTTTTTAAGAACCAAATCCGTGAAATTTGGCTTTTAAAGAACCAAATCCACAATATTGGGTTTTGTGAAATCCGCCAAATTTCGTTTTTCCAAGAGCCAAATCCGTAAAGGTTGGTTTTGGAAGCCCCTCGCGGGTTTATCATCGAAAGATGATAAACCCCTCGCAACGCCTCAATTGGTTTGAGAAGGTGAACCGCGCGAAATTGGGTTTTTCTAAGAGTCAAGTCTATGAAATTGTCGCCCCCCCCCCGTAACACCCTAAAGCGGGTTTTCAGGGAGTCGAAACCGCAAAATGTTGTTCTGAAGAATTCAAACACACGAAACTGTACTTTTGAAAGAGCCAAACACGCGAAATTGTTTTTTCATGAGAATTTCCTCTCCCTCAAGATGGTTTTTGAGAGAGTCAACACCGCGAAATTGGTTTTTCCTTAGTGCCGTGTGCCGCGTCCCCTCCATAAACATATCGGTCGCGGTCAGGGGGTGTCAGGTTGGTTGGTAGGCAAACAAAGTTCACTAGTTCAATTGGTTCAGTCATCACTGCTCAGTTGTTGTCGCCATAGAGACATGGTGAGGGGGGGTCGTTTGCCCTCCAACCAGTGTAACCTTCTTAGCAACCTGACCGCGACCGATGTTTCAAAAATTCTATTATTTTTTTTTCTATTTAATTCTATATAAATTTGTTTGGTTACATAGACTACACAGGCGCGTAGCACAGGCTTCTGTACGGAGCTTAGAAGCCTAATTTGTGAGTGAATTGTCTATTGTTTTGACATCAGAGTGGTGGTTCTTCAACTTTTAGGTATCGAATTTCCTATATCGATTTTCAAATGATTTGTGAGAAATCACCGAAATCAGGTGACTCACGACAGTGAATTTGATACGTAAAAGTTACAGAATCACCCCCCACGTGACTTTCGATAGGAAATTTGATACCTCAAAGTTACAGAATCCGCTGGCCTACTGCATGGATATTCGGTACAGGCTCCTACCGGCGGGACAATATTGAGCTGAGCATGGAGCTGCTAGACCATTTTCCCCGCGTGCGAGGTGTCTCGAATTACTACGATCTCAATCAGCATAGAGCATACAGCATAGAGAATCGCGGCATCATTTTAAGTCAAATGTCCCGTTTTTTTTGTCTGAGGTCATCAAAGGACCCTCAAATGTTTCTTTCGTTAGAGGTGGATTAAATGTTTTCACCCGATAAAATTGTGGAAGAGCAGTTCCTGCTTGTTTCACGCAATCCATGTGCGTGTTATCTGGGTTTTTACTACTATCAGGTGAAAGGAATTCAGTCGCTGAGCTTCTCAGGTATAGAGAAACTGGGGAACATACCGTGAAAAGAGTGAGAGAGACAAAAAATTAAAAAGGGTGAGCGAGAAAGGAAATAGAAGGAAGCCCCCCCGTGACAAAGACAGGATGAAGGAGAGCAAGAAGAAAACAAGCTCACATATATATACTCGCGCTCAAAAGAATGGAAAAGGTGGAGGAGAGAAATTCCTTTCCAAAGTTCCAAGAAGTGGCCGAAGGTCCTCCTTACCTGAACCAAAGTTGCACCTTTTTTTTGTCGTCCCCCGTCCGCCCCGTCCACATCAGCAAGCCATACTCAGGGGTTTCAAGACCAAACTTTCATACACAATAACTGTACATCGAAAACCACTTTTCATGTTCATTATACCCCCTCCCCCGCCAACACCAAGTGAACAGCTTCAACATTCGAAATCAGTTGCCCTCCGCTGCTCCCTCTACCCTTAGCTCCGTTAAATATTTATAACAAACCCTCTCTCGTTTGCTAACAATCGAAAGTGAATTAAAAAACTTTTTAAAAAATTGTAGTAACAAGAGAAATTAAATCAGGGGCGGGAGCACGCGCATGATGATGAGGCAAAGGGGTTGGTTTTGAATGAGTCCCTTCCATTCCACAAAAGGACTTTTTTTTTGGCGAGAAAAAAACTGAATCCCTCAAAAAAAAATTGCAGATGGTCACGAGTGAAAGAAAGTAAAATACGAGAAAAAAAGTGCCACACATATTGGATTTGGTGGAGGGGTGTGTTGTTGTTTGACCATTTTCAGATTTAACGGCAATTCGATAAAAATGTCACCCTCGCCCCAACATGTCATTACATCTCAGAAAATGTGCAACTTGAAACGGGGGAAAAAGTTATACACTTGATTTTTTTGCGCACTGCAGTATGTGCATTGCGGGTAAAAGCCGACTCTTTTCCGGTGGTGAATTCTTTCACGTATTGCTGCCCTCGAACGGGCGCTTTTTATGAATGGGAAAAACAACAAAAAAAACGTTTTGATTGGTATTTTTTATTCTGTTTATACGGTGTCCCTCAAAACTCGTTCCTTCTTCTTCACGTCCAGTCGTTTGATTGCTGGCCCCTCTCTAAATAAGTGTTTACGATTAGTGGAATTTTTTAGAGAAAAATCTTCCCGTTGATTAGATCGAGTTAACCTGTTTTGAAATCGAAGGAGAGGAATACGAGATTTTAGGGCTCTGACTGTTTTTTGGGGGACTCAAAACGCGTCAAGGACAGCATAAATAATTATCTTCAGAATTGTCTTGTAAATGTGTGTAATTTTTGGTTATTTTGACCACTGTGTGATCAAGATTCAAGACTGGAATTAATCAGTCTTATTGTTAGTAGTTGGCGTTTTCGGTGAATAAAACTGTAGTTCAAAATTCAGGTCCGTTAAATAAAATTTCTGGCCTTCTCAACGAAAGGGGATGCCAGAGGTCTCTTATTTTCAGTTTCAACGGCTGTCAAGGAGGTTAACTTTCTCAAGTTTTTAGGGTCACTTTCGTAAAGCTGTCTGGTTTCTTCTACGGGCGTAGTTTTGATGAGTCGCTTGGACCGCGCTCTTTCGCCAACGCAGCCGGTTTACGGCCGAAAATGAGCGTGTTGTCGGTTTTGGTAGGTTTTACCGGCCCACAGAGCGTCCGTCCGAGCCTCTTCTGGCTTCAGGCCTGTCGATTATATCGCAGGGCAATTTGTGGACGCCCGGTAAACGCGCCAAAGTGGTTAAGAAGGCCGCGGTGGAGTGGTGCGGGGTATATCATGGAGAGAACAACTTGATCTCTTCAGGGGAAAATTCTCGATTGTAGGATTCTTCGTGCCGAGAAACTCCTCAGTGCCTATACACCAGATTTTAGAGGACCAATTTTTCGCTTTTCCCGCGTTTGTTTTTCCATCCATACTTTCTGTATGTCTTTGTCCGAAAACTTCTGAGCTACTTTGCGGCGTGTAGTGGTGTTGGTATGGGTGCGTCTAACTGACTCTGAATCTGTGCCTGAAGCTCGTGGGCATACAACCATAAACGGGACGAAAGTACTAGTGTTTTGAAAAACAAACAATTTGTTGGCGCTAAATTGAATATTCCCCGACTTCATGGCCCTTTTTTTTGTTATAATAAACTGTTCCTAAGCTTAGTGGCGTGCTGTTCTATGTTCTTGGTGAAAACAAGTTCTGACTTCAGTTCAGAAGTTCAGTCCTAAAACAGGTTTTCTGTACCACAACTTTAGGCCGTGCTACTTCATATTTTGCCCTCAGACCGAATTCAACCGTTCTGTTAATTTTCAATCCCGGCACCGAGAAATCGGCAATTTAGTCTTAACAACTTGCTCCTCCCCCTCTTTAAATTGTTTAGCGTCGAATCATAATAAGTCCTTCCCCGCTTTCACAGTCTCATTCCAATCTTGGACTTAATGGCTGAGTATGCAGGGTGTTTGAGGACGAATGCCGTATGTTTTAATATGTTGTAGTACTAAGTAATTGCGACCAAAATCACTCTATTAACATAGGGTCGCAAATGATTTCTCGTGAAGTTACAGGCACATTTGTGTATTTTTAGCCACTTGCTGTTTTTTCCTCCAAAAAGTCGTTACAATGACTAAACCTCTTTTTGTACCCTTAAACTGCTGACGTTTTTGGAAAGATCACTCAATTTTACTCCAGGAAATGTCGATCAACATCATTCTAGTTGCCTCCAAAACTTTCAGTAATTCGTTAAAATGAAGAAAGAGGCGTTTTCGAATTTTCCTGTGTACGTCAACGCCAGTTTCTAACCAAGTGATCATAGTGAAAATGTTTCGCCAATTTCAGTAAAACATCTCCATGTCGTGAGCTTCGATTGTTTTTTGAAGAATTGAAATCGGTTCATTTTTCTATGAGATATTGTTCCTAACGTGTGAAAAAACACGGGGTAAGTCATCAATTAAGGCATAGGTGAAACTTCCTTGAACGCGTTATTACAAAGTAAAGTTGGCTTTTGCTGATTATTCAGTTTAGTAACCTGTCTTAAATTTTCAAAATGAAATGCACTACAAGTGACAAAGGACAAAACCCCCAAAAAATGTACCCCCCCCCCTGACTGTCAACTTGTAAAATATTGGGGGAAAACTTGGTATGTACATTGAATAAATCAACCTAAAATGTATTCTAAAGAACACCTAGTATTTTAATCATTTCCAATCATGTCCAACAGCTGCTCTTTTGTTTTTCGTTGTCTTGTGATGCGTTTTTTCCAGAGTGAATATTTCTCACACACTATCTGTACCAATTTCAGAAAGTGCAAAATCTACACGATGGAGACGAAATACACAACATTATTTTTTATCGCTGCGTGTTCGAGAATCAGCATTCCGTTCCTCTTACTCTTTTTTCGGACGATGCCACGTTTACCCGAGACGGTATGAACAACAGTCGAACTGGCGCAAGTGGGAGGAAGAAAACCCCAACGCCGCGATCGAAAAGCAATTCAGCGCCGATTTTTATGAATGTGTGGTGTGATATGATAGGGAGGGATCTTATTGTACCTCACTAATCCGATTAATTAGCAAAAGCCAACAAATTTACTCTGTTATCAAACGCGTTTAAGGAAGGTTCACCTATGCCTAATTGATGACTTACTCCGTGTTTTTTTCACACGTTAGGAACAATATCAAATGGAAAAATGGACCGATTTCAATTCTTCAAAAATCATTTGAAAGCTCTCAACACAGACATGTTTTACTGAAATAGGCGAAAAAATTTCACTATGATCACTTGATCAGAAACTGGCGCTGACGTACACAGGAAATTTGGAAAACGCCGCTTTCTTCATTTTTAACGAATTACTGAAATTTTTGGAGGTAACTAAAATGATGTTGATCGACATTTTCTGAAGTAAAATTGTGTGATCTTTTCAAAAACGTCGGCAGTTTAAGGGTACAATAAAAGGTTTAGGGTGGGTTCATCAATCACTGGATATCTAATGGAATAGCTATCTCTCCCATAGCAACCAGACTTATCCCAGCTTTGTCTTTAGAATAAGTGCATTTATAAACGCACCCTTAGTCGGTGTAAGGTCTTTGTAGATGAAAAACAGCGAATGGCTAAAAATACACAAATGTGCCTGTAACTTCAAGAGAAATCATTTGCGACCCTATGTCAATAAAGGTGATTTTGGTCGCAATTACTTATTAGTACTACAACATATTAAAATATACGGCATTCGTCCTGAAAAACCCTATACAGGGAGTTCGGAAATTAGATGCTCAGAGAAAATATGGTGATAGTACACGTCATTTGCGATCAAGTTCACTATTTGACGTTTTTCGAAATTCGGCTTAGCTTCCGAGATACTCATTTTGCGTATTTTCTACTAACCCCTATGTTTTTTTGATAAATGCCCTCCTCGCGCTCATCAACTGGTGCTAGACTAAAAGTAAATAGCTCATTGGAAAGAGCACAAAATTTCCTTTGAAATGAGCTATAAAATGAATAAAATGATCCAAGATCGACAGTGGTAGGGCAGCCGATTTCCGAAGGAAACTTGTTACTCGTATTTTCACACATTTTTCCTAGGCGATTTTCACCTTTCCGTCAAATAAAATTATTTTTTTCCATTCATGGCAAAAACTTCCTCATTTGGTGAGCTTTCAAATGACGTGCGATAATTGCTTATTTCTTGGATTTCCCTTGTAGAAATGACCAATAAACTAAAAAAACACAGACACGGAATTCAAATTCAGCGTAGTTTTCCACTACGTTTTTTTCTCAGCAACTGCTCGCAGCATGCCGATTTTCTACTTATGAAGGTGGGTTAACTGAAACTAGAATCTTGATTATCTTAAACAGTAACGGCTGGTTTACACGATGCCAGTAAGCGAGCCAGTCGACTGGCACTTGTTATTGGAGCCTAAAAGCTTCTAAAGGCACCAGTTATTGGAGCCTGTCGATTTGCGCCAGTCCGTTTAGACGATTCAAGTTACCGGTGCCAGTCAGCAGAGTTCAAAACGATGGATATCAGATAACAAGCGTAAAAATGACTGATATGATAAGTGAATGCTGGACTGGAAGATGAAAATTTCGTTCACACGGTACCAGCAGATGGCACCAGTTCATTTTTTGGGGTGGGAGACCCTAGAATGCTCACTGGCTACTTCCAGTGTAAGTCGAATGGTGGGAATTTTTTTTACTGGACTGGCACGGGACTAGCGCCAGCAGATGTTTACATGGGGCCAGTCAACTGACACCAGCTACTAGATCATGGTCACTGGCGCGCCATGAAGAAACCAGCCTTAAATGAAGGACAACAATTGAAATTAGATGGATTTTGGAAGACAAATACTTGAAAAAAAAGAAGGAATAACATTTTATAATAATTGCTCAAAGTGGCCACCGTCTTCCCTTTTGCACAATAGGCATTAGGGACCCACCGCCTGATTCCGCTCGTGGCACGTAAACCTTCGATTACGAGGGCGATTTCTGAGCTCTTCGCACAACGTTCGAATTCTCTCTGATTCAAAGGTCTTCCAGTGTCGCAACTGGGCGCTATTAGATCCATCTAATTCCAATTTTATTGTCTTTCATTAATTGCTGGAAAATGAAAGGATCTGGTTTCAGTTAACCCGCCTCCATGAAGCAGAAAATCAGCAGGCTGCGAGCAGTTTCTGAGAAAAAGAAGTAGTGAAAACAGTCGATGAATTTGACTTCCGTGTCTGTGTTTTTTTAGTTTATTCGTCATTTCTCCTCGGGAAATCCAAGAAATAAGCAATTGTTGCACGTCATTTGAAAGCTCACCAAATGAGGAAGTTTTTCCCATGAATGGAAAAAAATAATTTTATTTGACGGAAAGGTGAAAATCGCCTAGGAAAAATGTGTGAAAATACGAATAACAAGTTTCCTTCGGAAATCGGATGCCCTACCACTGTCGATCTCGGATCATTTTATCCATTTTATAGCTCATTTCAAAGGAAATTTTGTGCTCTTTCCAATGAGCTATTTACTTTTAGTCTATCACCTGTTGATGAGCGTGAGGAGGGCATTTATCGGAAAAACATAGGGGTTAGTAGAAAATACACAAAATGAGTTATATCTCGGAAGCAAAGCTGAATTTCGAAAAACGTCAAATAGTGAACTTGATCGCAAATGACGTGTACTATCACCATATTTTCGCAACTGTATTTTTCGCCGAAAAGCTGTTATTTCTCAGCTTCTACTTCACTTTTTTCCAAAAGTGATGGCAGTTTCGTAATCTACGGAAAATGTTCTACTGGTTGAACGCAAAATCAATATTCTAAATTGTCAAAAACGCCTAAAAACGTAACGTTTCCGTTGCGTTAATGCAAAAAACCAAGAATTTGACTTCACAAAACAATTTACAGTGTCACCAAAAATAGCTTCACACGTTGTCAAACGACGTAAAAACTTCTCTGTTTTCCCAGCTTTACAACGGTGTACTCGAAAGTGGAATTATCTCCCTCCTTTGACGAGAAAATTCGAAAAGAAGCGAATAAGTCACATATTTTAGGCTAAAAATGTGAATAATAACAGGTGCGAAAATTCATTTGTTTGGCTCTCTTTCTTGAGAAATCCAAGCGCTGGCGCAGTAAAAATTAAAATATATTGCATTTGAAGAATAAACAACAAACAAACAAATTAACAAAATGGACGAAGAGGTTTGCGAATTTAGGGCGTCTGCTGGTTTTTTATGGGGGCTGGGCTGGGATCGTCGGAGACCGAAATCACCGTCTTGCTGGAAAATAATTTGTTCCCTCAGCTCTGGGTCCATTCCGTCAAGAAGTCGGGGCAATTCGAATTGCAGGAAATTCAGGTAGCCTTGCCCCGTTCCTTCGAAGAAGTGTGACGCCCTAAATTCGCAGACCTCTTCGTCCATTTTATTAATTAATTTGTTTGTTTGTTGTTTATTCTTCAAATGCAATGCATTTTAATTTTTACTGTGCCAGCGCTTGGATTTCTCAAGAAAGAGAGCCAAACAAATGAATTTTCGCACCTGTGATCATTCACATTTTTAGCCCAAAATGTATGACTTTTTCGCTTCTTTTCGAATTTACTCGTCAAAGGAGGGAGATAATTCCACTTTCGCGTACACCGTTGTAAAGCTGGGAAAACGGAGAAGTTTTTATGTCGTTTGACAACGTGTGAAGCTATTTTTGGTGACACAGTAAATTGTTTTGTGAAGTCAAATTCTTGGTTTTTTTGCATTAACGCAACGAAAACGTTACGTTTTTAGGCGTTTTTGACAATTTAGAATATTGATTCTGCGTTCATCCCGTAGAACATTTTCCGTAGATTACGAAACTGCCATCACTTTTGGAAAAAAGTGAAGTAGAAGCTGAGAAATAACAGCTTTCGGCGAAAAATACAGTTGCGCCTAAAAATCACTAAAAAAATTATTACTCGAAAACAAAAAGAGATAGGCCACTATCCGAATAGGACTTTTTTATCCCATTTTCGGTGTACTATTACCCAATTTTTTTTTGCTACTCAAAACCGACCACCCTGTATATACTATAAGATACTGACATAAGATACTGATTGATCACGTTCACGCGCTGATAAGCCGCTCTGCTTTTTGTGTACACCCAATAAACAATTTAGCCTCTGGAACTAACTTCTTGATCGTGTAAAATACTCCCCTTTCGCCCAGTATGTCATTTTTTAGTGCCTCCCTCCTGCCTTTGTGTTTCAACAACACCAAATTTCACTGCCCCCCCCCCCCTAAAAACTTATGAATGAAACCTGGTGCGTCTCATATCTACTCCCTCCCCCCATTTACTGCGCTACTGATCTAAATCCTTCCATTGAATATCCCTCACCAAGTCACCATCTAATTGTAGGTAGTGGTAGCTTTCCCACCCTTCCTCCGAATCTCTGCAAAAATGTAGAAAGCCTGCATTACCAACCAGCTGCCCCTCCCCCAATCCAAGCTTGAATGTGCTATGGACACTCACTACGTTACTCCTACTGCGCGAGCACTTTGGCCAGAGCCAGAAAAAATTGTGAAGGAGTGCCCAGGTTTGCGGTCGGACATTGCGGGGTCGGCAGCTCAGTCTGGTCCTCTGATCATTTCCACCGCGTGATACTTGACGATTCGGCGCATTTTTTGCAGCCCCAGAGAACAACTCTGGCAGCACTGGTCTGTATGCCAGTGGTGGTTTTGGGCATGTACTGTGTACTCTTCATCCAACTCATGGTGGTGGTGGGGTACCCGTCGTTGCCCGATGATGTGGCGACTTGAGAGGGCCCGAGGGAGACGAAATTATCTCAGGAACTTAGGGGGTTTGCTTCTAAAGGAAGAAATTCAGTCTGGTAAACAGACTAATTGGGCTGGGTATACAAGCCGCCGCTCAGCAGCCTCCAGAGTTCCAGGGCCTCCCTCCACCTGCGGCTGGGGTGTCTTCTACCTATGGTGAATAGAATTATAGCGTCCACTCCCGGGGGGGGGGGGGACTTTCCTAGCTGCTTCACACTTAGCGGTCCATCCCTCCCCCTCTCGTATTCGTCTTACCATCAAATGTTTTAAAATAATTATTGTATGTATGTATGTATTAAAATAATTATATAGGGAAATAATTTAGCCTGTTCAGTAGGGATAGATGTCGGGGTCGCCCTGTAAATTCGCGTTCTTGGGGGAATTGACGAGTGATTTAAGAGAGACAAAGTTTGTTCCTTTAATTTCCGGCTCAGTAGCGGCGACACTATTATTTTTAAGGTGTAGCAACCGCTACACCTCTCTTAATTAGTGTGTTTTCCTTAATTTTATAGACAAATAAGCTCTTTTTCTCAATATTTTCCTCGAATCCAAACCAAAAATTTTAGTTAGTAGTGAAAGTAAGTCACGAAGTCACCTAGAGAAACCATGAATTGGCGTTTTTTCAATAATTCATCGCAGCTTTTTCTCAATGTTATAGAAGTGAATTAGTGATTATTCTCTTATCTATTTTAGCCACAAATTAGCATTTTCATCTGTTTTAGCCGTGAATGGGCGTTTTCCTCAATTTTAGCCACGAATTAGTGGTTTGTCTCAACTTTACTCATTACTTAGCAATTTTTTCCAATTTGTGCCGTGGATTAGCCTTTTTTCTCCATTTTAGTCACAAAGTTTCCTTCAGAAGCCGTGAGTTGGTGCTTTTCTCAATTTTAGCCTTGAATTACCTAGTGTTTCGTTGTTGTTGTTGTTGTTGTTGTTGTTGTTGTTATTTTTTGTTCGTCCCCCCCCCCTCAAATTTAGCCGTTTATTCGCGTCATTCTACACTTTATACGAGAATCAGCGCTTTTTCTTAATTCATCCGCTAATCATTAGCGATTTTCCTCAATTTTACCCGTGAATTAGCGTTTTTCTCAATTTTAGCCGTCGATTAGCTCTATCACGCAATTTTCGCGGCGAATTGACGTTTATCTAAATTTTATCTGCGAATTAGTGATTTGTCTCAATTTTACCCGTTGAGCAATTGGTTTCCATTGTGGCGTGAATTTGTACTTTTTCTACATTTTAGCCACATTGTTGCCTTCAGAAGCCGCGAATTGGTGTTTTCTCCATTTTAGCCGCAAATTGGCGTTTTTCTCCATTTTAGCCGCAAATTGGCGTTTTTCTCCATTTTAGCCGTGAATTAGTGATTTTTTAAATTTTAGCCGTTATTAGCGTTTTCACTCATTTTATCCTCAAATAAGAGCTTTTACTTAATGTGAATGACTAGCGGGTGGCAACGCGGTGTGGTGGGATGTCCCCTACCCCGCCGTGGGGGGGGGGGGGCTCTCATAGGTGTGGGTCGGGTATTTTTAAGAGTTCTGCTACGCCTCATTGAAACTGTTTCGTCGCCAGGCTGTTCTGAACCCGTAGGCCCTGTGAAGGGCTGAGCACGAAACCGAGACTAGACCGGCCATGTACCTTAAGTGCGTGACTAATTTACTCGTTTTAAATTTGGCTGTACTGTCAAGTGTCATTTAGCCTTGTCAGAAGGACTCATAAATCTTGTCCGCCTAAGGCGAAACACTTTGACAAAAATGACCCTAAAAATCACCCACTAAACCCAAGGGAGATTTTGGCAAAATCATCAAAATTTAAAATTGTATGAAACCGTGTGTCCTAGAGTCCGAGGAATCCGAAAATTGGAACAGATTTTCGATCCGGTGGTTGAAGGGGTTCTTCCCATGCTGCCACGTACGTTTCAGGGGCCCCACGAATTATCCCGTAAAACGTCCGCCACAGCCCTAATACCGGTAGGTTTCCACAATCTAAATTTGCCCGGAAATATAATTCTCCCGTACTTTTCTTATATAAGCAGCGTTTGGGACACAAAATTCTCAACCGTGCAGTAGAGTCGTTGGTTTGCCTCGCGGAAAAGTGATAGACTTACAAAACCACTCAAATTTCTAAATAAAATACGCTATTTTCGGCCTTACGTAACCCATAAGGCCCCGTTCACAAACCATAGTTCATGCTATCCGTCTGTGGAGTCTGTGCAACCTGTCAAATGCTTTATTTTTCGAGTGAATAGACTCAACGGACGCGTAGCACAGAGCTTGTGAACGGGGTTCAATTAACGGGTCTGCTGTATTATACCAGGCTAATTAAAGGGCGCATAGTGGTGATATTGAGTGACCCGTTATGAAAGTTATGTAAATTAAAGACTATATCAACTGTAATATCTTCTACCGCTATTTACATAATAAATTGAGCAAAGATGTCTTTAAATATTGCTTCCCATACTTCAAGAGAAGAGGTGTTCGGTACTGCAGGGCTCGGAGAATCTTCTTCATGATTCATTCGTTACTTCACGGACGGCACTTGTTTCTTCGGCCTGTCTGATGTTTTCCCCTCTAAGCATTATGTTCATGAATCTGAAATTTTAATCCGGACAGGTAATTAAAAAAAAATATGGAAGTAAAAAGGCGTATTTCTGAAGAACGGATACCGTACATAGCAATTATAAGAACGGCGAATTGAGTGGCTGCCGTCAATACGAAAACAGACTGTGGGAACGTGTTGATTGTCGCGTTGTACACTTGAGAGTAGAGAACTCCCGACACTAGTGGTACAGCGGTGTCAGCCACGGTGAAAATAGCGTAAACCTTTTGGAAAGCCCCAAATTTTAAGGGAAAAAAATGTCGCCTTGTCGACGGTGGGGTGGGGTGGGGGTTACCTTGCCACGGTCATTCGTTGGAACCAGTTTCGATACGAAAGATCGAAGAACTGGAGCGACGATAGGACCTGGGGCGCAGATAACGGCACCGAGGTACAGCCACACTGGTGAGTCGGCGAGGACGAATAGAATGCGTGCAGTGATGTGACAGAGGGCTCCGATCATAATTATCGACGAATCATTGAGGCGGAAAAGGTACTGCATTATTGGCCCACCCGCTAGTAGTCCTGTGAAAGAAAAAAGTTGTTAATCGAGTTTTTAAAAGAATGTTAACTTATCGTTACCTAGAACGTAGAAAGATGACTGGAAGGTACGGAATGTGCTGAATATCGAAACAGTCCAGTCGAACGCGTTTTGAGTGTACAAATACATCATGTGCTTCTCATCTGGGGGGGGGGGGGAGAGATAGTAAACGTTAACTTCCCCACATAACTTATATAGTAATATTTTGTAGTTTTGTACTCGACGTACAACGAAACTACAAACATGCGAAGCCTACCCCTCTGAAAAGTGTACATAGCCATGGCGATCAGAGCCAAGAAAAGGTACAGCCGACGGTTATCCGGCCGCGGCTTAATGATGGCCTTAACCGAAGCGCTCACATGACTGAAGTTGCACAGCATTTGACAGTCATTTTTGAAGTTTTGTCTCGAATTGTTTCCACTCTGATTGTCACGATAGCGTTTCATCCTCTCCGTCGTGTTGGAGTCGACAAGTATGAAGGCTAAAATTATGGCGAGTAAAAGCAGTGTCGCGTTTATGGTGAACATTGCGGAGAAGGATTTGTTGACGAGATTGTAATAAATGAAGGAGCCTGAAATGTCCAAAATCAATTATTTAACTCCCGTTAAAGGGCGAATTTTTATTTAAAAATACCGGCAGCCACCCCAAGAGGCATGGGCAGTAAGTAAGCCACTTCAAGCAGCGTAGTCCTGAGAGTTCGGTCTTCCTGTGTAGTTGTATCAGCTATGTAACTGAATGATGACATAAAAATAGTTAAAGATCCTCCAGTAACAGCGCTGGGAAGACATGCGGTAATCAAGACCATTCCAAGGGGCCAATCACCTAAACGAAAAACACATTTTAAAACAATTAAGAAAAATGCGAAATGAGCAGGAATAACGAACTCATGTAATCGTTTACTACGATCATAGCGGAGAACACGAATTGTCCAAACAGGCCCAAAATAAGCGGTAATTTTCTACCGACTTTGTCACTCCATGAGCCGAGGAAAAAAGCGAGAACGATAGGCACTGCCTGGAAAGCGATGTTCTCGTACTGGTGAAATGTTGACACCTCCAACTGTTCAAAGAAAAATTATTTTTCCGAAAAACTGTGGAAAAATAGAAGAAAAAAAAACTCGGAAATACCTGAACTTCCGTCTTTTCCTTTTGATACGCGGACGAGCTGATGTTGTCGCAGATGGCTTCCGAGAAGTTTAAATTGACTCTACATGCCTTGTGGACGTAAAAAGCCTCTTCAACCACTGATGTGACCATAAAGGCTGACATATACAGGAAAAGAACTGGCTCGACGCTGATTTTCCATTTTTTTCTCGGAGGCCTCAGTTCTTCCATTGTTTCAAGTTGTTGGGGCCGCTATTAAAAAAAAAAAAAAAGTTTCGCTAGGCTGTAAAACTTTTTTGAGACAAAGAGGGACGTAAAAAATCAAAACTAGCGACTTGAGGGAACAATTTATAAGACCCCCCCCCCTGCATTGCCACTTCCTATAAATAAATAAACAAAATGTTTACGGGCTCTTCAGCGAATAAATCGACGTTACGGCAGTCTTGCTCGAATCTAAACTGGTTGCCCATTTAAAGAAATGAAAGATTTTATGTAACATCGTCCCCTTCCCCCTTCTTCATCAATTCGTTTTTCTTAGTAAGCGGGGCAATCAATCGACTGCCCCCTCAAAAATCATCGGCCGGGAACCGTGAACACTTCTCCCCCCCCCCTCACCGATGGTACGAATAAATGTACTTGTAACAGATTGGCTATTAAAATATTGCCGAAATTATTAAATTACAGGGATTCGTGTCCAATTAATTACTTACATCGCACGAGTTTTTTGTTTTAAACAAGATAAGGCTTTTGTCAGATTAATACCCAAGGAAACACTTAATTACGCTATTCCTAATATTTTTTTTCTGGAATCCATCCCGCCTTCCCTCGTAGTTTTAACTCTCCGCAATTACAAAAAAGATTAAATGAGTCGGACGTGATATTAATAAAATAATAAAAGGAGTGTAATTTTTACTTTTGTGGGCCGTTTCTTGACAATAACTATAGAAAATTAAGGGGATACGCTCGTCGTTGTTTCGTTGGGATCAGCAAAAAATATTAACACTTGGCCTAATTTATTTGCCTTACGCATAGACCGGGGGCGGACGTAAAATCTCGGTCGATGCTTTATGCGAAGGAAGGATTATGGGTTTTCATTTATATAAATGTCATCTTCACAAGTGACAGCGTTGCTTTATTTGTTCCACGTTTCAGGCCCTACTTCACAGACGTTACTGGCTTGAACCGTAATTTGCACTTTACCCGAGCTTGTTTTCAGAGGTGGAGTATTATTCCAGTCAATGAGTACATTGTGCTGTACATCGAAAGTGGTGTTGGATTTTTTTCTCTTGTATTGTTTCGGTGGGTTAGAAGGTAAGGAATCTGAGTTTTCGTCGTCCTAACCCCTGTGCTAACTTCGGGGTAGGCGAAACCCCGTTTTTTGGGGGGTTTTAGGCAAATAACTTCTTTCCTACGCTTCCTAGCTAAACGATAGCTATGTTCATATTAGTAGATCACAAAATACTCTAAATTATTCACCCTTTGGGTTTTTTTGTGCAACCAACATCAATGAAGAGGTAAAAATTCGAAAAAAATTAATGAAATTTGCCTACACAAACGTCTATACGTAAGAATGTGTGCACACCAATGTGTTAGAGAATTAATTGTTATCCATGTACACGCCAATTATGAGAGTAACTAGAGTACCTGTACCTACCGTGGCATCCTGGTCGTATATGTGTAAAACGTTTATCTATAACTCACGGGCGAACAAGGCAGCAGAATGACTTGAAGTCAACCAAAAGAATGCCCATTTTTGTGTTTTGGTGAAAATCTTCACTCTTCCCCCCTAACCTTCACGACTGGGCTATAAATACTTGAGCTGCACTTCATGGTCTATAAGTCATCAGCAGTCTTCACTGATGTGGCTTTCACTACAAGCCACAGTCTACGGTGAACATTTGCTGTTCAAGGAGACGATAAAATTAAAAAATTGTGCGTATAATTATGTTTTTCGCCTCTTTGTTGGCGATTCATAGTTCCGTTGATGTTGGTTGTACAAAAAACCCCAAAGGTTGAATAATTTAGAGAATTTTGTAATCTACTAATATGAATATAGCTATCGTTTAGCTAGGAAGCATAGGAAAAAAGTTATTCACCTACAACTCGAAAAATCCCAAAAAATCTACGGTTTTTGGCGTACCCTGAAGTTAGCACAAGGGTTAGGACGACGGACGACGATTTCTTATATTCTAACCTCCAGAAACAATACAAGACAAAAAAATCAATCACCACTTTCAATGTAAGGTGAACATGATTAGGCTTTCATGCGATTTCTGGCGAAAATTTGCTCTGACGAGTTTGTCCGAAATCCTCGTCAGAACAAAGGGTGGTTCCACTACACGCGTTTCTATTATGATCGTTTGTCAGAACTTTGTGCCACCCAACCAAGATGCACGAAATTGATCTGCATTTTCTTGACAATCCTTTGATTAAGTTTTAACTTATGAATAGCGTGAAATGGAAAATATGAGATTGAGCCATTTATTCAGCAGTAAGGACGACAGGAGATTTCGAAATGGTGTTTCAAGAATAATTATATAGGACCAACTTCAAAAGTTTGTCGAGTTTTTCCAACACCAGAAACACTCGAAGCGCAGAGAGGATCGGAAGTTCTCCAATTTTCCGTTATTTCGTCAAAACACAGGTTGGCTATGATTTTATGCCTAAGAAATGGTTTGGCACGGCTAGGCTTCGGCTTCGCCTGTCCCAGTTCATTCTCGTCCCTAAAAAACCACTTTCTTTTTCTAGGCCAAAAAAATTACTTAGGTACTGCTGATGATGAGTACAGAAGCCTTTCGCCCACTCCCACTTTAGCCGATAAATATATCTGTAGTGATAATTTTGTCCCTCATGTCCCACAAACACCTGTTCTCTCGTACGCACAAATAATCAATTTGTCAACGTCTGTGTGTAAACTCTCCACATCCCTCACTTTAGATAGCGAAATAACCGCAAATTCGGACGAATTCTGATTAAAATTTTAAATTAGTTTAAGCGCTCAAATCGTTCCAACGACGACGTACGTATTCTGACGAGGATTTCTCTCCCGTAGTAATCACTTTCATTGAAAAACAGTTGTTTGTTTGTTCAAGTGAATTTTTCGAGCACTGGTGTTTCTTGAAGAGGGCTCTTCAACAAGACAATTGCCCACATTAAACATTGAAATCAATTAAGGGTTTTTTTAAGGCGATTTAAAAAAAATAATTTGAGTGGGGCGTTGGATTACGTCAAAGTCAAAGGGCAGTTATGGATGGTGTTGTGAAGAGGAGGGAAGACGTGGCGTTTTATGGGGTTCAATTTTTCTTGTTATTTGTAAACAAAACGTTTTAGAGTTCACTCAAATGCTTCACAACTGCACATTGACGTCATTTTCCCTCGTACCATCCATCCCCTCCCGGAGAAATTTGAAATTTATTTAAAAATTACCACACGCACCAATCGGGCTGCAACTACCGTTGATATCCTCGTCCGCATATGCCAATTCACCGGTATACTTTTCTCCCAAATCGGGCATTCATGCAAGTTTCCCTTCGTTAGAACTCGTCAGAAATCGCATGCATAGTAACCGTAGCCTAATTTGTGTGTTAGAAATTGTCAATAAAGTGACAATTTAGTAGCATTCGGTCTGTAGACGAGGTACATAAATCTCGGATTGAGCCATAGCCCCGAGAAATCTTGCCTTAGCATGAGAAAAACTCGTTCTTTCGCGCATAGACACCATTTGCGATCTAGTTGGTCCTAACTAACTAACTCCCTCAGTTTTCATGGGCCAAAAGCGGGTCAAAAATGGGGATTTTCAAATGTTTTGAGATCATAGGGCTGTTGGGTGTCGATTTTCAATTAATTTCAAGCCGGATCTGGCTACATTCGTGAATGATAAACCCATGTGTCAAATTTGCAGCGTTTTTTCAGTTGACCAGCCTCGCGATATTGCGTTTGAACGAGCCAACTCTGCGAAATTACGCTTTTTAAGAAGTCGAACGCGAAATTACTTTCTTTTTTGAGTGAACCATTCCCGCTAAATTGGTTTTGGATGGTCCAACCCAGCAAAATTCATTTCTTTTTTTATAGCATTCAATCTGTCAAATTATTTTTTATACTGACCTAACACCGCGAATTTGCTTTTTGAATTGATCAACAGCGCAAAATTACGCTTTTGCAGCAGCAAAAGCCACTGAAATTCTTTTTACAGGGTGCACCTGTGCCGCTAATCTCGTTTTTAACGAAGCAATTCTACAAAATTTGGTGTTTGAAGGAGCTAAATTCACATTTTTAATGTATATTTAATGTGATTACACATTTTTTGTTTCACAAAAATTGTGAAATTGGCTTTTAGGGGATACCAGCCCGGTGAAATTGGTTTCTGACGTGCCAGATCAGCTTTAATTTGAAAATAGCGGCGAAAATAAGCGGTTCTTTTTTTTCACTTCTACCCAGAAAGAGGGGATTATTGAGGCTACACATAAATTGTGTAGATTCTTAGGTGAGATTCTTACGAAAAAATTTCATGTTTCCTGACCAATTTTCCACTAATTGAACAACATTGTCGGTTAAGGAGCAAAGTATTTTGTATTTTAAGCTCAATTACGCTTCACATGGATTCCGAACAAACATGTTCAGTTTTATGGCCTAGCATTCATTTTTTGAGACATAAAAGCTAGTGCTATAACCGAAAAGTCAGTTTCTATAACTCGATTATTAGCTTTGGGACCCAAGATTAATATTCTGTGGTTAAATTGGAAGTTTTTTAATTATATTTGTCGGATTTCCAGGGATCAATTCTCCCACGTATATGCATAAAAACCTGATCAGTAATGTAATCGGTCGTGGAAATATAAATCCGTCGCTAAGAAGTCACACGTTCACGTCAATGTTTCTTGGGCCGTTTCTCGACCGTTTTTGAGGAGAAAAAATAAGATTCTGAGACAAAGCCACCAATTACATGGCCTGGCCAGAATTTGGGCAACCTTATCAGCCTTTGAACACACACTCTCACCTCCAAAACAACGGGCCCTGCGCCAAAATTGACAGTGTGCGAGGAGTCAGGTGAATAGGCAGATATATATGGAGTCCAAATTTCCTTTCTGGAAGGAACAAACATGGGCGGAGATAGAGGGGGGCTTTGGTCCTATAGCCCAAAACTTTCTGTAGCCCCCCCCCCAGGCTATCCTTCCTGAAGCCTCTCCCCCAGACTCTTTAACTCCTACAGGGTACGTACACACGGTGAAATATCCCGTTGAGGCCAACCTCTACCGGCCAGCCGGAGCGTGTGCCCAGACTTCGACATCAGTTGAGGTTGACTGCGCAACTTCAACTGATGTGTGGCGACTTCAAGGTGACTTTAAACTGATGTCAAAGCTAGGTCCAAACGCTCCAGCCGGCTGGTGGGGTTGGCCTAAACAGGAAATCCTCACCGTATGTACGTATACGTTTAAAGCCCAGCACACAGAGACACATTTTTTAGGCATCGTTCACGAGCTGTATGTATGTGTTCTGTGGAGTCTACTAAGTCCACTAAACCTATTAAAATGCTTCATTTTTCGAGACAACGTAGTCCGGGAACCCACCGTATGAAAAATCCGGGTCATTTTATCGCGTCTTGCACCTACGCAGGACGTTTGTTTTTTTTGGTCTAGGAGATGACACTTCTGAGATCGCCAGACCGCCAGACATTTTCCGTGGGACAGATTCTCACCGAGCTAGGTGTTGATGGTTTGAAAACGGCTGGCGAAAGTAAAAAGTCGTTACCCTCATCCAACACGTTACGAAAACCAACACCGCCATCCAATTTTATTGCAAATAGCGCCGTCAACGAGCTTTAGAAAATGTGAAATTTCGAGGCACACTAGTCGCCAGGGTTTCATTCGAAATTGGATGGCTATGGTGGTTTTCCTGCTTATTGTTTGCGAAGAATAAATTTTTACACTTGTCAGCCGTTTTCACGCAGGCCAAAGGTGTGTTTGCCAACAGATAGTTCTGTTGTATGAGCACCTTTCCCACGGAAAATGTCTGGCAATCTCAGAAGTGTCATCTCCTAGACCATAAAAAACGTCCTGCGTAGGTGCCAGACTCGATCAAATGACCCGGATTTTTCATACGGCACGGTGGGCTCCCGGACTAATAAAAATTGTTGTTTGGTTGCATAATCTCCGCAGAACGCATACATAGAGCTTGTGAACGGGCCTTAAGCGCCCCATACACTGTCAGTTTAACTGAAGGCAATCGTGAGGCCGTCGACCGGGGTTACCCACACATTTTCAGTTAATCTGAAGGCCATGGACCGCAGTCCACCTGCAGTCCGTGAAAACTGAAGGTGTGTGGCGGTAGGACTGGCTAGGATCGGACATGAGATCGTTGACTGACAGTGTATGTTGCCCGTCGATTTTGGCCGGACGGTCGCCTCTTGAGGCGACGGCCTGCAGGCAATCGCATAGTGAATGGGGCGCTTTAAGCCGGGAGCTTGTTAACGGGCGTTATGCGCCTGTGGAGTGTATGAAACCAATCAAATTAATTCCTTCGAAAAATGAAGCATTTTAATAGGTTGCATAGGCTCCACAGACACATAGCATAGAGCACAAGCTCAATCACAATACCGTATCACAAGCTCTATGTTTTCGTTGTGTGGTGTCTATGCAACCTATCAAAATGCTTCATTTTTGGAGGGAATTTGTTTGGTTGCATAGACTCCACACAACGCAAACATATAGCGGGGCTAAAGGCCCGTAAAGCTCTATGTTTGCGTTGTGTGGAGCCTATGCAGCCAAATAAATTGATCATTATTCCCAGTCATATTAGGACTGAAGCTTAACAAGGAATATCGGCTATCTCCGCCCATGGGAACAAACCTAACTCGGGAGAAAATCCTTTAGTTTTCGGCTTAAAATTATGCTATTTCTATAGCTAACTGCCTAGATATGAACTTATTTATTTTATTTTTTTGTGTGCAATTTTGATTGTTTTGTTGTCTCAGCAATTAGGATTCTGGGCAATCGGAGATACATCTCTAGTTATTGGCGAACATTATCGTTCAGATTTTTAGTGATGAATTTAGTTTTTGGTGGTAAAAACAGCTCGTTTCCGGGACAAATTCGAGTGAATTATCGAATTTTCAGTTTATTTGAATTTTGGGGCAGAATTTCGAGATTTTGAGTTTGAGGTCTGGTGGCCGTTCCATTGATCGTGTAGTTTCACCGTTTACCCACCATTGTTCAGGGCGCCACCTGTCAGGCCTTCCCGTTCGCGCGCCTCTCCCCTTTATCGCGGTCCCTGTCCCTCGTGCACTTTATCATCATTAATAGAAAAATTGGCGATAATTTTTGTACGTGTGCCCCGCTACGTTGACAATAAAAATAATTACGATTTACGTAATTAATCCCACGTTATTTCAGGTGGAACTTTTTTCGCCCGATAACTGATGCGATGCGATGGATGAGAATTTCATAAAACCTGAGTGAGTACTAGCCAGCTTTACATAATTGGAAAATCCTTAATTTACGTTATGCTTACTTAAAATGAAGTGTCCTATTACGGAAGGGTTCTGCGTCGGCACTACTAAATACTATTTGCCGGTCGTACTTTAATTGAGGATTACATAATTTTTGTGTTGGTGGAAGGTTACTGTTGGCCCTTTTTGACCAATGATGAAAATGATGTGAGAAGCTTCATGCGCCTTCTGCGCAAAAAGAGCCGACTATCTTGTTGATATCACGTTCAAATATTGGTTGCCCGGCTTCGGCTTGCCCCAGGAGAAACCTAATAGTGGTTCCCCATCCAATTTTCAATCAACAATATTGTTGACCGGTGTCTGAGACGGAACCCAGAAAACTGGTGAACATACTACTGGCATGAATATATTTAGGAGCCGGAGCAAATTGTTGATTGGTCGTAACCCCGGGGCTTAAGCTGCGTTTACATTTGAGAGTTTTTAGCTCTCGAGAGCTTAATTCGCTAGTCTAAACGGGCCAGAGAGTTCTCCCCTTCTGCCGCATGCCCGTACCTGGCACTCTCAGAGAGTTCAACTCTTGGGATTCACTCTCACGTGTAATAGCACCATTAGGGTCGTGCTATTCAACACTTGGTGCAGGCTAGAGAAAAAAAATACATCTGGTGCCCACTTGATACCCCTGCCCTTGCCCTTCATGACCGGAAGTATAGTCAAACCAGGATTGGCCTCTCCTTGTCTCGTCCTCCTGGTCCACGGCGCTTGGGATCAAATGTCGTCCTTCAATATTCTACGCCTCAACCAGAAAGATGAGCTTCCTTGGGTCAGGCTGTCCCAAGAGACACGGGCGTAACTAGCTCAAGACTAAACGCTGGGCATCTTTTCGCACTCCTCTGAGCCCGCGATCGTTTTCGACTCAACAATGTATGAGCGAATGAATGAATGCGGCGACATGGGTTGGATCGAATGGGTAAGTCTAGCGGTCGCCCACGGGTCACTGTGGTGGCTGGACACTTGGGTATGAGGTTCCTGTGGTTCCCAGAGAGGCGACCGCCAGTAGTTCCTTAACAGTGATGTGCAGCCTACATGTGCGCCTACTTATGTAAGCGTCTCTTCTTCTTCTACGAGTTAGGGCAAGTCGAGGGAACCCGAAACACGAGTGGACCCGAGACTTGCAATTTCGATGAAATGAAGACATGAAACTTGCATTTTTGCTGGACTTGAGATCGGAAACTTGCCACTATGCTCCGACATTCAGCTAGGAAACTTGTAATTCTGCTCAAATTAAGACCTGAACTTTTTAACTCACAAATAATTGAGCTCTAAACATTGCAATTACACGGCTATTCGTCAGGCTATGGTCGGTCTTGGGCGGCTAACCCAAGGGTCTGCGCTCACTAAAAAAAAAAAAAAAAAAAAAAAAAAAAAAAAAAAAAATCGCTCCGGCAGCTGGCGGTCGGAAAGAGTGCATTTCATTCCGTATACGGATACCCTAAGCCGTCCCAGAAGTATTAATTTTGATACATACCATAATTTGTTTCATTAAGCCGAACTTCTTCCTCTATTTTCACCACCCTCTCTTCAAAAATGTCGAAAAGTTTCGGTAGTTTTCCAAGGGCTTTGTTATATTAAATTTTTGTGCCGTATTTTATAATACCTAAACGTGTGAATTTAAGCTTTTTTTAAAATTTCATCCCCATTTCACCCTCCCCCATCAAAGTTTTCGATAAATCTCAATGGAACCCAGGGCTTTCGTTACATTAAAATATTGAGTCGAATTTTAGAGCGCTAAGATGAACTAGCGAAGTTCAACGCTATTTTTACACTTCCACACCGGAAGGACCACCCACCATCTTGACTTTTTCGAAAAATTCACAACATGGAGTATACGTACCGAATATAGTGCTTCTAGAATCAACTGGTGATTTATAGTGATTTTTTGACCATTTCAACCCCTATTTTCTCCCCCTCCACCTCGACCGATTTGGCCCAAATCCAATACCGACCGGGGTCTTATGACTACTGATTTTTGTGCCAAAGCGCGATCCGCTAAATTGATTTCTTCGAGAGTTATCGTGCTAACAAGACCACACTCTTACTTCCACTCCGGGGGCAACACCCCCTCCCCTTCGACTTTTTTAAAAAATTAAAATGGGAATCAAAGGCTACTCTAACATGGAGTATACGTACCGAATATGATGCTTCTAGAATCAACTGGTGATTTATAGTGATTTTTTGACCATTTCAACCCCTATTTTCTCCCCCTCCACCTCGACCGATTTGGCCCAAATGCGATACCGACCGGGGTCTTATGACTACTGATTTTTGTGCCAAAGCGCGATCCGCTAAATTGATTTCTTCGAGAGTTATCGTGCTAACAAGACCACACTCTTACTTCCACTCCGGGGGCAACACCCCCTCCCCTTCGAATTTTTCAAAAAATTAAAATGGGAATCAAAGGCTACTCTAACATGGAGTATACGTACTGAATATGACGCTTCTAGAATCAACTGGCGATTTATAGTGATTTTTTGACCATTTCAACCCCTATTTTCTCCCCCTCCACCTCGACCGATTTGGCCCAAATGCAATACCGACCGGGGTCTTATGACTTCTGATTTTTGTGCCAAAGCGCGTTCCGCTAAATTAATTTCTTCGAGAGTTATCGTGCTAACAAGAAAACGGCCATAAGCTTATAAATAAACCTATATATATATACATATGAATCCTGGAGACCACTGAATTCGTGTTCTAGAGGTTCTGAAACGTGAAAAAAACCCATCACATGACCCATGTTTGCCACCATCACGACGAGACCAATAGTGCATTTTCAGAATGAAATGCACTAAAAAACCTGAACAATGCGATTTCGCTGAAATTAAGACCTTAAACTTGCTTAAATTTCGCGATTTTTAGCCAGAAACGACCAATTTCGCGAATATTTGCTTCCAAAATAATGCATGCTGTCGGCTATTTGTTAGACTGTGGAAGCTGTCGTGGCCGGCTAGCCTGAGTTCCGCGTTCACTGAAAGTAAAACCCCCGAAACACGCAAATTCGCGAAAATTAACCCCCAGAAACGGGTAATTTCGCTAATATTTGGATCCGAAATTCCGTGGCTATATTTACTAGGCTTTGACCGCTGTTGGGGCAGGCTAGCCTAGATTCCGTGGTCACTAGAGAAAAACCCTGAAGCATGCGATTTCGCGGATATTTGCCTCGAAAATGTCGCATTGAAATTTTTCGGATATTCATTAAATTTGTGACGCTTTCGTGACCGGCTTGCCCGAGTTCCACGCTTACTGGAAAGGAAGCCCGAAACGTGAAATTTTTCGCGAAAAGTAGTACCAGAAACTGGCAATTTCGCGGATATTTAGATCCAAAACTTGCAATTTTGCATATTTTTTTAGGCCCAAAACTGGCAATGTTGCAGATTTTGACCCCGAATGTGGCAATTTCGCGTCGACTCGACTCCAATGTTGCAATCCAGTGGCTATTTGGTTCCGAAATTTGTTTAATGACTGACTAGTCTGATTAGTCATTCAGTGACACGTATAATCACTTTCAAAAGCGAAATTATTGATTCACAATTTGTTTCCCCTAAAGTAGAGATAGTATGTCAACAAAAAATGTCTTTTTTTTCTGTGGGAAATCTGTTTTTCGGCAGAAAATTTACGTCCACGTCCATGTTTCTTGGATGAACAGCCAACTTTTGATGGGGTGGGGTCTTATTTTGTTGGACCAGTAATTCAAATTCCAGGACATTATGACCTTTAACGAATAGTTTATGGAGCAAAATGTCCAGTTTCAGAGGAGAGCCAACTGTTTACAGTATGGTCAATTTCACTGATCGGACCTATTTAGAGTGCTTGGCGTTCAAGCTGAGGGATCCTTCACCGCAAACCTTATTGAGCTGATTCTGGTCATGTTTCCCAGATACGTCATAAAGGACCACGAACGCGTCCTTAGTATAGACTGCGTCGCTGATAATGACAAAAACAAATTCTCGGGTGGTCCGGAGGAGTCAGGTAAACGTAAACAAAACGAAGATGACCCGGACGGGGATTCTAACAGGCGCCGTAAAAAAATTAAATTCAAAGGTTTTATCCCCCGCCCACCATTTACAATAAGTCCACCCATTAAGTCTATTTTTTTTTTTTTTTTTAGGTCAAAACAAGTCCAGAAAACCTTTCAATCCCCTAGAAAACACAGCATCATCAACAATTTGTTCCCGAGTGGCTGATTCAACTCGGCCACTGTCCTGTACAAAGACCAACTGTCCATTCCTACATGACGTTAAACGCTATCTCGAAGTGAAACCGCCCGATTTAGGAGCGACGTGCTATGTGTACGACGTTCGTGGATACTGTCCGTGGGGGGTTGCCTGTCGTTTTTCGTCGAGTCATTTCGACGCGGAGAACGGTGTGAACCTGGTGGATGAAGGACGACGAGCCGTGTGGGATTCGAGTGAACCGCACGTTCTCAACGGCAGTATGATGGCGATCCAAGTGAAACTAAGGAAGAAACAGTACGATTTGAGTAAATCTGAAAATGTAATAAGCGCCGTCGACAAATTATTTCCGAGGAATAACGAAGAAACGCCCGAATTGACTGATAGTGACGGTGATCTGGTGAAGTTGAGAGACTCGGAAAAGAAAAAGGTGCATAGCGCCCCCCCTCATTAATATCTTTAAACTCAAACATTTAAAAAAAAATTGCAGATCGACTGGACCAATAAACTTTACCTATCCCCTTTGACGACTTTAGGGAATCTGCCGTTTAGGAGGATTTGTAAAGAGTATGGCGCTGACGTTACGTGCGGAGAAATGGCGTTGGCTACCGTTCTACTCCAGGGTGAGACTAAAGAATGGAGTTTGGTCAAACGTCACGAGTCGGAGGATTTGTTCGGAGTTCAAGTAAGAACGGGGGAAAGAAAACAAAAAAATCATCGTATTTACGCCGCACGTGGTCGTTTCAGATCGCTGGGAGTAACCCCCACGTCATGACCAAAGCGGCGCAAGTTCTACAAGAGAATTGTTCGTTGGATTTCATCGATGTCAATCTGGGGTGTCCCATTGATGATCTCTACAGGCAGGTGGGATTTTTTTTAAAGGCTTGCTCTCGTCCTCTTGGACTAAGACCTCTCTCCTCTCCCCCCCCCCACAACTCCTTATTATACAACAGGGAATCGGCAGTGGTATGCTGCAAAGAACGCGCGTTCTCAAAATAACGCTCAACTCTATGTCGCGTGTGTTAGACATTCCGTTGACGGTCAAAACAAGAATGGGGGCGAGTAGTAAGCAGCCTGTGGCACGAGAGTTGATGCCTTCTTTCCGAGAGGCTGGAGTTTCTCTAGTCACAGTTCACGGCCGGTCAAGGGAGCAGAGGTACACTAAAACGGCGGACTGGGACTATGTTGAACAGTGCGCCCGAGCGGCGGACCCTCTGCCAGTTTTTGGTAATGGTGACGTCATATCGTACTGTGACTATGAGAAATTGTTGGTGAGTTGATTGCCCTCAAATGTCTGTCGAACAGCTAATTTGGGACATTTTTTGTTTTTAAAGGAAACGTGCCCAACTGTAAAGGGCGTGATGATCGGTCGTGGAGCTCTCATGAAACCATGGATTTTTCAAGAACTCAAACAACGAAAACACCTCGACCCGACCAGTTCAGAACGTTTGGACATTCTAAAGAAATTCGTCCACTACGGCCTCGAGCACTGGGGCTCGGACACCAGAGGTGTTGAAACCACTCGCCGTTTTCTTCTCGAGTGGCTATCGTTTCTCTGTCGCTACGTTCCCGTCGGACTTATCATCGCCCCGCCTCAGAGAGTCAACACGCGGCCGCCATTCTACCGAGGACGCGACGACTTGGAAACTCTCATGGGAAGCCCCAATTGCCTCGACTGGATCAAGATCAGGTAGGTGTCTGAATTAAAATGTTGAAACGTTTCTCAAGGCTAACAGTTCTCTTCTCCCCCTTCCTATAATAGTGAAATGCTCTTGGGCCCAGTGCCTGAAGGATTCAAATTTCTACCGAAACATAAAGCAAACGCGTGGAAGTAGAACCGGTGAGTACATTTCCTGTAAGAATCTACGCCCTCCCCATAATCCCCACCCCAAGATATTTTATGCCTTTATAATACATTTCTGTGTTGTATTTATGGGGATAAACTATTTCTGTAATTCATTACTTACAAATAATGACTCAAAAGTACAGCTATAAATGAATGCTTGAAGGGTACGCATATAACATGTTTTCAAAGTGAGAATTAAGCGCTAAAACTCATGTACATTAGCGTTTATAAGGATCACAACCACTACGTGATTTATGTAACACGAAACAATTTATTTTTCGCCATCCGTACCGTAGTACCAATCCTGTAGCTCGAACCTCCACCTGTTGATTTTTTTTTTCAGTTGTTTTCTTTAGACGTTTCAACATTTATTTTTTATTTTTACCTCATGTAAGCGACTCGCATTCGATCCCACACGTTCTCCCACGAGTCCATAGCTGGGCGAACGTCCAAAATGGCGAACTTATGGTGGGGATCGATAGTGCCACTGTCGTAGTAGTCGATGACGTAGCGCACGTCTTTACCACACCTGTCCACGATCCAGTCGTGTCGATCGAACGGCAGTTCGTAACTAGACAAATGTTTGAAAAAAAAAAAAAAAACGTTTTTTTTAAGGGGCTTTAATACGATCTACTATCGCCGTTTTACCCCATGAGCTGACGGATTCTGGCCCGCGGAGAATAGTCTTGAGCTTTACCGCCGAAACTTTTCAATTTTGGCGCTTTACACTCGTGATAATGAAGCGCCTCCCATTTCAACACTTCTTGCCAGGCTTGTTCGTTGTTCGCGTTGTGAATTTTTATTATGTCGTCCATGTCTTTAGGGCTAATATCCTCTTCTTTCCATCTCCAACCTTTACGAAGCATCGCATTCCAGAACATCTGCGGACGGGCGCGAGACATACGTGAAAAGTGCCAAGGGGTGCTATGTAGGGCAGGGGCGTGGGGGGATTACCTGTTGAGAAGGGTACACCCAGTGAGTGTCGTCCTTGCTCTGGGGATTCGCTTTTGGTATGGACGATACTTCACGTTTGGTCGGTAGTGGAAATGGTTGGTCAGGCGCTGGTCGTTGATTTGGGGCTGGCATCTGAAAAGACAAGCGTCGAGTGAGCGAAAGAGATGCAGAAGACGCAGACGTAGTGGCGTTGTGATCCCCCTCCCCTCCTTCCCCTACATTCTTTCTGCTATTCGTGGTCGGTGGGATGGCGATGAGGAACAGGGTGAACCTAGACCGAAGCCGTTTCGTTTTGAAGAATTCGCGACAGGAGGCGTCAGCGCCAATTGAACGAGGCGGAAAATGAGCGTTTCGTGTTGTCGTTGGTTTCGACCGATTTTCTCGACTCCACAGCGGGCCAGCGAGGTTTGCCGCTTGCGTCGAGGCTCTTCCTTGACGTCCGCGGGAAAAGTCGTGGGGCCCCAGAAAAAACGAGCCAAAATGGCGAAAAACGCTAGAATCACAGGGAGCACTCCTTCAACATTTTTGCCCTAGAAGTCCATTGTCCAAAACGGGAAACCTCAATAAGCAGCATAGGCACTGCTGCCCTCCCCCCCAATAAGGTCGCTGCACTGTGACTGATGTACACAACCGTGTTGTATCCTAGAACGGACAATTTACTTCTAAGTTCCCGTATTGGCTACGGGAGTGCTGGAAATTCGAAAATTTAAAAAATGAGCCATGGGCTAGTAGGCACGCAAAATAATTGGGGCAAGTGCCACTGAAAGGTCTTTTCTTTTCTTTGTTTTTCTCTTATACTAGGTCGGTTCCAGCAAGGTGGTTGGAACATGTTCGGAGCAGAGTTGTCATGGGGCCAACCAATAAAATTTAAGTTGATTACATTTTATTGGCTGTTCCCGTGGCAACAGACCTACTGATGTGAGAACTTTCTGTTCCGCTCTGGTCAGGTTCTCCGCTGGGTCGGTCCCAATAGGAATTGTGATGGAGGGGAGGGTGGGCTATCTTTGTGAGTTTCTGGATTAATTTGTATTCAAATTGTCAATAATAGGGTTGTTAGGGGTTTACCTAATTTGCATATCAACCTACAACTTCCGTGTTTCTGCTCTGATTCGGTCCTTTGATACGTGGTGTGTACTTACGAGGGCAGTACAAGCGGTCACAATTCAGCAAAGATCCAACGACTTGACTACCCTCTTCCCACCGCTTCGGTCCCTGGCGAATTTTGCAGAACATCCTATAACTAACGTCTTGTTAGTGGCTGGTCTGCAAAATTCTACTCATACCGATGCGTGGATAAGTGGGTAGCCAAGTTGTTGAATCGTAACTAAATTTCGACAGCTTGTACGGCCTAATTGAGTAGACTCCACGTACTGAATATGGACCGGATCGGTGCAAAAACAAATAAGTTATAGGCGGGTCAGCAAATTAGTTTCCGGATGGAAACTCCAGTTTTTGACTGGGAAATAAGTGCCCGAGGCGAAAATTCTAGTTTTCACACAGAAGGGTCAACCATTTTTAATTCTCAAACGCCACTGAGCGTCAATTTTTCTTCATGTTTGTGCAGACTGCTGCACACTGGCAGTGTAAGTAGAGGTCGCCCGTTACTAGGCTAGGAGCTGTGAAGCGGTTAAAATTTTCAAATTTTAGGACTATTTACTTAGATTTACGCGACTTGAGTCCCTCGGACCATGCTAAACGGAAAAATGTAGGCGGTTCCATATTCCCCCACAAACGCAAATTACTGGCCGCCAGGGCCCAAAAAATGCGCGTTGTGAGCAGTGTCGGTTCTAGCAGATTTTTCCAGCCTATAGAGGCTTTTTCTCCAACTTCAGGCCTGACAGGTGGGCGGTCGCTGTTCGTTGGAATTTCTGGTCACCCGTAAAACGGACCTAAGTGGTATGTGTGTGTGTAGGAAGGCGCTTTCCCTGGCCCCTGGAATCGTCTAGTCTGGTCTTCTAAAACGGAATTGTCCCCGAGCCCTCTTTTCCAGAAGACAATATCAAGTTTATGGTTGCAGGGGTTGGACTCAAATTAGTTTGCTTATGGTAACCTGCCCTCAAATAACTTGATTTTTTGGTGTTTTCGCCCCTTGACGGCTCCCCAGACAACGCTTGGGGCCTCATGAATCATTTAATTTTATTTAGAAAATGTGAACGGTGCGCCTCACTTACCATATTACGAGGATCAATCTCGTCCGACGCTGAACATGACCCAGACGCCTTAAAAAAACAACAAAGGCGAGAATTGTTAGAATTATCGAAAGCCAGCTCCCCTTACATCACATACCACGTGCATTGGACATTCTTTCGGGATGTAGTAGAAATTGTCTTTCGGTGGAGCTATAGCGACTGTTTTAGACTCCGCGTCGCCAATATCCACGATCCGTGCTGCGGCGAAATTCGCCGCCGATATAGTGTTGCCCATTGTGGTTCGAGCCCTTTGTAAAATCACCGTGAGTTCCTATCCACTTTCACAGGCTAATTTTTCGTAATTACCTTATCTTAGGAGGAGTATTCAGTCCAAAATTGTCTTCTCCATAAAAATAGCAACTCGAAAAAAGGTAAATTTTAACTTTCCTTTTCTATGAAATGAAATTTAAACTGCAGCCCAAAATATCATTCTTTATCACAATTATCAATAATTATCAAGGTGCCTCTGATAACATGATGTTTGCTGTGGAGGGGAGGCCTCAGATATTTTCCCGCCTCTAACTTCCCCCTCTCCACAGACTAAAAACGCCAAGATTTGCGGCTTAATTTCTGGAATTGAAACGTTTATTTCTCGATTTTCTGGATAAATTTGCTATTAGGGTGAAAAATTTCGGTCACTGTTGCCACAGTCTAAACTTGGATGGGGTTTCCTGAAGGAATTCAAAGTTATCTATTTTATGCCGATCCGATGATCAACTTATCCATTCTGTGGCAGAAAAAGAGTGTCTTGTAGGATGTGAGGTTTTAGGCGGCTTCCTAACTTTTCCTCTAGGTCCCTAGGGAGTATCGAACTGCACCGGCCACGGTGAAGAGACTCGAATGCCTAAACTGGTAGCAATTGATCTCCGGCAGAGTCCGGCATGTAATTTCAGCATTGAAAGCTACGCCTTTTTGCAACTAGGCATTTTTTTTCTGTCGCAAACTCTCCGAGAAGGCCGGGAGCGAATACGCCCATTAAACTCCTCATTTCGAAGGATATTACCTTGGGCTTAGCTTCCAACGCCAAATGGTGCTTGAGAAGCCCAGGTGTGCGCCCAAAATTGAAAGATCGACCCCCTCCCCACACACCCACACGCACACACCAGAAAACATTTTGCATTCACGCCTGACCGACAAGAGTGACAAGGTTTCCTTGCTCGCGGGGTATTATCCAGGGGAAGGCAAAAATGCGTGCCTACATGTTGACAAAAATTATTATTCTTTAAGAAATAATGAACTAACAGAACTTAAAAACATGGAAGTAAAAATTAAAGTGTTTGTGCAACTTGAGAAATATGAGTTTCTGGAGGGGGGGGGGGTATTTTAATCGCTGTCCGAGGCACCAGATGACGTCGGAGTGCTAAGAATCTCCTCCGAAAGATCGTCGTCACTTTCGGCGGGTTTTGACTTTTTATCATCCTTTTTGCCGACTTTTTTCTTTTTGTCTTCTTCGTCGTCCTCTTCTTCTTCACCCGACGAACTCCCTTTTTTAGCCTTCGACGCCGGTCCCTTTTTATTGTCGCTGTCGCTGCTGGGCGATGGTTTCTTCTTGTCCTGATTGACAGAATCATCATTTTTTTTTTTGTGCGTGTGAGTAACGATAAAACGCGTCGCGTTTACCTTGCTCGGTTTTTCATCACCGTCAGAACTCGAGTCAGAGTCTTCGATAAACTCCCGGCTCAGGTACGTGCCTCCGCTTCCTGACTTTTCAGTCACAGCGGGCGCCGTCTTTTTAGGACCCGGCTTCTTCTTTTCTGCTTCTTTGCCCTCTTTCTGCTTCTTCTTTTTCTCTTCTTTGGCCCGTTTCTTGGCTTCATCCGCTTTTCCACTGTCCTTGTACTCTTTCATCGCTTCTTGGTACTCCTCTTTTAATTTGGCGGCCTTTTTCTCCCATTCCTGTTTGAAATGACGCGAATATAGAATGAAATACGTTGGTTACTTTTTTTTAGGATTCAACTTACGCTCTTGTCTGAGAGATCTTTCCAAAGTTCTCCACCCTTTTTAGCAATATCCGTGAATGAAATACCGGGGTTGTCCGATTTGATTTTCTCCCGGTTATCGTTAAACCATAACATGTAAGCAGAAGGTGCTCTTTTTGGTTTATTCTCGTCTTTGAATTTTTTTTCGCGTTTTTTTCTCGGTTTTTCAGACTGAAAATGCGTAAAAAAAAAGCTATAAAATGCACAATAGAAACAGTCAAAAGACGACTCACAATAGTGATAGTCTTCTTCTTCTTTTCCTTCTTCTCTTTTTTCTCCTTCTTCCCACTTCCGCCCGACTCGTCAGAGTCATCGTCCGAGTCGGTCGACGGATTCGAGTCATACTCCTCGGCCACGTCCGACTCGTGGTCGGGCAGTTGAAAATCCTCGTCTGTACTGCCTTCGTCCGAAGAGCCGGCTGCACCGTCCTCCGCGTCGCGCTCTTCGGCCTCCCGTTTGACACGGGCCAAATAGGCGTCAGGCTCTTTTTCATCATCCGAGTCTCCGAAATCTTCCATGGAATAGTCGGTTTTCTCCTAGTAGGTGGAGAGGTGGGGAGGGGGCGATTAGTACGAATTGCCGAAGATGGGCGGGGTAGGAAGAAACTACTTACGGTCTTCTTATTTTTAATATGAAGTTTTTTCGTGTTGATAAAATCGTACAGTTTGCTGTACTCCTCCTTTTCGATACTGCTAAACGTGTGAACGACACCATTTTTCAGTTCAATTTCAAAGTCAAATGATCTAGTGCTACCGCCTAAAAATGTTCTGGCGAAATTAACGGCGCTGATCTCCTCGAAACGTATATGAATGGGTGGCTTGTGAATGTACATAAATCCTCTTTCAAGAGGATAGAGGTAGCCGGCGGCCGCTTTGTATGAACAGCCGATGGCTGGGGTGCCTGAATGACTGAGATGATACAACAACAAAATTTAGATTTTAAAAAGTGAAAAAAACGTTCATTTTTAGGCTTACCCGACAAATGACGCTGGATACGTGATTTTCCGGTTAACCAAGGCCTTCATAATTTTACTAATGACAGTGTACGTGGCTCCCGAAAGTTCTTTAGTTAATTTTCCCTCGTATTTCTCTTTGATTTCCTCTCTGTAAAATTAAGCCAAACAGTGTCTCCAAAATTCTTCGAGTACAAAAAAACAGGGAAGACTCACTCAGAAAACGGAAGTTCGACTGAAATGTCGTCATCCTGACCGAACAGGAACACCAAATAATGGTATCTCGTCTGACCCTGTTTGATCGGAGGATCTAAACTGACGACGAAAAAGTTCTGTCGGCCATCCTTGTGAGGCAAAACGAACAATCGGAGCACTGTGGCCATTGGAATTTTGTAGTCGAACGTTTTACCGTGGAGTTGGAAAAAAGACGAGAAAATTTTGATGTCGTAACGACCTCTAAAAAGACACACGGAAAAAATATGAGAATTCGGCGCACAGTGCTGGACAATAATGATTGTCACCTTGGTGTGAGACAGTGAATTTCTCTGAAAATGGCGATAGCGTCGCCTGACACAGAAATAACGCTCGCTTTCTGCATGACCTGACTGTGGAATGCGTCGACCGGGTCGTCACCGGCCAACTCTGACGTTGGTATGTGGAAACGAATCTCCATGAGGCTGACGGGAGCATCGTCATTCTGCAAAACATCCCCAAATAATGAGTTTTTCAGATCTGAGTAGTGGTGGTGGGGGGGGGGGACAAACCTGGTGGAACTCAACGGTGACTTCGTTTTTTCCCGTCGTACACTGTGACACGTTACTCAACGGAATTTCAAACGCCGTCAAATTGTTCACGTCAAAACTAAGGACTGAACCGGCGAATTTGGCAGTGCCCCAGTTCCATCCTTTGACACTCAGCTCCTTCTCGAGAAGGTCATAATGATAGTGAGATTTGAAATATTTCGCGATCTTATCTAATTCCTTTCAAAACATTCAACACAGCGTTAAAACATTTTCAAGGGCCGTGGCACCTAAAGCCGTCACCTCCTTACCGTCTCTTTAAATCCCATGAATCTGTGCAGCGTTCCATTTTTCAGAAACAATCTCAGACCCCATGTGCCCACAAGTTTCTGCCAATTACACAAATCCAAATCCGACGAACTAATTTGTTCAACTTTACCGGTACGATTGTTTTTAAAGCTTATACTCGCGTCCGTTAGCTTCAATCGTCCGGGACACTGGCACAAAAATACGAAAAATTACATTTTGTTTTTTCGTCCTATCACAGAACAATAGACCCTCATTGTACGGTCACTTACCATCGCTCCCTTGATTTCAGCGGTGACATCGGAGTATTCCAGTACGTCCGTCATTTCTGTTATGAGCCGATGTCACCAATTCACATTAATATTTTAGATTAAAAATGAACTTATATTTATTGAAAAAAAAGTTCTTCCGGAATCGTTCACACACAATCAAGACAACAAAATAAATTAGATGAGGAAAACCAGACTTGATGCCTCAAGTGGCGGGATTCAAGAGAGTTCCGCAGAAAATGTGTCGACCATTACAGTCTGGGGAGAACGAAATGTGAACACGCTCCTTCAGGTGGTTTTCATGGCGTCTGGGATAAGAGACAATATTTGTAGGGCTTACAATTAGTAAAATGTGCGCTGAAATTGACGTTTTGAATTATTTTCTTTTAAAAGAATAACCAATAATTGATTGGTTTTGTTTCCAGGAGTAAAGGAAAACCAGGCCGATACTCCCGCGTAACGGTACACTGTACGCGTCGCGCGTCCACGTCGCGTGACCGTTATACTGGTGAGTACCGCTTCCATTTTCATGTTTATTATTATTTGACACAACATTGAAGTTGGTGCCTATTTCACTTTTGTATCACGATTTATTGTTGAATGAGCGATAAGGGTAGGCACCCCCGTCATTCTCGTGTTAGTGTAGTTTGCAACAAAAGATTTTCCTGTTATGTCAAACACGAGAGAAAAGGCTTTTTCCAACTATCACACAGGTTGGCCACTCGCTTCACTCGTGCACATGACTAAAACCAGGATCAACGGTGTTCAATGAAGTAAAATCTCAAAATTTTGTGTTTCGCTCTGCTAAAAATGGCTCAACTGACTGTTCCCGGCCTAAAAATAGTAAAAATAATACTACAAAATAACAATACTGTCGATTCACGCCTTGAAAATGGCTAATCGGGCCATTTGCGCCCTAAAAATGATCAAACTGGCAATTCACGCCCCCTGTTTAACCAAGCCTATAAATTAGGCTATAAATTGCCAAACTGGAAATAAATTCATGCCCTAAAAATGGCAAAACGACCATTAGCAATTAAATTGACGATTTGCGCTCAATAAATGGCGTTTGCACCCTCAAATTTGCCAAACTGGCCATTTGCTCCGTGAAAATCGCTAAACTGACAAATTTTGTCCTGAATAAGTTGGCAAATCAAACTCACTCGGCCCTAAAAATGGGAAAACTGATGATTCGCGTCTTGAAACTGCCTAAAATGCCAATTTAATCGTGCCCTAAAAATAACCCTGACTGGGGCTATTCATACCCTAAATTAGGCAAATCTGACTCAAATACACCCTGTAAAGGTGAAACTGAAGATTTGAGCCATGAAAGTGCATAAACTGATAATATTCGTGCCCGGAAAATAGAAATCCATCGAGTGTGGCGATGCAGAAATGGCTAAACTGGGTATTCAAGTTCAAAAAATGGTAACATGCGTTCTAGTAAAGGCCAAGTTGTCTAGCTGTGCCTTAAAATGCCCAAGCTGGCGATTCATGCCGTAAAAATAGAGTTAACTTGACTCGAAGTTTTTCACAAAGGTATCGTCTCCCCACAATAATTTATTTTATTTTACATAGGACCGGTTTCGACCACTCTAGGTCATTTTCAACTGCTTCTAAAGATATTATGTGCTTGGGAACTCCTTGTCAACCGATGTAAACACGAGACCTCATCATTACAATATGGTGAGGTAAGGTAAGGGTAAGAGTAAAAGCATGAGTAAAAATTAGGAGGGCCCCTTTCTCGGAAAGGAAAATTATTACCAGCCTGAATTTAATATGTTTCGCCGGCCCTGGTACAATAACTGTACGGAACTTAACTCTGAACCAGCCTCATATGAACAAGTAGGGCCACAAACGCATTCTTTCTGATGGCGTTTTCCATTTGCATAAAATTTAGCTCTGGAGCCAAGCATTTCCACCCGTCTTTTCTGAATTATAACATATGGTAACGGAGAAGACGGGTGGAAATGCTCGGCTCCAGACTCCAGAGCTGATTTTTAAGCAAATGGAAAATGCTATGAGATAATGGCACATTTGTGCTTTTTACCTCCATGTTTTTACCAGGCACTTAAGCTTCAATTAAAAGTCAGCCTAGCGGCCAGAGGCGGAGTTTTAACTAGGCTAAAATGTTTAGGCGGGGGGGGGGACCAGTTGGCCTCTCAAGTACTCCCCCCCCCTATCCATACATATACGTACACTTCTTCTCAATTTCATCGGTGAATTAGCTATTTGTTTCCATTTTAGGCGCGAATTTGCGATTTTTCTCCATTTTAGCCGTGAGTGAACGATATTTCTCAATGTTAGCCGTAAATTAGCTCTTCTCCTCATTTTAGAGCTAATGGGGAACATGCACATTTTTCAAGCATTGGTGTTTTTTGAAGAGGGCTCTTCCACAATGCTATTGCTCACATTAAACATTGAAATCAATCAAGGATTTTTTTAGAGCGAATTTTTAAAAATATTGAGTGGGGATTTGATAACGCCAAAGCCTATTTAATGAAATGGGTGGTGCGAGGAAGAGGAGGTAAGACACATTTTCAGGGGGACAATTTTTCTTGTTACTTTTAAACAAAAAATGTTAGAATGCCCTAATCACATGCTTCAAAAGTGGGGATTGACGTCATTTCCCCTCCTACCATCTATCCCCTCTTGAAAAACTTTGAAATGTATTTAAAAATCACCAAATGCACCAATCGGGCTGCAACTACCGTTGATATCCTTCTGTTCATGTGCCAAATCACCGGTATATTTTTCTCCCAAATCGAACACTCATGCAAGTTCCCCATTATAGATTTGTCTACATTTTTTAGTCATGAATTAGAGTTTTTCCCCAATTCACGCCGCGAATGCCCTGTAACGCCATTTCTGAATTGGTACGAGGCGGCTTCAGAAGCCAAAAATTGACGTTTTCTCTATTTGAACCGCAGATTAGCGCTTTTTCGTTACTTCGGAGCTTCTCAATTTCATCGGTGAATTAGAGATTTTTCTCCGTTTTAGCCGCGAGTTAGCGATATTTCTCCATGTTAGCCGTAAATTAGCGTTTTTCCTCATTTTAGACGCTAGTTATAGATTTGTCTACATTTTAGCCATGAATTATAGTTTTCCCCAATTCACGCCGCGAATTCCCTGTAAAGCTATTTCTAAATTTGGTACGAGGCGGCTTCAGAAGCCAAAAATTGACGTTTTCTCTATTTGAACCGCAGATTAGCGCTTTTTCTTTACTTCGGAGCTTCTCAATTTCAACGGTGAATTAGCGATTTTCCTGCATTTTAGCCGTGAAATATCAATTTTTCTGAATTTTTGCAATGAATTCGGGTTACTCCTGATTTTAGCCGCTAATGAGCGATTTTTCTCTTTGTTAGCTGTAAATTAGCGCCACGGAGTTGCCTTCAGGAGCCGAAAATATTTTTTTTTCCATAGTACTGTAGCCTCTAATTAGCGTTTGTTTCAATACTTATTCCGCGGGAGCTTCAAATAAATTTTAGCCGCAAAGTAGTATTTTTCTTAATTTTATCCGTCATTTAGTGATTTTTCTAACTGCTGCCTGTGAGTCAGTAGCGTACCTAGGTGTGGGTGAGAAGAGAAAACCGCCCAGGGTCCCCGCTACCCTGCAAAGCTTAAGATGGGAAAATGGGGATTTTTAGGTACTATGTAAATGAATGCACGTACGTGAAAAAGAAAAGAAAGATGGACACCCTTGGATGAGCTTTTGGGAGTAACGGCACAGTACCAACAAGTTGGAGCAGATAATACGTGTCTCATTATTGGCCAGAAATTTGGATTTTCTGTTTATAATTACGAAATTTGGCCACAGTAGCCAGTTTGGTAGCCATTAAGCTTAAAATTCACCCTCGCAGAGTGACAATAACGTTTCAATAGCGTTAAGGTTTGCTGTATCTGCCAATGAAACAACTGCCAATTCATCCCCCCCCTCCCACGGTATTCAGGCAGAAGGTGCGAAAAGATCAGTCACAGGCACCCTTCCTTCAACACTGTCCGGTCGTGCTGGTTGAAGTCTATCCAATGCCCACTCAACCATACCTGTGCTACTGTTTTTTGTTTTTGTCGACTCGGAAGCTAAATTTGTGAGTAGCTCGAAGTGGTACTCTCCCCCTTCCTCGACCACCCACCCTGCAATTTCGTGAAATTTTGGATTTGGGGGAGGAGGGGTGATTTTGGAGCCTTTTTTTTTCAAAGTGTAGAACCAGACGCGGTTTATGAATCCCTCGGACAATGGCCATTTGCGGAATTCAGCCGGTGAGCCGGCCCAGCCAACAAAAATTCTAAATCTTGGTGGCAAATTTTTCAATGGCTTTTATTATTGGGACCCGCCCCAACCACCGCCACGTTGAATTTGTCGTGAGCAATGCTTTTTTTGCTTTATCTCAAACTGTCTATCGAAGCACAGAGATAGCTTAAATTGGGAAAGCATGGAAAGAAGTGGAACTTCTCAGGGAATTGACAGTAAGTAAAGAGTTCTTTGAGGTGGCACAGTAATTTATTGAAAGATTTTTCGATTCAGCGTTACGATAGCGCCACGTTTTGATCAAAACCGATTAACGTCGACGTTGATGATTGAAAATTCTCCCATCCCACAGGAAATTTTCTGTAGATTTCAAAACTGTCCTCACTTTTGAATTGCGAAGCATAGTGCAATCGGAGAAATAACACTGAACATCCTAGATAGAATTTCCTAGATACTGGATTTCCTAGATAGAACACGTTTTGTCTATTTACCCTTTACTTAATTATCAATAACGGCGCTCACATTCAATAAAAGTAAATTACTCCTTTATAATTAGCGAAAAATTCCCTTGAAAACCGGTACACGTTTTTTTTTTCTTTTGTTTTTTTAACGGTGGGGAGGCCCACCAGGCGATGAGGCCACCGATAGCCTAAGAAAACGTGCTTTGCCCCGCTTGCTCACATTTTTCCAGGGCAATTTAATCTTCTACGAAATTTAAGAATGATCAGTTCATAGTTGAAAAAGCTTAAAAAATGAGGGATTACTCATTCCACGACAAATATCTTGGGAATACTTGGCAAATGGCCCGTGAAAAATGTGTGTGCAGATATAAGTTACGAGTTTTCTTTGGATATCGCTTGACAAACTCAAGGCTAAGGTTTATTCTGGCCAAACACATTCTGCAAGAAAGTTTTTTCTCTTTCCGTTGCGCAAATATGTATGAATGTTTGGAAAGCGTTTACTCTGGATATGGTAGATATTTGTAATTATTCACAAGAAAAAGGTCATTCGATCGATTAATTCTTCCTCGTGACTCATAAAGATTCGTACGGTATTTTTCAACTGAAGTGATGGGAGCCAGGGAGGTGCATAATTATTCTGCCACCCCTTTTTGTGTTACCCCATCCATACCTGGCGACCAGTCAGGAACTGCTCACCTGTGCTCGCAAATATAAACCGAAATCGCATATTTCAAAGTGTTTTGTTGAAAGGATGGCGAGGGGAAGGGAAAAGCCTTTGAGACTTGTTGGCTGCCAATTAGCGGAGCACTCGAACTGTGAAGAAAATTATTTTTGAACGCGCAGCAATCTCGCATTTGTAGGGGCTGAGGGGGTTGGTAGGGAGGACATTCGTCAGGTCTTACACAATTCCAATTAAACCGAAATTTATAATATATAGGACAATTCTCCTTTCACAACAACAAAAATTATAATTTAAAATAATCCAATTAAAAAATGAAATGCACTAAAATAGAAACAAAACTGATTGAAAGCCTAAAATCTATCACACAAAAAATGTATAATACACAATAAGGTTTTATCATTATTTGTAAAGTAATACTGATCAAAGCTGGAACTTTTCTCCATGTCTTTTTCCTCTTCACAAATAATTTTTTTTATGTTTCTTATTCTCACACCAAAAATTAGTCGTACCGACAGTCTTTTAACTCAGAGTCTGTTCGCGGTCAACGGGCGGCACGGGCGACGGCGCTAAGGCCTCCCTGATTATGCTTCTGATTTCCGCAACGGGTTTGGTCAAGGCGATTAGTTCGTCGTCATCCCGCCTCTTTTTTGTTTGTTTGTTTGTTTTGATAGAAAAAAGAGGAATTTTAGAGTGAGCGAGAGAGGAAATCGCATTCCTCGTTTTGTGTTTACCTGAAATAGAATTTCCGGTTCGAAATAGAGGAAACCCTTCTTTTTCGCCGCTATCAAAAGTCCAACCAGTTTGTCGTTGATTCGAGAGTACATCTGAAAATAAAAAGTGTTTAAAGAAGAAGAAGGAAAAAACTCATTAGCAGAAAAAAAATAAGAGGAGGATAACAACATAGTCCGCTCGAGAAATTGTAGGAATGCGTGCGCTTCGGCGTAACGCCAAATGGAAGAAGATTTTTTTTTTTGGCACGTGATAGCAGACACTGCTGAATGGGCCAAGAGACGATGCGTTCGACTGCCCCCTCACCGCTCCACCGGCCCCATCACGCGAGGTACAAAATAAAACTATCGGGGCGGTCAGTGACGGAACGATGGGATCCCAAGGTTAAAAAAGAGCGATTTTCTAAGATAGACGACAGTTTTATAGGGGGAATTGCTAAAAATTGGTATGCTTCGACATTAGTCGAATTAGGAATGAACAGCAGTTTCACGGATTGGGAAAATAAAATGAGGGAAGCGTTTAAAGAACAAGGATGGAAAAAAACTAGAGAGGCCTACAATTTTAGGTACCTAGGAGGTTCATACGTAGATTATGCCATTCGAAAAAAATACCTTTTACAGGAACAAGAGCACGCCGTAGATAAAAGCGTTCAAATAAATCTTATAGTTATTGGCCTACCAGTTAATGTACAGGATAAAATAGATCGTTCAAAAGTTACGACAATGGAGGAACTATTAAGTGAGCTTAGGAAATTGGAACCTTCATTCCCCTCATCACAAAAAACACCCCCAAATCAGGAAATGCTAATAAAAAAGACCTCTCCACAAAATAATTTTAATGAGAAGAAAAAGCCCTGCCATATTTGTAATAAATTAGGCTATCCCGGGAGGTTCCACCCTGAAGCACTATGTAGAAACCGCTTAGCTATTGAAAAAAAAGAAAACTTGATAAAAACTGTAAATAATGTAGAAATCCAAGAAACCCTAAACGAATCTGTTTCCGACCAAAAAAACTAAGTTTGCTGCCACTAATTACTCTCGGGGTCATTGTGAATAAGAAAAGAAAATGCACTGGAATTTACGATTCCGGTTCCAATATAAGTTTTATTACATTAAAATGTGTGAAAAATTTGCAACTAAAACTCCAAGATAATAAAATGACCTTTCGAACTATTGGTGGCAGGCACGGTTTTGCAGGGTGTGTGAACCTTACATTAAAAATCATGAATATCGAAAAAGACGTACAGATGTTTGTTGTAAAAGATGAAAACTTCAAATATGACGTACTAGGAGGACTAGACTTAATTGTCAAGTTCTATCTGAACTTGAACTGTAGATTGAATGTATATCAGACTCCCACTCCCCTAGACGAAAAAAAAGTAAATATGAGACACCATGTTCAGAATTCTGAAGGCATGGAAGACTTTGAAGTAAATTACAATGAGGGCATAGATGTGGACAAGTTTGAAGCAAAGGTGGATCACCTAGACGATACAAAAAAGAAGGAAATCGACAAGTTGATAAACAAATTTAAGGGAATATTTGCAAAAGACAAATTTGATGTAGGAAGAGTAAAAGATTATGAGGCTCATATAAAACTTTTAGAACATAAGTTGGCCTCAAGAAAACCATATCGATGTAGCATCCCAGACCAACAAGAAATTGAAGATCAGATATCCCAGTTACTAAAAGCAGACTTGATCGAGGAGTCCACCTCGCCATTTGCTTCGCCTGTAACACTGGCTTACAAAAGAGAAGAAAAGAAAAAAAATAGATTATGTATCGATTTGCGAGAGTTAAATCGTTTAGTTGTTCCCGAACCACAACCATTCCCCTTAATCGAAGAACTAATTGCGAAAACCAGGGGTTGCCGTTGGTTCACAGCGCTTGACATAAATTCTGCCTTCTGGTCGATACCTATTCGCCTAAAGGATCGTTACAAAACTGCTTTCGTAACTCAAGAAGGCCACTGGCAATGGAAAGTCCTTCCATTCGGATTAAAGACATCTCCGGTAATTTTTCAACGAATTCTAACTAATATTTTGAGGCGAAACAACTTGAAAGAATTTTCAATCTGTTATATGGACGACATATTAGTCTTTTCAAAAACATTCGAGGAACATCTCAAACATTTAACACAATTATTAGAAGCTATTTGCAAGGAAGGGTTTCGGCTAAAACTAACAAAATGCACATTTGCAAAAGATGAAGTGAAATATCTAGGTCACCTCCTTTCAGAAAACACAGTCCGACCCCTTTGGGGTGATAACATGAAAGCCATTCAAAACTTCCCAATACCACAATCAAGAAAAAACGTGCGCCAGTTCCTAGGAAAAGTGAATTTCTACCATAAGTATATCGCAAATAGCTCAAATATGTTGGAACCGCTTCACAACTTGCTCAGAAAAAATACAGACTTCAATTGGACAGAACAGTGCCAGGAGAGTTTCGACAAGGCAAAGCGAGCTCTCTGCTCCCAACCTGTTTTGGCAATTTTCGACCCAAAGCCAAGAATAATTATCGAAACTGATGCAAGTGGGGATGGATTAGGGGCGGTAATGAAACAAATTCAGGAAAATGGTGAAATAAAACCAGTCGCTTATTTTTCAAAAAAACTAAAAGACTATCAAAAGAAAAAAAAGGCAATATACTTGGAATGTCTTGCAATGAAAGAATCCATAAAATTCTGGCAGCACTGGTTGGTCGGGTCAAGCTTCGAAATAATAACTGACCACAAACCTCTTGAAAACCTAAAAATCAACTCGAGGTCCGATGAAGAATTGGGGGATATGTTACTTTTCCTGTCACAATTTGATTTCCGCGTCACATATCGCCCCGGATCAAATAATGCAGAAGCAGATTCTTTGTCCAGAAATCCAGTCCTCGAAGAATTCGAGATTCCAGAGGAATTCATTAGGACAGTCCATTTTGTAAGCCTATCAGATATTAAACTTGATCAAACTAACCATTCCATGGAAATTCAAAAAATTAAAAAGCAAATAAAAGACAATGATATCGTTTATAAAATAAGTAATGATTCCAAAAAGATGATAATATCTGATGAGCTAGCAGAAAAGCTAATTGGAAAAATCCATAAAGAATATGGACACATAGGATCCGCCCACGTTATACACAAAATTCGTCAATCCTATTATACGAAAAACTATTGTCAGAAATGCGAAATTTGTATGAAGAACAAAACTAGACAGCCCAACACCTACGGATTTTTATCCCAATTGTGTCCCGCCAGGGAACCTTTTGAGATAGTCTCTCTGGACACGATAGGAGGGTTTGCAGGGAACCGGTCATCAAAACGATATCTTCACTTGCTTGTCGACCATTTCACAAGATACGCATTTATTTCTACTTCTAAACACCAAACGGCAGGTGAATTTGTAAAACTAATCAAAAAGGTTCATGACAAACACACAATACGAACTCTACTGACAGACCAATACTCAGGAATTAATTCAGTTGAATTTAAAAACTACTTGAAAAAAGAAAAAATTAATCTAATATTCACGGCCGTCCATAACCCCTTATCAAACGGGTTGAACGAAAGACTTAACCAAACATTAGTGAACAGAATTCGCTGCAAAATAAACGAAACCCATAGTAGAGCATGGTCTCGGGTGGCTGAAGAATGTGTGCAGGAGTACAATTCTACAGATCACTCTGTAACCACTTTCAGCCCTGAATACTTATTGTTTGGGAAAACGTCACCCATAGTACCCACGTCCCTTGAACCCCAAAGGAATCTTACTCGGGATCGGGAAATAGCTTTTGCAAATACAGTGAAAAATCATAATTACAACAAGCAACTGTACGACAGAAAAAGAAAACATCATGACTTCAAAGAGGGTGACTTTGTATACGTTGAACATGCTTCAAAAATTAACAGAAACAAATTGGAAGAAATCAGGATTGGTCCTTTACAAATAATAAGAAAAATATCAAACTCTATTTTCGAGCTCGATACTGGTCACCGAAAAAAAGAATCGAACATGTTCCACATCTCGAAACTGGTGCCTGTCCCCGAGGGTGGGGGGATATAAACAAGTTTATCAAATCTCCCAATTGAGCTTTGTCCTTAGGCACCTTCTCCTTTATAACATAGCTCCTAGTTGTTTTCTCGTCACTTCATGTCATGTCCTTAGTGTGAACGTAGCAGTTAAACTCTCGCTGTATCAAAAGGCTTTTTGTTTCGATTCGTTTCAGGTAGGAAACCCACCTGTGTTCGTAAATATTGTAATCTTCTATGAATAATAAATCGTTTCAGAACGCATCATTCAAGCCTTTCCGGCCGTTCACGCTGATACGCTTGTAGCTTTTTATGGTTAGAGCGTTTTGGGGTTGTAGCTTTTTGTGGTTACAGTTTTTTTATGGTTACCCATAGCTTTTTGTGGTTTTGCAGTGGCGTTCATCGAGTGTCACCCACGACATCCTTAACTCTAACCACAAAAAGCCCTAACCACTATAAAGCTGTAACCACAAAAAGTCCTAAACACAAAAAAGCTCTAATCTCAAAGGCTGATTCCTCTAACCACGAAAACCTCCAACCTCGAAAAATCACCGATGCAGTGTACATTTTGTCAATTCTGTGGTTAGAGATTTTGTGGCTAGGTATAGGTGATTAGAGTTTCTTGTATAGTTATAGCTTTTTGTGGTTACAACTTTTTGTGGTTACAGCCTGTTGACGTTAGAGCTACCCATTGCGTCAGAATCCCCATCCCTTCACGGACGGTGTCCCTTAATGATGGGTGCGGATGATGGAACAAAAACAAGATAAGTTTTTTCAGCCCTTGTGGGATATTTGGAAGAAAATTATCCATTTGGAGATTGGTTGTTGCAGTGGCGTTCATCGAATACCACCCGTCCAAATTATCCATATTTACAATATGGAATACATACTACACATTTTTAAATTTTTTTGGGGGCAAACAGCTACTTAATTGTCATGGGGTGGGAGGGGGGGGATTTCTAGTGAATAGTAGCGAGGTTGTGGTTAAAATTTGTGACTGCTGCGAAAATTGTGCAAAATTGGAAGTTCCAATTGAGCGCATTTAATGCACCGTGAACCGTGAAGTAGGTATACCCGTAAAAACTTATAGTCACCAACACGGCAAATCCAGAAAACATAATTTTTTCCCAGGTAGGGCACTAAAAGTTGAGGGCTTTGCATGTCATCCTAAACGTATAATTACCTCGTCTTATGGCCCTCCTTTCGCTGATGGCTAGCGTTATCCCCCCTCCCGCCTTGCTACTCAGAGTCATGGGGGCGCGCTCATTTCTCGCCATTAATTCGACCCTGACAATGAACCATTTCAAGAGCGTTTCACCCCCTTTTGCCTTCCCATACAACGCGAAGAATTCGGCGTCCCTAAATTAAATCGCTACGCACCCTTGAAGCGTCTGAAGTGCGGGGGTGGGGTAGGGGGTCGTTATAACGTGTCTCTCGTCCGATAAAGAATAAAACTCTGGCGGCCTTACACTTTTGTTCAAGGATGCGACGAATTTCTATTTCTACCGGGCGTGATGGCCACGTGTGATGGGGTGGGGTGGGGGGAAGTGAGGCGCCGAAAATCTTCCAAGTTGATGAAAGGCGCTTTTAGAAAAACAATTTTACAGAGGGCTCAAAAGTCCAGCTTGTCAAATTCTTGGATTTTAGACAATTTTTTCTCCTTCGTATTGGGTGAAGTGGGGGGGGGGAGTCTCGCAAAGTGACTCCCTTCGTAAAATAGACGTCTTTTGCTGATTTTGACTCGCGTTCAAATAGAAAAAAAAAAACAAGGGGAAGAACCATTTTGATGTGCCGCGCCACTTACACAAGATATTGGGAAATAAAAGTTTCGATCTATCAAGTGATTAATGGAGTTCTAGTCTTCTAAACAAATAAATCTCGAAGATCTGAAAAGTTCTGTGGTCGTTTTATCGGCACGCGTGATTGTACCGAAAAAAATATGTAGGCCGACCTTTTTTAGCCTCTCTTTTTATTATAAATAGAATACAGTCCTGTGTTGGTAATAAACTAAAATGTTTTTAGGGAATCTCTCCCCCCCCCCGCCACGAAACAAGCTTGATCACATTCTTTAACGAGTTTCCCTTTAGAACGAAAGCGATCTCTCAAGGAAAACTTTTAATCTACGAACCAACCGATCCAGGCATCTCAAATCATCCTTAAAACACCTCCCTGCATTATATTTTGGGGTTATTTATTTTTAGTAGGAATTCTAGCCCCTTCTCCTGTCCTTCCTATCCGTGTTTTTCGTGTTTGCCTTCTATCGCTTCCGATTTACATCTAACCTTGGCCGAGGGTTGTCAAAAAACAAATTGACGGGCGGATTTTTTTTTAATTTTTACGGGGCGAGTATTTTTCCTTTTATGTCTTTTAGGGGAAATTAGCGATTTTTTTTTTTTTGACGGAATGACAAACATCAATCTCTTTACCTCAAATAGTTCGCCGAATGTCACAATAATGGCTCCGTCGCTACCGTGCTCGTCCTCTTCGTAGTCGGGGTCGGATTTTCTCTGTTGTGCATTATACGTGCCCAAATCGTGAATGAAATCGCACAATTCCATGATTTCACGGTAGACGTGGCTTTTTGCTCGCAGTCCTCTTTCTTCGGTTTTTGATCCAGGCACGGGTCTAAAAATTTAGGTGAAAACAGACAACAAATGGAATTATGTTTGTTTGTTGGAGGGGGGGGGGTTGGTCAAAAAGGTTGCATTATGCATTTTTCGATACCGTTTGTGAAGGGAAGGAAAAGGGAAAACGGAAGAGAGAGAGAGAGAGTGAGCAAAAAGATACGACCGCCAATTAGATCGGTCCTTTTATTTCCTCTTTTTTCACTCATTAAAAAACAACAATAACAAAAACACTCACTTTCCGTATTCCTCGCTGGACGGACGCGGTGAAGGTGATCGGCTGAATCCTCCAGAAAATGGATTCAAGCTTTGAGATTCTAAATGTTTGTTTGCCTGCGCGTTAAATTTTGATATCATGTCGTTCAACATAGACATTTTTAACGCCTTGTCTAACAAAACTTTTTTATTAAAAAAAAAAAATCGCAAATTCTTCTTTAAAATTATTCCCCGAAACACCACAACCGGCTACTGCTCGCGTTTCTTCCTTCCAAAGCGAATCGCGCTCTGCACCGGCCTTTTAAAAAAAGATGAATTGCGCGCGGTTTCAACATTCACCAAAGCTTTCCCCCTCTAATTCCCTTGGGGTCGGCCGTTTTTTTTTTGTCCGTATTATTATTATTATGAATTTTAGACCACCCCCACGACCACCCCTTGACCGTCGGTGACGCCACAACCCCTTCCTTCTCTTTTTTTTTAAGGTGTAATTTTTCCTGTCTCGCGGGTACCATCTTTGCGGGCTTTTTTGTTTTGAACCGCGATAGTGACGACGAAAGGGGTGATGTGGTGGCAGAGAGAGAGAGAGTGAGAAGGGGTTTGTTTTTGGCCTATTTCCAGGCAAAAAAAAATATTTAAATCCTGCCCATATTTGAAATTTCTGCCTCCGCGTCGTCGTCACTGTTTTTAACCTTAAACGTACAAGACTTAATTTTAGGACAGAGTCGTCCCAGTCGGAAATGACTCATTTGTGGTTTTCTAAATTTATGTAAGCGTGGGAGCTAGGCGTAAACAATTTGCGGTCGCCGGTGACCCCCCCCCCCCACGTATTTATTGCTTTAACTTCCCGGATTCGACTTTTACGTATGAACCCAACCACAACCGCACGCGTGTATCGTAGGGCGCGGGATGTGTTCTCGTATCAAAACTCATTTTTCACCACTCGGACTGGTACAGTCAATGTCAAACTTTCGTTCCAACCTTCTATTCTGAATTTTCTGTCCCCTTTTCCCTCGCGTTCTTGCAATTTTGACTCCCCTATAACTCCTTAATGAAAGCGCCAGATCAGATGTTTTTTTTTTTTTTTTTTTTTTTTTTTTTTTTTTTATGAAACAATCGCGTGAGAGCCAGACCCACAAAATTGGGTTCTGTGAGCGCCAGTAAACAGTAAAACTATAGGGCTTTGAAAGGCCCATAAACCCATTATTTAAGTGAGCCGGCACCCTGGGAATTTTTGTTCTAAACGTGTGGAATCCGTGAAGTTGGATTTTTTTTTTTACGAAGCCTCTCACTGTTAAACTGGTTTTTGACGTGATTGATCCGCAAAATTTTATTTTTTGGAGAGCAAAACCGGCGGAATCGTTTCGTTTTCAAGGAGCCAATAGTGGAATTGGTCCACGAAATAGCCAAGGCCGCAAAATTGGGTTCTGTGTAAATGCAAATTCCACAAAATTTAAACTTCGGAAGAGCCCAACCCGTTGAATTGCGGGTTCGAAGGCCTAATCGCAATTGGGAAGAAGCGATAATTTTCTGTTCTGGAAGCAACTGGAATGCTGGAAGGCGCTGTTCTTGCGACAAGTCCGCGGTTGAAAATTTAGAGAAAAAAAACGTGGCCAAAATCGAGAAAAAGAGCTAGTTCGCGGTTTATTTAGGCCGAACCGCTTTGGGCCCCCGAAAAGCTTATAAAATATGGATTTTTAGGTTTTAAAGCGTTGATTCGTGGCTAATATTGAGAATAAGCGTTCATTTGCCGCTAAAATAGGAAAAATATGCCAATTCGAGGATATCTGAAGGCAAATTCGTGGCTAAAATAAAATAAAATAAAATACGATTATCCAAAGTTTCTATATACCCCTAAAATACTAAGAATAAGGATAATAAAATTAATGAATAAAAATTATAAATTAATTAATTATTAAATTACTTAGGATTAAACTTATAGGATAACATTTAGAAGACGTGCTAATTTGCTAATCTTCTTGGGGCACGTACGCGGCAAAAAGTTAGGAAAAACGCTAATTCATAGCAAAAAGCGAAAAAAACACTAATTGGCTTCTAAGTATTGAGAGAAAAGCTATTTCGCGTGCATAATTGAGAAAAAGCGCTTATTCGCTCCTACAAAATTCAGAAAATCTAGTGATGAATCGCTCAGCAGGCTCAGATTGAAAAAACACCAATCCGTGGTTTCTTGAAGGCAACTTCGCGGCTAAAGTTTTGAAAACACGCAAATCCGCGGATCATTTTGAGACATTTGCTAATTCGCGAATGATCGATACGTGGCTGATGAATTGGTGATGATGCGACCCCCCCCCCACAACCATCCCTTCGCTTTTCGTGCTAGTAGAGAAAAAAAGATGATCGTGTACTTGTCCTGGCTCTTGATCTGGTGTTAGTACTCCCACCAGCATATGAAGGGCGAGGTAGGCCGTTGCGTTATAATTCCTGGAGGGTGGTAAGGAGGAAGTGTCCGTGGAAATTGGGATCCCTAACCCTTTCCAGAGATTCATCGGAGGAAGCGTGCGCACGTCACTTCATAATTTGGTAAGCGCAATGCTGGCCAGATGGTCGGGTATTTGAAAAGGGAGAACCGTCGGCAAGTGACGATCACTTGACGTGCCAAGTAGTACCTTGTCCTCTAGACTTGCCGATCGGTTACAATGTGGATCAGTTACAATATGGACAGTTGACTATTTGCAATGTGGACCAGTTGCGAAGTCCCCACGCCCCTCCACCGTGGGAACCAAACATCTGACCTACACAAACAGGCGATTTTGGCCCTCAATCTAATTCAAATCCAATAATGCGAGTTTCGGCCCTTTCTAAAACCCAATTTCGTGATTTTGGCTAATTTAAACCCAAAGTTCATAACCAATTCGATGGATTTCGCTCCATCAAACTTAATTTCCAAACCCGATTTTCGCTTTATCAAAAACCAAATTTCGTGGCTTTAGCTCTTTCTTAAATCTCTGTTTCGCCGGATTGGCAAGTTTTCGCTCTTTCAAAACCCTTGTTGTGATTTTAAATCCTTAAACAGTTTTATTTCGAATTTGGATAGATCTTTCAAAACCCAGGTCACGGATTTGGTAAATTCAAATTCACGGAATTGGCTCATTCAAAAAACCAAAGTTCGTCGTTTTGGCTCTTACGAACTCCAGTTTCGCAGATTTTCACTCGTTTAAAACCAAATTTTGTGAATTTTTGCTCTCTCAAAACCAAAGGCCTGTTCGCTGTGCAGTTCTGTACAGTTCCTAAATGTCCTGGGCATGTGCGGATTGAATTTTAGAAAGCTCCCATATCCCATTCCCGCATGTTCAAGAACTGTACGCAGAACTGCAACTTCGAACAAATCTTAATAAATGTCCCTGATTTGTATCGTTCAAAAACAAAAAGGCGTCATGTTTGCTCTTACAAACCCCAGTTGCGCAAATTTCTGCTCATTAAAATCCAAATTTCTTGCATTTTCGCACTTTCAAAACCAAATTTCGCGGATTTTGCGCCTTCTCAACCAAATTTAAGTTGTTTTCGCTCTTTCAAGAACAACGTTGCGCGGTTTGGCTTTTATTTCTATAATTTAGTTTTACAGCTTTGGCTAATTCGGTAAAACTTATTGAGCTCTTTCAAAAACAAGCATTTTGCGATTTTGGCAATTTCAAACCCCCATTTTGCGAATTTTTGCTCTCAGGACAGGAACTGTCAAGGAATTGGCTCCTTTAAAACACAATTACTCGAACGTGGATTTTTGAAGTTGGTAGGACTCGGGGCGCGATTCTTCTGCCACGTGTGTAGTTTTCAGCCTGTACGAGCGATAAAGACATTTAATTTTTTCAAGCCGAAACCCCTTTCAAAGTTTCGCTCTTTTAGTGTAAAATCGTGTATCGTCATGTCTACTAATCTCTGAAATTATTAGAAGTGACTGGAAGAAAAATATGCAAACCTAACTGGAATTTACCCAAATTCTCCCCCTCAACCTCGCAATTTCCCGAAAAATTGAATAATCCCCCCCCCTTCCATTTTAAAAGTTCATAGCGCCGCTACCAGTCTCTCCTGACGGGGGTACCCCCGGGTTGGTGGTGGTCGGGCAGCAGTGTCCACCATGCCCTGCTGTTCACTATGATAAAGGTAGGCAACAGCCCGCACAACATGACCTTTTCTTTACTTTTCACTCCACATAAAATTATTTTGAGCAAAGGACTAAGTTCAGATTTTTTCTTCTTCAAATTTTCAACTTTTTGTCCTCCTCCTCCCCTCTACCTTACCGGGAAACACATCGCCGAACATTGAATACTTCACCGTCCAAAACGATCGCTCCTGAAGCCATCACGTAAAAATCAACTTGCAAATATCTCAACACCTCCACTTCTTCTATCCCTTCGTTCTCAATAAGAACAACCAATTAAAATGGTCCATACTTTTAATAAAAATAACAAATAGCTAATAATATCGTTACGTATATAAAATAACAAGTCCAAAAAATGAATTGCTGCTTCGAGCCGCCCAGCAAACACCCCGTTTTGTTTTCCGTGGTCATTTTGACTAGAATCACAATTTTTCAGTTAGTATTTCGACCATTATTTTGTTCTTACAAAAAATTTGAGTGTGGAGTGGAGGGGGAGGGAGACTGCCCTGTAGACTTCATCGTTCTTATAGGAACCAGTCAAATTTTGACAACGCTTCCACCTGTGGGGGGACTCATTGCCCACGTGGGGCTGTGCAGGGGCAGAATCTATCCTCCTCCTTCCCACCGCTTCAAAACCGTTCAATGTCGCAACCTTGATTTTCATTTTTTGAGTTCGCCAGTTTGCCGTCGTTTGTTTTACCACTTCCGTCGTCCAATTCGCAAAATATAGATCGAGGCGGCAAGTTAATACGACGCGATTGTGTCACTTTTGATCCCCGCTATAATAGAGAGTATCGCCAACACGGTGGGAGGAGGGAAGCGGGGTATTTTTTTAAAGAACGACCATTCATTAATGTCATTAATGAATGCCAAGTTTTTGTATACCATTCGAAACTCACTCGGACACCTTATATTTGTCGCTTGTGTAATCTCCGGGCTCGGTTCTAATTCCTACTGAGAAGACAAATTAGTTTCATTGCATAATCATTTCTTGTAAGACAAGAGTTCAAACCCTCGCGGTTGCAGGGGGAGGCAGTGAATTTCGCGCAAGTTGCCGCTCTTGTTGTTTTGCCCGGATTCGAGGACTTCGCCTCATTTTTTTCCGTTTCGGGAAGAAGAAAGTTTAATTTTATTTTTTTTTTAAGCGAAGGTCAAAATGAACACATGCACAAGAAAACAGGAAGCAGGGGGAGGGGATATTTATTTCTTCTTTTTTTTTTGGTTTCCCGGTTCGGTATTTTTTGTTGTTTTTCTGGACAGATCGACTTTTATTTTCGGCAGGAGCAGTTATGAATGAGTTTGATTTATGTGGTATTATTGGCTGCGATACAAAAAGGGAAGCTCACTTAAGAAAGAAAGAAAAAACCCTAAATTTAGACGGATGACACTGATCTTCTACGGCTGCCTGTGTTTTTCGCTAAACGGGCATTCTAAAGGAAAACATTATGATGGTAGTGGTGGCAGTTAAGGGGGGAGGGTAATGTTGGAAAAGGAAAAGAATGCGCTTTAAAATGTATGTGTGCTCTTTAAATTGTTTGTTCGTTAGTCACTTGAACTGCTTTTAGCGGACTGGCACGTTTGAGGAAGAGAAATCATAACAAAAACTGCACATTTTCGCCCGTTTAGATGTTGTTACTGATTTGAACAGCAAAGCAGTTCTAGAAGACTATTTGGGGGGTTCGTAAATATTGAAAGGAAACACCGAACACCATAGCGACTCGGCTTTCAGCGACGCGTGAAAGCGATTTCGCTACCACTCGAATTTCTCCCTGAAACACACTGTTTTCGGCCTGTAGAGCCGTGCTGCCCCGTATTCTGCTCTACATTTTTAAACAATTGACATTGGACACATAATAGGTCGGTACTAGCAAGTTGTTTGGAACATGTTCGGAGCAGATTCAAAAGTAATAAACTTAAATTTATTTTTTTTATGCGCGTGAGCTTGGCCTGATACACTAGGTGAGAATAATTTATGAAAAATCGTCCTATTTGTTTGACCAGTAGATTTTTTTATTTTTCACCTTACAGATACTCTTGTTTAAAACTGCCAACTTCACGCAACCCTGGACGATGAACGGAATCATTGTCTGATTAGCCAAAATCTTCATTGTGTTTGCGCATAAGGCCCAAAACGTGCGTGGTTTTGTGGTTTAGAGCATTCCGGGGTTGCAGCTTTCGGAGTTTGGTCTGTTTGGGGTTCAAGTTTTATTGGTTCAATTTTTCTGTGATTACACTTTTTGTGGTCAGGGCTTTTTGTGGTTAGAGCCTTTTTGTTATTTGCGCATTTGGAGTTGCGGCTTTCTCGAGCTATTTGTGATTATAGCATGTTTAGGTTAGATCTTCTTGGTGTTAGAGCTTTCGTTGTTCGAGGTATTTGGGGTTGCAGCTTGCAGCTTTCTGTATTATACGGTCTTTTAGGGGTTCAAGTTTTCTGGTTCAAGTTTTTTGGTCAGGGCTTCTTGTGGTTAGAGCTTTTTGTGATTCAATTTTTTTTTTGTTACATCCATGTTCAGTACATTGTCGTTTGAGTTTTTTCGTGTTTCGTGTTTTTATGGTTAGAGGATTTTGTGGAGAGTGCTTTTTGTTGATAGAGCTTTTGAGGTCAGAGCATGACCTCAAAACCACTGAGGTACTGACCATTCATTCATACTGGCGTTCATTTTCGCAGTTCAATTTTTTTTCATTGTTAAACGTTTGTGTTCAGATCTTGCTACGGTTAGAGCTTCTTGTGGTCAGAGTTGTTCCTTCTTCTGGTCAGAGGGTCGCTCGGCTTTTGCGTAAAAACGTCAGTTTTGAAGTTAAATATTCAGTTATACTAGAGTGAAATATTCAGTTTTGGTTAAAAATACGTCAGTTTTGAGTTAAAAACAGTTATTGTTTGGTTAAAAAAAATTGGAATTTTACGTCTCTCAGACAAGATGTTGATGAAAAGTCGGGCAACCTGTATATTTGAATGCCAAGTATCGATTCCCGGGGAAATCGAATTGTCTGTTAATAGAAAGAGTCTGAATAGAATTGCCAGTTTTTGGATAGAAAATCAGGAATAGAAGCTAAAACCGATAATTTCCGAACGAATTAGTTTTTGACGGATTACGACCCGGGGAAGACTTAGTCGATTTATTGTGCCTATGTCTGATTTAATGAACTACCAGTTCTTTTGCTTGGGTCTCTAGATTCTGGAACGTCCTATATATTCTGCCCACCCCCCTTGTCAAGGGCTGGCTACGCCCCTGTTTGCATCAATAATTGTCCGTTCACTATTCAATAATTTTATTTTTTTCGATCATTTTATTTTTTCAGTAATTTTATTTTAATTTTTTGTGTTTTGTCAAAAATTAAAATAGAATAAAATAAAATTATTGAAAAAAAATTATTAAAAAAATTAAATTTGGTATTGAATAGTGTAGCGCAGGGCTGGCCAACCTTTTTTGGTCGTGGGCCATAAACCTGGTTGTAAGAACTAAGGTGGGCCACTCATCGTCCTAATCCCCCCCACTCCAGCACAAGACTGATCTTTTAGCTAAAGGCCGCGACACTGAATAAAACTCACTCGGGGCCTGTTCAATAACGTTAATAACATTTTTAATTAAACATTATAATAGTGTTTTCCATTTGCACAAAAATGTGCCCTGGGGCAGGCAGCTCATTGCAGTGCCGGCCTTAGACATTTGGCGCCCCCGGGTGAATTTTTCATCAGCGCCCCCCCCCCCCACGAAGTTGCCTTCGCAGAAGTCTTGAATTAGCGTTTTCCCCCCACGTCAACACTACTTCTCAAATTCATCGGTGAATTAGCTATTTGTCTCCATTTTAGCCGCAAATTAGCGATTTTTCTTGCAATGACATTGTGTGTTTCCTGATTTTAGCCGCCGATGAGTGATGTTACCCGTGAATTAGCGGGCAATTTTCTCATTTTAGCCAAGTATAGTTGCCTCCGGGAACCCTGACTTGCCATTTTTACTCAATTTATTTCTGACAATAAGCAAATTTTATCTATTTAACGCCTAAATAGTCATTTATATCTTGCTTTTAGTCGTCAATTAGTGTTTTAAATAATTTTATGTTTCTATACCGAGCCACGAATAATAGTTTTGCCAATTTTTGCTTTTCCTGAATTTTATCCGCAAATTAGCGCACTTTCCTCATTTAACCTGCTGCGAACTTACCTTCAGAAGCCGCAAATTGGTGATTTCTCCATTTTAACCGCAAATTGTAGCTTTTTTTTTTTTTTACACTTCAGCGCTTCTTCTTAACTTTAACGGCGAATTAGGGATTCCAGAATTTTTTTGATATCTTTTTCGGATTCCTCGTGAAATTTCCTTGCGAATTAATAACAATATTGCCGAAAAAATGCAACTTTTTTTGTGGCCAAAATCGTCGTTTTTAGCGCAAAAGGACCATTAGCAAAAAATGACGGTCGAAATTGCAAAAAAGGGCCTCTAGAGCCCCTTTGTATCTTAATTGCAAATATTTGTACCCGAAAAAAACTGAGATTAAGAGAAAATTGTGGGAGGAGAAGGATTTGGCGTGAATACGTCAACAATTATTTGCCACAGATTTACATAGTAATCTAAATCTAGTTGTTTCTTGGCACGAAAAACGCGAATATGAGTTTCTTCTAAATATCCCGAGAATGAGTTACTTTCGAGGAAAATCTTCACTCACAAAACTTGTTGAGCGATAAATTTCCAACAAATTTTGTATGTAAAGTAGTTTTCCACGATGAATATGGAACGGGCTACAGTCTTTCGAAATTGTTGTTCCAAAATGGTCAAAGGACCTAAAATCGCCTGTTTTCGACTAAGTATTGCATTTTGGACTGTTTTCTATTTTTTGATTTTTTGGTATGAAAGAACAAAGACAAACAATTGAAGGAGGATTATTGAAAATTGAGTGACGATAGATGGTTATAGTCGTTGATGGATAAGAGTCGGTAATTGAGGATTAGTCGATGTGGACTGAGGGTTGATTATTGATTATGTACGATGCAGAATTTTGGATTTAAAGTTATGAAAATTTCGGTGTTTGAGGAATGAAGACTGCGGGATTTTTTGTCATCTTGTATTTAAAGGTCAGAAGTGTTCGAGAAGAAAATAACTCTGAAAATGCTACCTCTTCAGAGGTAAATTTTTGGCAGCCCAAAAACTTGGCACTTCTTTTAGTTTCTAAATCATGCATAAATCTGTAGCCGTAGGAGCCTACATCGTCTGTCTTCCCTCGTTGAGGTTCGTCAAAAACGGACCGGTTTCGGCTGCTCGCCATCTTCAGCATTTGGTTTCCCAACTGAAACTGAGCCTCCCCCCCCTAAGTTTCCCGGCTGAACTGGGAAACCAAATGCTGAAGATGGCGAGCAGCCGAAACCGGTCCGTTTTTGACGAACCTCAACGAGGGAAGACAGGCGATGTAGGCTCCTACGGCTACAGATTTATGCATGATTTAACCACTAACCCTCGTAGTTTAAGCGACTCTACTAACAATTTAAATCTTTTAGTTTCTTCTAAATATCCCGAAAATGAGTTACTTTCGAGGAAAATCTTTACTCACAAAACTTGTTGAGCATTAAATTTCCTACAACTTTTGTATGTAAAGTAGTTTTCCACGACAAATGTGGAACGGGCTACAGCCTATCGAAATTGTTGTTCTAAAATGGTCGAAGATCCTAAAATCGCCCTTTTTCGACCCAAGTATACTCATTTTGCTTTACTTTGGACTATTTTGTAACATTTTTTTTTTGTGATTTTTTGTATGAAAGAACGAAGACAAATGATTGAAAATTGAGTGACGATTGATGGTCGAAGTCGTTAGTGGATAACGGTCGGTAATTGAAGGTTACTCGGTGTGGGCTGAGGGTTGATTATTGATTAAGTGTGACGAAGAATTTTTTTGGATTTAGGGTTATGGTAATTTTGGTCTTTGAGGAATGAAGACTGCGTGATTGATGATTCAGGGATCGTGTAAAAAAAAAGGAGGGTGCTCCGACCCCTCTGATTTCATGATGGTTAAAGGGTAACATGGGTGCTCGAGTTTTATTTCGCATTTTTCTACTAACGCGCCCATGTTACCCTTTAACCAGCATGAAATCCGAGGGGTCGGAGCTCTGAAAAAATTGATACGGCCATGGAAGTTTTCTTGTTTTGTTTTTTTTACTACTGGGCGGTCACAACCAAATATAGCCCCTAAGGAGGCGTCAGCCAGAGGCGTAGAGTATTGGGGGCGAGGTGGGCCATGGCTCGTCCAATATTCCTTCTGGGTGGGCAAAGGTACCTTTTGGAATCCCTCCCAATATCTTCACCTGATTTTCAACAATTTCTTCCCGGAAGTCCTAGGAAAAGCCTCGCGAGTCAGGTGGACCTCGCTGGCTCACGGTAGAGTGGAGAAATAATGCCGAAACCAAGGACAACGAGAACCCGACGGGACCGCCCGGGGGTGCCGTGTTCCAAGGGGCGCATCTAGCTAATTGAGGAGGGGGAGGATAGCTGGAGGAAAAAAATGACCTAAGAATAATCGCGTCTGATTTGTGCATATTTGAAAACTATAAAATAGCCGAAAATTGGATTTTTATTTAATTTTAGCCGTGAATTACAGAGCTTTTCCTCTACATTTTATCCGCGAATTGGTGATTTTCCTCAATTTTAGCCTCGAAGTAACGTTTTTATCCCATGTTAGCGATTTTTCTCACTTTTTGCCATTAATTGAAGTTTTCCATTTTGATCAAATTAGCGATTTTTTTACCTTTTCGGCACTGAATTAGCACTTTTTTTTCTTTTTTTCATCATTTCAGCCGCGTTAATTAGTTACTTTATTTCAATATTGGCCGCAAATTAGCTGTATGAGCTTTGACCGCATTAACAGTTTGTGTTTTTACACTTTTAGCTATGTACTAGCACTTTTTGTCAGTTTTAGGCCCCATGAGAAAAATCACTAAATGACGGCTAAAATTAAGAAAAATACTTGGCTACTTCACGGCTAGCTTCCGCGGATAAAGTACAGAAAACCCCCCCTAATCAGAGGCTAGAAGTATAGAAACGACAATTTTCGACTTCTGAAGACAAGTTCGCGGCTCAAACCGAGGAAAAGCGCCACTTCATAGCTATGAAAGCGAAAAATAAACGCTAAATTCGAATGTAAAATTAAGAAAAAGTGCTAATTCGTGAAATTAAGAAAAATGACTCATTAGCGGTTAAAATCAGGAAAAACACGAATTCACCGCAAAAATTCAGAAAAATCGCTAAATTCACGGCTAAAATGGTGAAAAATCGCTAATCCGTGGCTAATTCACCGATAAAATTGAGAAGAAGCGCTGAAGTTAGGGAAAAAAGAGCTAATTTACTATTTAAATGGAGAAAACGTTAAATTCGCGGCTTCCGAGGGTAACATATTGTTCCAGAAAGAGAAAAAAAAGAACGCTAATCCACGACACAATTCAGAAAAAGCTTTAGGTGATTCGTGACGAAAATTTGGGAAACCCTCTAATTAATTTGGGCTAAAATGCAGAAAAATCTATAACTTTAGCGGGAAAAAATTGAAAAAAATCGCGAATTCGCGGCTAAAATGGAGACAAACGTTTATTCGTGGCTAAAATGGGGGAACATATCTAATTCACCGATGAAATTGAGAAGAAGCGATGAAGTGTTGAAAAAACGCCAAATCTCGGCTTAATCTGAACGGTGACTTCATGGGGCGCAGGTGAAAGATTTGCCCGGGGGCGCTTATTGTCTAAGGCCGGCACTGCGTAGAGGTCACGACCCTCTCTAATTGAGGCTAAAAGATCCTATAAAAAAGTTGATATCTATCGCGATATGGCGTTTTATCGATTTTAGCCATAGAGATAATATAACTACTAGAGGGGGCATTGAATGCGCAAACAAGCATAAACTGGGGCGAGGATTAAAGTCATCCGGATATCGTTGCGGCTCCTTAGGTCTCTTCCCATTGGCTGTCTCAAAAGGTGGGGTTTTAAAAAGTCCCCCTTCACACCATCCACATCCCCATAGGTACTTCTTCAACCAATAGCAAGGGGTTTTCGGAGCTAACTCGAGCTCTTGGTGACGTCAATCATGGACCGCTGCGCAATAGACAATTCAAGCTCTTGTTATATTATCTCTATGATTTTAGCCGTAAATGAGCGTTTTTTCTCAATTTTGGCCGCGAATTAGCGCTTTTTCTTAATGTTAGCTGTGATGCTGTGAATGAGCGAATTCCCATAAGTGTAAAACCTGGTTTTTGGGCGGAATTTCAAATATTATTTAGGTTTTTTGTTGGCAAAATGGTTTAATACAAATATCAGGCAGTTTGAAGGGCTGAATTGACGGTTTCCGAGTGTAACTGGTTTCGGACATTGACGAGTTGAAGAAGGGTGGACAGCTGATCACTTTGGCCTCGTCCTAGCTACTCCCTTGCTCCTAGCCACAGTAAAGCCCTAGCCATAGCAAAGTTCCAATTCCAAACCCCAGCCAAACTACACCACAAAAAGATCCAATCAGCAGTTCAGAACAGCTGCAAAAAGTTCAGCAAGTTGAAGTCCCAATCAAGGAGGATAAAAAGATACATCTTATGGCGTGGATATTGTGGGATTTTTTTGTAGATATCTAATCACGAAGAGATATTGTCTTCCCACACGTCTTTTTTATTATTAACCGGTTTTCCGGTCTACAAGGAAACCATCTTCGGGGAAAAAAGAATTCTTGTCAAAAAACCTCTAAAAATTTTTTCGTGTAGAGCACATCTATCACAGTGCAGATGCAGTGAGATTTGTTTTTGACGACATTAAACAAGTAGATGTATACCAATCAAAATACATATAGGTCCCAATAGAGCCCGGAGGCCCAAGAATTGGTATTTTCACACCCTTCTGTTAAATCTCCAACAGTCCTCAATAATCTCATCGTAAACGCCTACAAGGTATTTTCCTTACGACAAGTACGCGATCCCCCCCCCTTGTCCTATTTTTAATCCTTTTGTCAGCACTTTTCCAGAGAGCGTTAAAAAAGAACAAGTACAAAGAGACCATGGTTACAAAGTTTGACGACATGTGGGGGGGGGGGAGTAGAGTTTTTTAAACGTTCTATAACTCTCTACTCCGTAATTAGGTGAGAATTGAGGTACCAATCTGAAAATGTAAAGACGAGACCTTTTTGAATTAATCGAAAAACGCTTCTAAAAAAAAAAAAAAAAATAAGACACTTTGCGACTGAACGTTTAAATAAATTATTTTGGGCGGGTCTTGCGTTACACCGTGTTATTTAAAAGTTCGTCCAACGCTAACTACAATGGTTGAGGGGGGTGGGGTTGTCATAAACTAAGAAGCGCGTTGCCCCGCGAAAACACATTATATTATACGCTTTAGCGGAGAAGTGAACTTTTCAACAATGGGTTTCCTCCGGTTTCTAGAAAAAGAAACGGCGGAAGATGAGGTGATCATTAAAGGTCGACATCTGTGCGGCGGTGAGTATCCCGCCATGACGGCCATGTATCCAATTTTGACTCCGAGCCAGTACCATAAGACTCTTGTTAAAATGCTTCTAACGGTCATTCTAACCGTTTTTGTACTGCCGATGCATTTCTGCAGTCTTCTGTGGGCGGTTAAAGCCGAAGAATTCGACATTGCGCTTGAAAATGTATCGCAGGCCGCCATGGTATTGAGCCTGTGCTGCATGTACTGGTTGACGATTTACAGACGGTCTCTGGTTAGAGACTTGTTCCGTCGTCTCGGCTCTGGATTTTTCCACTACTCGAACGAGACGGCTCAAGAAGAGGCGGCTCGTCAGAACACGCAGGACTACGCGTATTTACTTGTGTGCAACAAATATTTCACGTTCGTTCTCGTTTCAATTTATTTTATGATTCTGCCCGCTTTGAACGTTTGGTGGACAGGGAAAATTTCCACAGAAAATGACGGTGGCCTGTATCCTTTCAATAAAAATCTCCCAGTTCACATAGCGCCCATCTATAGAACTGACGATCCGACCATATTTTTCCCGACTTTCACCATGCAAACCATACTCGCCTACTGCGCTGGATTCATCATGCTATCAATATCCAACCTCTACCTGGGGCTTAACGTTCAAATTTGGAATCAGTTGAACAGTTTGAAAGGATCCCTGAGTAATATTCGCGAGAGAGCGAGCAAATTATACGAGGCTCGAAGTGGTGTACCAGCGACGGGCAATTTTCAGACAAAACTATTTGAAGATTGTATGACAAAATGCCTTAAAGAGAACGTTAAACATCACAACGAGATAATGAGGTGAGATCCTCGTATTTTCAACGCCACCAAGTTAATTTAAGAGTAAACATTTTCCAGGTTTTTCAAAGAATTCACTCAGATATTCTCCGACTGGTTGTTTTTACACTTGCTAGTGTCTGGCTCCATCATCTGCCTTACGTTCTACCTAATCAGACTGGTACCCGCTACCCGCGAAGTTAGCTCGAATGCAGGAGTCAAAAATAACGATTTTTTTTTTCTTCAGGTGGGTAATAACTCGTTAGGCCTTCTACACATGCTAGCCGGACTCGCTGGAAGAGTTTTGATGCTCATTTTCAACGTTTTCCACGCTGTCATTTACTGTCTGGTCGGACAAAGAACCACAGATCTCGTGAGACAAAATTCGAGAAACTGAGAAAGATTTCTCATTCATTGCTTCACCCCCCCCCTCACCTCACCATTGAATTCCAGAGTCACGAATTGCACGAGAGTTTCTACTTCTGCAACTGGTACTCGAGTGAAAATCAGGAATTTAAAGATATAATCTCTGTCTGTTTGGCTGTGGCAAACCGACCGTTCGTCACTAGTGGGTTCGGGATTGTACCAGCCAAAGCTGAAACATTGGTTAATGTAAGGAAGGGATGAACTGCGAGTGGTAATTGCGTCTCTCATTTTTTCACGTTCTTATTTTTACAGATTTTGAAAAGCGTGTTTTCACTGCTTAATTTCCTCATCTTTTTGGTTGGATAGAAAAGCGAAGGAAAGCGAAGTTAGACCCTAGTGTATAGTTTCATCGTAGTCACACCACCGCCGTAGTTTTTAGTTATTTTAAAGCTTTTTACGTGTGAACGCCTTAGAAAACATTTTTTTTTTTGTTAATTATTCAGGCAAAAAAAGTTAATTCAAACGATTCCAAGTTCAATTTCAGCCAAGAGCCTATTTACGGTGGGGGCAGGCGCGGATCCAGAGTCGGCTTAAGGAGGGAACCATATTATGACCCCATCCGGCCCTTGCACCTACCAATACCATGCACACGTCACATACGTGACGATAGTGAGAATGACAAAGTTGTAGCTCTCAATCTCGGATGATTGAAACGTCGGAAAATTACGGAAACCCAATGGGCGAAAGAGTGGAAAAAAGAACGAAAACATTCAACAACTACCTATGTAACATGAACTAATTGTTTGGCAAAATTATGCCTCCCCGCCGCCGAATGAAGTAAACTCAGGGCAGAGGTGGAGGGGAAGCTCTTATGTCCCGCGGCCAGCACTGCCCAGTTTTGGGTCTTTTGGGCACGACTAACCCAAAAACCTGCGCGTTCAATCACTACCCACCTCATCTTTTGACCCCTTTGGCACGTTTTCCAGGGGGTATTGAGCAGTGTCCACGGGAGCCATAAGACGTCTCGTCCGGCTCAAATCGAAACACTTTGAAAACATTAGAAATCGGGCGTTTTAACCCCAGGGCGAAAATGATGAAAATGTGAAAATCTATATAACCGCGTCTTTTGAGGGTTCTTCTCAGGGAATCCGAAAATCGAGACGGATTTCCAATCATACGAGCCGTTTAAGAGGTTGCCACTGGGATGCCACAGAGGGCTTTGCATAAAGAGCCGCACGAATTACGCAGGTGCCCACATAATCGATAGCTTTCTGAATTGAACAGCAAAGCAGCTCCAAACCCCAGCGAAGCTCTAAACCCCAGTAAAGCCCCTGCTGGAAAGAATGGAAAGGTTCAAGCCGATGCGCGCTGTAATCCTCCAAATACAATGAAGGCCCCACAGCAGTGCTTCAGTGCGTCACTATCCGTCGCAAACTGAATCTCTGATGGAAAACTATCGTTTGAAGCCTTCTATTCCAAGATTTTCTGTTCAAAATAACTCCCCCTCCCCCTCCAGAAAGTGATATTTTTGCAGTTAAACATTAGATGTTGGACCCCCGGTGAAGTCCCCGGAGACAGTTAACTGCGTCAGTGTAGCCCCTCAAATAAGACAGGGACTGAAGAAGCTGACAAGAGGAGTCTGGCTAATAAGACGTTTTCATTGGTTTTTTTACTCGAAAAAGTTTTTTTTTTCGTGAGTTACTCCTGTCAAACTGGTTTTTAAGTTTGCCAAATCCGTGAAATTACCAACTCATTGGTGTTTTAGCGAGCCATACCTGCGAAAATGAGTCTTTAGGATGGGACGGCAAAACTAATTTTTTGCCGACAATTTTTTGATGTGAGAAAAATCCAGGAAATTGGTTCATTAGTGAACCAGACCCAAAAAAATAATTTTCAACGATTGTAATCCTCAAAATTGGGGTTTTTAGTTAGCCAATAATCCGGGAAATTACTTTTTCATTGAGTGAAACCAAATAAAAACCGTTCTTAGTACGAAAAATCGGCGTAACCGGTCGATGAAATAGGCCACCCAGCAAAATTGGTTTGCTGGCAAAAAAAATCCTGAAATTGGCTGTGCATAATATTGACAGTTTCCTCATAAAATATACAATTTCCTAATAAAAATGACAATTCCTCATTAAATTGACAATAATAATAATAATAATGACTATTTGACAATTTTAATATAATAATAATAATAATAATAATAATAATAATAATAATAATAATAATAATAATAATAATGACTATTTGACAATTTTAATGAATAATTGACAATAATAATGAATATTATTTTGATAATAATCATTATTTGTTCTTGGTTTGCGGTTCCAGAAGCCTTGCCTTTTTTTGAAGCGGTATGGCTTTTGCCTAATTATTTTTTGTTTTATGTTATATAATGGTTGAAGATGACTGGCAGCAGCTGAAACCGGTCCCGTAATAAAGTAATCTTCACGCGACGTGAACGTCTCTCCTATTTTTCTGTAGGACATTTTCTTCATAAAATTGACGATTACTTCATAAAATTGACGATTTCTTCATAAAATTGACAATTTCTTCGTAAAATTGACAATTTATGCTCTCCGCATATAATTAGCAATTTGTACTAAAAATGACAAGTTCAAAGCCAAAATGAACGATCGCCAATTACTGTATTAACAACAATCACCGAAAGGGCAATGGCCGATCGAGTCATGGGGCAAAAAATAAAACTACTACGTTACAATTTCCTCGTGAGATTAACAATTTCTGTCAAATTGGCAATTTCAATTTCTAATTGACAATTTATGCTCCAAATTGACAATTTTCTCATTAAATTGACAGTTCGCTAATAAAAAATGACAATTTCCACGTGAAACTGACAATATCGTCATAAAGTTAACAATTCCTGGAAAATTTGAGATCTCTTTTTGAAAATCACAATTTGCAATTCAAACTAACAATTTCCTTACAATATTTAAAATTCCTTCAAAAAGGTCAATTTCCTCATTATATTGGCAATTTCCTCAGAAAATAGACATTTTCTTCGTAAAATTGACTATTTCCTTATAAGACTGGCGATTTACTCATTTAATTGACACCGTTTCAACTGAAAATGTCCTTATAAAATCAACCATTATGCTCAAAAGCTTAATATTTCTTATAAAACAGACTATTTCATTAGGAAATTGACAATTTCTTTGTGAAACGGTCGAGTTTTTTCATAAAGTAGACAATATGTCACCGCTCATATGTCATATGTCAGGCTCTTGGTGAAGGGTTTCGCATATTTGTTGCCCTTGTTGTGTCATTTCGCTTAAATTTTGGCCTTGAAAGAGGCGATTCGCGTGAGTGTTTTCCCAGTATGTTGCGTTCTGCCCACCGTGGGGCATTTTACGTATAGTTTTTTCGGTGTGCCGCGGCCTTTCGAAAGAGTTTTTTTTCTCACATGTGAAGTTTCGCTTAAAGTTAGCCCTTGGCGTGACCTTTCGCAAAAATTTAGCCCTGGACGTGGCGGCGTTCAACGTCAGTTTTCACCTCAGTGAAGCCATTCGCGAGATTTTTTTCCCCCTTTAACTTTGGTATTTCACGTCTCGAGAATTTTGCCCTGTGGTGTCTAGTGTAAATAACCCTCTCTCTCTCCACCAAAGTGTCTTTTTACATGAATTTCGCACCAAGTGCGACATGTCGCGTCAATTGTGCTTATAATTTAGACGATTCGCGAAAATTCTGTTTTACCGGCAATACTCCGCTGCGTGTCAGGCTGGAACCACCTGTATGTCTTGGCTGAACATGGTTCAGGGGACTCATAAATAACGTCCGTCGCAGACCAGTACCTCTGAGAAAATAATCGTACGTAGACGTGATCATCCCTCCTTGATAGGATTTTGGAAGAGGTTTTGATGATTTTTTACGCAAGTGACCTCAACTCCAAAGAAGGGGCCATGCCCTCCCTTAGATCCAAAAACGAGGAAATTATCTCTTTGAAAACGTCAAACGCGTGAAACACGAATTTTTTTCAGAGCCAAAAATTAGTTTTTTTCTGAGCCAAATCTGTGAAATCGATCATTCCAATTAGGCAACCCCGTGAATTGTGTTTTAAGGCGGGGTTTCAGGCGTGTCTTCTCGACCCCTTCCCAGTCACCCCTAGCCTAAACTTCGAACATAAATTTTGGCTCCATTTCTGCACCAATTCTACAGTGTCGTTAGATCTTGCTTTTCCAGATTTCATCCCTGAAATTATACCTTAAAACACATTCAAGTTGTAAAGTGCTTTGGGGTTAATTTCACTGTAGAACTTCCTGAAGATTAAAATGAGACGTTGAAATCGAATATTGATGCAGAAGTGGAGCCAAAATTTATGTGCGAAGTTTAGGCGAGGGTTGACTGGGAAGGGGTCGAGGAAACCCGCCTGAAACCCCCCCTTAAGTGAGCAAGACCCGTGAAAAATGCGGTTCTTTGGAGATTAAATCCCTCCGAAATTGCCGTTTTAGTCCACCAGAATCTCGATAATGGTTTTAAGCGTGTGAAATCCGTGAAAATGGTTTTTGAATGATTGTGAGAACACCGCAAAATTGGATTTTCAGCAACAAAAATTGGCAAAATTGATTTCTTAGCGAGCCGAACCTGCGACATTTAGCATGCAAAATCCGCGAATATTGTTTTTGAATTACGCGACCCCTCGAATTTTTTTTTGCTAATTGGTATTTTAGTGCGACGCACCGGCGAAAACGGGTTTTTTAGTGTCCAAAATCCACGAAAGTGATTTTTTGAATCAGGCAAGAGGCAACCCCGCAAAACTGACACTCAAAAATCCGTGAAATTGGTGTTTTGCGAAATCGGAGAAATAGGGTTTCAAGCAACAAAAACCGGCGACATTGGGGTTTTAGTCAGTCGACCCGTGAATTATGTGTGTGTGTGAGCTTATGAAAATGGGGGGGGGGGGAATAAATCGCGCGACAAAGAAATAAGAAAGAACTAACGAGCACGCCAATGGCGAATTCGAAAAAGATTTCCTAATTGCTTGACATTGTTTTCTCTCTCTATTCGTTATTCCTATCTTTGCAACACATTTTTATGCATTAATATATGTTGTTGTTTTTTTAGAATTTAGAGCAGAATCCGGGGCAAATTATGCTCCGGGATGACCTTGCCCAGGGCAATAAATTAGCCAAACCAGGACTTTCCCGGGTACCCGTGAATGGATCCGGACCCGTGAAAATGCTCTTGAATTTTGCTGAAATTGCAGCAACCACCATGGAAGATTCAATTTAAGAAATGCGAAATCCGTGAAGTTGGTTTTGTAAGGAACCAACCCCACGAAGTTCGTCTCTATAACCAGGTGTGTGCCTTCTTCCCGCCCTGGCTTTGAGGCCCTTTAGGACCCGATACCGGGATGAATCGGTTTGTGCGACCGGGAAGTGACCCGGCACGTGCAAGACTATCTCTATAACCAGCCATATAATCATAAAATTCATAAATTTTAGTTTAAAATTATTCGTAAATTAGAGTAATACAATTTGGGGTTTGAAAGACCCAGCCCGCCGGAACTGCTTCTTTTTAAGGAGCTAAAGGCGTAATTGGCCCTCGAATTAGCCAAAACAGCGAAACATTGGGCTACATAGGTGTGTATAGTAAATACGGTGCAAATAGACCTAAACCCCAACATCCAAAGTGAAAGTTTCCCTTCAACGCCAAACTGTTCCTCACAACCCACATATTGATTGGTAAAAAGTTCCACCATTTGGGGCTATGGGTTTGAGTGGGAGGGGGTAATAAGTTAGTAAATTCTTATTTTGTTCCAGTATTTTTTTCGAAATCTATGAGGTTTAGCGTGAAAATGAGCGTTTACAAAAATAATCTTCATCAAATTGCCCACAAAAATTATCCCCGAGATAATCTTACTTGAGTGAACGGTTCGACAGTTACGGCGGGTGTAGTAGTAAACATTTTTCGTATTTCGACGTTTTCTGTCGAAAAAACTGGCATAAGGAAATTTTTTTTGTTTGCACGATTTTCTTTTGTAAAATCAAATTGCAATTTCGGTGGACTGTAGAATGTTAGTAATATGCCCTTGGAGGGACAAAAACCTACGCTTCTTCTCAAGGGGCACTACTTTTTATGGGATAATAGGCTTCTTTGGCCTAGGTCATATACACAAGGTTGATCCGTATTACTCAGATACAAAATTTTGGGTGAAACTACGTCTAAAGCCGAGTACAATGCCACCTCCGGAGGTGTCCTATCTCGAGCCTTTCCTGGCTTATGATTTTTTTCTTTATAATGCAAAAAAAGGGCAATTTCGTTCAAAGATCCGCGATTTCTCGTCTTGTATCGCTCCTAACCCAAACATTGATGTCAGTTTCGGGAACTACGGAAAATGTCATGTGAGATAGAGGCCATTTCATTGCTTGAAATCATCATCAACTCCTAGAAATTTGGCCTTTTGTCATAGATTCACGTAAACTCCATAAATTGTACGTTTTCCAAAACATTGCTGAATCCAAACGGGTTTTTCCACAGACTGACGATGCTCCAAAAAAAACGTCACTTATTTTCTAAAGTTTGTTATGGCGTATTCACATTTAACGGCACCCCAGACATTTCCCGCGATAATAAGGCGAGAATGCACAGAAACGCATTTTTCTACAGAATGAATAACAATCGCTCACGATATTCGTCGAGAAACGTCATGATATGTGAATACATCACAAAAAAGCTGATAATATTGGGACGTTTTTGTCATGCATCGCAAGTCTGTGGAGAAAGCCGTTTGGGTACAGCAATCTTTTGGAAAGCGTACTTATTGTGGAGTTTACGTGAATCTACGACAAAAGGCCAGATTTTTAGGATTTGACGATCATTTCAAGCAATAAAATGGCCTCTATCTTAACCGAAATTGTCCGTAGTTTCTGAAAATGTCATCAAGGTTTGGATCAAGTGTAATGTAAGCCGAGAAATCTGGGATTTTTCAAAGCAATTGCCGTAATTTCCTTTAATTAAAAACAAAAATCATAAATCTTGAATGGATATCGATAGGACCCGTCCGGAAGTGGCGTTGTACTCGGCTTTAGACGTAGTTTCACTCAAAATTTTGTGTCATAGTAATACGGATCCTCTCTGTGTTTATGGCCTAGGCATATGAAAGCCTTTTATCCCTTCAAAAGTAGCGCCCCTTGTGAAGGAAGGGGAGTTTGTTGTCCCTTGAAGGACATATTATTAACATTCTACCGTCCACTTCAATTGCAATTTGATTTTAAAAATCTCAAACATGCAAAAAACAAAAAGTCCTTATGCCAGTTTTTTCGACAAAAAACGTCGAAATACGAAAATGTGTACTACTGCACCCGCCGTAACTCTCGAACCGTTCACTCAAGTAAGATTATCTCGGGGATCATTTTTGTGGGCAATTTGATGAAGGTTATATTTGTAAATGGTCATTTTCACGATAAGCCTCAAAGATTTCGAAATATTTGAGAAATACTGGAACAAAATAAGAATTTAATAACTTATTACCCCCTCCCACCCAAACCCATAGCTCCAAATGGTGGAACTTTTTACCAATCACCAAGTGGGTTGTGGGGAACAATTTGGCGTTGAAGGGAAACTTTCACTTTGGATGTTGAGGTTGGGCCGTTTTTTTTACTAATTGCACCGTACTATGTAAGTGAACCTTCGAAAAAGCCCAACCCAGGGAATCGCTTATGTGATGTCGTCAAAGTTTGAAATTTATCTCTTCAACCCCGTAGAATTGGACTTAAGAATGGTTAACCCCCCCCCCCCCATTGGCATTTTAGTGAGTCAATCTTGTGAAATTGGATTTTAGAATGTTTGGTTGTGGTGGGGTTTTTGGGTGAGCAAAACCCGCGGCATAGGTTTTTTTGATGTACAAATCAGCGAAATTTGGGGCTTAATTGGGATAAGCCCGTTATTTCAGTCGATAAAGCAGGCGCTTCCCTGAATAAATCCGACCATTTCATTTTTTATTTTTACTATACATATGTGCTAATTTGCTGAAATCATCACTACTTTAATTTAATTCTTCCGTACTTAGCGAACATCAGCAACAATGAGGCGAAGTGCTCGCATTCAGGGGAAACAGGACGAACAAAACGTTACCAGCGATGAGAACAGCTCCAGGCCTCAGAGAAAAACTCGAAGTTCACGGTCATCACCCGAAACGAATAAAGCGGACAAGAAACCTCTGAGAGTGTGATTTAGGCAACCCCCTCCATCCGTTACCGACCATTTATTTTTAGGAAACAATTTTTTCCAGGATGTTAACACAAACACAGCGGTGAAATCAACGTCAAAAACCAAAAAAAGTCCTAGCAATTCGGGAGAGGTAATTTTGGTCGCAACGAACAGCAATAGCACAAAAACGAACACTCATGTGCTGGGAGGGGGGCGATGGTCGTGTATAGAAATCAAAAGTTACGCGTTCGGGAAAGCATTTTTCGCCGTACGTAATTTCCTGTGACTCGGACGAGGGAGTCAAGACGGTTAAAACCGTTAAATTGTCGTACAAAAAGGAAAAGGAGACTCGGTCGATGAAAAACAAGGAAAAAAGTAAATCTTTTTTTACTCCCATGTATGGTCACGTATCAGCAAACGGAAACTTTTGTCACTCGCGCTTGAGAACGATTTAGTGCGCGTGACAACTTCGGTCTGCTGGAACGAGTAAATTGTGACATCATAACAGGCCTCACATTGCTGAGGTGATTTCTAAGGGAAAAAACCGGCTGTTTAATATGAACAGAAGTTTTTTCTCTTTCTCTGTGATAATTACCCATCGCTTTAGGACGATGGCTCGCATTTACGACTATTTATTTTGTACTCTAGAAAGTAAGTCAAGTTAATGAAAAAGGTCGACAAAGCTAACATTTTTCACCGCTTGATTCTAGTGGGTAAGACGGAGAAAAGAAACATTCGAGACGATCTGGAGGAAAACAAGGAAAATTTGACAGGTGGCCCACTGCAGCAACTCATCGTAAGGCAAAAACCGGAAAAACGCGACCCCGACAGTCGAAAACCGGCGTCCGACAGGAAATCGAAAGAAGGAGCCGTTCAAACTGAAGGGGCGACGGCAGGCACCCCAACTCGTAAAACCAACAAAAAAGTCGTACAGAAGACCAATGTCGAAGATTTACCATCATTCTCCGTCAAAGTGAGTGACTTTCACTCGGAAGATAGTGCCAGGGGGGGGGGCACACCGCTTCTTTTTTTTTTTGTATGAAACATTGCTGCGGTGTCGGGGAAAACTCAGAATTTCCCCGGGCCGTTTTTCCCACTAGACGAAGCGGTGCTACAGTTCGACGAGGATGCGATTAAAAACAGTTTGACTCGGGAAGAGGAGGACAAGATTCGGAGAACACTCGCGAGACGAGAGGCGATCCTTCAACAACAGCGAGAAATGAAAATTGAGTGTTTAGCTCAGGAAACGTTGTTTAACGATACAGAGAAGTTTGGAGTTTTCAAGTAATTGAAAAAAAATCGCCTTATCGTCGTAGAAAAACTAAATACAATTTTAAAAATATTTTTGATAAGACCCGAATTTAAAGACATAAAAGCTCAAATTCGAAATTCGGACGCGATGTTTGGAGCTCATGTCCCGACTCAGCAGGGACGTCGCCCTCCCGACAAATTTAACATAATGGAAGACAACGCAAATAAACATAATGAATGTAAGCGACTCTACCGAAAGAAAATAACTGACTCGGAGTTGATGGCGTGGCATCGGTAAAATTAACGAATTAAATAAATAAAAGAAGGAAAACGACAATTTAAAAGGTGATGTAACAGGTACAACATGGCGACGAGTTCGAGGTGTCAGCCAACTGAAGAAGAGCCGCGAATCGTCCTCAGGTACACGAGGCGAACGAGTCCGACGACGGATTTAATTTGGCGTCTGAACCAAAAGTGTAAAGTGCCAACGGTGGATGAATTTTTCGACGCGGAATTAACAGTGGCGAACACCAATAAAAGCCACTCGGCGGCGTCACCGGTCGATGAGAAGCGAGTGACGAGAAGGAGCGTTGTGGACGAGACAGTCTGCGAAAACTCACAAACCGAAGATGACCGCTCGCTCGTTTTTGACCCTAAGGAGTTTACGTCGAGTACGCCAGTGGCCAAAAAATAACACATCGGGGAAACGCGGTTTATCTATTTATGTATTTATTTATTTACTTTCAATTCTTTTCATTTCTACCGGGAAAATATAATGTTCTATTAGATATCATCTTGTGGGAGTCAGTCAGTTAAGAGGGGAATACAATCTGGGCGGTTCCTCGACCAAGTTCCCCAGAGAAGCGGGTTTCCAGTGCGGGCCAGCGAGGTCCACACCTGCGTCCTACTAGGACTCGAGTGTTGGCAGTCACAAATTCAGGATTTGCTCAAGGACGGGGCTTGATAAATTGTGTGTTTCGTTCTACCAAAAATTATTTGAACGCCATTAAGCAGTCTAAAAATAGATAAACTAGCCGAAAAATGGCTAACCCGACGATTCGCGCTTTTAAAATGGCTAAACTACGGACTATATAATTGCACCTTGAAAATAGTAAAACTGGCGACTGCCGCTCTAAAAATAGTAAAATTGACTTCTCGCGCCGCGCCGTGGAATTGACTTTTTTTGATTGATGGAATAAAAAAAATCCGTGGGTGGCATTTAATTCCACGACAGAAAAGAGGAAACGTCGTACGACTGGAGTATGAACTATCACGACAGAAAAATACTTATTGTCACGACAAAATATCCATCAAACGACAGAAAAGGAATATGAGCGACAGTAAAGGGAAACGGCCGGAAAAACTTCACTCGGGCAGCTGGGCCAGGCGCGAGGTTTTCTGATGAAGGGGCAACACACCTCACACACACTCATTCATGTTGTCCGTGCGATATAAATTTCGCGGCTTTGGCCCTTTCAAAATCCAGATTTTGTGAATTATTGGCTCTCATAGAACCAACAGCTATACCTACTTTTGCTCAGTCAAAACGTCAGCTTCACTGGATTGACTCCCTAAAAAGTCAATTACTCGTGTTTTAATATAAAAAAATCACGGGTTTAGGTCCTTCAAAAAGCCATTCCTCAAGTTGGCCTCCTTCGAAACCCAAATGTCGTGGATTACACAATTAATGAATTCAATTCCACGGTTTTGACTATTTTAAGAACGAACGAGCCTTTAGCTTCTTGATAAACCACAAGTCCACCGATTTGGCACCTTCAAAAAACGAATTTCGCGAATCGTCCACGTCAGAAAAGTAAATTTCGTGGGGTTGGCTACCTAATAAAATAGGCCAACTTTTATTTTTTTTTTTAATTTCAAGTTTTTAAAAAGCCAAAACTTTCCGCACTTAAGGAGTGAGAAAATGTAATTTTCCTCACATAAGCCCTAAAATAGGTCGTTAATTCGCCCCTAGAATGTGATTATCCAGCGCAGAACGAGTAGTACACTGTCGGTGTAGTCGTTCGACGTGTAAAAACTGTCGACTATGCCTCAGAGAATTGACACTTTGGTCAATAAACGTGAAATTTTATCCCTTCAGGCTAAAATACGGAGTGAAGTGTGCAAAAGCCCACGGTTTGTCAGAGGGTTGTCCATTATTGAGTCTGTTGATTGATTCATCTGGGATACATTAGAAGTTTTGAGAGTAAATTCCCAGTTTTGTACCTCTTTCAGGTTGTACAGCCAATTTCCGGGTGGGAGAGTGGGGAAGGGGTAATTTTTACAGTTTCCAGTCCGTTTTGTGATCCCTGAATGCAGTTTGGTGCAGTTGCGATGTAGCCAGTTTCGGTTTTCCGAGGCAAGTCCGTGAATTTGCCCGCTTCTCCCACTCAACCAAAATGAAAAACCTTTGAAAGCAATCGTCGGATCCCCGAGTATGAACTAACCGTTTCGGCGGAGTTTGTGCTGTACAAAAAAAAAACTTTCGCGGATCTGATAAACTAAAAAAGAAAACCCAATTTCTCATATTTATCTTGCAAAAATAAAAAAAAAACAATTTTCGCTGGTCTGACACTCCCGAAAAAACCAATTTTGTGTTAAAATCGCCAGTTTCGCGGTAAAATCTCCGTTTGTGTGCAAAAATCGCCGATTTCGTGGTAAAATATTCAGTTTTGAGATAACATTGCCAAATTTAATATTGAGGGTCAGTTTTGGAGTAATAAAATTGTCCCTTTTTGGGATTGAATCGCCAGGTTTTGTTTTAAAATGTTAAAAAATAAGTTTTAGCGTAAAATCGTCATTTTTAGAGTAAAAATGATAATGCTAGGATAAAATCGCCAGTTTTATGATAAATTCGTCAGCGTCCTCAGTTATGGCGTAAAATCATCTTTACATGTGTCTAGCCCCTCCCCCCTCCGAACAAAAGCCAGGAATAGGGCGTGAAGCACCTGACATCTTCTGCCCACCCCTGGCTGGCTACGCCCCTGATGGGGCCCCTTAATTTTTGGAAAGAAAGAATAAGAAGTTTACAATAATTTACCCCTGAAAATGACTAACAGGAAAACAGAGAATTTAGCCTCCAAAATTTTCACTATTCTTGCCATAAAACGTGAGTTTTAGCTCAGGACCCACCTGAAGATTCGCCCCCCAAAAACTGTATCATTGACGAACAAGTGAGCAAATTCTGGTTACTTGACTTCATATCACACGGACAAACAAATTATTTGGCGAGAAAAAATGGAAATAATATTCGTATTGATTTACTCCTAAAAATTGATAAATTGATCTTGAAACTTGGACTCCCCTCCTCTACCTTTCACTCATTTGGACAGGAAACGGTCAAACATGATTTCCTGACCCATCCCAATTTTCTGTGGTTACACTTTTTGAGGTTAGATATTTTTGGGGTTTGAGCTTTTTAAGGGCCAAACTTTTGTATTTAGTACATTTTTGGTTAGAGCTTTCGGTTGTTGAAGCTGTTTGAGGTTAGAGCGTTTTGTTATCTGCGCATTTTGGGGTTGCTGCTTTCTGTGATTCGCTCTTTTTGTGGTTAGAGCTTTTGTTGTTTGACCTTCTTGGTCTTTTAGAGGTTCAAGTTTTTTGGTTCAAGTTGTTTGTGGTTAAACCGTTTTTAGTCAGGGCTTCTTGCGGTTGTTTGAGCTTTTTGGGGTTTAAGAATTTTGTCGTTAGATGATTTGTGGTCAGTCGTTTTGAAGTTAGAGCATTTTGTGATCTGATCATTTTGGGGTTACAGCCAGTGGCGCCGAAACGGTTTCAATGAGGTGTAGCAGAATTCTAAAAAAAGAGACTATTAAGAGCCCAACCATCCCTCCGCACCCCACCGTCACACCACAACACATTGCCATCCGCCTGCTAGCTGACATGTGGAGAAAAACGTCAATTCATCGCTAAAATTTAAAAAAAACGCTAATTATGCAGTTGAAGTTGAGAAAACACCAAGTCCCGGCTTCTGAAGGCAACTATATGTGTGCTAAAATTGAGAAAAACATTAATTCGCGGCTAAAATCGGGGATAGAAGTTAAGAAAAAAGGCTAACTCACGGATCAAGCCTAAAAAAAATGCTAATTGACAGGCTGTCAACGCTAAGTACAAAAAGGAAAACGTTATTCTGCGGCTGAAATACAGGGAATGTGCCAATCGGCGGCTAAAACAAAGAAAAACGCTAAACCAATATTAAAGTTGAGAGACAATGCTAATTACCGGATAGTAAGTTAAGAAAAAAGCTAACTCACGGATCAAGCCTAAAAAAAATGCTAATTGACAGGCTGTCAACGCTAAGTACAAAAACTGAAAAATCCCTAATTCATAACTAAAATTAAAAAAAAAAACACCAATTCGCGGCTTCTAATGGCAACTTTGTGGCTGAAATTGAGAGAAAGCGCTAATCCATGCCACAAATTGTAAGAAAACTTAAACACATTGCAATCCACCAGAAGCTCAGATGCTGAGAAAAACGCCAATTCACCGCTAAATCAAAGAAAAACGCTAATATTATGCGGTTAAAATTGGAAAAACACCAATTCCTGGCTTCTGAAGACAACTATATGCTATAATTGAGAAAAACGTTAATTCGCGGCTAAAATTAAGTGAAAATGCTAATTGGGGTCTAAAACAGTGAAAACGCTAATTCATAGCTAAAATTTAGAAAAATTGAGTGCAGAAAAACGCTAATAAACAGCTAAAATGGAAAAAATCACTAAACGACTAAAATTATGAAAAACGCCAATTCGCGGCTAAAACTGAGAACAAGGGCGAATCTTAGACTAAAACAGAGAAAAACGCTAATTAACGGCTAAAATTGAGAAATAGGTATGCCTATTTTCTGCTAAAATTGAACTTAATTCTCTGCTAGAAATGAGAAAAACGCTAATTCGTGGCTAAAATTAAGAAAAATTGCTTATTGACAGACAACTTTTAAAAATCACTAGTACGTAGGGAAAGTGTAGAAAAGCGCTAATAAAAACGGCTAGAATTGTGAATAAACGCTAATTCGTGGCTGAAATTGAGGAAACACCAATTTGTGACTTCTGAAGGCAACTTTGTGGCTAAAATTGAGAAAAAGCGCTAATTCAACAAGGCACAAATTTAAAAGGAGTATAAAGAAGCTAACTCACGGGTGAAATCGAGACAATAAATCACAAATCCGCGGCTAAAATGGAAAAAAACGATAATTTATGGCTAAAATTGAGAGAAATCAATAATTGGTGGATAAATTAACAGAGCGCTAATTCACGGACAAAGTTTATAAAAAAGCTACCTAATAAACGGCTAAAATTGAAAAAAAGCACTAATTATAACGGATGAAATAGGGAAAAAGCGCTAATTTGTGGCTAACATGGAAAAAACAACTGTTAATTCAATGCTAAAATTGAGAGAAAGTGCTAATCGGTTGCTCAAACAGAGAAAAACGCTAATTTGCGGGTAGAAAATTGAGATAAGACAACAAATCGCTCAGCAGGCTCAGCTAATATTGAAAAAAACGGCTATTCGTGGTTTCTCGAGTCTACCTCGTGACTAAAAGTTTACTACCCACTAGGGTTTTTGGTTTAAGGCCTTGTTTTGCGGCTTATATTGAAAATAAGCGCTCATATTCCGAGGCATCATATAAAATCGAGATAATTACACTAATTCTTAAGTCAACCAGCATGGCAGGGTATTAGAGAAAATACGCTGACCCCAAAGTTTCTATGGGCCTCTTAATTGAAGGAACACAAATGTGCTAATCTTGGGGCAAGTACGTGGCAAAACAAATTTTGAAAATGACGCTCATATTATTATCGTGGCTAAAATAGTGGAAAAGCGCTATTTCGCCGCAAAAAGCGAAAAGAATCACTGATTCGCGGCTGAAAATTGAGAAAAACGCGAAATTGGGCCATAATTGAGTAAAAGCGTTAATTCGCGGCTAATAAGTTGAGAAAAAGCAGTGGTGAATCGCTCAGCAGGCTCAGTCAATATTGAAAAAAAAAAAAAAAAAAAAAAAAACGCCAATTCGTGGTGTCTCAAGACAAATTCGTGACTAAAATTAAGAAAAAGCGTTAATTAGCATGCGATAAAAGAGGAAAACAACGCTAAATGAGCTCAAATAACTAAGAAAATTGATGAATTGATGAAAAGCGCTAATTCACAGCTGAAATGTGGGAAATATTAGGGAGATTTTGAAAGACGTAAAAAAGGAAAACGTTTACGTCTTTTAGAAATTTCACCAATCATCCGTTCCGTACCCTAGCAACCGTCGGACGTTAATAAAGACGTTGATGTTTTTACTTCATTCAAAACCTCACTATTATAATACGCAAATACGTTTGAAAACAAAAACAAAACAAAAGAACAATAGTGCATTTTTTGAATGAAATGCACAAAAACGGTAATTCTGACCTAAAATGGAGAAAGCGCAAGTTGGCGGCTAAGGTTGACAAAAAGCAATTTACGGACTAATTTAAGAAAAACCGATAATTCCCGGCTAAAATTAATACAAAACGCTCCCCCGCCAATAAAGTGGATAAAAAAGCCAATTCACGGTTGAGAGAATAAGCAAATTCGCGGCCGGAAATTTTAGTAGAAGCGGTAATTTTGCGATTAAAGTTGACAAAAGGAACGGTGAAGACATGTTGAAAGCCGTCAATTTCCACATCAACATAAAAAAAATCCGCTGATTCGCGGCTAAAATAAAGTAAAAGCTGTAATTCGCGACTAATGGCCGTATTTAGAGACCTTCCTCAACTTAAGGCCGCCTTAAAGTGCTTCAGAAACAGGCGTTGCATTTTAATAAACCGTATGATCTTTGCACAACTT